>CAMXCT020000058.1:0-685000 GCA_947184155.2 Cladocopium goreaui | reverse complement strand
AATCCCCACGGGTGTCGCCAGGCGGTTCCTGTACAGCTGGCGCGCTCTCTTCCCTCGGTGACGAACTACGGCCGTCCCGCAGGTAACAAACCACCAAAAAAATGGCTGGCCAGATGGGTATAATCATAATCTATCAATGCTTTTTTCAAGGGGTTCAACTTAAGAAAACCACTGGTTAGTACATGTTAGTACGGGATAAATTCATATGGAACATCAAGTGCATCAATGGCTACAAACTTCAAAACTGGTGAACTAACAACACCGGGGGTTTGTCAAATTCTTGTTGGGATGTAAAGAGATAAGCCTCCCATGGCGGTAACCCAATTATGGTGGGGTCACTTGACCAGCCATGGATCCATGGCTGGCAATGATGGCTTGGATCCATGCGGTGAATCCTCCTTTGGATGGTTTCATCTCCATTGGTTTTGATCTGATAAACATGGCAATGAACAAAAAAAATATGTTTATATAATAATTATATAATATATATATATGTAATTATATGTATGTTTATCATCCACTAATCAAGGACTTTCCGGCACGCCGGGTTAGACAACGCACCAGGCGTTTCGGTCAATATATGAGCAATGTCATATTGTCCAAGTGCTTCATGTCCATCATGTCCAAAATCGTGGGATTTTAAACATGAGACCAGCCCAAAAAAAGACACCGGTTGTATTTGGTGGAAATCATGATGGAAATAATCAGAACATGTCTTCAAACCGGTGTCAGGTAAGTGAATATATGTACTGTATCCAAATCGATAGGAAACCTGGGAAAGGGCAGACGAAAGTTTGAACGCAGAACCAGATAGGTTCGTCTCATGGGGGGGTACCCTAAAATGGCAATGTTGAGGAACCAAGGATAGACCATCGGATATTGGTTGATATATGGTGAATCTATGGTTAATAATGGTCAATAATAATAACCTATAGTTATATATGGTTCTAATAATGATTGATAATGTGGGTAAAACAATGCCATAAACCACCCATGACTGGGAATGGTTCATTATACTGCCTATAAAAATGGTGATTTGGGGGATGGTTTATGATTGATTTACCCACATTATCCATCATTATCCTATTTTCCAGAGAACCCGCAGCCACAGCAGCAGCAGCAGCGACAATGGGCCAATGATCTTTGTGATTCAACCACCCAAACCATCAGCCATTGGTGAGGCCCCCCAGTGATGTTTGTTGGTTGATAAGCCCCAGTAACTATAGTTATTTGCGTACCATAAACCATATAGTTATTGTAACTATAGTTATTGTTAACCAGAAAAGCCCCAGTAAGTTAATGTTAGTTGGTTAACTATGGTATAATAAGTACCCTCTGGTAATTTAACATAGCTATTGAAAATGACCATTTATAGTGAGTTTTCCCATTAAAAATGGTGATTTTCCATAGTTATGTTAGTTTACCAGAGGGTACCATAAACCATAAACCATCAGGTGGACCATTTCTTGGTGAAGTCGGTGCCAGTTTCGCCACCGTCAGGTGGTGCTTCCCTGACGCTGCTGGCGCAGCTGACGCTTCCAGCCTTGGGCTTCGGAGGTTTCTGCCTGCAGGAGACAGGTGGGGGCTCCTGGAAAGCGCCTTGCAGCGCCCCTGGGACCCTTATTCTGTGGCCGTGTTTATTGCCGAAGTTTCATCAGTTCAATCCAATGAAATCCCACAGAAATCGTATGAAATCCCACTGCTTGGTGGTTTGGAACATGGCTGGAGGGACATTGGTCGCTTGTGACCCTAATCACTGTTTCTACGTTTTGAAGTAAAAAAGATAGGGTCACAAGTGACCAGGTGTGCTCGAAGTCCCACACCTGCCACACGAAAATGGTGCGGCCCCTTTGTGGTCGCCTGTGACCCTATTCGTGCCCGAAGCATGATTTTTGGAGGAAGTCTCGCAGAAAAGCTTCGTTTTTGAGTTTCGTAGCTTCATTTTTGAAGGAAGTCTCGCAGAAAAGCTTCGTTTTTGAGTTTCGCAGCTTCATTTTTGAAGGAAGTCTCGCAGAAAAGCTTCGTTGTAGAGCTTCGAAGCATCACTTTTGAAGGAAGTCTCGCAGAAAAGCGTCGTTTTAGAGCTTCGAAGCTTCATTTTTGAAGGAAGTCTCGCAGAAAAGCTTCGTTTTAGAGCTTCGAAGCTTCATTTTTGGAGGAAGTCTCGCAGAAAAGCTTCGTTTAAGGGCTTCGAAGCTTCATTTTTGAAGGAAATCTCCCAGAAAAGCTTCGTTTAAGGGCTTCGAAGCTAGGTTTTTGAGTTTGGAAGCTTCAGTTTTGAAGGAAGTCTCGTAGAAAAGCTTCGTTTTAGAGCTTCGAAGCTTTATTTTTGAAGGAAGTCTCGCAGAAAAGTTTTTGTGTTTGAGTTTCGAAGCTTCATTTTTGTAGGAAGTCTCGCAGAAAAGCTTCGTTTAAGGGCTTCGAAGCTACATGTCATTTATTTATTTATCTATCTATCTATCTATGTATCTATCTATCTATCTACCTATCTAATTATCTATCTATCTATCTATTTATCTATCTATCTATCTATCTATCTCTATCTATCTCTCTCTCTATCTATCTTGTTATCTTATCTTATCTCATCTTATCTTATCTTATGTATCTATCTATCTATGTATCTATCTATCTATCTATCTATCTCTATCTCTATCTCTATCTATCTATCTCTCTCTATCTATCTTGTTATCTTATCTTATCTTATCTCATCTTATCTTATCTTATCTCATGTTATCTTATCTTATCTTATCTTAACTTATTTTATCTTATCTATCTATCTATCTATGTATCTATCTATCTATCTATCTATCAATCAATCTATCTCTATCTATCTATCTCTCTCTATCTATCTTGTTATCTTATCTTATCTCATCTTATCTTATCTTATCTATCTATCTATCTATCTATGTATCTATCTATCTTTCTATCTATCTATCTCTATCTATCTATCTCTCTCTATCTATCTTGTTATCTTATCTTATCTTATCTCATCTTATCTTATCTTATCTCATGTTATCTTATCTTATCTTAACTTATTTTATCTTATCTATCTATCTATCTATCTATCTATCTCTCTATCTCTCTCTATCTCTCTCTATCTTTAAAATCTATCTATCTATCTATCTATCTATCTCTCTATCTCTCTCTATCTCTCTCTATCTCTCTATCTATCTATCTCTCTCGCTCTCCCTTTCTATCTTGTTATCGCTGTATCTCTTTACCTCAACTTCTAAAAACGGTCCGAACATGGTGTGTTTTGTACATGTTGACTCTCTCTCTCTCTCTCTCTTTCTATCTCTTTATCTCTCTATCTCTCCATCTCAACTGCTAAAGGCGGTCCGAACATGTTGGTTTTTGTGCATGTTGACTTCGAAACGGACGTCACGCCACAACGGCGTGCAATTTTGTATTTCTCATCTGGGCAGCTGGCTCCGCGCCCGCCGCTGTAGCGAGCTTACTTGTCGACCCTCCGGAGCCACAAGGCATTGGAAAACACTACCTTTTGGCTCCTCTGCATCTTCTTTCTTCTGACTCGTTCTCTTCTCTGATCTGCTCTCTTCTACTCTTCTCTTCTCTCTGCCTCTTCCCATCTCTGCTTTTCATCTGCCCATATTGTCGGAAGTTTGATTTCGAAACTTCCTTCGATAATGCAAAATATATTCACGAAGAAAGTTATACACAGACAAACTCGCGGCCAGACAATTATACAGAAAGTTGCGGCCAACTTTAGCAATCCATGCGTCGGTGATGCACTGAATTTCACCACCATTGACAATGGTATAGTATGATAGTATACTGTTATATCCATGCATGTCCATCTATTTGTCCATTAGGGCATTAGGGCATATCCATTCACATTGTACATGGGTTGTACAAGTCTCGTGACCTTCCAATATGTTGCACTGTGGTGCTCAAATGATTGCTGAAATCCTGGGAGAAAGATTAGTTTGTGAAGTTCATGCGCGCACTTGCGCTAAAGAACTTTCAAATCGCATGTGCCAAGTTGCAGTCCTCAATTGTGCCAAATTTGGTATTGTGTCGTCCGCAGTGGCATTTTGCCAAGGCAGAAGGTGGGTGCAGCATCACGTAGACAAGAAACATATAGTTACGTATTAGGCTTCAATCTGCTTCATGTCGTATCACCGTAACGAGTCAAGTAATGATGTAAGTACGATGATCCGTCCCCCCTAACCAAACCCTAAATGGCTGAGTCAGGTAATGATGTAAGTAGAATGATCCCTCCGCCCAACCAAACCCTAAATGGCTGAGTCAAGTAATGATCTAAGTTGAATGATCCCTCCCCCCCAACCAAACCCTAAATGGCTGAGTCAAGTAATGATGTAAGTAGAATGATCCCTAATTGAAATCCCTCTCCCCCCCAACCAAACCCTAAATGGCTGAGTCAAGTAATGATGTAAGTTCAATGGTCCTTCCCCCCCAACCAAACCCTAAATGGCTGAGTCAAGTAATGATGTAAGTAGAATGATCCCTCCCCCCCAACCAAACCCTAAATGGCTGAGTCAAGTAATGATGTAAGTAGAATGATCCCTCCCCCCCAACCAAACCCTAAATGGCTGAGTCAAGTAATGATCTAAGTACAATGATCCCTCCCCCCCAAACAAACCCTAAATGGCTGAGTCAAGTAATGTATAACCCCTCCCCCCCCAACCAAACCCTAAATGGCTGAGTCAAGTAATGTATAACCCCTCCCCCCCAACCAAACCCTAAATGGCTGAGTCAAGTAATGATGTAAGTAGAATGATCCCTCCCCCCAACCAAACACTAAGTGGCTGAGTCAAGTAATGATGTAAGTAGAATGATCCCTCCCCCCCAACCAAACCCTAAATGGCTGAGTCAAGTAATGATCTAAGTTAAATGATCCCTCCCCCCTAACCAAACCCTAAATGGCTGAGTCAAGTAATGATGTAAGTAGAATGATCCCTCCCCCCCAACCAAACCCTAAATGGCTGAGTCAAGTAATGATCTAAGCAGAATGATCCCTCCCCCCCAACCAAACCCTAAATGGCTGAGTCAAGTAATGTATAACCCCTCCCCCCCAACCAAACCCTAAATGGCTGAGTCAAGTAATGATGTAAGTAGAATGACCCCTCCCCCCAACCAAACCCTAAATGGCTGAGTCAAGTAATGATGTAAGTAGAATGATCCCTCCCCCCCAACCAAACCCTAAATGGCTGAGTCAAGTAATGATCTAAGTTCAATGTTCACTCCCCCCAACCAAACCCTAAATGGCTGAGTCAAGTAATGATGTAAGTAGAATGATCCCTCCCCCCCAACCAAACCCTAAATGGCTGAGTCAAGTAATGATCTAAGTACAATGATCCCTCCCCCGCAACCAAACCCTAAATGGCTGAGTCAAGTAATGTATAACCTCTCCCCCCCAACCAAACCCTAAATGGCTGAGTCAAGTAATGATCTAAGTACAATGATCCCTCCCCCCAACCAAACCCTAAATGGCTGAGTCAAGTAATGTATAACCCTTCCCCCCCCAACCAAACCCTAAATGGCTGAGTCAAGTAATGATCTAAGTACAATGATCCCTCCCCCCCAACCAAACCCTAAATGGCTGAGTCAAGTAATGATCTAAGTACAATGATCCCTCCCCCCCAACCAAACCCTAAATGGCTGAGTCAAGTAATGTATAACCCCTCCCCCCCAACCAAACCCTAAATGGCTGAGTCAAGTAATGATCTAAGTTAAATGATCCCTCCCCCCCAACCAAACCCTAAATGGCTGAGTCAAGTAATGATGTAAGTAGAATGATCCCTCCCCCCAAACCAAACCCTAAATGGCTGAGTCAAGTAATGATCTAAGTTGAATGATCCCTCCCCCCCAACCAAACCCTAAATGGCTGAGTCAAGTAATGATGTAAGTAGAATGATCCCTCCCCCCCAACCAAACAATTGCATGGTGGAGAGTTTTTAAAGGAGACAATTGCATGGTGGAACGCAGGGGGGGTGAGAGTTTTTAAAGGAATAGGGTCGCAAGTGACCGTTTTTTAGGGTCGCAAGTGACCGGGGATTTTAGGGTCACAAGTGACCGTTTTTTAGGGTCGCAAGTGACCATGGACCCTGGCTGGATTATGACTTTCCATATCTTGGGAATAGTACTGGGTCAAAGTGGTAACTTATGCCACGGTCATCTTCTTGTGCCGCAAACGGTGTGCCGTTGGGAAGTCCATGATAAACATGTCATTCTTGCTGGATGAATCAATTGTTTGTGGCATTGATTTTTCTAACACTTTACAGGGGCACACATGTTTTTGAGACATATTCTTCTTGAGATAGAAACTCATGGGGATGGCTTCTCAATAGCTTGACTCGCACAGAAGAGAGAACAGTAGAAGAGAAGAGTAGAGTAGAAGAGACTATATACAGAAGAGTAGAGAAGAGAATCGAATTGCAGAGTAGAAGTGATTAGAGAGGCCTAGAGCAGAGAAGGGAAGAGTAGAAAAGATCCCTGCTGCCTTGCCCTGCTGCCTTGCCTTGCAAAATCCAGATCTCGTACAGATCTCGTAAAGACCTCGTAAGGATCTCGTAAAAATAACGCAATGAGAATGACATGTAGAACTCCTGGTCTTCTAGAGGTCAAGTTGATGGTGTGCCAATACAATGTGCACATACATGGATCGGCAAAGTGATCGGCTGCAGAAAAGAAAACCGTTACCTGAGTACTTGGATGTACTCGGTGTGCCAATGGGGAAAACCATCATGGATTACATTCTTAGAGAGATTAAATATGTTTTTCCGACAATGGGAATTACATCTGAGAACTTGGGTTGATAGAAAACAATTTGTAGGTGTGCCATGCGTTCCTTGACATTTGGGGTGAGGTCAAAGAATTCACGAACTGATGTAAAATGTAGCAAATCCCTTAGGAAAATAACAAACCAATCCAAAAACCTGTCCGTGAGGGCCGGTGTGCCATGGTGATTTGCACATGGCGTAAGTTCTTGGGGTCGTGGGGTAAGCGGTGTGCCATGCGGTGGGGTAAGTTCATAGATTTTGGGGCAAGTTACCCCCCGGACACCCCAATTGGCGAACTCCATCATTTTTCAGAGGGGTATACCACCAACCAGTAATATAATTCCGACATTTGTTGGGGAAGTCCCTCTTTTGAATATGGTTATTTCCGAGTTTCACGGCCGCCGCCAGTCGGTTTCCTGAGGTAGTGCCTTGCCAATCCCAGCAATCGAGAATGTCACCGGTGGAGTGGAGGCAGTAAATGTTACGGGATCAGAAATTCCGAAAGGCCTCGTTTCCGTGGGGAATAACATGGTGAAACCAAATAAGTCCAAATAACATGTGTTATAGTATATAACCCCCAAAGATAGAATATTACTATTTCAGTATTTCAGTTTTTATTTCTATATTGTAGGGTTGTTGTGCAATGAATACCCCCCACTTAAATTTGGTGAAAGATTTGCTCCCATCCAAGCGATGGTTTTGATGGGCTATGATGGAGGTAGCCACTCAATGCAGCCCATAGGACTATAATGGGTTATACATACTACCCTCTGGTCAACTAACTTAACTATGGAAAATCACCATTTTATAGCTGGGTAAATCAACTATTTCTATGGCCATTTTCAATAGGAAACTGTTAGTCATAACCAGAGGGTACATACCCTCAAGAGATGAGATGTTCACCTGGGTTTGTCTGAAAACTAGCCTGATCCAAGTTAATCCTTAATGATTACCCGGTTTACGGATTAGCGGTTTACGGATTAGCCCGCGGTGGCGGAAGTTTCCCTTACAGAACCAAAAACCGCCAGCCCCAAACAAAGGGAGCGGAGGAAGGAAGCGCAAAGAGCAAAGCACATTGGTAACACAAAGCTCTGGCCAAGCACCGCTGGAAACGCAACACTTTGGTCGCACCACCGCCTTGCAGAACGGACCCAGCAGAATTCGAGCTGCTAACCTTTGCCGCATCTGACTACATTGCCCGGCTATGGTGTATGATGCCGACGTATTAACCACTAGACTATGGGGCCCGGTGCTTCTAGTACAGCGCCGGGCTCGGAATTGCTAATCGTGGCCCCCCGGGGGCGGAGAAGAAAGATGTAAGCACTGTGGCGCTGACGGTGCTGGTTGGCTGCTCCTGCTGCGGCTTTTGCTCCTGCTGGGTTGCTGCTGGGCTGCTGCTGGGTGCTCTGCTGGCTGCTTGGTTCTGGTTCCTGGGTTCTGGTTCCTGGGCTGCTGGTTGCTTTGGTGGCTGGCCTGCTGCTCGCTCTGCTGGGTTCCGGGGACAAGGAAAGGGACAGGGAAAGGGAGGCAGCCGTCCTACCTATGCTTTAAACCGGATTACGGATTAGGTCTCGGATTACGGATTCGACTCTTTGGGGCTTCTGAGACGGATTCCGGGATTACGGATTAAGGTAAGGCCCGCGAGCATTTGGTACAGCTTAGGAAAATAGGGTTAATCTTCCCAATGAAATAGCCATTTTTCATAGGGATTTTGATCAGCAAAACCATTGGGTTTAGGGGTTTAGCCTATTTTCAGACACACCTGTCCTGACGTAAAAATGGGGTGAAAATCTGGGGCCTCTCTTGAGATGCGATATGTGAAAAACTCATAATGGGGTTACGATCGCCGATAGCCCTGTCATCCGCGTTGCCTTAGGGTATTCCCATGTACCCTCTGGTGAACTAACAAAAAGCTATGGAAAATGGCCATTGAAATAGTGGATTTTCCCATAAAAAATGGTGATTTTCCCATCAAAAATGGTGATTTTCCCATCAAAAATGGTGATTTTCCATAGCAAAATGTAAACGTTCACCAGGCCGGGTATTCCCCCGTGGAGGTCTTGGAGAACGACTATCTCTCCCTGCAATTCCAAGGAGGCGGAGTCGAGGGAGTCGGCCCAGCACATACCATTGATTGGGTCACATTTTTGTTGGCATTTTTCACCAAGAAAATGGCAACTTTCATGTGGACCATGATCATAAATCAAGATAAATCAAGCACCATGGGATTTTTTTGGGCAAACGATCTTTTCATACACAACCATTTAAGCGGTCTCGCATGTTTTTTTTTGTGAGACATGTAAGTGAAACGCCAACCAAAACTGGTTGGACCTCCGAGTGTTCGATCCTACTAGGAGATCAACATCCTGAAAAGACGGGGACCCCGTGATCCCGGGATGTGTCCAAACCATCATTCAGAAACAAAGCGGTGCTCAGAAGTACCCAGTGACCTTTCTTAGTGGTGGGAGACACCTGCATGTTTATATGTATGTATATATATATATAATTATACATACAATTAAATACATATACATATATATAAATTATATACATTATTAATTATATAAACTAAATGATACTAAATAACTATACGTGTGTATATCTCGCCAATCAAAATGATGGCAGTTTTTAAGTTTTTCGATCCTGGCATTGGTGGCTGGGTGCTGGCCAGGCATGCTCTCTAAGATTGAGGACAAAGTGAACAAGATCTCCACCCAAGCAGAGCAGAACTGGTTTTGGTACGAGGTGCTTTTTTTGGGGGGTGAAGTCGTCAACCCCGAGGCCGGTTCGCCTGAAAATAATATATATCATGGAAGCGTTTGTGTAGCCACAATGCTATATAGACGCTGTCATCTCAATGATATATATATAATAGTCGTCATCAACATCATCAACATTATCCTTACCATGATTTATCTATTATCATCACCATCATTCATCCATCATTCATCCATCATTCTCATCCTCATTGTCACCTTGAGGATTGTTGGAATCACGTGACATGCAACCGCCCTAAGTTTGTGTGATGAACATGGCAACATCGTTTCGAAGTCTCACAAGCTGGAGGCCTCCTGGAGAAAGCGAAGTTGGTTGAGACTGTAACTCGCTTTACTAGGGTTTATAGATGTTTATGGGGATATAACTTGATATAACATGATATAAATTGATATAACTTGATATAACTTGATATACCTTGATATAAATCAGT
Organism: Cladocopium goreaui; assembly: GCA_947184155.2. Classification (NCBI taxonomy): domain Eukaryota; class Dinophyceae; order Suessiales; family Symbiodiniaceae; genus Cladocopium; species Cladocopium goreaui. The sequence goes on along the minus strand of CAMXCT020000058.1, from coordinate 675,028 downwards.
TTTTTTAATGGAGCCTATACCGTAAATCAGCTACTGGGTTTATGGAGCCACCAGATCCTTACAGATGTTCGATGGAGCAGCCAGGGCTCGGTGGGGAACAATGAGAGCTCCCAACAAAGTGGTGCATACATCTTCCGGCCGAATCGCTCGCAGGTGGGATTGGCTGAGCTGAGCTTTGGCTATGGTAATCGATGGTAATCCATGGTAATCCATGGTAATCCATGGTAATCCATGGTAATCTATGGTAATCTATGGTAATCTATGGTAATCTATGCTAATCTTATCTGTAGATGTTTGGTAATCTATGGTAATCTGATCTTTTTCGCTTGATATTGGAGTGTGGATCATATATTTGATGATTTCAGAGATAGAATTATAGATTTGTTCTGGAATTCGGGCATAATCTATTATTGCGGGTTTTTTTCTGAAAATAGGTTGCCGCTAATATCCAGTAGTAAACTAACATTAGCACCGCTTTGAAGACACAAATCGCATGGAGAGTCCTGGTTTCACCATTGCCCTCGTTGGGACAAGCATTTTTGGGCAACCCACAGCCCTGATGGCCAACCTACAGTTTGCCGGTGATATGAATACCATTGAATACCACATGTATATATATATATACATATTTGTATATATATATATCCATATATATATATGTATATATCTATACACACTATATTATATCCTATGGTGATATGAACATAGTTTATTTTCAACTATACTTGCTGGTGGTATATCTCTCAATGGTTGCACGCCAGGATCCCATAGGATGGGGGACATCCAAAAATCACTCCCAAACAACTGATCATGTTGCGTTGTTTCATCTCCAAAAATATCAACGATGATATTCTTTACAATTGAAAACAGCAACAACAACAACAACAATGTTGTACTTAGTCTTTTAAGTTTTGATCCACCAACATCATCATTGGTTTTGCCCCTCGTTTGCGATTTATAGCCCTAATTTGTTGACTTAATTATATCCTGACCTGAGCCATTACAAAAAATGAAACATACAATTGCTAATTTGTTGTTGTTGTTGTTGTTGTTGTTGTTGTTGTTGTTGTTGTTGTTGTTGTTGTTGGGGCTTCTGCTACCGAATCTGTAGGGGATTATGATAAGCCATGATAGGTATACCTATTGACCAAGCAGTCGAATGCGACGGCATAGGGGGTATCTTTCATGGCTCTTTCACAGCTTGCTTTATCAACACATTTTGACAATTCAAATCCCTATTAATGTTAGTAAAGCAGTAGTAAAACCATCCATATTTTGATGCTTTACACAACTTTACACCAGCAATTTCTGGTGAGATTGGGGGAGCATCCTCTTGCACTCCCCATCGAAAGTTGATCAGCGGCAGGCCTTGCCGGTCTTCACGGGTCTGCCCTTCATGCAGATCACCCGCGGCCCCCTGGCGGATGAGGCCCGGATCGCTTCACGTGAACGTGAACATACTGAGTACTGGGATCCGATGATCATCTTCAAATTATCATTGGCACTTGAATCAAACATAGATTTACCATGGTCGTACAGTATTACTATCTCGATCAATCCTCAAGTCTATTAATCAACCGCTTCCTTTTCTTCCCGATCTTCATTTCATGTCAGGATCTGTTGAAGATTGCCCTCATGGATGGTTCTAATTATTATTCCACTCTATCCCTAAGGTGACTCCATTAGTAGATAGTACTTGTATCACTTGTATCCGAGAAGTGAGGAATTTCACCCTGATCCACCACTTACACAATGTGGGTATCAAAACTGGGGTACGAAAATCTGCCCACAGATTTGATGATTTTACACACGATCAAACCTGATCCACAAATTTAGAGCCACACCTATTTGACATTTGAATTTTTCCCACTGGTCAATCCTCAATCTTAGGGAATCTAGTGGAAAGCAAATCCAAGTAGATGCATGTGCATCTAAGTTGATCCACAAGCTTTAAGCCGTTTAAGCCTCCAATGGAATTAGCCCCTGTTGTGTGCGCCGTGATCAAAACTTATATGTAGGTTAATAATTGCCAAGATTGGGCATGGTCATCAGTCCATTCATGTGGGTAAATTTGATCACGACCTCATTGTTCTTCCTCACTGGAATCATGGTTAGTAAGGGAAATCATCCCCAAATTGCCACAAGATTCAGGTTAGTGAAATATGATAATTTACCCAGATTCAGGTTAGGATGACCATAGCCATGAGGATTCTCATTGTGGGATGACCATCTCCGATGGCTTTGTTTCAACAAAGACAGACCTAGACATCAGATCCTGCGTGGCGTGTTGTTCTTCCGTCGTAACCCATTTTATCATAAAATGTTATCATCAAAATTGTTGGTTTACACCATTTTATGCCACCATTCAAAAACATTATTTTCAGAGACACCCAGGTTTTATATCCTATGATATCCTCATAAACTATCCCATAAGACATCCCATGAAAGTCCCAAAAAAGAACTAAAATGCCATGATGGTTAATAAAAGTTCATGAAAATCTTATTCCCATCCCATGGTTTTTGTAGGTCATTTCCCTATATATGATGTTTGAATGATATCCATCCCCCATCCTTCAACACGCCTATGGAGGTGGTGCAGACTGTGGGTTCATGGGTGATGCAGCGCATGCGTCTGGGGAAGCTTCTGGGATGACATGGTGACTGACTGGATTTGCTGAAGATTCATAGCTTATAGGGTTTTGTAGGGATTCATAGGGATACCATGGGGATTTATAGGGATTTCTCGGCATTTTTATAGGGATCTAATGGGGATATAATGGAAGTTACCCCTCTAGTAAACATACAAAATCCGATGGAAATTAACCTTTTTATAGCTGGGTAAATCAATTACGAATCTATGGCCAGTTTCAATGAACTATATGTTAGTTTACCAGAGGGTACCTGGATTTGCTAATGGCTGATGATTCTTTATTTCCCCATGGGAAATCCAATACTTGGGGAATAAATTAAGATTAATCCAGTACTTGGGGTTCCGTTTTGTTTTATGGTGACATATCTCATGACAAATTGATCTGATATTTATCTGAGTTGGGTCTCCAAGTCAGAAGTTTTTGTGCTGATACTGGTGTCATCAACCATCGCAATGGAGGAGGGGAAATCAGCTGGGAAAATCATCCAAAACGGATGTTCCAGCGGAACATGTTTGATTCCCGACGGGTATAGCTTCTCCTCGATTTCGCATTTGGGGATTCTATATGTTTAAAATCTGTTTTGGGATTTAAGCAAATACAAGATATGGGGAGAATTTGGGGACATATAAGGTTTACATAGTAAATCAAAATTGGAGACCCCCAATTCACTGGGCATACCATCCCAACTAACCAACTAATTGATATGGACCCAGTGGGGTTTTGGAGGGTAATCCCCAGTCGACTGGGGATCAAACATTCCCCCCTGTTGGGATATGATTATAATGGGATATACAAGGCATTTTTTTTTCAACCCAGGATATTTCACTGAGGCAAATGACTTACCTTAGTGTACCCTCTGGTGAACTAACAAAAAGCTATGGAAAATGACCATAGAAATAGTGGATTTTCCCATAAAAAATGGTGGATCTTTCCATAGCAAAATGTTAGTTCACCAGAGTGAAACCTCCAGAAATCGGATTAAATCCAAGCAATTTTGGATGGGGATACGATGGGACAACGGCTGACATCATATCAGGCTGAGCTATGGACGAGCTCACAGCAACGTCACGTACAGCACCCTCTGGTAAACATACAAATAACTCTGGAAAGATCCACCATATTTAATGGGAAAAACCACTATTTCTATGGCCATTTTCAATAGCTATGTTGACATAACCAGAGGGTACTAAAAATCAACATTTTTAAGATGTGAATCAACGAACTAAATAGCCATTTTCAATAGCAAACTGTTAGTCATTACCAGAGGGTTCTATAGTAATTACCAGAAGCATACTATAGCTAAATAATCAAATATTCAAGAAACCATTGAAACTAATTTTCAACTATAAATAGCCAGTTTCCTCCATTTTGCTGGTGAAGTACCACTTGATGACTACATCATAAAAAAAACACTGGCGATGGAGGATTTCCCAGCGGCCATGAACACACAGGCTACGGCTATGTGTTATAGCGCTATTCCATTATAAGATCCAATTTATTCCCATTTATAATATGTGTATATATTAATATATATATATATATGTTATAATATGTTATAATCATGACATAATATATCATCAATATATGGATATTCATCCCATATAATCCCATTCAATCTTGTCTACTCTGGGACGGGGAGTGTCTGAGGAAGGCCAAGCATGTGGAGATCACGTACACCGTAGGCCGCCTGTTCCAGCTGCAGGTCGCCAGTTTTCAGCATCCAAATGTTGGAGAATTCTCTTCAGCGACAAATGCGTTTCAGTTGTAAAACAAACGGGACATAGGTGATGAACATATGAACATCTGGTTGACTGGTTGGTGGTTTGGAACATGTTTTTTTTCCATTTCATATATGGGATAATCCTTCCCATTGACTCATATTTTTTCAGAGGGGTTGAAACCACCAACCAGATATGAACATGGTTGAAATGTATCTAGATGTTTTAGATGTGGTATCACCTCACAGCAAATACACATAGGTGATGAACTGATTGTATCCAGAATCTTGATGTTCTTTTGGTGTGGATTCCCAGTGATGGTGACCAAACTCTGAGTGTCATTGTGGTCTTGGGCCATGAAGATGGGTTCCATGGCAAGAAAGGATGGACGTGATGATGTTTGTACCCTGTGTCACATAGCTTGTTTTCGGTAAGGTCCCCTCGAGGGCGTCGCGGAGTGTTGTCATTTTTTCATGTTTGCGTCACTGCCGAAGCATCCATGTCATCTCACGTGCTTCCTTGTTTTCGTGTGCGTCGTTGCATGTTCCGCGCGTTTTGCTGTGTTTCTTGACGCTGTTGCGTTTATAGTTGCGTGTTGGCATGCCAGGGTTTGTTCGGGGGGGTGGGATGGGGTGGGGGGGGGTGGGGGGGTGGGGTGGGGTGGGTGGGCGGGGGGGGGTGGGGGGTGGGGGGGGAGATAACGTTCTTGTTTATTAACGTTCCTGCATGTGCGTTCTTGACACGCTGTTCACTTTTGCAAGTGATGGTTTGACACGCGTTCGATGTTTTGGTTTGGATATGTTGACGTTGGGTCCGGGTGGCGTTTGGCATGCCAGGGTTTGTTCGGGGGGGTGGGATGGGTGGGGGTGGGGGGTGGTGGGGTGGGGGGGGTGGGGGGGTGGGGGGGGTTGGGGGGGGGATGATAACGTTCTTGTTTATTAACGTTCCTGCATGTGCGTTCTTGACGCGCGGTTCATTTGTTTGTGCGTTGTTAGAATAGTTTTGAAAATAAAATGATCTCATGTCTTTCGTTTGGTTCAGACATTTTCGATACGTCTTTGTTGCTTATGTTCATGTCTTCGTGTCACAAGTGGAATGTTGCTTTGTTTCATGGCTTTCACCTTGGTTTTGCTTGTTGCGTTGTTCTGGCTCATGTCATAGTTACCACAAAGCAGTACCTGGCTCATATTTATGTATATGCAGTGGCTCCACCTGCCAGACGACCTGACCCGTCACCTGGGAAATATACAACAAATACAATATATATAATACATATATAGACATATATATATATATAGATGCAGTGGCTCCACCTGCCAGACGACCTGACCCGTCACTTGGGAAATATACAACATATACAAAATATATATATATATATATATAATACATATATAGACATATGTATATATATATATATATGCAGTGGCGATCTCAAGAAAAGAACGACTGTGTCTCACACCTGTCCAAAGCTTTGAAAGCAATGTATGCGCGATGAGGTTAGAAAAAAGTTACTTCGGAGACCCCTCTTGGAAGATGCATTTTTAAAACATTCACGAAATGCAGGTTTTAAAGGCGTTGTGTGTTCAAAAACGCACGACGCCTAGGAGGGGACCTTCCCTTGTTTTCTCCCACTTTTGTTTATTCCATTTTGGGTATGGGTCAAAATTAATTTTATCCCTAATTCCAAGAGTGTTTGTCAATCGTTTCACTTTTTGATGACAACAATTCATAGTAAACCATCCCCCAGTCATCAGCATAAATATATAGGTGGTATAAACTAACCATTCCCAGTCAGTCGGGTGGTAAGTTTATGGTATGGGCGCCTCTAAGAGGCCGTGCGTTTTTGAGGTTTTTGGGGTGGGGTGGGGGGGGGTGTGATAACGTTCATGTCTCTTGCGTGCAAGGTGATGCGACGTGATGCTACGTTGAATGTTACGTTGATCATATTGTGATTCTACGTTGAGGAGCCGTTTGAGCTAACTGTGGTGGGTGGGGTGGGGGGGGGTGTGATAACGTTCATGTCTCTTGCGTGCAAGGTGATGCGACGTGGATGTCACCACATGAAGCACATCGCAGCTTTTGGCTAATTCGTTTGTTTTCGCCCTCGCGCCATTTTTTCTCTTCGCGTTCAGCATGAACACCTTCGCTCTTATCGTGTCGAGCAGCATCTCATTGCTGCAGATGCTTGAGCCCAGGGCCCTCTGGATGCTGCAGGCCAGGGTGAACTTTAAAGGGGTCGAGAAGTCTTTTTTTAAGTTGTTGTTTACAGGACATAGCTTTAAAGTTAGTTTCAGAAATGTTTTTCTTCTGGTTGTGACGTCAACCCTGTTTGAGGTTGCCCTCGGGCATCGTAGACTCCAGGGGCCCTTTTTTTTACTAGCCAGGCTAGGTTTTTTTGACCTGCCGCACGATGCAGTCCCTTGGCGTTTTTGATGATGCTTTTTTGTATGGTTTTGTTTGGTTGGGTCTTTTCTTTTTCCATAACGAGCCCCGCCCGAACCCGAAGTCGAACCTCCCCCACCCCCCCTCAAAAAAAAAACGGTTCGCTGGGCTAATGAAACAGTTTTCGGCAGTAGGATTTGTACAAATATTGCTCGCAATGACCACCGAAGCCGAACCCGAACCCGAACCCGAAGTCGAACCTCCGCAACCGCCCCTCGACCAAAAAAAAGCAGTTTTCTGCAGCAAGATTTGTACAAATATTGCTCGCAATGACCACCGCAGCCGAACCCGAAGCCGAAGCCGAACCCGAAGTCGAACCCCCCCAACCCCCCCTCGACCAAAAAAAACAATTTTCTGCAGCAGGATTTGCACAAATATTGCTCGCAATGCCCACCGAAGCCGAACCCGAACCCGAAGCCGAACCCGAAGTCGAACCTCCCCAACCCCCCCTCGACCCAAAAAAACAATTTTCTGCAGTAGGATTTGCACAAATATTGCTCGCAATGCCCACCGAAGCCGAACCCGAAGCCAAAGCCGAACCCGAAGTCGAACCTCCCCAACCCCCCCTCGACCAAAAAAAAGCAGTTTTCTGCAGCAGGATTTGCACAAATATTGCTCGCAATGCCCACCGAAGCCGAACCCGAACCCGAAGCCGAACCCGAAGTCGAACCTCCCCAACACCCCCCTCGACCCAAAAAAACAGTTTGCTGGGATGATGCAGCAGGATTTGTGCAGATATTGGACCACCGAAGCCGAACCCGAACCCGAAGTCGAACCTCCCCCACCCCCCCCCTCGAACAAAAAAGCAGTTTGCTGGGATGATGCAGCCGGATTTGTGCATATATTGGACCACCGACGCCGAACCCGAACCCGACGTCGAACCTCCCCAACCCCCCCCTCGACCAAAACAAACAGTTTGCTGGGATGATGCAGCAGGATTTGTGCACATATTGCTCGCAATGACCACCGAACCCGAACCCGAACCCGAAGTCGAACCTCCCCAACCCCCCCCTCCACTACAACAAACAATTTTGTAAGCGTTCCATGGCAGCAACATTTGTCAAAGACCCTACCCTATCGATGTGGTCTGCCCCCCCCTTATATATATATATTTTTTTTTCCCCCCCTTCGGTAGCTCAAGTATAACGTGTGTCTTTCCTCATTCCCAGGCAGTCTGGCTTCTGTTTGCTAGCGGTAGCTTCCACATACATCTTTTTTATCCTCCTCTGACCTTTTTCCCCTGTGACTTGCCCATAGAAGACCAACCCCCTCTTGCAACATGCTGTTGTCCCAGCTGACTTGCCCATAGAAGACGAACCCAGTAAGTGTCCCACGCTTTGCAGGTCAGACTCCTTTAGAGATGCTGGCAGTTTCACCACGCACGGCAGTCGACTATCATCGGAGGGTTTTGGTGTTTCAAAACTTTTGCAGTTTACTGGAGTTGAGAACCAACACAAGCTCTCAAGTAGACCATCCCTTGACTGTTTTTCTCAACCAAAGCTTCGAAGAGGGGCTGGACATTTCAGAGGCGCAAAAGGCATTTGCAGCAGTACAAGAAGCTTTTCCAGTTGTAGGTCGTCAAGGTCTGAGCCGCAGCCGGAGGTCTTTGAAGGGTTGGAAGAACCTAGATCCAGGTCAAAGTCGAACACCACTGGCCTGGCCCTTCATCAGTCTCCTTGCTTTGACCATGATGCAACTGGGAGAGGTCAGATGTGCTCTCTGCATTCTCACCATGTTCACAACTTACATTCGTCCATGCGAAGCTCTGAAGCTGTTGAAGAGGGATGTAGTCAGGTCAACGGACTTGGGGGTCAGTTGGGCTCTCAACGTGAACACGTCCGAGGAGGCTCAACAGTCAAAAGTGGGGCTTCAAGACGAGGCTATGCTGCTAGACAACAAGATGCTGGACTACCTAGGCGTTCTGGCGCAGGGTCTTCCTTTTACAACCTTGTTCGAAATGCAATACCCTCAGCTCCACAGAACATGGCATGCAACGCTGGCCCATCTGGGCTTGCCCATGGAGACAGCAGATCTGTACCAGCTCCGTCACTCAGGGGCATCTTGGGATCGACTCAAAAAGGTGCGTTCTCTTCTGGAAATCAAACTGCGCGGAAGGTGGAGTTCGGATGCAAGCCTGAAGCGATACGAGAGTCATGCCAAGGTTGCCCAACTCTACGAGAAACTGCCGGACAGCATCAAAAAGAGAGCAGATTCATCTCCTCAGTTATTGAAAGAGATGATTATCGCATTTACGTCCCGACACACCCCAACATGCTGAGGCCAGTGTTGGAATTGTTTGCGGGGAGTGCTGCTTTCTCCAAGGCTATGTGCAAGCTCGGTTTCACAGTGCATGCTTATGACATTCAATGGGGACGAGGTGGTGATATCCTTGATCCTATAGTTTTTAGAAAATTGAAGACTGCTTTAGACAGGAAGACTTTTTCCTTTGTTCATTTTGGCATGCCCTGCGAAAGCTGGTCCCGTGCGAGAAAGTGGAATGGCGGACCTCCACCACTCAGGGACAATGACAGTTTTCTCTATGGGTATGACTATTTGACTGGCTCCAATCGCATCAGAGTTGAACAGGGCAATGCTTTGCTCAAGGCAACCTTTCTTCTGGCTTTGGCTGCGATTGCTGCTGGCACTCCATGGACAATTGAAAACCCTTTCAGCAGTCGTGCTTGGCTAACTTTTGAGATGACAAAGTTGCAGGAGCTTGGTGCTTTGCCACAACAAGTGCATTACTGTCAATATGGCAAGCCGTGGAAGAAGGCCACCACTTTCTTAGGGTGGAAAATTCCCAGCCTGCTTTTAAAACAGTGCGCCGGTTCCTTTGGGCAATGCTCTGCTTCTGGTCGAAAACATCTCGTGTTAGAAGGCCGAAATTCCCAAGGGGTCTTTCGCACTCTTTTGGCGCAACCCTACCCCAAGGACATGGTTGCCGACATTGCTGCTGTTTTGTTCAAACATTTGCAAAACTTGTAATCATTTCCTACCTTTCTCACAGAATACTCCGAAGTCGGGTGTGGGAAGACAAATTGATGGTGGTTGAACCTTTCATGCGTGGCATCTTCACTCAGCTTGACTTCAGATGCCCATACCTTTCAGCTATCGCATTAAGCTTCTCAGACCTGCTGCCTTGACCAAAGGCTCTTGGGCAAAATAGGCAGCCGCAGATATTCTGGCATGGAGTTGTGCAAGAGTGTGAATCATGTTCAGTACCTTTGGTGCGCCAATGATTTAGCGGGGCACATGTGAATGCCGTCCCCCGCTCAAGATCTTTGTGCTCACCATCCACCGCCCCTCCACCTCACAAATTGATGGTGGTTGAACCTTTCATGCGTGGCATCTTCACTCAGCTTGACTTCAGATGCCCATACCTTTCAGCTATCGCATTAAGCTTCTCAGACCTGCTGCCTTGACCAAAGGCTCTTGGGCAAAATAGGCAGCCGCAGATATTCTGGCATGGAGTTGTGCAAGAGTGTGAATCATGTTGATGATGTTGATCATGTTGATGATGGTGATGATGATGATGCTGTTGATGATCATGATGATGATGTTGATGATGTTGATGATGATGATGAAGATTATGATGATGATGAAGATGATGATGATGAAGATGATGATGTTGATGATGTTGATGATGTTGATGATGCTACTGATGATGATGATGATGATGATGATGTTGAAGATGATGATGAAGATGATGATGAAGATCATGATGATGATCATGCTGTTGATGATGATGCTGTTGTTGATGATGATGATGTTGATGATGAATATGATGATGATGATGATGAAGATGATGATGATGAAGATGATGATGACGATGATGAAGATGATGATGATGATGATTATGATGCTGTTGATGATCATGATGATGATGATGTTGATGATGTTGATGATGATGATGAAGATGATGATGAAGATGATGATGATGATGAAGATGAAGATGATGATGATGATGAAGAAGAAGAAGAAAATGATGATGATGAAGAAGAAGATGATGATGATTCTGTTGATGATCGTGATGATGATGTTGATGATGTTGATGATGATGATGATGAAGATGATGATGATGATGATGATGATGATGATGCGTCGCAAGTCGTCATTGCGGGTCCGGGCAAAACCCAGGCATATATTTGGGCAACACCCAGATGCTCTCTTAACAGACGGCCTTGGCGATACTTTTCGCGCCAAACGCCAAGGCAGAGGAGGGCGAGTACTACTACAATCACCGCCTCAAGGTGGACGGGGGCTGGACCCATTTGGTAAACATATGGCAGTGGGTCAAAACCCTGGTAAATGGATGTTCATCCCTCTAAAAATGGTATTAATAGGTATTGATTCATAGCCATATCTGAAGTAAATGGACTAAAGTGACTAAAGTGTATAAGGTTTTAATCCTAGGTTTGGAGTTGAACATGGGCCGAGTTAAGGCCCTAATTTCTGGCTAACATGGGCAAAAAACATAGGAACATATAGGAACAAAGGATGAACAAACCTTGGAATGGGAATGAACGGGGTAAGCTCTCTGAAAACCCAAATGTTGCCAACACTCTTTGGGTTGGATGTGATAAATGTCCTTCTTCCACCAGTCGGTTTTTTGAAATAGAATCGGTTTAGCCCATGAAAACCCACCAACAGCTAGGTGATAACAAAGAGTATACCTCATTTTTTTCCCAAAGGGACAATATTCTTGCCCTCGGGTTATCAAACATGGAAATGGAAAATCCACAATTTGTAGATGATTTTGTAGAAACCGCTATTTACAGGCTACCCAGCCAAGTTTGATGACACCGGAGAGTAGATGTGTTGAGAAAACCGAGGTTTTGGGGTGCCTAGGTTTAACCCCTGACATCCCTTGTTTTTTTTCGGTGGGGGCCTAGGTTTAACTTGTTACAACTGACGTGGTAATCTCACCGTGGAACGTTCGTTGGAATGGCAACATCAACTACAGATGGGGATTTCCATAAATGGGGATACTGTACCCCCATAGCTGGATGGTTTATAATTGGACACTCATACCAAAAATGGATGATTTAGGGGTAGCTCCATTTTAGGAAATCTCTCTCTCTCTCTATATATATATATCTGTATATATCTGTATATGTAATGTAATGTATTGTATTGTATTGTATTGTATTGTAATGTAATGTAATGTAATGTAATGTATGTATATAAATATGTATATTGTATATATGTATAGCAACCCCCCAGTCATAGATAGATTAGTTATGATCAGTTGGACACCTTGAAACTATGGGGAAAACATCATACCATCCTGGTTTTACCCTGTTCGGCATTTTTTTTTGGGTTGCTATACTGTATACAGCTTCGGGATTTCCGAGCTTAGACTACCAGACGGCCTAAGCATTCTGATGGCGACCTCAACTTTCTGGGGGTGTGGAACATATTGGAGGGAATGGATTATTGAAGTGGACTCATTCTAAAAGAAATCCGTCTGGCTTGGGAACCATTCGGACCTATGATGGTGAATTTTGGAGGCAAATTTAGATTTTTGGACATCATGATATCGACTACAAACCTCATTCTGCTTGCTTGCATTCCCATTTTGCTTGCTTGGATTCCCATTTTGTCTGGTTGGATACCCAAATCAATGAAATCTCTAGATCAGAATCATAGTCCCAGACGGGATCATAGATCAGAGTCATCATGACCTGCATCCGACCTGGTAGGTTTCGACCTGGGATAGTCCTGTGGCGGAGTGGGAGCAGGCCCGACCCATCTGGATCCGGCTGGTGACCTATGTGCTACTGTATGTGGTAAAGGAAATGCTCAGTAAACCCGAAAAGGATCCAGAAATATCCAGAACAGATTTCATTTACCAGTTGTTTCGTCGTTTGAAAAAAGACACCAAATATTTAAGACATAAACAACCGAGCTAAATGCAGCATAGGAAGAAACGCTGATGAGTTCCGAAGTCATGTATCGCTTGGGCGTTGGTGTAAACCTTGAGAAGACAGGATTTACTATATGTTGGGTCTTCAACCATACTAAATATCTTCAGTTTTAGTCGATCACTCAGTTTTGTTGAGGTTTATGTGCATGCAATGGAATCAATGGAATCTCCTTCAAAATACACCGGATTTGATAGATTGCTTCACATCTTACAGCAACAGTTGATATCATTGATACCAATTGATTTTGTTGGGTTGCTCTTCTCTATGATACAGGCTATCGTAAGATGGGGTTTGAATTGTGGTCGTTATCAACTTACAGTGGATTATGCACCGTTGATACTTATAAGAGATTAATTAACTATAGTCTATAATCAACTTCTCACTAGTACTGTACTTAGTTGTATCATGTTGTATCAATCATTGATTGTCAATGTAGTTGTATGTAATTGTATAATCATGTATTAATGATTTGATTGTTGTTACTGAGTTGACAATCAACTAATAATGAAGTTGTTAACTACAATTGTCAATGACATGTGATGACCCAATTAAAAATTTATTTATAGTTGTTAATTATTGATACTGTGATCAAGTATACTTTTTGTTTTTATTTGTCAACTACAAGCACTTCTTAACCCATTTAATAGTTGATGGCAATGACGAACTAATAGTTGATTGCATCAATCTGAATTACAACCATCAATTAGTATTAGTTGAATTACCATCAATTATCAATTTGTAGTTGGTATTCTTTTTTGTATAACTATCATTGATCTATAATTTGCTATAATACATAGTATATATGGAGGTTTCCTGAAATGGTGGTACCTCCATATGATCTATTTTCATAGGTTTTTCCATTATAAACCATCCAGCTATTGGAGTATCCCCATTTATGGAACCCCCCATATAATCGTATCTCTTGTTTCGAGCCATTGTTGATCTGCCCTCGAGGAGTTGCTCACGCGTCAGACAGTGCTGTTCTGGTGCGGAAGCCGAGCATCTCGTGGGCTATTTTTCATCGCTGGGATTGGCATTTTTCCATGGGTTTCAGAGAAAAATCAATGGGATCCCCAACATCGTCACCATTGTTTCAATACGAAGTCGACTGGTCATCCGGATGATGATGATTTGGGGTAGCCTATTGTCAGGCAAAGCGATGTGTTTCATGTGCCTTGCAAATTTTCGGGGTGAAACATGGTGAAACTTCGTTCTTGTTCCATTGAGAAGCACATTTCTGGGAAAGGGAGCCGAAAGTTTCATGAGGATCAAGTGCTGTCCCTACGATGACTTAATCAGGGAGATGGCAGCCTCCATTGCAGCATTGCATCTTTCCATGATTGCCTGGAAAGACGATCTCCTGATTGCATATTCTCATGAGCGATTCGAAGCTATGGGTAATTTGTTTTGGGACTCCCGAAAATAGATGTGGAGCCAAGGAGCAACTAAGAATGTGTATATATATATATGTGTGTAAATATATGTACATATATATATATATATACATATATATAATAATATAATATATATATATATATATATTATATTATATATATATTGATTATATGTATGTCGCATGTATATCCCTGCCCACTGATATCAAATACCCCCGACATGAGCCCCCAAAATGAACCGGGTCAGTACTGAACCAGGGGTTTTTGTGAGGTTATTTTGCATAAGTTCTCATATGTTTTTTATATTACGAGGTATGTTTCATATTATAAAGCAAGATAGAAAGGTGTTCCAGCCGGTTATAGATACCCTCTGGTTATTTAACATAGCCATGGAAAGATCCACCATTTTTAATAGGTAAACATAGGTAAACCATCTATTTCTATGGGCCATCTATTCCATGGCTATGTTAGTCATAACCAGATGGTAATGTTTTCATATGTTTCCCCAATATTCTCCAGGTTTCCAACTTTTCAGAGACAGCTGAGGTGTCTACTGGGCCCTAGCCGTGTGAAGCATGGCGAACAGAGGCGGCTGATGGTCAGGTTGAGGATTACCTTCTGGTAATTCAACATATATTGCTATGTCACATCATAAAGGTTAAAAGGTAAATAACCTTCATATTGCAATGTATATATGTGTATATATATATATATATGGTCTGTTTTCCGTATCGGAATTACGAAGAGGGTACTGAATCCAGTGTTACATATTATCAGTTCATGGACCATGGAGATATGATATCTTGTTGTGGTTTGATGATACATCAAACATACGGGGATGAACAAATTGGGCGTGTATTTCCCAAACTATTGGGAATTATCACATTCATTGTGGGAATCCCAATCAACCAACCATAACCAACCACTATTACAGACATTCAAAGTGATTGTCCCACAGGTTTGGGAGACACTGCTTACATTGCTTGGATTGGGTCCAGATTCTTATAGATTCCCATCACACACAACTTATTTTTACCCTCTGGTAAACTAACATAACTATGGAAAATCACCATTTTCAATGAGTAAATCCACTATAAATCACAATTTTTAATAGCTATGTGAAATTACCAGAGGGTACATGCATTTTTTCTTTAATGAACTCATAACACTTGTTGAAACACAACATGAAAAACCAGCGCATGCGGCCTGGGGTTGCAGCACTGATTTCTTGTAACCATGACCTCTTTAGGGCAGTGGGGCGATAGAACCAGTGGATTTATTTCGGCAATCTCGGAAAGAAGAAGTATTTCTGGTGATTATGAAGGCTACATCCAAATACATCCAAGGTATGACCTTGGTTTCTTGAGTTCTGCTTGTCTCTGCATTTTTTCGTCCAGGTTTGTTGGTGAAACAAGTCCCTAAAATCGCTGACTGTAAAATCCTACAGATGGCCAAAACTCCACTGGCTGGTGATCTCAGATTCTGGTTGGTGGTTTGGAGCATTTTTTATTTTTCCATATATTGGGAATAATCATCCCAACTGGCTAATATGTTTCAGAGGGGTGGCTCAACCACCAACCAGGATTTTTTTGTAGCTGTTCCAACCTTTATGTCCACTTTTTTGCTTGAAGCATCTTGAAAATCAGCCTTGGTGAGATCCTGGAGCCGTGCAGGTCAGAAGCTTCAGGTTCGGATGTGGATGATAGCCTGCAGCTGAGATGGGGGGCTATAGTGGCTATATAATTGATTTGTTGGTATACTATTGTCCTTAGTTACTATTGTCCTTAGTAGGTATATATATATATACACATACATATACACACTATATTGAAAAGTATGAAGTTGCTTGTAACCGACTATATGGATCTATATTGGAGGTACTTACTCTTCATTTAGGTCCTTCTTACAGGTACTTGGGCACTCAAGGTGAACAAAAAAGGAGTATTCACAGATTTTCACTAACAAGTGTTTGGCAAGGTTTTTTTTTAGGCCCCAGATGTTTCTCAACTTGTTGATGCCTTGTTTTGGGAGACAACCCTGAAACATTGGTCGTGTTCCGATTGATTGATGCTCCCAATTCTTCCTAGTGGTGGCTCAAGGTTGATGCACCGTTCTTGATCGTTGAACTTCCCTAAGTTCCGCTCATATTATAGTTTGTCTATGTCTGTCCTATTGTTGCTGTTTAAATGTTACATACTGCTTGCTGCTTGCGCTTCTTGCGTCCAATTTCTGGTGAACTCACCAATATTTGCAGGTCAGTTCTCCAAGTTCAACCCACCTGGATTATCCCCTGATTGCTGGCGAGATCCATTTTTTAAAACAGCTTAAATCCACATTTTTTGCTGGGGACTTTTCCCCTGAATTCAGGTTTTACCCAGCACTTGGGGATCAAACCCATTAGTTAACTTGTTGTAGATATTTCGTCTAATATAAGTGTTGGAGATCATTTCCCCACTGCCAGGCCTTGAAAAAAAGTGACCTCTTTTCCTCCTGGAAAACAGGTCAACGCTTGGAGTGGTCATGAAATTGTAGTTGGTCCCAAAATCAACTGCCAGCCAATAAGATCAGTGGTACCCAACAGCTTCCGGACCAAATCACACCCATGAATTGATGTACAATGGATATTCTGCCTAAGTGTGGATTTCCATCATTTCCGCATCACCCTCTGAGAATCAAAGATGATGTGCTGGACGTGATGGCTCCATTGAGTTCTTTAGGATTTTCCCAGAAAGCCATGATTAACAAAAGATAATTCCATGAATCGCATGTCTTAACCATTAGTCATTATGAACCATGATTGACCATTCTTCACCAGAATGAATCGTTACTTACAATGAATAACCAGTAATAACCATTCTAACATATTCTAATCATGATTAGTCCTTAACCATTCAAGACCATTCTTAACCCTCAACCATACCGGCGCCCTTCGTTTTATGCCCTTCGTTGGTGCGCCCTCAGGCGGCATCGGCTCGGACCTTCTGCGGGCCCTGCGATTGCCTCTGAACCTGGTCCCCCGTGACGAGGGCACGCTACCCTCCACGCCCTCTACGGCCAGGCCAGGGGATACACTGAACGTGGCGATCTTGCGCCCGAAGATGGCAATCTGAATGGGGAAAATGTGGGAAAATGATCACTGATGAGAATCCATTGAAATTCGGGAAATAGACAATTTTTTGAGAGAAACTCAGCTTGGTTTACCAGGAATTTAGGGTGGTTATGTCAGAAAAAAATGAAGATTGCACCTGGATAACATGGGAGAATTTGACCAACATGTTGGTTTCAACATGTAGAAAGCCTGAAACACATGGGGATTTGAATAGCTGCAAAACAAAGAATTAAATCATGGTGATTTAACCAGCAGTCAAAATGAACATCACCAGCCAGAATGGGGATATTCAAATCAACAAACCTTAAGAAAGGATCTAATAAGCAACCATAAGCAACCTCATGATAAACCAGACCTAAGTTCACATTTTTGAAGATCAACCTCGAAGAATTGGGTAGCTGCGTAGCCTAAGAAATAGCTTCAATATGCTTCAATGGCATGCCACAGCAAACCATCGGAAGTCGTGTTCCCGACGTTCCAGGTTTGAGCCTGGGTTTGACCGGGCAACGGAACATTTCCCCGGGTGATTCTATGTATATTTCAACGTCCTCCCAGGTGATTCTATTTATATGTCTGCCTAAACCTACTTATTACGAGACCTGTTTATGGATGAGCTTCCATATGGCAGTGTGTCAAAACCTTGTACCCCTGGTGAACATCAAAATAGCTGGTAAATGGATGTTCATCCCCCTAAAAATGGTATTAATAGGTATTGATCCATACCCATATATCTTTCCAGAATTTGGATAAGTTATCTTCGGGATCAATCGACAATGTGTGATCCATGCAGGTCCTTCCACACGGTGGGGCACTCAGGGACTGCACGTGGGAGTTGAGGGAGTTGCCGTAAAAAGGGATGATCGTCCCGTCCCGGATATGGGCTGGATGGCTAAAAAAGATTTCCATTCTGCTAGGTAGAAAAACCCCTGCCATGTAGAAATCTCCTGTTCTGGTGGTCAAATATCTGTTTTCATGGCCTTCCGATGATTGTCGCTGAAAATCCCAAAACTTCACATGATGAACGCCTAGTAAATCTCAATTCTGGATCTAATTTCAGCCATGTTAAGTCCCAAGTGATTTTTAGTTTAGATGATGAAATTCTCATCTTTTTTGGTGGTGGAATGCCATATTTTTTGGTGCTTACCGTTGTCAATCGATGGTCTGGCGCACACTCGAGGCGCGCTCGATGCACTCCAGTCGTTCCCAACGCAGCCGCGTGACGCTGGACGATGCCGAGAGGTCACGGGGTCATGGTGGACGGTGACGGGGGACGACTTGGTTGGAGGTTGGGGGTTTATCATGGGTTTATTCTAGCAATTGATGGGAATTTAGCATCAAGTAACCTTTGTTATCTTTGATGATTAGCTGGTGTTTATTATGAGAATGGGTCATTTGGGATGATTTTAGCGATTCCTGGGAATTTTAGGGTGAATATCGAAGTGGTTGAGGAGCTTCGGAAGGCGGTTGTGACAAATTGATGTGAGGGCATTCACATGCATCAACCAAGGATAATAGGAATATCATATATATATATGTATACAGTATACAGGTTGGCGTTTTTTTTCCATATATTGGGAACAATAATCCCAACTGACTAATATTTTTCAGAGTGGTTGAAACCACCAACCAGTATAATTTATTTGCCATGGTCAAAAGTTGGAGTATGATTAAGCCAATGAGGGATGGTTCTCTACGGCTTCCCGGGATCACCATGGCAGGGATAGGTCAAGATCATTGGAGCCTCAAAATGGATAGTTTGATACCAAGAATGACCAATTTGGTGGTTCATTGGTATCCTAGTTTTGATCGATACCCAAGTTGCTGTCCACTTTTTTCAAACTTGGAAATGGAAAGCAAGCCATTTGTAGACGGAGTACCTGTTTGAACATGGAATCTTCCCGCGCACAACCACTTGAACCCTTGCTTTTGGGTGGTAAAACATGTAAACACATTAATAACAAACATGTAGGCATGTAAACACATGTAAAAACATGTAAAACCATGTAAAAACATGTAAAAGCCATATTTGTGTTGGCTTCGATATAATAACATCGACCAATCTTCTTATACGGTACGTGTCCATTTCCTCTCCCTCCACCACAAACCGTTGGATTTTCACTGCCCAACGGTTCTTCACTGACTTCGTTGTGTTTGATGCCGGGACACTCAGAGACGGGAGAGGATCAGCAGTGGGTCTGGTTCGAAACTGGGCAGTGGACCTACAAAAGGCTGCTTACCTTTACTGAATCTACTATCATTCAGTCAATCGGGAGCCATGAACTCATCCATACCAGGATATATATATATTATATATATATTATATATATATATATTTATACATATATATATATATATATATATATGTATATACATATATATATGTATGCCAACTGCCTCCAATGATTTCGCTCCCTTGGAAGCCACAGGGTTGGCCCCCTACAGATCCGTATGCTGGATGGCAGCCTGATGAATCTCAGCAACTGTTATCTTCAAAACTATCTACAGATTTGATTGGTAAATATAGGCATGATCCACACTTATAATATGTATATATATATATATGTGATATGTTAATAATATATATATATACACATCACATCTGATATCTGTGATTTTAGACCTCCAAATGTTATAGGCTTGACATCGTCGCTTTTTTTGTTTGACGATAAGGCCGCAATGTGCTCAGTGTACTCGGCGGTGTCAGGTGAAAGGCTTGTGCTGCTAGAAGATGTCGAAGGTAAAAGTGCCCGGGAAATCAAGCTTGTCCTGGCAGCCCGGCGCTTGGTGTACCCAGGTTTCGGCAGAGATTCATGGAGGATGGCTCTTGCCGGGCCATTCCGGACTCCGGATGATGAGATTCTCACTTCCGACAGGGGCAAGATTCAGTTGATGCTGGTGGAGTTTCAAGAGCCCGATGCTGTAGAAGACCAACGAATGATGGATGCAAGCACTGACAACGACTTGGGAAGAGGGCCGAAATTTGGGGATCATCTTCGGACACCTCTCTGTATTTTTTTGCCAGGTTGATGGTGAACAGGATGATAAACTTTCACAGGAAATGATTTTGGGTACCCAAGTCGACATACCTCCAGAGCCAGAGCCATTTTTTTGCTTCATGCCGATGACTGACAATGCTGAAAGATGTGTGATGATGTTGAGGGCCATCAGAGGGAGGATGGTTGATATCTACGACTGGCAATGGTTCAGAAACTCGTTGTCATTTTTGAAATTGCTCATTTTGGAACATCCCAACTTTTGAAGTAACAAGAACTTGGTGGTTTTTGCCCTGCGCTGAGGTTGGAAAGATATCACTGAGAACCTTGGAGGGGTTCGACGCTTTGGAACTGGGGAACCAGTTGAGTTTCAAACTTCAACCACCTTGCAAGTTACGTATTCATATGCCTGATTCCACTTGGAGGGTTCAAGCTTCAAATTTTGAAATGCATCTAGCCGTGTTTTGCAGTACACTATATATAGTTAAGATGTAAATGCTATTGTGGCAGAAAGATGAACGATTTGGTCTGGTGCAGATTCCGTTGAAATCACACTATCTTGGCCAGGCATCTGGCATGTTTGGACCATGACAATCCATGACATATACCAACTATGCATCAGTATGCTTGATTTTATCCCGCAAGGGATCATTATTCATTCATTAAATTCATTAGACATATTACAGTACCCCCTTTGTAGCACGAATTTTGATGAATTTTGGGTATATCACCAAAATAGACCCGGACGTATTACCCTCTGGTTATTGAACAGTTTGCTATGGAAAGTGGCCCCTAGAAATAGATCATTCATGATGATTTACCCATTGAAGATGCTGATTTTCCATAACATCAAATTATCAAAGGGTGATATACATTACTGGTTGGTGGTTTGGAACATTATATATTTTTCCATCTATTGGGAAGAATCATCCTAACTGACTTTCATATTTTTCAGAGGGGTGGCTCAACCACCAACCAGATAGAGATGTCCTTTTTCCCGTTGATGAAAATAGAAGCTTCCCTGAAAATTCAACGACCTAGATGATAATATACCATAAATGGAGGTTTCAATGGGAAAAACCTTCCATTCGTATCCCAACTACGTCCCTTTCCTGTGCCAGGAATTCTGCTCGCGGGTCGCCCCCAAGTGGTTCACGTGGTTCACCCCGGGAGTCGGTAGTACTCAGCTCACCTGCAACTGGCTGTTAGAAATACCGTTGTTGATTGGTTAGTATATACGGAATGATACTCCCTGGTTTATTAGGGATTTTTGCAATCCAGGAATCTTTACTAACCAGCATAATGAGATGGGATAGGGGTATTTTTTAATTCTCAAATAGCATTTATCAGGAGGTTCACCAGCAAGTATGGCTATCTCATTGGGATTCACCTGTGAAAATATTGCAGCCCTGATACTACTGAAACAATGAGTTCTTAACCATTTGGTGGTCAGTAGGGAGCGATGAAGGGAGCTAAGGATATCCATCCACATTCCCCAGAGCCAGGAACTGGAACTGATAGCGAAACATAGTGAAGCCATCGGAATTAAGGGCTATTTTCAGACAAACACACACAGACACAGACACAGACACAGACACACACACACACATATTTGAATTTACCAAAAAGTTGGACTTTACCAGCGAAACATGGTGTGTTGCCAGCCAAACATGGCTGACTTTGAGAGGAATAGCGGGGATTCCACCACTATCTGTCCACACACATACACATGTATCTATGTGATGTATCATGTGTGTGCGGGTAACCATTTGTGATTAGTATACGCATATATACATACGCAGTACGCCAAATCATATAGCGGCAGTATATTATATCCACTATACATACAATCATACATATGTATATATATATATTATGTGTATATCTATCTGTATATATTATACATACATACACTATATTTATATATATATGGCATACACCACTTAATTGTACAGTTTTGACCGATGTATTTACTCAGCCGCGATCTCCACAGTCTTGCGTTCTCGAGGTGATGGCCGGAGCTTTGGCCCCGATCTGACCCTGATATTACTGTCTATACACTGATACCTAGACATGTATATGGGATATATGGTATATACAGTCCATATACAGTCCATTTTTTGTCAATGGACTAATAAATATATACATATATACATATATACATCATATATATAATATACAGTCCATATATAGACAAGGTTTTGGATAGCAGCAATATTGGATTAGTTTGCCTAGACGCGGGGAGCGGCTTAACCATCCACATTCTTGGCGTCTTTTTTTTTCCGAAGAGACGACCAGAAACGGCGACCGATAACCAAAGGTCATTGGTCATTGAGTGGAATCAATCAACTCAAGCTATTCAAACCACAGCCGTTTTCTTGGTATATCTTGGTATCTTTCCTTTTTATAGTCATATTAGTTGTAATAAAAAATTGCATCATTGTGACAGAATCCCATACGCTATCCCATACCGAGTGGGCCCTGCGCAGTCGGCCGGTGGTTTATTTAGGGTGAAGACCACCCGAATCGTGGCCGGGTCCCATGGGGAATTTGTTCATCAACTTCTGCACTTGTTGGGGATAGCATATGCTATGGTTCACCATCCCTATTGGGATATAATACAACCAACATCAACCAACATCAACCAACTATATATATATATAGTTTATGGGATGAATTGGAAATATGATGAGGATAGAGCCACCATCATGGGGATATAATGAGATACAATATAACCAACAATATCATATGGAGATTGTCTCGTTAGTTGGCGGAAAAAAACCCTGATGATTTGCCATGGAATGGCGTGGCAAATTAGGCTCCACCATCAATTCATTTGGGATTGCCTTTTTTTTTTCAGACAACCCTGATCTCATCCCTCTTTTGGCATGGTTTGTCAACGATGTCCTCGCCTTTTCAACTGGACATTTCGCCAGCGACGGAAGTCCCAATTTTTTTTTGGGATGTTCACCACCAAAACGTTGGGAAAATTGATAGGGAAGGGGTTTCAGAGAATAATATACACATGAAGGATGTGGCCTTGGATTTTCTATGTTCATGTTACTGGAGTAGGTTGGACTTGGAAGTGGTTAAAAAAAAACCAAATGTGACGAGGCTTAAATACACTGTGGATCAACTGAAACGATAGCTGATATATCTGTAGGTGACCATAGTAACTGGATGTACCCTCTGGTAAACTAACATAGCTACTGTATGGAAAATCACCATTTTCAATGGGAAAATCCACTATAAATGGTCATTTTCAATAGCTATGTTAAATTACCAGAGGTATATCCTCCAACAATCTTAAACCTGGCTTGCTGGCAAATCCCGCCTATTTATAGATAGATTTCCCATCAAAAGCTCCAGATTTGGGGATTTCCCAGCACCTTTGATTACCAGAGGCTGTCGCAGCGAAGTGGTGGTTTTTTTCAGGCCCCAAGTAAAGAAACCATCCTAGTAGCAACTTCCCAGGGATTTTGATCAGTTACCCGTTACCGGTCATCAGTTACAAGGGCCAGCTGGGAAAATCATCGAAAAAAGTAAGGCTTTTCCAGCACGCCACGTTTTGATGATCGGAGGGTTTTCCAGAAATGGCGATGATTTTTTCGACCTAGTGTGACAGCTAAAATTTATCCCCAGGCATGTTGACCACGACGAATGGATAACGCGGTGATTGGCAGATCGCCTGCGAAGCCTCTGGGATTGGTCACTGATTGGGCCGAATTTAGGTGTTCATCACTGGTGATTTTCCTAGTATGGCTGGTTAGGATAAATCCTCACTTCAACTTTTTTTTGTGTCATCGGAGCATCCCCCTACCAGTTTGACCCTGAGGAGAACCAAAAGTTTTCCAGGTCTGTGTAGTCGGGAGTTGGGAGTTGGGGAATCATCTACAAGAGGTAATTCTCGAGATTGGGTGGCAGCTGTCCAGATCATTCAAAGAGCAACTATAGATGGCCATATTTGTTTGTTTGCAAAAAAAAATTACATACTATAATTATACATATATATATATGTATATATATATATATGACATATGATGAAATATGCACAATTCCGTACAACTCCTGTAAAGGCTACGCTTGTAGAGGGTTCTGCCTGGATACATTGGAAATCCGTTGGCCGAAGAATTGGTCCGCTAACCCTTTGATTATTTAACATAGCTTAGCTATCGTATAGATGGCCTATTAAGTGGGATGCTAAACATGATGATTTACTGTGCCCATTCAAAGTGATGATTTTCCATAGCTATGTCAAATGACCAGAGGGTAAATAGTTTAAGATTCTATATTTTGTGTATGTTTTTCGCTGTTTCTCGGGCCCATTGAAACCCTGAATCTCTACTAGCAGGGATAGAGCAGCTTTCCACCTTTCAGATCCCCCGAAATGGAGGTTTGATATGTCCCTTTTCAGAATCAAATGTGTGGCAAAGTCGACCCATGTCGACTTTGCCCATCTCGATCGAAAAAGGCTCCAATCAGGTCACATATCCCATCGAGACGATAGCTTCAGCGAGAGATTTAGGATACCTAGGTGCGTTTTGTATGGATTTCTGGTGGCAAACGTCCACCTGGTCCCATCGTATTTCTACGGAGGCCTATTTTTGGTGTTTTTTTTGTCCCTTTTTTTTTAAATTTCTGGTTCCCAGCTTCTCTTCTTTTCTGCTTTTCGCTGCTTCTTTGCTTCTGTGCTTCTCCACTTTTCTGCTTTTCCGTGCTTGCCTGCTTCTCTGCTTCTCTGCTTTTCTGTGTTTTCATGCTTTCCTGCCTTTCTGCTTCTTTGCTTCTCTGCTTTTCTCCTCCTTTGCTTCTTTGCTTCTGTGCTTTTCTGCTTTTCCCTGCTTGCTTGCTTCTCTGCTTTTCTATGTTTTCCTGCTTTCCTGGTTTTTGCTGCCTTTCTGCTTCTCTGCTTCTTTGCATCTTTGCTTCTCTGCTTCTTTGCTTTTCTGCTTTTCTGCTTCTTTGCCTCTCTGCTTCTCCGCTTTTCTTCTTTTCCGCTTTTCCAGCTTCTCTGCTTCTCTGCTTTCTGCTTTTCCCTGTTTCTTTGCTTACCTGCTTTACTGCTTATCTGTTATTCCCTGCCTTTTTTGTTTCTCATACTGTAGATCAACCCTAAGAAAATAAAAACCATCATATAAATTAAATAACCCCAACTATAAACAAACCCCAAACCAATCCCAAAAAACCACTAAAGCAACTCTAAGTAAACCCTAAACACTCCCTAGAAAAATCAAAAACAAATCCCAAATAACCCCTAAACTAACCCTAAATGGATCTAAACCAACCTATGTTAGACTAAGCCTAAATAAACCTTACACCAACCCTAAATAGATATTAAACCAGGCCTAGATCCTAAACCAAATCTCAACAAACCTTAAAACAACCCGCAATAGGTCCTAAGCCAACCCCAAAAAGTTCCAAGACCCAAACTAAATAACCCCCAAACCAACCGTAAGCAACGCTAAATAGATCCTAAACCAACCCCAAATAGATCTTAAACCAAGCCTAAATGAACCGCAAAACCAGCCCTAAATAGATCTCAAAACACGCCTGCATAAAACCCTAAACCACACCCAAAATACACCCTAAACCAATCTTAAATGGATCCTAAACCAACCCTGAATAGATTTTAGTCAAACCAAACTAAACCCTAAATCGAACCCTAATCCTGAACCAACCCTAAATAGATCTTAAACAAAACCCAAATAAACCCTAAACCACCCCTAAGCAAACTTAAACCAACCCTAAATAGGTCCTAAACCAACCCTAGATAGATCCTAAACCAAGCCTAAATAAACCCTAAAACGAAGCCTAAATAGATCCTAAACCAACCCTAAATAGATCTTAGACCAAGCCTAAATAAACCCCAAAACCAACCCTACCTTTCTGAAAAAGATCCTAAACATTCCTAAACTAACCCTTGAAAAGAAGCTAAAACCAAAAAACCCTTAAACAACCTAAAACCAACCCCAACAAAATCATGCGAAATCTCTAAACTAATCCTAAAACCAACCCTAAATGAACCCTACCTGCAAACTACCATGTTACATGAACAGTTCGAGCACCAAAATGTTGCAAATTCCATCGAAAACGAAAGGTTCGAACTCAAAAACAAATGCAAATAGCGATGAAACGGCAGCTTCCAGCTCCAAAATGCCACAAATTCCACCAAAATGTTGGTTCGAACTCAAACATGCTGCAAATACCATTGAAATGGCAGCTTCCAGCTCCAAAATGCTGCAAAGAGCAAGGAATATGAACAGAACAGGAAATCCCAACAAAAAACTCAAAACGGAAAAAAAAATGGGGCCATTCCGGACCCATATGTACTTCACTTGCGGAAATCCACCGTTTTTGTCAACACCATTGAGGTGTGCTAGGTGCATTTGCCACCAAAAGTTTACCTTGAACTGATGAGGGAAAAAATCTGAAGTCTATACATGGAGCATCTGGGATAGATTCAAGATCAGGTGTCCCGACCTGCAAAATACCGGACCATGATTTTTTGACCCGAGAAATCAGAGAACGGTCACCCAAAAATATGTTTATACATGTTTATACATTCTTTTTGGATTAGATGGGTTTTGCATCCAGGTAAACAATAAACTTTCAGCATCTTTTAGCCAGGTCATCCAGGTAAACAATAAACTTTTAGCCAGGTATCAACAAGTCACCAGCCATAAGAACGATTCTGATTTGCTCAGGAATCATGGCCCAGTCATGCAGTGGTTTCAACAGGTCGGGCGATTAGTCTCTCTTTGCAGTCCGACATGGTGAGCTAAAGCGACCATCGACCAGCAAAATATGTGTGTCCGATCCATGCGTCACAGCGGCTGGATGTGCATGGAGGGGCTTTGGGACTTGCTGAATTAGGAACGTTAGTTGCTTAACGTTTTTAGCCATAAAGAATATGGACGAAACAGCTACAGTATATCCCAAGGCCATCTCAGGTGATGGTTGGACTATCCCGAGTTCGGGCTGATAAAAAACAGGACATTCGGAACTTCGGAGCACGTCCCAGTCTTGTGGGAGTTCCATCGCCATGACGACTGAAAGCTTAAGTGGCTCAGGTGGTTGATTCAAGGGAAGATCTGCCAACCAAATATATATGGGGATGGGTCAAAACCCTTGTACCCCTGGTGAACATCAAAATAGCTGGTAAATGGATGTTCATCCCCCTAAAAATGGTATCAATAGGTATTGATTCATAGCCATATATGTTATTTTTCTCACACACTTTCCCTGGAAACACTTGGGTTCACCATGCACAAAACCCAGCAAGGTTGTTGAGAAGGAGGTACCCTCACAGCAAACCGTTGGGCCGTTGGGTCTTGTCGCGGCTCTGATCATTGTGATCTGGCTCCACAGTCCAACAAAAAGGCTAAAGGCCACAAACAACGGACAGAACCATCCTGGGCATCTTTGTAGGACGAAAAAGCGATGCCTTGATTTGCCCCTGGACACTTTGGTCCGCAGGCAGGTCAAGTACGGAAGAGTTTTCCATAGTCAGGTTAGATGACCACACTTCGATATTTACACAAATTATCAGGAAAACATAGCTTGGATTACCCATGACCTATCAAAGTTCCATCGATTCCCGGAGAAATACCGTGCCCCCACTGCTGCCATGACGGTGCACCTAAGCTCTCTGCCTTTGCTTGAGAGCCTAGCTGTGATGCCCGCTGGACACTGTGCGGTCTAGGCAACTATGTGGGTATCTTAATGGTCATATCGAGAGTGATGGGAATAGGAACATGTAACCATCCATCTGATATTTAGATATATCACTGCAGTTTATAAAGTCCGTAAAGCTGGAGGATTGGGTCGCCAACATTAACATGATGATTTTTCAGCGTCAACAATAGTTGTTTGATCGCTCCATGGTGGAATGGGTGTGTCATAGTTTGTCCAAAGATGGTGGACACCCCAATTTACCCTCTGGTAAACTAACATAGCTATTGAAAATTGCCATTTATAGTGGATTTACCCATTAAAAATTGTGATTTTCCATAGTTTTGTTAGTTTACCAGAGGGTATCATCATTTTAACAAGGACAATTTTGATCCAACCATGGAATTCTTGAGCCCCCATTGATAGTTTTTTACATGCCATGCATGCCATGCATGCCATGCCATGCCATGCCATGCCTCAGTCCAGAAACCTAAGAAAACATGAGAAAACTGACATCGAAACCCTACATTCAGAATGTGTATGGAAAAGTGTCTTCCACTTGGATGTCATTGTTGGGATTCTATATTGAGGGCGAAACGCATTGGATTCCCAGTAACCTCCAGTGATACACCAAGACCTTCTAGGACAAATTCCGGGCAAGTTTTTTCCCCGATGCCAA
Organism: Cladocopium goreaui; assembly: GCA_947184155.2. Taxonomy (NCBI): domain Eukaryota; class Dinophyceae; order Suessiales; family Symbiodiniaceae; genus Cladocopium; species Cladocopium goreaui. The sequence goes on along the minus strand of CAMXCT020000058.1, from coordinate 646,444 downwards.
CTTCTGTGGGGTGTGGGTCAAATGCATGAAAAGCCTTGGACCCGCAGATTGAATGGCCATTGAATCGTATCCCGTTCTTTTGGCACACAAAGACCTAGGCGCTTGACCCTACATGAGTTTTGAGGAGAAATTTGTTTCCTCAGCCACTGGACACTTCACTGGTCAGTTCAGAATTGGTCAATCCCACAGGTCACTGTCACTGACTCTTTGGGATTTCATTTCCCAGAATTGGATGCGAACATCTACAGGCTTTTGTCCTATATCTAGCTAAAAGCAGCCAGTTTCCGAGTTTCCTATAGATTTTCCCTTAAAGCCATCGCTGTGAACAGCAGCCCATTGCCATTCCGGGCCATTCCGGGCCCTTCCGAGGCCACAGAAGCAAAGTGATACGGAGCCTCAGGACCAAGCTGTGAGCCATCGAGAATGGGAGTGATCCAAGCAGCTTCTGTGGGAAATGGCCAGCAAGACGGGAATGAAATCACGTTGATATAGCAATGGTTCTTGATTAAAGCAAGACAATGCAAGACATTGTGGTATGTTGTGGCAATGGTTGTGGCAATGGTTGCGGCAATGGTAATGATTGTCATGGTTGTTATATGTTGTTATATGATGTTATATGATGTTATATGATGTTATATGATGTTATATGATGTTATACGATGTTATACGATGTTATATGATGTTATATGATGTTATATGATGTTATATGGTTGCGGTTGCGGTTGTGGTTGTAGTTGTATGTCACATGTCTGAGAGCCGTTATTTATTGGAGGAGTATGTAGGAGCCGGAGCCAATATCGGCCATGGAAATCGAGGGCCGGGCAAACACAAGAACAGTCTGTTATTTGATCAATAGAAACCTTGAATCATTTTTTTCCTTGAATCTTGAAGAGCCATGAAGATTCAAATGATAAATTATCAGAAACAATTAATAAGGCAAGTTTATGCCTTGATTGATTTGTTTGTTACTTCTACATTTTTGGTATAGTAATTGCACTTACCACAATGGTTGCACGACCACAAGCCCATGGTATGGCTTGTCGCCTCCAAAAATCACAAGTGGCCAGGATGAGTACAACGATGACATCGATGAGCATCGCTTCTCTCCTGAGGAACGGTTCTGGGTGATAATGGTTAATGGTGGTTAATAATGGTTAATAATGGTTAATAATGGTTAATAATGGGTAATAGTGGTTAATAATGGTTAATAGTGGTTAATAATGGTTAATAATGGTTAATAATTGTTAATAGTGGTTAATAATTGTTAATAATGGTTAATGTTGGTTAATAGTGGTTAATAATGGTTAATAATGGTTAATAGTGGTTAATGGTGGTTAATAGTGGTTAATAATGGTTAATAATGGTTAATAGTGGTTAATGGTGGTTAATGGTGGTTAATAGTGGTTAATAATGGTTAATAATGGTTAATAGTGGTTAATGGTGGTTAATAGTGGTTGAATGATGTCTCTGCTTGGTGAAAAAATGAGCAACAACAGATGGCCCTCCGGATTCGGTGGTCCATCTGTTGTTGGAACAGAAAACCCATCTGAAAAGATGATTGCACGGAATTTGAACATGGGAATCTTCCATAATTTCCCAGTTTATAGATATTGGATGATATTGGGCTTTCCATCTTAAAATGGAAATCCCCTTAAAAACGCTGGATTTTTCGTTTATTTCATGGAAACCACGTCCCACAAGGCTGGATGATTTAGGGCTATATACCCCCAATTCGGAACCCCCCCGGCGCCATTCGGAAAGCTCTGCAGGAAACGTTGATCATCTTCGATTGGGATGATACCGTGATGCCCTCCTCCTGGGTGCCCCGCTTCAGAAATTCATATGGGAATGGAAACTTAGGAAATCATGATTTAACCATATTGAACCTATGATGGAACCTATGGAGACTCAACATTTCTATCATAGTTTAGCCTGCCGAGCTAGCCTTTTTTGGGGTGGATTTCATCAAGAAATGTCAAGATGTAACCAACAAATCTAGCCTGGGATTTCAACAAATCGTTTGACTGGCTCAGAAATCACCAATTTTACCAAGAAATCACCCAATTTCAATGGGAAAAATCATCGACATCTTCAGTACTTTGCAGCCGTGCTCTGGAGCAGGTGGTGACTTCACTGGCCCTTGCTGAAAATTATGGCTAGTGCCGGGGAAACCAACGCTAGATGGGACAGACATTTGGGTTTGTTAAATGTTGAGAATGTTCAATGTTTCTGCAAGGAAGCCCTGACTTCAGCATGTTTTTTTGACTTTTTGTCATTTGTGGTTATTTTAGAACCAGTTTCAACATAGTTGGGTCCCATATGTGTACATACATACAGGCCCCAGCAGCAAAAGGATGATAGCAAGGTACCTCAACTAGCCCTTTTCCCAGATCAAAATATCAAATAATATCAAATAACACCCTATAAGCCCTGGTTTAGCCAGTAAGGCTGTAGGTTCTATTCATGACTTGTCCAAGAACGATCTTGGGGTCCCAAAACGTTGGCAGTTCAGAGATCTTGAGATACCAAGATGCTTGAAGATCATATAAAACACATTAATTATAGTAAAACATGATTCATGGTACTATCATTTCTCATGCTATTTCACTCCATCATTCATTAGATCTAGTTTAAATTTAATTTTTAATTTAAAGATAGTTTCAGATTTCAGACCATCATGGACGAGTCTAGCCCATCATTAAACTAGGTAACGCCGCCCGTAAAGACGCGGGCTGTTTTGCACTCAGGCATTTCTGATGTGCTTCAGGACATGTGGCACAGCTGTCCAAAGGTCTTTGCCATTGTTGTATCTGTACTGCCAGCTGTAGGTCCATTGCCAAGGCTTTGAAGTTAGTTGTGAGAAGATGTAGACAAGATGTTACAACGTAGCATCAACCTCGTCTCAGAAGTAAGTTACTGGAGAGAAGATGTTACAACGTAGCATCCAGAGCGTATCCGAAGTTAGTTGTGAGAAGATGTAGACAAGATGTTACAACGTAGCATCAACCTCGTCTCAGAAGTAAGTTACTGGAGAGAAGATGTTACAACGTAGCATCCAGAGCGTATCCGAAGTTAGTTGTGAGAAGATGTAGACAAGATGTTACAACGTAGCATCAACCTCGTCTCAGAAGTAAGTTACTGGAGAGAAGATGTTACAACGTAGCATCCAGAGCGTATCCGAAGTTAGTTGTGAGAAGATGTAGACAAGATGTTACAACGTAGCATCAACCTCGTCTCAGAAGTAAGTTACTGGAGAGAAGATGTTACAACGTAGCATCCAGAGCGTATCCGAAGTTAGTTACTGGAGAGAAGATGTTACAACGTAGCATCCAGAGCGTATCCGAAGTTAGTTGTGAGAAGATGTAGACAAGATGTTACAACGTAGCATCAACCTCGTCTCAGAAGTAAGTTACTGGAGAGAAGATGTTACAACGTAGCATCCAGAGCGTATCCGAAGTTAGTTACTGGAGAGAAGATGTTACAACGTAGCATCCAGAGCGTATCCGAAGTTAGTTGTGAGAAGATGTAGACAAGATGTTACAACGTAGCATCAACCTCGTCTCAGAAGTAAGTTACTGGAGAGAAGATGTTACAACGTAGCATCCAGAGCGTATCCGAAGTTAGTTACTGGAGAGAAGATGTTACAACGTAGCATCCAGAGCGTATCCGAAGTTAGTTGTGAGAAGATGTAGACAAGATGTTACAACGTAGCATCAACCTCGTCTCAGAAGTAAGTTACTGGAGAACGTTAACATCACCCCACCCCCCCACCCCAACCCCAGCGTATGTCACGTAACGCTTCCAAGGAACGTTAACATCACCCCACCCCCCCCCACCCCAACCCCAGCGTATGTCACGTAACGCTTCCAAGGAACGTTAACATCACCCCACCCCCCCACCCAAACCCCAGCGTTGTCAGTAACGCTTCCAAGAACGTAACATCACCCCACCCCCCCACCCCAACCCCAGCGTATGTCACGTAACGCTTCCAAGGAACGTTAACATCACCCCACCCCCCCCCACCCAGACAACCCACAAAAAGTATGAACGCAGTAAAAAAAACTTTAAAAAACCCCGCGTCTCTACGGGCGGCGTTAGCTTAAACTAGCAGTGGATCAGGGGATCCCAAGGCCCCGCGGCACCTGGACCAGGTGGAGGGCCTCCGTACTGGAGAAGATGAAAGCAGCGAAGTCTTGGTCTCGCAGGACCAGAAGGTGCCGCGGGGGCTCGGTGCAGCGGGGAGATCTATATAAATATGTTTGATATATATATATGTTATACATCGTTTTTTATTGTATGTATGTTTATAGTATAATTATATATATATATATAGATGTATATATAAGAATGCATTGGGTATATATATATACGTAGATTGATACATTCTGAATTTTTGTATTATTATGAGTTATTATGATAATGTACTGTAATGTCATGTAATAATGTAGTGTATTGTATTGCATTGTATGTATGGATGTGAATTAATTATATATATATATATTCATATTGTAATCTGATATGTATATTGATATACATTTTAAATCATTTTGATGTAAACTATGCAACTGTGGATATTCTTTGCTGGTGAGATCCTGTTGGATTGATACCCAGTACCAGGATGGATTGTGGTTTACCCTTTTACCCTCCCTTTTCACCAACATAGATGTGGAGTTTAACCCGCCTTAGTTTGATGCTTAAATCCCCCAATTTTCAATGGTTAAAATCCCTTATTTTTGTTGGTTAAATCATGTTAGGTCTCAATTATTGGTGGTTAAATCTTGATGTTTGTTGGTTAAGTCTCGATTTTTCTTGGTTAAGTCTCGATTTTTCTTGGTTTAACCCACATGTTTGTTGGTAGATCCCCAAGTTAACCTTTGAAATTTATAGATCTCCTACTTTCGCCATGTGCCAAGGAGCAACTCGAGGATTTGGCGAGGTGCCGGGTCCCAAAAAAAACACATCGAAAATGGGTTGGTTTGATGGGAGATGAGTTGGGTAATGGTAGGGAAAAGCAACACTGGTTGGTGGTTTGGAACATAAATTTTATTTTTCCATATATTGGGAATAATGATCCCAACTGACTAATATTTTTCAGGGGGTTGACACCACCAATTAGAACATATTTGCGAAGTTCTTAGGGATGCAAAAGTTCAGAACATATTACCAACCACCAGTTATGGGCGCCCCAGTGGGAAGACGTGAAGATATAGCCTCTGGTTATTTAACACTTTGCTATGATATAGATGGCCCATTTAGTTCGATGTATTATCTACCTGTGAAGAGTGGTGATTCAATAGCTACGTTAAATTACCAGAGGCTATCTATATGGTAATCCCCAAAAAAGGATAGAACAGCAATTTATCACTATTCTGGTTGGATTCTAGTCTTCAATCTTTTTTGGGTGCTGCTATACCAACGAAATATACTTCTACTATTATAGAATTGTAATGATTGTGGTACGATTGTTTCAATGGTTGAATTATTTTGGGATGGGTTCAATAGAAGGAGGGATGAACATGGATAAGACACAGTGACACAGCTCTGAAAAGCTGTGAAAATCCGGGCACCAGCCTTTTGACCCCAACGGTGAAAGCATGAAAAACTCCCTATATTTCCAGACAATATGTTGGATGCTAAAAACTAATTCTGGTTTACTGTTGCTTGCTGTAGACAGTTCCTACCGACTAAACTAGTGATTAGTTTGCTATGGTTTGCCGTTGAAAAAAGCTACCAACATTCCAGTGGCAACCCGTCAAGATGCGATTCTCTAGGGTGCCACATTTTGCGACACCAACAGAAACGATACGTACAAGTAAAGCCCGCACAAGACAGGGCGGAAGTTTCCGATGGGAACACGCGTTCCTAAAGAAATGCCGGAAGGATTTGCCTAGATATGTGTTTATTTAATGATAGCTGTTGTAATCACAACGATAAACTTTTCAGTTAGGTATGGTGGTATGGTTCTTACTGGGTGTTGGTCCAAAGGTGGAAGGATTTTTCTGATTTTCCCATCCATGAAATTCCCAGTTCAATCCCATTAAGTCCCACCATTAAACCGCCATGAAATCACCAATCCCAACTGTATACCATTACCCATAGGATCCATGGTGCTGCTATACATGGTAACATGGATCCCATCAATATACCCCCTTTATGTTAGCATATATACCAGCACCATGGATCCTATGGGTTATATCCCTATAAACATGGTCTATTTTCAGGCTTCGCAGTTTTTATATGTCATTATTCCCTTATTGTATCCCTATTATATCCTATTGTTTATATCTAGAACCTTCTAATTATAAATTATCAAACGGTCCCCATGGGACATCCATGAAACACGCCAGGTTGGCCACTGAGACGTTAGGGCTGGCGCAGCAGTTGGGAACCGTGGTGCCCTGCCAGGAATCGTGGTGAATAAACCGCTCGTCCCCATTGTTTTTCATACGGGGGGGTGTATCTCAGGAATCGTGATTGGTGAAGAACACCCACATATATATATATATATATCATAATAACATATATATATCATATATTATAATTATATATATAATATTATATTATATTATAGTATATTATATTATTATATTATTATATTATTATATTATTTTATTATTATATTATTATATATATTATTATATTATTATATTATTATATTATTATATTTTATTATATTATATTATATTATATTATATTTATATTATATTATATTATATTATATTATATTTATTATGATTATATATATATGTACGTATATGCATAAGCCATACATGTAGATATTCCATCCAAAGCTAGGTTAGCTTAAATGCTTACTACCTGCTTGCAGAGGTGCACAAAGAGAACGGTTGCGTGACCCAAGTACTTCAAGTATTTCATGAAATATACCCTTCCACATATGTGGCTATATAATACCCTCTTGTGATTTAACAGTTTAAGCTATGGAAACGAACATTTTTTAAATATCTTCAATAGGTAGATCGAGAAATCGACCAAGGCTTCGCTATGTCAAATTCCAAGAAGCGATCTATCATATGGATTCATATGGCATTTATAGTAAGAATTCATGTTGCTTCCATAAAAAAATTATATAATAAGCATCACCATAAATAGGTGCTATAAACCATTCCCAAATCGGTGGTTTATGGCTTTGCTTTAGCAGCACTTTAGTCCTTGGTTTTCGAACCGCAATCCCGTCAGTTGCTGGTGACGAATGCTCAGCAAGGATGGGCCGCATCCTCGGTGAATGGCTGAATGAATTGCTGAATGGCTATGGCTGCTATGGTTTTAAACATAGCTTCGTTCATGCCTGGCTTAGATCGCCATTTCTGGCTGAATGGACCCTGATTTTCAAGGATTTTTCAATGGCTGAATGGCTATGGCCGGCTCCATGATTAATTATATTGATGATCGGAACACTGTAGGGGAAAAAACATATTTTGAGTATCTGGGCTAAGGTTATTTTGGGAGATTGGAACATGTTATTTGCAGACAAAGCCAGATACAAACCCATTGCGGTATCTGCTGATTCTTCTGTATCTGGGTTTGTCTGAAAATAGAGAACAATATAGTTTGAAATTTGATGGTTCACCATCATTTTTCCAATTGAACATTGCCATTTGAATCCATTTGAGGGTATCCCCCATTTTCGGACAAAAGGAACCGAAGATCGTGTGCACTTACAGGTCCAAGCCTATGAAGGTCCTGAAAGATGTCGGCATGAGACTAATGAACATGGCTGGACCAACGATGACTACCGCAGGCTCTGGACCACTCTGAAAACCCGAGAACTTGGGAATCACTGGAACCCATATAACCAGAGTAGATGGATATCCCTGGCCGATATTTTGGACACTTAGCATGGCATCCTGCACATGAAATTCCGATATATTGCCCGAATTTCATTTCAACATATTTCAACTAAGAGTCGGTGCGATGCCAGTTTTTTAGCGGAACTTCCAGAAAAGAGAACGGTTCTTCGAAGCCTGCATGCAATTCTGGCACATGGATGAAGACCGTTTTTTTCGCGTCCTTCCTCTATGCATTGTGAAATTTTTCGATACATCACAGGCCATAGGCTACCAATGTATCGTGGATCCTGAGGTATTGGACTGATTGGACTGATTGGAATCCGAGGATGACTTAAACCAGGATTTCTCGGCTGGACCCAGACTATCGCCTTGAAGGATAAACATGATAAACATGATAAACATGTCACATCACAGGAGATCCTGGCTCTGGTTTACTATTTGTTTGGTGTTTCAAATATGCCACCACTTGATATCTTGATACGCCTTGCCCATTGAGAATGATGAGCCCGTACGTAGTTGGAATTCATAGTTTTCAACTTAGTGGGTCAACCAGAAACTAGACTATGGTTGGTCAATGCACAATGTTTCAAATCTTGCTCGGTCAATTTGTGTATATACCATTATATACCCATTTAGTCTGGTTATTGGTTTGAAAGATTTGTCGTTTCCATTCTATTCGGGATGATAATTCAAATTGATCTTCCATTCTTCAGATTCTTCAGATAAATCAGCAATCAGTGAATCGGCGAGATTTAGTCGAATTCTCAAAACCTCAAAATGGGTTTAATAAATACAAAAGATTGCAAATTTTGCAGTTCCATTGTTTAACCCTTCCCCATACCACGTTTTTCTTCCTCCCTAGCCAGTAGGATGGAACTCAAAGAGTTCTATGTGTCCTTTTGTTTTCATGGGGAGGGATCTACTAGGAATGTCCCAACCATTTTTCCCGTAGTTTTCCCATAGCTTTCCCATAATTATGCCATGATAGGTCGCTGTGACGCTGGGCTTGGCGCTCAACCCACGCCGAGGTTGAACTGAGCTGTCAACGATACATGCCGACTCTGCTTCCTGCGCTCGCTTCGGTGCCCTGGCATCGCTGCCAGCATCGCTAGCCCAATAGCTGAAGGTTCAAGACCCCAAATTTGCTGAGATTGGGCAGATTAGGTGGTTTTTTCCTTGATTTTCATGGGGTTTGGTTTGTGATTTCGGGGGTGCACTGCGTTATGCTGGACTTCGTGCAGTGGAACCCGTGACTGGGACAATACTTGGGCAAGTGGGAATCTGGGAGTCTCACTTGAAGATGATCTCATCATTTTGCAATCTGTCAGAAGTGCTTGGACTACAGTATGGGTGCAGCTGGGGGCAACACTAGCAGTCGCTAGCAGCCTTGAAACGAAGCGGGTCACTCTCAGTCTGAAATTAAATCTTCAAGCATCTCCAATCTTTTTCGGCTTTGAGCCTTTTTATATCTTTTTATGAATTTGAATACCTAGACCTTCCAAATACACCCAAAAACGGGGAAATTACCAAAAATAAAGATGTCAAACACCATTTTGTAAGGTACTTGGAGGGTCTAGGTAAAGACACTTCCCCAAGCTGGGCTCTCAAAATCATTGATTCGCATGCGTCCTAGGTGCGGATCATGTCGGCGCGAACTCGTTTCGAGACGGAACAGGTCTCTTCACCTTTTGAGGCTGCGGATGGGAGTCAGGGAGTCTTGGTTTAGGTTCAGATTCAACCTGATCCAAACATATCCAAAACAGGTAGGGATTGAGCTGGAAACCTGGAACCATCTGGAACCCATTTTGGAGTCATTTCAGAGGCTTCAACAGCGACCCAGAAAAAAGCAAAGATGGGGGTGACGCAAGGGTTCTGTGCGGCCGGATTTTACATGATTTTACCAGCACGAAGTGGGATACGTCCCAGCACGAGATGCTGAAGCAGAGGGTTCATGTGGATATGTGGGGACTAAATAGAGGATTTCAGGCTAAAAACCTATTTGGATTGTCAAAAGATGTTAGACACCAGGAAGCAGGGCTCCTTTTTCATCCGTTAGCTTCCCAGGGCCCCCAGGGACCCTCTCAGCCGCCCAGTGGAAGCACCGGGCGTTCCTTTGTGAAATCGGTCGTGTCTTTCGTGACAAGTCCAGGAGCAGCTGTGGGGCGGGGTTGAGTCCTAGAGCGGGGTTGAGGTCAACTTGAGGACGTTGATATTTTGCCCTGCAGCCCAGGCCTCAATTTTTTTGTTTGGGTGAACTCCTGCAGTTGGTAGCATGAGCCCCCTTTGAGCAGTGCGCTGAAAACCTCAAAGATTCGGCTGTTCCTGGGGTCCAAGTGGATGCAGGCAGCGCTTGGTGACATGATATCCATAGGAACACGAGATTTGTTGCCACATGTTGCCACACATAGTTTCTGCGTATCGGTGTCCTAACACGAAAATTTCGCCTGCTTTTGCACACGAGAGATGCATCAGAAATCCAGTAGAACAGCATTGGTTTCATCGTTCCATGCTGTTTTACTTGGTTTGGATATTCGAAATGTATTGTTACATTTGAAGACTGCATACAGAAGACTTTAGGCCTTTAGGCCTGACTTAGGCATATGTAATTTCTTGGATGCATCGTTTACAATAGTAAATGCCCTTCAAAACCATGCTAGGCCAGGCATGACTTAGGCGTGACATTGCCTTTTCCCTGCTGGTTTCAAGTTTTTTCATTGGTTCACCCATCTCCAAGTGCCTCTTTGGGGTGAGAATCACCATCACAGGAGGAGTGCACCACTAATCATACGATGAAGAGAGCAACCTGCCAAGCCGGGGGACTCTTCCAACAAAAACTATGGGAATCCGCTCATCATTTCCGGGATACTCATTGTCTTGACATGGGTTTGCTTCCCAAAAGTGTATAAAAATGTATATTCTGTGGGTGTACGTGTGTGTAATTGTGTATATATATATATATACCCACCGAAATTGCCATTCAATGAATAAAATCTATGATATATAAACATTATAAACCAGTAACCCCTTCCCAAGTTTAGATTGAATAACACCCAGACAAAACCCCAGCTGGAATGTATAGGACCTAATAGGACCTATAAAAGATGACTTGTGGGGCCCATTCTGGGTATTCAAGAACCAGTCCCGCTCAACCGCAGGAGAAGAAACATTCTCTCCTTCGGGGACAGTGGGCACGAAAGAGAAGCCTTGATCAAATCTACCGCCCGCCACACCCAGGGACGGGATTCTGGTGTTATTTTGGGTGATTTTATGGGTTGGGGTCCAGTTATTGGGGGTCTTATGAAGATTGGAGTCGAAGACAAGAATTGGATTCCCTCCAGCATTGTAGAAAATCTCCCATTTGGTTCGATGATGTTCGATGAATTTCCCAGATTTTGTTCGCTGATGTTCCCAGGCTATAAACCTCCGTTGAGTTTGGGGATTTCCCAGCCACGTCTGATTGCCGGAGGGTGTTACCATATAGTTATCTCTGGTTACTATAAGTCCGTTGAAGCTGCAGTCCAACAGTTGGAGAAAACCCCGATGAGAAGCTGTTCCGGCTGTGGTTGACTGGTGGCTTTTATGAAAAAAAAGGCATGTGAATGAAGTGAAGAACAACATAGAACAACAACCTACCCTCTGGTAAACTAACATAACTATTGAAAATTGCCATTTATAGTTGATTTACCCATTAAAAATGGTGATTTTCAATAGCTATGTTAGTTTACCAGAGGGTAGTTGTTTTTGTTTGTCTAGGCATTCGGGTGTCTCTGGGAGAGTCTAAGCTTTCCCTTAGACCTTGGAGCGGTGGATTTTGGGGGACGAATTTGGGCTCGTTCAAAATTGAAGACCGAGAACAAACCACGAATTTGGGCTATGTTTACTGCTTTATCTATCAGAATCTATCATCAACGGTTCAATTTTATTTCAATTTTGGGGTACGCAATTGTGACACCCATCGACCATCAAACCCCAATTGAACCGGCGGTGGTGACGGACATGAGAATGGGTTCAGATTTTTGCCTCGACGTTGGATGCTTTCAGAAGCCCCAAGGTAGCAAGCCATTTGTTTTTCATATGCCATTCCGATGTCGTTCCTTGTTGTTCTATTGGTCCTTCTCACCTCGGAGAACCCCCCATCACAATTGAATTTGAGTATGGTCAAAATATGTCAAAATGATCACCCTAAAAAAATGGATGAGTTCACACTCATCATACACTTATCATTCTGTACTCCTGATGTTTGGACAAAACCATTGTTGACCATACCCAGGTTTAGGTCATTCGCCATCTGTGTCGAGGCCAATATGCACAACACAAGAACGAAATCTGTGAAGATCTGCACTCAGTACGAATAGTTTTTTCCGATGTCAGTTGGGAGATACGCTTTATAAAGTCAAAAATCGCCAATTCAATTTTTTAAAGAATATGGTAAACCTATGAGAATCATGAGATTTGGGGGTATCCTATTTTCAAACAAACCCACATGAATGTTTTAAAATGGAACTCCTTATATAAATAGATAGGGGATGAATCGAACCTGGCTTGAGGTTTTCAGTTATAGACATAGTAAGACATATTTTTGTATTTTTACCTATATAACTACCCATCTTTATGGATATTTCGAGGCGGAAGGCATGGGGAATTGAGCAAGTAAGTCACAGACCCACCAAAGATTCTGATAACAAGTTGGGTTTTACCCAGCAAAAGTATAGGACCCTCAACCAAAGATTGCTGCGTTCCACCTTTCTGGTAGCTTGATGATTTTGGGTTCATGGCTCCAATGAAGAAAGCCGAGGTTTTTGGACCGCCCAGGGGTGCATGAGCTTGGGAAGCAACATGCGGTCATGGTCGGAGGACCTGTGGAGAGGGAACTGAGGGCGGCCATGGCGGCAGGTGCGGTAGCAGCTGGAACCCACACAGGACGCAGACACGGCCGGTCAATCTCAATTTGTATTTGATATGATTGATATGTTTGATATGTTAACTGGCTCAACTTGGGGGTCAATCATTTTGAGGGAATGGATAGCCTCTGCAATTTTAGCCTTTTAATTCTGTAGAAGCCATGTCCCCAAGTTGTCCAAGTTGTGATTGATATATGGATTTATCTGAAAATGGGGTGCCCTATTCCATCCACTGGTTGATCCTTAAATTCATTAAATGACCATAAATTACCCTCTGGTAAATTAACAGTTCGACCCTGAAAATCACCAATTTATCGTGGAAACTCGTCTTCCAAGACAACTGGCAGGGTCCAACTGTTAATTTACTGGAGGGTATATTGGGGGATATCCCTCATTTTGAGACACATACGCAGCATGAGGCGTTGATTATTGAGAGCTGCTGCTGCCCTTTGAGGTCGAATGTCTAGGACATATATAGAATGGAATTCCATCGCATTTCAGCCGGATTTTTCTTGTCTCCATCATTCTAAAATATTATATACATGTATATATATATAGATATTATAGATATAGAACGTTTGTATTATGTACCTACATATTATATTATATAGAACATATCAATATATAGTATTATATAGTACATATGTACGTATATATATATATATTACATATATAGTATCTATTTGCTCACCGCTGGTTTATTGAACGTTTGATCCACCCAACTGATAAGAATTGAAGATCCCGAGGTCAAGTGCCTGAAGCAGATCGTGCATCACGATGGTAACCTGGACCTTTGTCTTCGGGTCAGGCAAGGCATCCCAGACGTGGACACCTCCAAAAGGGCCAGAAATTCACAAAGGGGATGGAATTTGGAAAGAAAAACATAGAACATGTTGACGTGGGGCTACAACAATACCAACAATGTGGGGACTTGAGATTTGTTTTCTTTGATGTGGCTTTGGTAACTGAAAATCTATGGAGGATTTACCTTCGGAAAATTCGCCACCAGGTGAAGCCTTTGGGGTCCATAGTCTATATCCCATAGGATCCATGTATGGTATATATGGTAACATTTACCATCAATATACCCCAAATGTTAGCATATATACCATACATGGTTCCTATGGGTATATATATATATATAGCACCCCCCGAAAAAGATAGAACAGTGTTTCCAGAATGGTATAGAATACACAAAGAAGTATAGATGATGTTTTACCCATATTTCCGTGTTTCCAATTTTCTATCTTCTTGGGTTTTCTTTATCCATTGAACCGGATGGGATGTGCTTCCAAAATTTGAGACAACCTTTTCGCTGCAGGTCAGATTGCACAGAGGGCTGAGCCACTGAGGCGAAGCTCGGCCCCGTTTTTTTGAGCGGGGTCGTGGAATGGGGAAGCGACGAGCTCCTTTCTGGGCCGAAAATTCACGGTGTCGAGTCATTTTATAGGATGATTTTTGGCCGTCATTTAGGATGATTTTCAAGTCTTTTCCAAATGTTTCAGGAATTTTCAGGGTGTGTTTGATCAGAATGGATGAAATCATCTGAAATCTGCGATTTTTGTATATGTTTGCCTGTTTTTTGCCAGTGATTCAAATAGGGGCGCCCAATTTTCGACCGAACACGTCTCACCCTGGGTGTCACCCAGGTGGGGATCCTCCGAGCGCCAGTCTGCGACCAGTGGGTGCGTTATGGTGCACAATATCTGGATAAATTATCACTATCATATCTAGAAATATCCAGATATTCTGCATATTCCAGTTATCATCAGTATATGATAATGATTAAATATGGTTAATATCATCATTATTCAGATATCCACTCATTAATTATCATTACTACATATATATAATCACATATATATATATATATTATAGTGATTGGAGATTGGATATCATATATGTCATATTTATGATTCTGATATATGATATTTCCAGCAGTATTATCTATGATGATAATGAATGAATATACTAATTGGGTTATTAATATCAAAAAATAGTTAGTGGGATATGATTATTATCAATATTACTATCATTCTTGGGATTATTGATAATAATCATAATATTAATCTTAAAAACATGTGTATATTATGGTATATGATCTAATTAATATAGCACAATCATAATCATTTGATAGCCCAAGATGGGATGATTTAGCTAAATCCCAAGAATATGATTTCATGATCATAAATCCAAGATAGGATGTTAATCCACTATGTGTATATATATATATGTATATGTATATTATCAATATATAAATCTCGATGAACTGGATCATCACCTCGGGGGGTTTTTCGTCTGATGCAACTGGGATGAGGGGTTTTTCGTGTTTCGCAGTTCGGCAGTTTTGAATTTTCCCGAAGTGAAGAGTAGTCTTCCAGAGGTCATTCTTGAATACAGGAACTGGGGCTTGGAAAATGACAACCTCCAAAAAACTATGAAATAATTTTGTAACATTCAAAAGCTGGAAAACAATCATGCGCTCTCCAGAAATTAAGGACGTGTGGCCACAAGGCGTTTGTCAATGGCTTTGATAGAGTGCACCCTCCAGGCAGTATGTCCCTGCAAAATCAATTCTAGGACAGGACCTGTTGTGCTGGGGAAACCCGCCATGATTTGCCAGGGCTACCCTTCAGTAATTGACCCTTAAGTACCCTCAAGTCTTGGACCCTCTTCCTGCGGAGTGTGGGGAAACCCTGGGCGGCTAGTTAAATAGACTGATTCTCATATTTAATACAATTAACCCTATTTAACTGCGGAGTGTGGGGAAACCCTATTACTCACATTATTCTCATATTTTGCAATACAATTTGAGTAATGTACCCCTTGAGTAATGTACCCCTCAGTCACGTAAACTTTGACAATAACTGTTCCAGCGCAGGAAATCTTTGAAATATCGGACCCGGCTCTGTTTGTGATTTGGTGGCACGTAATTTTGAGAACAATTCCGGTACCTTTCGAAAGTGTGTCCAGCCCATACTGTAGGTGAATGTTTTTTTTTGGCACTCAAAGAAATCATTTTGGTGCAGTTTCCCCTAACAGAAGTCCAGTTGCCCCCTCGACATCATGGCTAGAACTGGCCTGATGCTGCCACCATGTTCCACCCATCTGGCGCTAAATCCGCGATGGTATCGACTGAGAAGTTTGGAGATGGTCCAATCGACTTGGGAAACAGAAGGATCCAAAGCCATAGAGACCCAAATTACCCTCTGGTAATTTAACATAACTATGGAAAATCACCATTTATAGTGAATTTTCCCATTAAAAATTGTGATTTTCAATAGCTATGTTAAATTACCAGAGGGTATCCAACTTTAGACCATTCCAGAATTGACCGCCATGGGTTTGTGGATCCCCCATCTTGAGAAACCCTCAACTGCAGTCTGATGTGTCCTGCCATGCACCTCAACCGGGATGATTCGTGGGAATTCAAGAGGTGCTGAAGCGGAAAATTGCTGCTAGTGTAGCCAAGTTCTTGGAAATACCAAGGCAAGGTAATCTGTTCTTCCGACATTTGATCATCACACACATATATAATATGTTATTATTTGTATATACATACATGTATGTGTATATATATACACACACACTTTTTAATATCTCTCTCTATAATATATATATATACACATACGCACGTAAAGTCTATGGATAGCAACTTACTACATATTCATATATGACACATATGCAGATTTACTGTGATGAGACTATTAAAGATAATATCAAGGGACGTGTCTTGGTAGTTGGTAACACTCGGTAACACCATTTACATCAGCCAAACTGCTCGAGTGCTGGGCGCAAGTGCTGTTTTTCGGCACCTTGATTCATGTGTGGGGTGCACTGAAAAAGGGCAGCGCAGCAGCACGTTTGAAGGCATTTTCTGGTTTGGAACGCAGTGACTTCTAGTTTTCTAATCTGCTCATGCACTTCACTGAACGTCTGGAAAGACTATTTAGACCCGACGATGTTTTGACAAAAATCTGCGGTGCTACACATTCAAAGTATTTCACCACAGAGACGGTATGATTCTCACCATTTCTCACCCATTCGTGTGGGTTTACCCCTGGCGCATCACCGTGTCCTCGGTTCCAAGCTACGCCATGGCGGAGCTCAAAGCGGCTCTGCCGCAGATGTTGAAAGCCCTAAGAAGTGCCAAGCAACGGGAAGAGGACGGTGACGGACCATGGATGGTGAACCTTTTGGAGGTTGGAAATTGGAGATGGGGATGGGTCAAAACCCTGGTACCTAGTGAACCCCAAAATAGCTGGGATTTATGGATGTTCATCCCACTAAAAATGTATCTATAGGTATTGACCCATACCCAGATGGATCATGTTATTTTTTAGCCAGTGGCCAATGGATGTTTTTTTTTAATGTGAAGATACCATAAAACATGGAACAATGACCATTAAAAAGGAAAACTTGCAACTAAAACCAATGGATTTGGAGGCACGGGTTTGACTTTATTTTTGGTATCTAAACCATCCATTTCCATATTGAACAAATCGCCAGAAGCCCCTAGGATCCCGAAGCACCAGCGATGCCACAGAAAACTGTGGATAGGGAAATCCATGGACATCCAAAAGATGAGGTAAAGAAAAACCTGAAGTGATGAGAATGAATGACATGATACCTGCAACATCCACCTGTGCTATTTTTTTGCCTCTTAGCAAAGAGTACAAAATTTCAGCCCCTTAATATAAAAACGCCCCTGGCAGTTTTCTTGAGCAAGAAAAGTGTCCTTGGAAGATCATCCCTGAGTCATATCCAAGTAGTTTTATTCGAAGTTGTGATTCCAATGCTGCAACTGTTGGATACTGTTGGTGCCTGCTACTAGCCCAAATCAGCGACTGAAGAGCCTGCATGACATGCCAGTGTGGGATGAGCAAGTTGCTAGAATGGTACGAAAAGAGGGCAAAGCTTCTTAAGACAAGAAAACCCATGAAGCCAAAGACAGGTGAAGTAGGAGCCATGGTCCCAGTGTCAAAAAAATCAAAACCGGATCGCTCAATTTGATTATGTGCGTTGTGTGCACCCATGGTTTGTCACCCGTATCATACCTGAAAAACCAGGAAATTCGAAATTGAACATGGGTGGTTTCCCAATTGCGGCAAATTACGGCTTTTACCCGGCAAACTACGCCTCTTAAAAGCGTAGGATTTTGCAAAAATGACACCTTGTTATGCCATACCGTATCATACCAGTAATTAGATGATCCCGGGTTTTATGATCAGGAACTGATCATGCCATAAACAAAATTATCATTCGTCCCCGTCGCAGCAGTTGATGGTAAGCCTATCATGCCATGATAACATATGATAACTAATGATAACCGTGTTGTGCCAGGAAAAACGTGTCACATGAAGAGAGTATCTTATAATATCGTCTTATATATGATGCGTGATCTGCGCAACTGCTTCATGCAGTAGCAGCTCATGAGCACAGCTTTACCCGGCAACGAGGGTTCTGTGATTAGTTAATTATTCAGCCTTGCCCCTGAAACATCATCGAACTTTAGCAGGAAACTGGCATCAAGCCTACTAAAGGACATCTGTAATTAATGATAGAACGCTCCAAAAGTCAAAAAACGCCTCTAAGATAAAAATAGGCAGATTTGCGCTACGGGGCAAAAAACGAGACCCTCAGGAACATCTATAGGATATGTATATTTATTTGATATGTAGATCAGTCGTGGGGCCGTGATATTTGGTGACCTTTTAAGATGTTTGCGACACGCGGAAGACACATATTTCCATCAGAACATTGATATCCCTAGTGAGGAAGCACTGCTGATGGAACCCTCGGAATGTGCCTCAAAAAGCTGCTGTGAGAAAGATGATTTCGCGGTAGGTATGGCATGATATGACTACCCCCAAAAAAAGATAGACACGTACTTTTCCACTAGAATAGTGCAATAATTTATTAATTTTTTTAGGTGGTGCTATATTGGACGGAGAATGGCATGATGTGATTTCTCAAAATTGCCAGCTTCTCTCCGCCATGAAGCTTCTCAAGCGCCTGCGATCGGGGAGTTAAATCTAGTTGAAACCATGCCTTTGGATGGCCAAAATCTATCTATGTTGGGAGTAGCGTAGCTCCTGTGTGGTTTTCATGTCCTGGATAGAGATGATCTCAGTTGACGTGACTGGATGTTTCCTGCACCAAACATGGGTGGATGTTGCACCAAACGACTGGGGGGTTTTAAGTTCAACAAAAACCTGGGAGTCAACCAGAGCGTTGCTATATGCATTTAGCCAAGAACGACTGGGCGCAGGAGTTCTTCCAAAGACAGGCCGCGCAGGCGAAAGCTGAAGAAGCCTTGAGAGAAGAGTGCAGACGGGAGAGGCCGGACGCCGAACTGGGATGAGATGTGATTGATATAATCCCATAGGATCCATGTATGCTATATATGGATATATATGGTAACATTTACCATCAATATATCCCCAATGTTAGCATATATACCATACATGGATCCTATGGGTTTCATCGAACTAAATGGATATATACTTAAATTGAAGGAGAGTATTGAGAGTATTCTTGTTGAATCCATGGGGATTCAATCATGTCTGGGGCTGGGTGTGCTTGTAGTCTTACAGGCACAAGAAAATCACTTCTGTAAGGGCGAATCCCAATCGTCTATTTGAGGTGGTCACATGTGGAGGGTTGGTTGAATCTCCATGATATAGGGATACAGCCCAGTTCCTTTCTGTAGATACTAACTTCAGACATCTTGCCGTGTGCTAGTTGAGAACCCTTGAAATTTTCACCAGCCGCAGGCAAATTCACCTGAGCAAAATATAGCAAAATTAGTCCTCATATCCACAGATCATATCACCATGTTTATTGGTCCTTAAGTTGATCCTCATCCTGATCCAATCTGGGGATGTCTCAAACTATACTATCTGTGGGCCTAGGGAGGCATAGGGATGTCGCTCAACCCATCATCCCAGGCTTAGGGAATATCAATGAACTTTATGACTCATGTCCAAAGATACCGCGGACTGCGAATTTCCGCGAATTGGATGGTTCATCATCAGTTTTTCCATGAACGTTATCCATGTTATACCATGATTTTATGATTATCTAATCTCTCATTTGAAGAGCCATCCCCAGTCTTCATTGCTTAGCCACCCCATTTTCGGTGGCTAAATCCCCAATAGTTGGCTGGACACAACCAACTCCCAAATATCATATCTAATTATCTCCCATCACACAGTTAGCCACCCCCTGTTTACCCACATACTTAATTGATAATATTGACGATTACATAAAATTAATTATATCTGTATAATTATAATTATGCCTATAGTATATATATATATGATACATACCCTGCGAACCCAAACCCTGGAAATTTGTAGGGTCTGACTCGAAACCTCAGGTATGTTTGACGAAATGAAAATACCTCGGGTTTCTTACACAAACCTCGGTTTTTCTTTTTCAAACCCGTACTGAACCCGTATTTAACCCGTATTAACCCCGTATTTTACCCGTACTAACCCCGTATTTTAGTACTGGTTTGGAAAACCTCGGGTTTCTGCCAGAAACCTCGGGTTTTTCCACTGACCCTACGTTTTTTGCGGGTTTGGGTTCCTAAGGTATGTATATATATATATAATATATATATATTATAATATATGTTATACATATATATATATTATACATATATGATACATATATATATGTTATATATCCCACAGTGGCTTAGTGATTCAGACGCCTCCAGGCGTCTGGCCGCCGAGCTCTGGTCGCGGGTGCAGCAGTTGCAGGATCAGATCCAGGTCGCTGTGACTCCGAGAAAGCCTGGGAGATTTCTGGGATTTTGCCCATGGGAATATGGGTCAATACCTATAAAAATACCATTTTTAGTGGGATGAACATCCATAAATCCCAGCTATGAATTGGGGTTCACTAGGTACCAGGGTTTTGACCCATCCCTATCAGGAGAACCAATTTCGTCATCATGGGTATATTTTTACGGCCCAAAATTACGGTAGAATGTGTAGATGCAACAAGAAATGGAGAGTTGGCCATTTAAACTTCGGATTTTTCCTTTCAGGCAAGAAAAATGGGGATTAAACCACCCATTTCATGAGGATGATTATGGCATACTTCAGCCACATACCATGGTTTTGTTCTTTGAAATCTGAGATGATTTATATAACCAGAACATTTTTGCAGATTTAAGTCTCCGAGATAGGGATTTAATACAAATTTTAGGTTTCATCAACAAGGATTTAACCAACACAACATGGCGGGGTTCCATCAACAAAATATGGAGGATTTCACCCAACAAAACGATGGAGAAATCCTGGAAATCTAACCAACAAAATATGGGGTCTTATTAATCATCAAGAATGCGAAAACCAAATACATGCGATACTGCGATACTCATGCCCTTCTCCTTCTTCACGACTTTTTTGACTTCGGTTGAAACCGCTAATCAGATGAATATGAACCGATAAAACTAGGCGATAAAACGATAACGACCAAACACCGCGGATGTCCAGCTAAATCGGCTGGTGAAAAGTAGATTTACAGGTCAATCGCTTGGTGCGAAAATGAACATAGTGTACCGAGTCAACACTAGAAAATTATTTATTTATTTGGAGCATATGGTTGATGGATGAAAAGTATTGGGATTCCACCGAGTAATCAGTGGTTCTTGGCATTTGGTGCACTCACGAATGTGTATATATATAATGTCCTACAAACAATAATACAGAACATCATTCGGGGTGTATGATTTTTGAGTCATTTAAACAAAAAAAATGGAACAACACGGACATTTGTTGGTGATTCTACCTTACAAGCAGGGAGCGAACACTTTCCTGTATAGGGGGGTTGTGACGGCTTAGTGGCCTCCAAGCTGCTGTTGCTTAGACACCAAAGAAAATTGATCACAGGTATCGACCCAAGACAGTGGCTTTTTTTCGACAGCTTCTGAAGCAGGAAAGCGAGACTTTAGGGGCGAGTCCCAAACTTGCAGACGTATATAATATATATATATGCACATATCTAAATCATTCTAAATTTATATTTATATGTTTCTGTGCATAATTATAGCAACGATGCGCTATGGGATTCGACGTGTTTGATCCTCGTCAGATTGCCTTGTGCTCAGATGTGTGGCTCAGGAACGATTCGGGTTTAAAAACATCCAGCTCATTTGATGAGGATCCATGAGGCTTTCTGGGGTCAAAAAAATGATTCCCATCCACTTGAATGTTATAGTCCTATATGGGTTTGGGTCAATACCTATAGATACAGTTTTAGTGGGATGAACATCCATTTACCAGCTATTTTGGGGTTCACTAGGTACCAGGGTTTTGACCCATAGCCATATAGTCCATTACATTCCATTGCCATTGATACCGTGTACATATATATATATAGATATGTATGTATATGAGGGTTTACTAAAAAACGAACATCCCAACGCCGCAGAAATTTCAACTGCCAGGCAGGAGACCCGAGGTCGATGAGGCGTCGTAGCAGGGGCGGTCGGGATTCTACCCATTTCTGGAAAGCTTAGATACTGAAATCTGAAATCGAACTCCTTCGCCATATATGCCAATAGATACAGGTCCTTTCGTACCTAAGCGAAGCTTTTGCCAATAGGAACAATCAATTGCTAAAACACACAATATGTTTGCCGAGCCATACTTCTATACAATCGAACCACACACATATAACATAATATAACTATAGTTTTGCAAGTTGCATCTAAGATTTGCCACGATTTTACTCCAACATTCGCCACGCGCAGAGGTCCCCCCAAGGGCGGCCCTAACTTTGCGACACTGGGAATCGCGGTGAAAGGATCGTCCCAGCGCAGCGTTAGGATCCATGGTGCTGGTATGCTAACATGACTGGGGTAGATTGATGGGATCCATGGCACACCATATATAGCAGCACCATGGATCCTATGGGTTAGTAGAGCTGGAGAAAGATTTTATAGAGGTTGTGCGGTTGAACATGGGCCACACGGAGATCGATTCATTGAGACTCAGGGGACGGATGGGAGGAGTTTACCAATGACTTGAGCAATGGGGACCCTGGGGACCCCCCTCGACAACTGGCTGATCAAATCCATAGTATTTATTTTTTATCTGTAGCTTTTACGTTGCGCAGGCCAGTGAATTCACGCTGGACTTGGTGGTCCCATGTGGTCCCTGAAATCGCGGTGAATCCTGATATCACATGATGATCAGCAGGATGAAGGGACCTTCATAGGGCATTCATAGAATTCATTGGGTTTCGGCTTAAATCGTGCTAGGCTAAGGGATGCTAAGGGCCTAAGGGTGCCTATATAAGGAGACTTGATGGCCCTCCAGCAGGTGGCAGCCCACCCATGAGCCTATCGAGGTTGAATGGTCCAATATCAATGGCAATTTTTCCATTGGCATCACGGAAACTCCCAATTGATATTCATGAAATATGATGATTTGTCCGTTAAAGGTGGGATTTCCATTCCCAGAGACTTCTTCCGGAAGGAAGCAACTTGAACAGCACGTCCCCAAAGCAGCTGTTGTTTGGGATCTTTGGCTCGAAGTGATGGACATGACAGCAGTGATTCGCAACGATGCAACGTGAAAAGGGTAGGAACTGTCACATCTGCAAGAAAACTCCACTTCTGACCCATATTTTCAAGGCAAATCTAGCTGAAATTTCAGCCGCATGCAGAACAAGGCAATCCACCATTGTATCCACAGGGTCAAAGGTTCGAGTTCGCACCAGAACTGGTGAGAATCGAGGCGGCGTTGCTATTTCCCATGGGTGTGGGTCAAAACTTCGGGAGATTTTGAAATGGGTGGATTTTTTGAAATGATGTCATGCCGCAATGCCAAGTCCTGCCGGAATGGTTTCTGTTGATCGCCAAGGAGACTGCAGCCATTCTGTCGCTCAAGCTCGGCAATTTCTGAACAATGTGAACTGAAGATTGATTTCTGACCCCGTCGGACGGATAAAAACTAAATCCCAAGATTTATGCCAAGGTTTCTGTGGGATCCCCAAACGGTTTGGCTTGAAATAGGCTTTCAAGGCACCAAATTCTAAAATTTGAATGATTTCCCATAGGATCCATGTATGGTATATATATATATGCTAACATTTGGGGTATATTGATGGTAAATGTTACCATATATACCAGCACCATGGATCCCATGGGTTTTGGGGTCCCCTATTTCAAGATATCCTGAGGATGAAGATGTGCAAAATGGGGAGCAACAGCTCGCATCGTGCTGGGGAGCAGAGGCAAACAGCCGAATTCCCCAGGATAGATTGATTCCACTGCTGCTCCATGGTATCCCCTTGCCTACATTTAAGGGTGATTGTTGGAGGTATATAGAGGTGTTGCTAAGTATTAATTAATACATATCATACGTGGAGCATATGGGATTCCACTGTTTCAATCGTCATTTTGTCATATTTTGCCTATATGTACATAGTCATTTAATTACTTCGGCGATTCAGGGCCCGGAGGCCCCATTGAAACACCATACGCAACAAGCAGCTGCCATGGATGGGAAGATGGGCGGCCACGAGCCTTCCATGGCGCAAAGGCCAGGTCCCAGGTGGTGCCATGGGTCATTCAACGATGTTCCTAGTGGATGGTTCACTACAACTGGTTGGGGGGTTCAAACCATTTCTGATTTTCATTCACCATACAAAAGGGATGATTGGTTGAGATGACTGATGATCACTGGGATGAGTTTTTGGAATTTTGGGATGAGTTTTCTAACACAAAGAAAGCACCTGAAACGCGAAGAAACCACCGACCGATGATGATTGATGTGGAGCCTTCGGGGTCCTCGAGACGCCCTGCGCCGTCTTGGGGATGGTCGAACCACAGACCTGGCGGCTTTCTGTGTAGAACTGCCAGAAATTCTTAAGAATTTCCACTGATTCAATCACTGCTTGGTGGTTTGGAACATGAATTTTATTTTCCATTTCATATATGGGATGTCATCCTTCCCATTGACGAACTCATATTTTTCAGAGGGGTGGCTCAACCACCAACCAGATCAAATTCAATAGCAACAAAAGATGATCTTTTGCAAACATGATTCTAAATCCCTCAAAATCACCACTGACATATTATGTTTTTTCCCCCATGCTTTTGCACTTTGCTGGTCATGAATTTTGAGCTGCCAGGTCCAAGGAGTGTTGGGTGCGTCCAGAGGATCTCAAGGCTGCAGTTGGATGATCCTAGAAATGTTTCTCATGGGGTGCTCCAGCCCGTCAACTAATATGATATAGGTACATGATAACCATATTTTGTGGAAACATCTTGCAATTTTATGTGTATATATGTTTATATTGCAATTTTGACTCCTTGTATTTGGGCTCGGCATCACCGTTCTATTCAAGTGGATTGGGATGATTCGTAGCAGCTATCGCACAACCAGGACCTGAGCGATGATGAGGAAGAGGCTGGGCCCAATGGCATGAGTCATGATGGGATATCCACATTTTTTGAGACCCCAAATTGGATGTAGATGAACAATGATGAACATGCCAACTTAAGATCATCCAACTCCCAAAAAATCCCAATATCCAAAGGATATCCCAAGCATCCCATTTTGTTTACCTTTCAAAGAGTCGTCAGCGCAGAGTTCTGTCAGGCCCCAGATGCTGTAGCAGCACGCGAGCAGCGCGAGGATGGAGGCCAACGGCCAAGTTACCCGGGTTTCGAGCAACGGTAATATGCAAAAAAACGTGCTACAGCTATGCGGCTATGCGTAAGAACTAGAAATTGAAGTATATCAAGAAATGAAGCCAAGAAAATCCAAGAAACATGAATTGTGAATATTTGGTTTTGAGGAGCAAACATGAACATATGATAACATATGAACCACTAAAGGATTGGTAGATGATCAAGAACTAAGACCCATTTGGAAACCATACAATTTGTTCTGTAGCTTGTTTCTCAGCGTAATTTCTGGGGTAGCCATGGAGAGCCATTTCTTATGTCCATATTGGGAGAACTTCGTCGAGGTATGGATGCTACGGAGCCCAAACAGTCTGAGCAGTTCGGTCTGGGTTTTGTTTTGAGTTCTTCTGTGTTCCAGTTCTTAATTTCCTGAATGAAAGTGGTAAAGTTTTGGGTTCAGCTACTTTAGTGTACCTAGGGTACCAGGGTTTTGACCCCATATCCCATAGCCATATATATATATATACATAATATATATATACATAATATATATATACATAATATATATATATATACATAATATATATATGATATTTATTTACCAGTACCATAAACCCAACAGCTATTTGGAGTTATGTTGAACAAGTTAGGCTACCCACGGGGCACCAGGCAGTACCATAGCCGTAGCTTCGGTCTGACCAGGTGATCCGCCAGCTTCGCAAGAATCGCCCCGCGGGAAGAAGCGGGACTTTGAGAGCTGGGGCTCCAAACGACTTCTGAACAGTGCTGGATGTAACGAACTGCGGGAGATCTTACCCTCTGGTTATGACTAACATAGCCATGGAATAGATGGCCCATAGAAATAGATGGTTTACCGTTCTTAAAAATGGTGGATCTTTCCATGGCTATGTGAGACATAACCAGATGGTAGATCTTCATCATCAACAAAAGTCAGTGACATATACAGTCGAGGTACTTAAAGAACTCACTTTGGGGTTGAACATGGACCCATTTGGAAGGGTACCCAAGAAATCTGATTCATTGGCTTCTTTTTCTTGAGCCAATAGGTCAATAGGTTGGAGCAGGTTGGAGTTTCTCCAATACGGATGGCTCCGAAATTCCACTTTTTCATACTAAAATTGTAAAAAATCTATTATAAATGATCATATATATAATCAATACTGTAGGTGGATATCTTTATTCGGGCCACGGAAACACCGTTTTGTTTTTCAACGAAAAGATCGTTGTGAAGCTCGCCATCTTTCTGGCTGCACCTTGGTCAATAAGGTCTGGCTCCTTCGCCCGTGACAGTCGTGACATGTCCTGCGCCTCGGCTTGGGGTTGTCTGAAGAAAAGGAGGAGTTTTAACCAACTAATCCAATTATATAGTGTCCCAAAATGGATCATAATGGTATTGGTAGTGGTTATGGTCATAGTCATCTATTCATTTTGGGATACCAACTAGTATTGAATATCCATATGGTATCCCAAAATGTTCCTAGATCATAAAATAGATCCAATGAATAGATCCCTTAGATACTGGCGGGTTGCTGCTATCCCGGGGGTGATGATCCCTGTTGATGTTCATATTTTGCTGGCTTGAAACCACCAATTTTCGGAGAGATTCGATGAAGGGAAAGCTGACAGAACCCGCCTGTGATTGCAAGGAGAAGAAGCGCAGAAAGATGCCACCATGGGCTACTGGGCGATTTTCGGGATTTGGTTGTTGACAGCCGCGCTTGTATTTGAGTTCTTTGGGAGTGTATCTCAACTGAAAGAAAATGGAAGATGTGTATATTATCTATACATATCTATACATAATTATACTATATTATACTATATATATATATTATATATATATATCTTATATAGCACTTGGGGTCCGAGTGAAGTTGACTCATTCGCTTGGCAGCTGCCCAGGTTCGAGTTGCCTTCGACGACGCGGTGGATGAGATCGATCCTGACTTCGGCATCGCTGGCGAAGGAACGCCTTCGGAGCAGTGGATCAGCGAGGTCAGCGAGGAGAGAAGCCAATCGGATCAGTGGAAGAAAAGATGCGCCCAGCAGTGGGGCTGAGAGATTTGGCGGATTTGGGCTTAACATTGAGGTATTTCAGCATAAGTTGGCGATTTTTTTGGGAATTCCCGGACCACAATCCCATTGGTAGCCTAGCTGATGAAGCGTAAAACCAAGCTATGGCTATGTTATCCTCCGGTAGTCACACAGATGATGATCTATCGAAATCCATTTTATGTTTTTCATGTTTTCTATTAATACTTGGCCATTCAAGTGGTACCCCTCAGTAAACCACCCAGCAGCGCAGCTTTCTTTCTGCGTGGTGGCCGATCAGGGTCTTTCTCGTCATGGCAGAAGAAGACGATGCTGGGATGTTTTGGGGGAGGTAACCAGGGTGGGTGTCTATGAAACAGGTGGATTTACCCTCTGGTAATTTAATATAGCTATTGAAAATGGAGTTTTCCCATTAAAAATGGTGATTTTCTATAGTTATGTTAGTTTACCAGAGGGTACACCTCAAAATGGCAATTTTCATGGGGTTAATGGCGATTAACCAATGGATTTTAGGGTTTGTCCTATTTTCAGACAAAGCCAGGTCGTAAAGCCAAGATCCCTAAGGCAATGCTCAAGAATGGTGTTAAAATGATATCACCATTTTTGGAGGACAGTTCACAGATTTTCACGTATTTTTGGATGTATTATAAATATATATATATTATAATATATACATATAATAATATGTATATATATTTTTTGAGCCATTCCTACAAACATTATCAACTTATTTGGTTTTGACAAAATCCCCAAACACCAAACCTGGGTATGTTTCATTGTTGGGTTTACCCCATATGATCACTTTCCAGGAAACATGGGGAGCTAAGGTGTGAACGTGCGTCAACTTACCAAATTTGTTCTTGGGTACCCTCTGGTAATGGCTGACATAGTTATTGAAAATGGCCATTTATAGTGGATTTACCCATTGAAAATGGTGATTTTCCATAGTTATGTTAGTTTACCAGAGGGTAGGTTCCCAAAAATTGGGAAGCGCCAGTAATGCATCGAAATCTCAACTTGCTCCGCACAGAAAGACCAGTTGTTTTGAAGGCATGGCTTGCGACATGGAACCCATGCTGGATCATTTCTAGCACAGTTATGGCTTACAGGCTATTTATCACCTGGTTAGAAAGTTATAGCTTAGAAACAAAGTTATGATAAATGATAACCCAGTGATAAATGATAACCAGTGATAAATGATAAATGGTTGCATTCCATTTGTGAAGTGGTCATCATCGGCAAACGTGGCGTGCTGCAACTTTTCCCATGTTTTTTGGGGAACCAAGGACTGGGCGCGCGTGGCGCCAGGCTCGCTATAATTTCCGACTTCAAACATACAAATAGCCAATAGCCAATAATTGAAGGTTCCATTGCTGAGCAATTGAATCAGCAACAGTGCAACCTTTTGTTCAGAGAATTTGGAGAAAATGCAACTCCATGTGAGACAAGAACAATGGGACAATGGGCATGCAAGTATCACAGAAGTATCACAGAAGAGGACTAATTCAGAACCTGGTTGGAGTCAATGTCGCCAATGTCCCGGGGTGGATGCCTGCTTCGATGCCTTGACTTCTTGAGGACTCGGGTGCTACAAAGACATGAAATCATGAAGATTCGTAGTTTGACCGTTTGACCCAACAAGGGACTTGTAAGGCACCAAACTGCCCGCTGAAAATGAAACACTGGGACTCGGCACGTGTCTCATCTGATATGAGGCAATTATTATCCTGCGCAGGCGGTGAACAGTGGGACTTTTTTTTTTGGATCCGACAGTATCTATCCAGTGGTTACGTGGGAGTTAAGGAGCTACGGGTACCAGGGGTATATGGGGAGCCAAAGAGCTAAGAGTTTCCCAACCATATGATAGGTATAGTAATCCCTTCTGCCTGAGTGGGGAACGACAAAAGCACAGCCTTTTGTTGTAAGGATCCCATTTCAGGAAAAAGGTCCACCGGGTCAAAGCCCGCCAGAGATCCCAACTTCGATTCATTCGTGCCTCACAATGCCATTTGAATGTGGATGGATGGATGGATGGATGGATGGTATCTATGTAAAGCTCTGCACTTTTCACAATTTTCTTGGCAAGAATCCACATCTTCGAGGCTTGAACACGCATCTTTAAAGCTTGAATACCTACATCAAATATCATCAAATCATATATAACATCCATTCACATCCGATTTTTCCACCGGATTTCCCATGGGTGTTTCCATGGTTTTCCCATCCAACATAGGTCTTTTCCCATCGGTTTTCCTGCCAGGGGCCCAGCAGACCTCCGACCATGGCCCCACCCCCGCAGCCGATGGCCAACATGGCACCTGGATGGCAGGGATGGCGACTGGAAGCACTATGTGCTGTGGAAATCTGGTGGATATAATCACTGGATTGGTTTAAGGGAAAATTTACATTGGTTAATCGCCATTACCCCCATGAAAATTGCCATTTTGAGGTGCACCCTCCGGTTATGTCAAAATAGCTATTGAAAATGACCCATAGAAATAGTGGATTTACCCATTGAAAATGGTGGATCTTTCCATAGTTACGTTAGTTTACTGGAGGGTAAGCCATGATGTTTAAAAAAAAAAACATAGCAAACCACTTCGCGTGCAGACCGGGATTTCCTGGTCTGTTAATGAGTTGAGTTGACTTTATCTCCCGTTTTACAAGTTTTTCCCCATAGATTGGTTCATATGGGTTACATCTGGTGGATATTAAACCAGCCAGACATCATGGGAGATATGTTAAGACCTATGAACCATTCATTTGGAATAGAACCTGAAAAAAGATGAAAAAAGGCAGTCCTCGGAACTGTTAGTCCCATGTTCCCGGGGATTTCCACCAAGCAGTTATGGGAATATGATGGGGGATGGTGGGGGTACAATGGCATATATCACCAACCAGTAAATGATATTTCCTACTTCAATGAATAACACTCTAAATATATAAGCACATATATTTGTACCATATTTCACAAGTACCAATATCTATAGAACCACATAAATTTCGTATTCAACGCATCCTTTTTCTTGGGGACGTCATAATTCTCGAGGGATGGGGACAGGTCCTCTGTGGTCAAAAAGGTCAAGTCCTTTGGGCAATTTTTAACGGTTTGGCCGCTGGGAAATCCGCCAGAAATAGAGGTTTCGTTCGCGAAAAATCATCGAACTTTAGATGTTAACTCATTTTTGAACAAAGAAAAAGTGTTTGATTACCGAAGGTAATGGACATCCAATGGTCAAATATATATATATATAATATAATATATATATATTATGCATTATTATATATATATATATACATATGAATTCATTGAATATCATTGAACTAGCACTTCGTTTGGATGCGTGGCAAACTGTTTGGAAGGCGTGATCTTGGATGAGAATCATGGAGAATACATCATCCCAAAGTCAAGTTTTAAACTTTTTAAGTCCCAAAGATCATCCACGGATAATTCATAGTTGAAACATGAAGCATCTTTGCAAATGAATTCATAGGTGATTGATTGATAAACTCCCCAGAAATTGGCTGAATTCCGGAGGCAGCGGCTCCGAAGCTGGGACACCCAGACACGCGCTGGGATTGACAGGATGCAGTGTGAGTTGGGCATGGGAAATAGTGCTTTTGATACATTGATACATAGCTTCAATTGGGACTTCCATTTTGTGCGTAGTTCCTAGTGAACCAGTTACAGTACTAAGCAAATTCATCCATATAAATCCCCATCTTCCAAGAGCCAAGATCATCCAAGTAGGTTGATCACCTGGTGATGCATCCATGATCAGCTGGTGAGTATGGTTAGTACTGTAAGTGGTATATCCCAATGTATTCCAGTCATGTTTTTTGGGCGGAATCAGATAGTATAACTGATCATCAATCGTGAGTTGACTTGGGTCATGGATATGCACTCCGTTAATCAAACATGGCGTGCTTGAACATCCCCTATTCACTGATGATTTTCCCAGTCAAAACCCATTTGGTTCGGGATTTCCCAGCCCGCCATGTTATACCAAAAAGGTAACCTCCGTAGCTGAGCCGTAAGACTGGGCAAAAAATAAGATATTTCCTCACTGGCTGACGGCACCATAGATGGCTTTGATGTTTTGTACGGGGAATCATTCCCAAATGTCCTGAAGTCAGCTTGTGAGTTCTGATACTCCAGAGATCACTTGGGTTTGATTGACCCTGTTTGTACTGAAGCCATCTTAGACACGATGTATGTCTTGTTGCAAACAGTAGAGTACCATACTTTCAGTGGAAAGTCCAATACAAACCCAGATCTTGAAACTTGTAACCATGCCTTCAGATGTCCTCAGCCCTCAGCTGGATTCCTGAACCCCCGTATTTAATGACACAATCAGTTAAACTTAATGGTAACTAATGGCACTAATCAAGGGTCTCCTGTAGATTCTACCTGTTCCATCCTGTTCTTATCTTTTTCCAACCAAATGGATTTTTCCCAGCAGAACCCCAACAGCTCTTCACCTCCTTCAGGGCTGACGCGCGACCTCCGCGCGGGAACGCTCAGGGTTTTTAGGGTCATTGGTGATGTGGAAAGCAGGTTTTTGCCTACGCAAAACGTATGTCTATTGATGTCTATTGTTGATTGGAAGATTTGGAAGGACAAGACATGATTGAAGCCAAAAACAAGTGCGTCCCTGGTGGGACGGTGAATCTGATTGGGCTGTTTCGAACATCTGATTGGGCATCTTCAGACGTCTCAAAACATATTCGGACCTGTTCAAACATCAGTCAAAAGACCCGCCAAGTGCATGTTTCAGAAAAAATGGCAGTACCCCTCATGACCGTTGCTTTCCCCTTGAAGAAATAACGCAACATGGCCAACAACGATGATGACTTTGGGTCCCCACGGGGAATCCGGAATCCCCCAAGGTCTGGTTTACTATTACGTTCCAAATAGTTTGCCCGTCGATGGTAAAAACTCCC
This sequence comes from Cladocopium goreaui, assembly GCA_947184155.2. Taxonomy (NCBI): domain Eukaryota; class Dinophyceae; order Suessiales; family Symbiodiniaceae; genus Cladocopium; species Cladocopium goreaui. Next base: position 614,066 of record CAMXCT020000058.1, on the reverse strand, counting down.
TGGTCCCTGATATCTTGTATCCATGATTTATCCACCATTTTACGACTTAGATCCCCTATGCTTGATTAAGTTAAGCTCCTTATTCGTAACGCTACTCACATTTTATCCATTCATGCCATTCATTTTAATGGATTCTTCTTCCGAAAAAACGATCCATCTTTGGATGCGAAAACACCCATGACCCCCAGTTCCCTAAAAACTCGCCGCGGGTTTGAGGCGATATGCAAGACCAACTGGCGCGCATGCAGCCGCGGGGCGGCTCAAGGAGGAGATCCCGTGTTTCTGAGTGAAGATTTTCAAATATCATGGGAATAGTTGATGTTTGGATAAATTCATATGGCTAGATATGATGGGAATATGATGGGAATATGATGGGAATAGTTGATGTTTGATGTTTGTTTAAATTAAAATATGATGGGAATATGATGGGAATATATAGCTGATCATAATAGTATATATATATATATATAGCTAGAATATTAACTGTTAGCAGTAGCTCCAAATATCACAAACTGCTAGTAAGTGGAGATATACCTTTTGTTATTTTCCGTATTGCTGCTATTTGAAATATGGATATTACTCTCTTTATATATATATATGTCGAGTGATTCAGTGATGGTTATATAGTAATGATATATTTATCATTTATGTAGTGGTGAACCATGGGTGTTGCAATATTATGTTGGACTATAGGTTACCATCATCAAAACTAATGGGTACCACTACTATTAGTATTGTGATAGGTTTTGGGACAATTAGCTGGGATTAGCTTCAATACGATGCCACACATACTTTGAAAATAATAGGGATATGATGACATGACATAGTGGGATTGACATGTTCGTATAATATGATATTACCAATTACCATTTAACGGTCATGTACACTATGATCATAGTAGCCACCAAAACGATGCCGAAAATACCTTGGAAACCTCATCAAACTAGCACCCTACACACACTTTGCGGCATCTGTTCGGGGGTTGCTATACTGAGAATATTTTATGGGATTCACCCAGTACGTAAGGAGAATTAGTTGGATTCATTAAATTGGACCACATAATATAAAGGTACGGATCAAAATACAAGACCTGGGGGACCTGGGGGACCACAGCTTCAAGTCTATTTTTGTATATAGTCATCCACAAAAAAGGGGAACTGAAGCTTGACCCATAGCCATATGACGAAGAAACCTAGAATATACTGTAACTGGTATAATGGATATGGATTTATGATTAGGTGCATCAAAAATATCCCGACTTTAGCCAGTATCCAACCCTACTTGGTTGGATCCAAGCTAGGAATATCTAGAGCTAGGATTGGTTTGGATTTGTATGGATTTACTGGTGCATCAGGTGCATCCCAATGTATTCCCATAACTCAGGTGACGTCGACGATGTGGTTGGTCATATTTTCTGAAGTTTGCAGGCTTACTATCATTCTTGCCGTTTGAAGTTTGAATCCGTGCTGTAAATCGCCCACAAAGTGTGGAGGTTGCATGTGGTCCAGTTGCGGTGCTGCTCATGACAGAATGTGGTCCACCTCCCATTTTGTTTATCAATATGTTAATCATCAGTTTAATCCCATCCCGCGTTCATATTAAAGACCCCACAGGAACTTTATTTTCGGATGAACTCACATATCTGGAACCATACAACGGGGGTGCTCAATAGTACGGGTATTGATACAAAAAGACATCGCAGCCAGTCAACAAGTGTTATCAATCTGTGGATAGGTCTCCCACTTTCCATATTTATCATAAGTTTGATCCACATGATCACCAGCAACATATAAGTTATCATTGAAATGAAGGGAAAAATCAACAACGAAACAACTGAAACAACTGATATATTTCTGGTGATTTTGTGGTATAAGTTATTTTTGATCACCACTGCCTGATTTCTCCACCATCTGAGGCCGCCCGCGCCGGTGAATGTGGGAGTCCCGGCACCCGGAGTGCCACCCCCGGCACCTGGCTTTGCACCTGGGTCGAAGCGGGGTGAGTCATGGGGGGCTGGGATGAGAATGAGTGAGATCTCAGCTTTTTGAAGGTGTTGTTTTTGTAGATTGTATCAACATCTAATGGTTGATGGTGATATGTCATCGTCTATAGTAGCTATTTCGCTCGGTAAAACATGGGATTTGAATGGTTGATATATGTTGATATACTGTAATGGGATAGTTCCCCAAACAAACAGTGTGTCCACCCTGAGGGGTTCTTACGGAAGGTGTTACGGCCGGGGCTAGATCAGGGTGCTCCATCTCTGGCCGCGGCATTTTTGCTGTAAGTTCTCGCCTAAAACTTGTGAGATGTCCATGTGCATTTCGACTGCGCAGGCTCGCACAAAATGTGGGAACTGATTTGTCTCTTCCAAAGGTCTCGTTTTACCAGCGCGTCGTGCTCGTTTTTTGAGCTATTGTCCATTTCGTGTGGCAGGCGTCGGACATCCGGGACATTTTGAGGTCTAAAACGTTATTTTGCCTGGCAGGCGCAGGGCATCGGGCGCTTTTTCGTCCGCGGGAAGGCTTGGGACATTTTGGAGGTTGAAAAAAAACGTTGGCAGGCATGGGTCGAAATGAGAGGTGCTTTTGAAAGGGTCGAAAGTCTCGTCTTGCGAAGCTGTCGTCATTTTTGAGTTTGGACGTGCTGATTCCGTGTTTGGCAGGTGCAGCACTTCTGATGCCTCGGGCTCATTTGGCAGGCGCAGTGCTTTGTAGACCTCGGAAAAGAAGTGCCTGAGACCTATAGGTTAAAACGTCGTTTTTGACTTTTTCAATGTTCATGTTTCGTGGGGCGCTCGCACAACCTTCTCGGCACTTTGTGGGTGTCAGATCGCTCTCGTTGCGGCGCGGTGCGCATTGTAGCTGCTTCGCAAAGTTCCTGGCAAAGAGACCGTATAAGTTCTGCGGAAAGTCTTTTTAGAATGGGTTTGCAAGTGTTTGCAAGAGTTGAGATCTTGACCAAGGTCTTGTAGAGGTCCTTGTGAGAAGATGTGAGAAGATGAAGATCCTGATGAAATCCTTTAAGAGGTCCTTGCATGATCTTGTACAGATCCTTGGATGCTTATAGGAAAATCTTCCTTATAGAAGGCCCTTCTCTGACAATTTTTTGAAATTCTCGTATCTGGTATGAGGTCCTGATTAGTAGACATGGCGACATAGCGTTGCTTCTTGTGCCAAAACAAGTTCCCCCTGCTGCAGTTACAATAATGTTTACCCTCATCTGTTGCTGTTCCATAGCCACTGTTACTGCTGCTTGTATCTGGCACATTGGCTCCTACCCCCCCACACTCTTTGGGGTCTCATGCCGGTGTAATGATGGGTTTGTCTCAAAAAGAAATGGAAATTTTCCAGGGAGGGAAGCAATCACTAACAGTTGGGTTCGGGGTAGGTCAGTCGAATCCCATTTTTTTTTGCCGAGTTTCAACTATTTTTTTGGTTTAATGGTAAATCCCTCACTGAGCATATTTGTTTGGAAGGGTGGTTGCCCATTTCTTCTATAGGAACATAATTCTGACCCAAAAATGAGTACCCATTCAGTCACATTTCTGTTTCTCCTGTTGGCCTTTGTTGCTTGCTGCAGCCCCATTTCTATTTTTGTTGGAACATTTTGGTTTCAATCCCAATCATGTTGGGAAATTTCTTCCGAAATCTCTGGATGAACTCCGTTTTCTTGAGAATGATTCATTGTTTTAAACACATCATCAATGATATCAATGTATTGATGAGTAGAGGGGTAATCCCATAGTTTTTTCTTCCAACACCTTGGTTTTTCAACGCCACAATTTTGTTAAACCCAGGCTGCAGGGCCCCCAGGACCTCCTACAAACCAGGCGCGGTATCATCGGCATATTTTATAGGAAATTGATGATTTCTTGGCAATTTTGGGAAATGGGATCCAAAACAAATAGAACAATATTCATGAATATTCATGATAGTATATTATTTATTCTATATTTTATTATTAATGGGTCTATTGATGGTATCGATGAAGTATGACGGATTTTTTTTGCCGTCAAAACTTTGGATTTCACCAGATTTCGCCATGGGAAAAACAATTATTACATTGGGATAGATTTGGGATACTTATAAATAAAAATTACGACCCCCATATATAGAATTATAATGAATTATATATATATATGGTACCGTATGGTAAGGTATGGTAAGGTAAGGTAAGGTATGGTAAGGCATAGTATGGCGTGATATGACATGATATGATTATGATTATGATTTTTGATTGTGATATGATATTCGTATAATGAATTCATCTGAGGAACTATGTATGACCTCGCCACAACGTCATTTTAAATCATGAACGGTAGAGGGAACCATCACAAAATGAGTAAATCATGTCAGCTGGTGAGTTGTTATGATTTAGCCAGATTCATAGTCTTTTGGCAGATCATGAAAATTGATCCAGCTAATGAGGTTGGGATCTCTCAGCAGTTTTGTTTTCTTACAGTGATACCATTGTTGCTCTCTTTTTCATCATGTTTACGTACTGTTTTCTGCGACTTTCCCACTTTCCAACACCTTTGCCCATGTTTTTTTCCTGTCACACTTCCATCATTTTTCCTAACACCTTCATGTTCCCATGATTTCCTCCATCCATGAGATACTTCCCACAACTTTCCCTTACCGTTTCCCCCAAAAAGTCATCCCAGCTTTGCCATGGCTTCGCCATGCCCAGGCCTCTACGCACGTCCCGCCGATGCCGCCCAATCTGAGCAATGAGGTGCCACTTTTCATGGATTTTTACCACGGGTTTCGTGGGAAAATCATCGAACTACCCTCTGGTAAACGTTTTACATAGCTATGGAAAATGGCAGATTTATAGGATGTTTTACCCATTATATAAAATATCTAAAAATGGTGATGTTCCATATAGTTTACTGGAGGGTAAATGATGGTTTTTCTAGCAAACCATGTTTGATTAGCGGAGGGTAATAGGTAAATAATCTAATTTCATGGGTCATGCTCCATTTCGATGTGGCATTTTCTAGATGGTAACCATTTTCAGTAGCGGATTTCTGCGGGGTATGGTTGTGGTATGATGCACCATCCCCAGGTGGGATGAGCCTGGCCCTTTGAAAAAAACTGGCCACGACAACTGAAGTTGGCCAGTGCATATCTCAAGTGTTGAGTACCCAAGAACGGCAACAAAGGATTGTTGGTGAATCTGAAGTGATTTGTTTCACACCCTGATGGCTTCGAATCGTAGCGAATTGAGGTGGACCATGGTGGAGTCAGGTGGACCCATCTTCCCAGGACCAACAGAAGTTCCAGCAAATCTATGGGACCACGCCACAGGTCACCGATGGACCGATGGGTGTTTTTGTGAAGCCAGGTGGATTTTGTGAAATTCCCATTTCTGGACGAAGCTGCATATCTTTTCGTTGCTTGTACATCCCATCATACACCCATTATACAGTATAGGATTATATATAATTATATATATATATATGTTTGGTTTGGTTCAATATCAATATCATATATCATATATCATATATCATATATCATATATCATATATCATTTGGTTTGGTTCAATGCCCCCATTTATAGGGGCAGACCCGTATCTATGATGGGTTCCTTCCCCACCAAATGGTTTGTCAAATAGCATATCCCACATCCCAGTTGGTGGATAATGTCATGGATAGTACAACGGTAGCATACTCTGGGGTTCCCCAAAAGATAGGCTACGCATATTTCCAGGATGCTATAGATGATGCTTCTGAGCCATCATTTCAAGGTTTCCAACTTTTTCTATCTCTTTGGGGGTGCTTTACAGTTGGTTTCTATCCGTTTCAGGCCGCAAAGGCTCAGAGGGAGAAGTTTGGATTGACGGGGATCTTGGAGGTGCCACCCTCCAGGGATCTGCGGATCCATGGGGGATCCAGGGGCTGTGGGTTACTTGCTGGCTCACCCTTAGGGTGGAAGCCAATTTTCCATCATTGGATGGGTATAAAATGGTATAAACCACTGCCATTCCTGCCATCTCCAGCGAAAGACATCCCACTTGGATCATTCCATTTCGTAAGTGGTTAGTTGTTAGTAATTAGTTAAGTTAATATTTCCCTTGGGCTTCAGACATCTTCCAAGCCACTCCCATGGCATAACGTTAGGCAGCCGAATCCCCTTTGGTGATCCCCGTCCCAGCGTCCTTCCTTCGCAGGTGGTTCGCATGCACGACCCGCATCTGAACACCTTGGCGTTGGGGATGGATCTCACAGGTACCCTCTGTGGTAAACTAACATAACTATGGAAAATCACCATTTTTAATGGGAAAATCCACTATAAATGGTCATTTTCAATAGCTATGTTAAATTACCATAGGGTAATCGATGGTCATGGAATGTCCAGTTGGTGATCGGATCATCCCAAGGTTGATCTTGTTCCCATAGGATCCATGGTGCTGCTATATATGGTGTGCCATGGATCCCATCAATATACCACCAATGTTAGCATATATACCATAGATCCTATGGGGTTGGGATAGAACCTGTTTTTTTCGGGATCAGGGATAGAACCAACCAAGAATCTCGTGCCATGGTCAGGTTACTAACGGGTTGCCGGTTAGTTGGGGGATGGTCAATAATTCATGGGTTAACAGGGATCTAAATATACCCACTATGTTAATGTTGTGATCCCTAAAGTCAATCGAAAAGACTCGATTGTAGCCAGGGTCCAGGGTCTTCCCCATGGCAAACTCCAGGCCCAGTCATTGGAACCGACACTTTTGTGCCATCACAATGACATACAACGACCACACATCCTATTTCCGAATCACTTTCCAGCCCAAAATTTAAGCAGCAGATGGACATTTATTTTGCAAAAAAGACATGCACATTTCATCATATTTCCATTTGCTCGACAATATATCCCAAATTTATATGAATTTATATATGCCATGGTTTATGACTGCATGTAATTATACATATTGCATATGAGGTATGGGTCATCAATCCCATAGTGGGAATCCAAACTCAATAGGTATATCGGTATATCCATCATTATGAACATGTTGCTGTTCCATGTTTTTCCGAATGATCCACTTTTGCGATTGATCATATTGATTTCCATTACGCAAGGGTTCCAACCCATAGGGGTCCTTCCCTTCTCTTATAAAAGGTGTCCTCAATAAAAACAGATTCGGAGACGCCGGAGACGAGATCTGAAACTAGCGACCTCACTAGGACGTCCCAAAAACGTATCATTGATATTGAGCGTATCATTGATATTGAGGAGGCCATGACAATTTTTTTAGAACGGCTTCTCAATTTTTCTTGGATTTATTTATAGGAAGATCACGGATCCAGAAAATGAGTGTACCTATCATACCTATCATACCTATCCAACAATTTAGAGGAAAAACGATAGCATGATGCTTTGCATTGGATTTTCCATCACATTCTCCAGACAGACCACACCACACCCGTTTCCTGCTCGACCTGCCGACAGCTCTGGGGCAAATGAATTTCCCGGATGCCTTCCACCTCAATGCTGGGTGCCTTTGGCCTGTTGAGATAGGTGCTGTTTAAAAGTTACCAGCGGGGGCCATGCTCACAGCGACAACAGCCATCCTTCGTCATGAATGACTGTTAATATGGGTGAATCTATAATTAATTATATGATGTTAATATTCACCCTTCTATTAAAATGAAATTAATTCATAGCTGTTAATATGGGTGAATCTACCCATGACTTGTGGAATCTACCCATAGCTGATTAAGTGGGATGACCGTACCTTGTATACATCCATTCCATTCATCCTATATGTTTTGACCATGGATTTTACCGAACATTCCAATCTGGTAAATCGACGTCACGACGTCAACCCCTGAATATTAAAATGGTGGAATTTCGAAATTAATTGAGGGAAACCAGTTGATGCAGTGCCTCCGAACCTACTTGTTCCGCTCTGCCAGTGCTGTTTCAACCGGCAAGAAGCTGTTTGGTGGACCATACCCCATGCATTTCATGGTCTTTATGAACTATAGGAATTCCTGGCGCTTCCCCACTGCCCATGTTGGCATGATATCTTGGCATAGCTGCCACTTGTGTTTCAAAAGGGGATCCTTACAAGTTCACCTTTTTACACTGCGTTCCACCGGTGATGAAACAGGACTGATGTTCCGACATCTTAAGATGATCCAATGCACGCATCTCCAATGCATATCCTCCATTTCTTATGGCTTTGTCATTGTCTGAACATAGGCTTTATCCAAATCGGATGATCTCCACCGCCAGGATCGAACTCCCTCCAACGCGGCGAGAACCCGACTACAACTTGCCACAGAGTGCCATGGCACTAGCGATTCGGAGTGTGGGGGAACAGCTGGGGCGATAGCAGAGCTGAATGGGATTTCAATATATATTTCAATATATTTAATTTCAATTGGATTTAAACCAAGCGACATGGTGATTTAATTGGATGTGAATGGGATTTTAGCAGCAAAAGTGGTGGTTTGAATGGGATTTCAGCTTGATGAGGTGTTAAATGTGGAAATAAAACTCGGAAGCCCAAAATTCTCGGTGGATGAAGAATCCATGGGTGATTTTGAAGAACTCATCTACCCTACACACACAAGTCATAGTTATATTGTACATATGTGTATGTACAATTAATATCAATGAATTAAGAAACACTATTATAAACATACATATACTTAAATGTATAGTCTTTAGTAACTTTAGTAATCTTTAGTCCATGTAGTTGTTCATTTTCTGCAATTATTCATTTGAATTTTGTAACGCGATCCCAAAAAAAATGTCCAGACAGCCTGTCTTTCATGCGGCTGCCACCAGCCTGCGATCATCTGCGATCCGCAAGGGGACCATCAAAGTGGATTCCCATGACCCATGACCCATTTCAATCATTTGGGGATGGGTCAAAACCCTGGTACCTAGTGAACCCCAAAATAGCTGGTAAATGGATGTTCATCCCCCCAAATATAGCAAGATTGGTTTTGACACATCCCCATTTTAAATCCATTTAAAGTGGATTTTCAAGCTAGCCATGTTTGATCATGTTTGATTACCCGAGGGTATACGTGGCTGGTCCAATTAAAAAGGGACTGCCGCAAGATCCGAGGCTATTTCTCGAGCCCTCCGGCCCTGAAGCAGGTGCTGGGAAGTTGATCAGTTACCCATGACGGATCCATGGTGCTGCTATATATGGTAACATGGATCCCATCAATATACCCCCTTTATGTTAGTATGTTAGCATACATGGATCTTATGGGTTATAGAGAAGCTCATTGAAAATGAGTCCACAAAAAACATAACTATACATAACTTTCATTTGATTCTTCGATTTTCTCTGAAACTTGGCCGAAGCTCGAGCCGCAACTCCAACTCGTTTTTTTCCACAGACATCCGCTGCTCCGGTTGCTGTGAGTTGCCGCGGATGCCAGTCGCATGTGAGCAAGTTCAGTGGTGAGACCCTCTTCTACATGTTCTACAACATGCCGAAGGAGAACCACCAGGTGGACCGAGGGAATACAGTGTGAATAGAGTAGGTCAATTTTTTTCAGTTGCATGGTGGTTTCAAACCAATGATATTGTATGATATTGTTGCAACTTGTACAATGAAAATGATGCAACCATCTGATTTTAAGGGTCCTGTGGCCGATTTTCAGACGAACCCGTTTTGTTTTCTTTCAACCCTACAAGATGGGGCCCCCAAGATATAAGTTAGATATAAACTCTGCATGTGATTTTGTAAGTTGACTTAACCCTGGGTAACTCATGGTACATCTTCTGTAACTCATCATAATGTTATAACTAAGTTGGGGACTTGTAACTTAAGTTGTCGTTTTTGCTTTGGGAAGATAGAAAGAAGTTACAGAAGTTACGTTTTGGGTGGTTGGATTTCTGGTTGGAATGGAAACATCCGCTGCGAAGCCTTTTTTTTGGTTCATTTAGCTCTTTTTGTGGAAGAAGGTGGCATTTGGCCTTGAACAATGGCTGCTGGTGCAAATCAAGCTGCTGGGAGGATGCAAATGCAAGACTATAGAACTTGCATTCATTTTCTGAATGATGAGGTGTGGACCACGCTTGTGGACAGTCCTACAAGCACGCAATTGCAACGGGTGGAAAAACTGACTCGATATTTGATCTATGACTTGGGTCTGAGACATGCGAGTGAACCCACATGTGCTATGATAGGAGCCATGGTTGCTAGGTACGAACAGGATCCGGCACGACAGAGTGCTTTGCTTCAGACCGTGAAGGCTTGCCTGAAGACGCATTCCTTGCGTGCCATTCAGGCAGGGCGGTCTTTGCCAGGAAATCAATATTTAGAGGTTTTGCCAGGCACGTTTGATGAATTGCCGGAGGCAGTGCGAAATCATTTCGGGCTTGGTGCCTTTTCTGCAATTCCCGTGTCGGTGGATGCGGAAGCGGTTGCATCCTTGGCAAGGATGTATCCGTTACGGAGCACCAACCGACAGATGGCGCTGCAGAGGCAGCTGAACCAGCAAGCCATTGGTCTTGGCTCGATGGGGGTTTCGCCAGCTGGAGGTTCTGTCGCTGCCGCTCAAGCAGTCATGATGTTGGCATCGATGTTGCCACTGCAGGGCATGGCCAATCAGTTGGCAGCACAAAGATCCGATGGTGGTTTAACGAACTTGCAGATTTTGAACACAGCGCCAGCGCAAGCGGCTCCTGCATTCTGCAGCATCTGGCGGCTTGATGCGTTTGTTGGATCGAGTTGACTCCACGGAAGCATCTGTATCCGCAGCACCGGTGGCAGCGTCGCAACCATCCGCTGCCCTGCAGCCTACATCTCCACAGTTGGCAATCATGGATCAGGTTGCAAGAACGGGGGCATCTTCTCCTGCAGAGTTGTTGCCAGAGACTGGTGTGGCTGCGAGGCCTGCGGAGCAGAGTAGTGCTGCTCCTTTGGCATCTCCAGCGGTGGAGCCCCCGCAATGCAGCTCAGAGCATCAGCCGCCGACGTCCGCGGCTGTGGAAAAGTCTTTGGAACAGGACTCGTTGGAAACGGCTCCGAGCAGCGTTGCAGACGCTGTGTCAGCATTGGCGAAAGCACATTATAAAGCGGTTTTGCCTGCTGAGGGTGAGGAGCCATTGCCACCGAAGAGGCGGGGACGGCCGCCTTTGAAAAGGCCTGCGTCGGCTGCTGCACAGGGGTCGCTGACCAAGAAGTCAGATGCTGCAGCCGCGAAGTCCGTTTCTGTGGCAGCTTCTGCTTCTACAGGGTCTGTGAAGAAACCAGCTGTGAGTGCCAAAGGGAAAGCTATGAAGAAGTTGCATCCGTCCGCCAAGGGATCCAAAGGCAAGGATCGCTTCAGCAAGGGGGGGATGAAGGTCACGCAAGCGCAGCGAATGAAGCAGCGTCCGGATGGCTGCAGCCGCTGCCGCTATACTCGTGGATGCTGTGCCTCGTGTTGGAAGAAACGTGGCTACGAGTTGATTTGAAAACACCTTAATTCGATTTGATCAAATTAGTTTGGGAGACTTCGCTGGCCTAGCGGGATAAAGGGGTTGGCATTTGTGGTTTCTGTTTGTGCCTGATTGCTTAGAGATGTTTGCAGCTTCAAACTGTATCGGAGGACCACAGCATGTGGTTTCATTTTGTCATGTGTTGCATAATGTCATTGCATGAAAGACATTTGGCTTTTGACTGTAGGATTTATCGCGGCTTCTACTACGGGATCTTCTGCCATGGAAGTTAAAGGCATCACGACCGTGACATTGACTGATGGTTCGGTTGAAGCGGTGAGTGGAGCGAAGAAGGTGACATTCAAGATGATCACTCTGGATGATCATTGGGAAGAGCAGAAGTTGTTGGAAACGCCGGCTACGCCCATGGAGTTGTGTTCTGACTCGTCTGGGACGCAGCAGGTGGGTCCAACGCAATTGGACGAGGTGCCAAAGACCCCGTTGGATGCCGTGGTGTCGACAGCGACGCCTCAGGAGCCTCACTCGCAATTGGCTGGCTGGCGTCGCACTGTGCACAGCGCAGCGCGTGAGTGCATGCAGGAGATTCAAGAGCGTGTGGCGCTTGCTGAAGTCTACAATAAGCTTGAAGATTATCCGATTTACACGAAGTTGGTGGATCTTTGCGATGGACTGCGGTCAGATCCCACTTTCGACAAGAGTCACGCGCACGAGACCTTGCGTCTTGCGCGCATGTACTTGTATTTGTGTGACTTGGAATCAGACGAAGAGGCTTAGCTTAAGCGACTGCTCTGGTCATTACGCATGTGACGTGTGTTTCTTAGATTTTTAGAGTGAATTGGACACACGGGCTCTGACCAAAACAAGTGCGGTTGGTTCATCCGTTCCTGGTCGAAGGGCAAGGAATACATTGCGGCAGAAAAATATTAATATATATGTACTTGTAGATATTATATAGACGTCTATATATAAAATATTTATTTATCATTTCTTTCTACAATATTGTACACATATAATATATGTATATATGGTTTAAATTGGCATTGCGTTCATGGTCTGAAACGTTTGCATTGCACTGTAGATTGTAACGCTGTGTTTTCGGCTCGAGCAACCTTTTAAGAAGAGCTCGCTGTGCTTCTGACTATCTGAAGCAGACTGTACCGGCAGGCGCGATGGGGGGACGGAAGTTTGTGTATAACGATTATATATGTCTATTTGAATTCTCTATGCTGACTTTTCGTGTGGGTGAGTCTCAGCAATCTTTATTATTAAGGTGTTTGCTAGCTTGTAGAATAGCTGGCCGACGGGCCATTGGAGGTAGCTGTGCCTACGGACCAGCTTCTCTCTTATCGAAAGCAACCGCACGACGCAATTAGCTGTGCCTGCGGGCCAGCTATTCTTGCGCTGCCTTAGCTGTGCCTGCGGGCCAGCTCCCCTTCAGCTGTGCCTGCGGGCCAGCTCCTCTTGCTCTTCTTTAGCTGTGCCTGCGGGCCAGCCCCTCGTGTTAGCTGTGCCTGCAGGCCAGCTCCTCTTGCTCTGCCTTAGCTGTGCCTACGGGCCAGCTCCTCTGTCGCTGTGCCTGCGGGCCAGCTCCTCTTGCGCTGCCTTAGCTGTGCCTGCGGGCCAGCTCCTCTTGCCCTGCACTAGCTGCGCCTGCGGGCCAGCTGCCGTGCGAGTCATTGGCCTCGCTTAGTGTTGGCATTCATATCACTCGATCCATGTTTGGTTTCATCACCCGATAGATATATAGATAGATAGATATATATAATTATATATATATATATATAGATACATCGATATATATGATCAGCAACCTCGATCGGTATATATAGCATGGAAAGTGACATATTATTTAACATTAAATTACTTGAATCCGAATCACCATTGTTTCCCACGTTTCGGTTTTCTCTGTGCTCGTACAGGCGTGGAACTACGCAATGCCGTCCTCCAGTGAGTCAAGAAGTAGGTCGGCCAGACGCAGTCCAGACAGACGGGGCGGTGAGACGTCTGGAAGGCCAGAGGATGTGGATCGTGGGAGGATGCCTCCGCCAGAGCCAGAAGGCGAGCCGCCTAAACCTGCGACGCAGACGGCGCCCAGCGCCAGTCGAGCGCGCAGGGCAGGTGGCGGTGCAGTTCGCCATCGACGTCAGGATGGTGAGGCTGGTACTTGGACATGTCCCGACTGCAGGAGAGTCATCAGTGACTGCCCAACCGCTCGGGACCAACATATAAATGGAACCTACCACAGGGCATCCCTCCTGTGGAACGAAGGGTTCCATAAGGATTTCGGGCAGTGCCAACAAGAAGTCTTGCGCAGACTGGATTGGGAAGCCCAGGAACGCAAGCGCGAGAAGCAGCTGCGGCTTGTGTCCAGGGCGCGGTCAAGCTCGCCCCAGAAGCGACGCAAGTCCGTGTCGCGAGAACGGAAGAAAGACAGGTCTAGCCGTCGCCGTGAGAGACGATCAGACCGCGAGTCTCGTCGGCGGAATCGCAGTACGGGCAGGCGGGCACGGAAGCACCGCGAATGCGAGGCTGCTGACAAAGAAAAACCGCTGCGTGAGCGCAGCGAATCGAAGCGGAGGCATGGACAGGAGCGCGAGAAGCCGCGGCAGTCGCAGGGACGTCCCCGTTCCAGCGCCGCCACGGAACCTGCTTATGAGGTTGTGCGTGTGACTGTCAAGGAAGAAAAACGGGTCACTGCTTCCGGTGCGAAGGACCAGAAAGAAGCTGAGCCAGAGTCGTCCGAGTACACCTATGAATATGAATCGGCTTCGCCAAAGATGGAAACGGATGATGCAAAAAAGGGTAAGGCGGCCGTGGGAGCGCAGGCGCAGACGGCAGCTGTGAAAAAAGAGCAAGAACTGAAAACAGCTGCCAAGATGGCGCCTGTGGCCAAAGCGGGTGCTGCCGAAATGAAGACAGCTGACGCACCTGCAAGTGCTGGCGACCAGGTCGGAAGCGGCGGCGCACAGGATCGCCGTGCTCGCATGTTCAACGAGCTCTTGAAGACGGCCATGGAGACGGCCGCCAATCTAGAACGCTGAGCAGGACTGGTTGCACAGCTGAGCCGCACAGGTGCCTTGCAGAGTCGGCACTAGGATAGGGTGCGAATTCGCCTTGTACAGACTGCTGTGACTCGACTGTTCGGACAGAAAAAACTATGGATACCTTAGCAACTTAGGAAACGCGCCTGTGTTTCCTCATGAAAATAGGAAGGGGCGGGGAAACGCGAGTGTGTTTTCACCCAAATGTAGGGGAAAAAAGGAAACGCACATGTGTTTTTGGTCAACATATTAAAGTAGATACTGGAAACGCGTGTGTATGAGGAATGTGTTTCCACTTGGCACATTGCTTTTGTGAATTTCAGATGTGTTTTCGATTAAACCGGGAAACGCGTATGTATATCCGAGGCAAAACCATTCTTTTTGATGGAAACGCGTATGTGTTTTTGGAACAACAACACCAAAGGTAGGAAACACGCATGTATGAGGAATGTGTTTTTTTGTGTTTCCTATGTTTCACCATTTCCAGTGAGTTTCAGTGTCTCAAAAGCCGGTTTTCCTGTACAGAAAGTGTCCCACGGCCATGGCGACTGTGACACCGGATGTAGCTGCCTTGGCAGAGGAGCAGCCAACGGTTCCGTCGACGATCATGGAAGCGGCTGCGGACGCTGGTGCGGCCGCGTCCGATTCGATTCAGTCGACAGAACCGTCTGCATCTGCAGCAGCAGAAGACAAAAAGGTGATTTGTCGTCGCTGCAATCAGGAGACGGCTGAGGAAGACGCGTTGTGTCAGGAGAAGTTCAGACTGGACCTGCGCTGGACCTGCAAAGCATGTCATGCGCTGTTGACTCAACTGAACCGACACGGAGTCGAACTGAAGACAGTGTTGTCGGAAACTGAGTCTGTGAAGTTCTTCCAGGACTGCAAAGCGGCTCGCATGAATGCTGTGGATAAGCGACTCAGCTACACGCAAGCCCGCGGGGTCTTGAAGCAGTCCATGATTGAGAGCGCAAGTCGTGTCTCGACTGAAGGTGAAGAAGGTGAGTTTCAGCCCTTGATCTATTGGGAACTCAAGGGGTACAACACTGAAGCGATTGAGGCAAGCGCTGAACAGCGCACACACCCATTGCTGGGTACGACATACAAAGTCGACATCGAGTCGACGAGCACCAAGCGCATCCACTCTGTCACTGAGCAACGCATCCTGCAGATGGAATCTGAGGCCCGTGAAAAGGCGCAGGCTAAGGCGCAGCCAGCTCGCCCTCTGTCAGCGCCAATGGACTTGCCTCCAGCGCTGGATGACTTGCAGCCTGGTAAGAAAAGGAAGACCGCAGAGGAGAAGAAGCAATCGCAGGAAGAAGCCAAGGCTCAGCGCCAAGAGGATAAGAAGCGACAGAAAATGGAGGTGACAGCGTGCGCAGCAGCTGCAAAGTTGCTGCCTCAACTCAAGAAGTGTCACGAGAAGCTGGCTGCCTGCAACGAAAAAGTTGCCGAGCTGAGTTCCGTTGTGGCTCTTCCTGATGCCAGCAAGGAGCAGCTGGCCACTGCTCAGGAAGATCTTGATGCAGCCATGGGCAATTGCAGCAAGCTTCTTGGAGCAACGGCCAAAGGCGGGTCGCTGAATTCCTTCGCGGCGGATGCTTTGCAGAACGATAAGAAACTGATCACTGTGGTCAAGAGTGGGATGCAGCCATTCGGACTGCGCAGGCATTCATCAAGACGAACAAAGAGAATGCGCCGAAGAAGTCTGCGAAGGCTAAGGCAAAGAAATGATTCTTTGGCCCTGCGGCCTGGCAGCCAAAGCGTGTTTGTGGACACGCTCACATGGCTGACAGTACTATACTTTCAAAGGACATCGCATTTGGCGTAGACTGAAACTGACACGCTTTCGAGGGATTTCCAGTAGCAGTGCGTTCCTGCTCTGATGACTCTGGGACTTAGCAATGCTGAAGTGAAGCATTTGACAGCAGTTGCACAATTCTAGAAAAACTGCAATGTGCTTTCAAGTTTGATGCATATAATATATGTGTTATATCGGTACCATTGCTTTGCTAGTCCGTATCGTTTCCATTCCATAGTTGCTGCTCATGAGGGTGTCATTGTTCACTTGTAATAACAAAACCAAAACCTATATCTTCCCAAGCGCCATGACTCTCTTCCGTTAGCGCCATGCATGCCGGAAGATTTTGGTTCCAGAGAACACCATATAGTGAGAATATTCCAGATTGGGGCCGCAATGGTACTTTTATGCGCTATGTCGCTGGCGACAAGCGTGGCTGCCGCGCTGCGGGAATCGGCGAAGACTGAGGCCGAGTTGCACGGTCTCGCTGAAGCCGTTGAAGTCATGAAAGAAATCTTGGCTCAGGTTTCTGTGAATCCAGGCTACAAAGATCACACTGCTGCGGCATCCTTTTGTCATTGCTGCTTGTATACGCTTCGCGCTATACTTTTGGACTGGAGCATCTCAACCACTGCAGTGCAAACGATGCCGCTAGCAAAGATGCCAAAGATCGAAGGCAATGCTGTGTGGCACGTCGAGCATCCCAACTGTCGGATCTTCCTGGCAGAGGTTCAAAGCAGCATGCGGTTCCTCACCCTTCATTCGAAGGCATTCGAAGGCGAGCCATGGGTATGGTTTGTGGATTTCTTAGAGACGTTGGAATATCACTTGGCTGTTTGACGCAAAGGATACGAGGAAGCAAACGACGCAAAAGTGTTCTGCCATGACCGGATCTGCTGCTGCACCGTGGATTCGTTTGATGAATGTGGAGGGCAGCGGTGGATCATGTTGATCAGTGTCTGACCTTGATAAAACAAGATGTTGCCCTTATGCTTGCACCTTTCGTTCTTCATTCATGCAACGTATGTTGAACTTTTTGTTTTTTGGTTATACTTATAGCTCCTGAAAAACTTATATATTTAATATAGCGCAAAGAATCAAATGAATGTAACACCTCCAACCCCATATATATGATAACCCGTACATATAATACAAACTCAGATATTGAATCGTGATAGACATCAAAATATCAATTGTTATAATAATTCATTTGTATCCGCAGGCATCCCCAACACAAATGACAACTCGAACATGTCCAATGGGAGTCGCAACGATGCCATGGATCGAACCGGCTTGCGGCAGGCCTTGGCCCGCTATAGTGAGACAAGCATTTTCGCAGTGAGAAAGTTGCTGTCTGGGGAAAATCCCTCTGCACGCAGTGGCAGCTTCAAACGTGCCGCAGCGGAAGTGCTTGGACCATATCGCCAGTGCTATCAGCCAGTCAATGTGCCGAATGTCGAAGCTGACCGGCCGGATGTGACATTCTACATGGCTGATTTGAAAAAAATTCTTTGTCTGCTTGCGCAGCGCTGCGAGTCCTTCTTGCAACTTCTGCGACAGCCGGGTGCGCCGGAAGTGCGGCTTGAAGCATTTCTGGCGCACGATGAGTGCACAGCTGGCAACGTTCTGAACCCGTTGCAAACGCAAAAAACATTGCTGTTCTATTGCACCTTTTCCCTTTTGCAAGACACCTTTGTGAGCAGCCGAAGCTGGATTCCGGTGGCAGCCATTCCACACTGTGATCTAACTTCTTGCCGTGGTGGCATTGGTGCTGCAACTGCAACGTTTTTGCGCCGCTGGGATCAAGATGGGCTCGATGTTCCTTTTGATGTTGCGCCCGGAGTGCGCGCATCAGTCCACCTGCAAGGATTTGTGAGCGACGGAGACAGTCAAAGGGCTGCATTTTCTGCTAAAGGATCTGCAGGCCTGAAGCCGTGTACCTTTTGTGCCAATGTTCTGAAACGTGGCTGCGCCGCAGCTGAACGGGATCCAAACTTTGTGACCATAAGTGAACATAACTTGGCTAAATTTCAGTTGTATGATGCGCGGGAATTGGAAGCGGCCATTGTGGCCTGGCTAGCTCGCAAGCCCGCCATGACGAAGCATGAAATTGATCTCAGGGAACGATGTTTAGGTTTCCGGCTGGACGCAGACGGAATCTGGGGCTGCGGCACCGCAAGAAGGAAGCTGACCATCGACATGGCCCTGAATGACTCCATGCATTGCTATTTTAGCACTGGCATCGTCAACACGGAACTTGTCTTGTTCCTTGGACAAGCATGGAAAGTGGCAAAAATCAAAACAGATGATCTTCTGGAAACGATGAAAGCTGCAGCTTGGCGCAGACCAGGGAAACCGTCTGCAGTCTCTGAACTGAAACGCTTATTTGGTCATCAACTCTTTGGGGAGGAAATATACAAAGGATCAGCTGAACAAACCAAATTGATTTTGCCGCTTCTCCGATGGATTGCAGAAGCATGGCTACAACGCATGCCATCCATGAAAGAGTCTGCAGAATGCTTTCTGGCTCTTTGCCGCTGCACAGACCAATTGCAGCTGTGCAATGCAGAGACTCGGTGGTCAACACTGGAACAAGCCCAGTGCCACCATCAAAGACTGTTTTCGGCATTGTATCCAGACTCGGTACGTCCAAAACACCACCATAGGCTTCACCTGAGCCAGCAATATGAAAAACTCAAGATGCAAATATCGTGCTGGGGCGTCGAAGCAGCGCACCAATCCTACAAGAAATGCTTCGCCGACAATTTCGATCATCTCCTGCAGCCTGGAACAGAAGGCATGTACAGTCGACATATCATGCCGCGTTTGCTGCTACGATACATGGAAATGTGCAATGAAACGCCCTTCCTAACGAATGGGTTCCAGTTGCTATCTCCATTCGATGAAGCTGCTGTCGAATCCGCTACGGGAATCAAAGATGCTTCCATCAGTGCCAAATGCCGGACCCACGTCATGGAAATAAAAGAGAATGATGTGTTGCTATGGGGAAAAGAACGGGACCAAGGAGGCATCATTCGTTTCTTCCTCGTGCGTAACAACAAGTTATTCTTGTATGCGACTCCCCTGGAGTTGCGAGACAAGACAGAAGCAACAAGAACGTTTTCCTCCAAGGATGCAAATCAATTCTACCAATGGGTCTTGCTACCGGAACCATGTCACCCGACGTGGCAAAGCTGTAACGAAAACACCATCGTCGTCTTACCGTGACAAAAAAAGCCTCCTTAGAAGGGTCTCACAAGTGGTTTTAACTGGATATCCATGATTCCTTGTCAATTTTCACAACTCACCTCAAAATCAAAAAAAATAACCCACTAAAAAGATACGGAACTTATAAATTAACTTATAATATACCCTAAAATAAGTTATCATAACTTCAACATAACTTCCATAACTCAAATTATAACTTCATAACTTCATGTTAACTTAGGGGCCCCATCTTGTACCCTACTGTACGAAGATGTACTAAGGCTGATGTCATCAAGATTGATTGCCGTGCAGCTGCCAGGGATGATATGTGTGGCGGCCTTTTTTTTTCCCTAACCCAAGAATCGACCTTGGGAGGCCTTAGCGGCACAAGAGCTGTGCCCCGGAGCGGTGAAGGGAGGGGGGTAATCGCCAGATGATCAGCTGCGAATAGAGTTTTCCAAGCGTATGATAGTTAGTGTGTTTAGTGTTGATGTCTTTTTTTTGAAATGTGTTTTTGATGGTTTTTTATCAACGAATTTGTGAAACAAACGGTTTTTTCCAAAGCAAATACTGGGCACATTTTTTCGCGCCGCCTGTGGTTGACGAGCACATGATGGATGGGATGGAAGCGGCGAACCGGTAATGGTTGATGACATGTGTAAGTTGTTGGTCATTTTGATAGATAAATATTTATCAATGGCTTCAAACAATCCACTACAATATGTAGTTAGGAGTTAGGACATCTTTTAGGTAGTTAGGTAATGATTTAGAGCTCAAAGAATCGCTTCTTTGAATCGGCTACGTCGCTCTTAGAGGCCGCGTCGAAGGTATGTACTGGTTGATCAGTGATCAGAGTGATGTTCGGAATCTTTCACAATCCTTAAGCCAACAAATAATGTTTCAGCCTGTGATGAACGTATCTTTTCAAAGCGTCCAGGCAATCATGAGCTAGTCAGCTAGTCCCATCTCCATGACTCTTGTCAGCAAAGCTGCAGGTACAAGAAGGGCTGGAAATATCAGAAGTCCGAAAAGCTTTGGTACCTGGAGCATCAGCCGCAGGTGCGCGGCGTGTCTCCTTGACCTCCCATGACTGACTTAGCCAGGTGTAGCCCTGTGACATCCTGTAACCGAGCCAGGTTGGTGAGCCGAGATGGTACGTTTGGGATCCAAATACCTGGGAAAGAAAGGATGCCCGACCCCAGGCGCGGTGAGTTTAAAACAACAGCTGGCAGGAATCCCCACTTTTTCATAAAGGGCTTGCCATCTGATTTTTCACTGCTTGGTGATGTTGGTGGTGACTGGAACATGACTTTTATGACTTTCCATACATTGGGAACAATCATCCCAACTGACGAAGTCATATTTTTCAGAGGGGTAGGTATACCACCAACCAGCTGGATGGCAATGGTCACACTGGTCAGGACTTTTCTTCGAACCAATTCCTGACAGAGGTTCGGCTCGTGGGCACGGCGAGGGCAACCTAGGTCGTTTGTACATGTTTGTATTTGGGTGTACAGTGCCCCAGCAAGTGGCTAATAACCATGGTAATGTCTTGTTGATGGTCAACGAAGTACTGAAAGATAGGACAAACCCAGTCTGGTTTGTCTGGGTGGTTCATGCTATGGATTCCACCCCCCCCCCACAGGGCCCCACAGTCCTGGGGTTGGAAACATCCTCTGTTGGGATCTGAGTTCTCGGTCGATTTTGATCCACCACATCACCATTTAAGTTTTACTGTCCAGTGGTTAGGAGGGAACGTGGGAGATAGGGGTATCCATAATGCCCATTATTTATCATGGGAGCCGGTCGGATTTACCATCAGAGTTTCCCAACCATATCTGGTTGGTGGTTTCGATGATTTTTTTTTTTATGACTTTCCATTCAGTTGGGAGTTTCATCATCCCAACTGACGAACTCCATCATTTTTCAGAGGGGTAGGTAGCCCCCACCAACCAGATATGATAGGTTTCACCATGATCCCTCTGAGTCACACCTCATAGCCGGAACCTTCGCCATCAGTGGGGGGTTCACCAGATCTATATTTAGATGATTAAAACATATTAAAACATATTAAAACCTCCATTTACATATATAGAGATGATAATAAAAAAAAACTCCATTTTCCCATCGTTTTCCGATATTTTCTGCCGATTTTTGAATTGTGAACTTCGTGGAGTTGGCCGCTTTCCTTTGCTTAGGAGGAGGTCCAGGTGCGATTCCCTCAGATGCCTCAGTGAGAAACAGAAAAAAAAAGTGGTGGGCGCCTCAGATGGGAGCCTGGAGACCCATTTTTTCGGCAGAAGTGAGGCGTTTCCCTCCAAAAAAAGGATCACTTTTAAAACTTTTCATGGCGAACTCTTACATAACTGTTAAGGTAAATACATGTAAACTCACTGTTGGGGGGATGAAGCCTGAGCCATATGGATGCCCAAAGATGAGGGGAGTTTGATGAGTTTCCTCTGGGACAGGATCATGTGGAAAGATGTTGATCTGACAGTGATGTGGGGCTCAGAAATCCTGCCCTACTTGGGTTGCTGGTAGGTTGGGTTGCGAGGATCCTGCGAAGCACTTGCTTCAAAACATGCTCTAATAGTGTTTTCTAATAGTAATACGCGGTTCCTAACATTGGAATGCTGGTTTGATTGCGGGGCAACTATCCCCAGATAGCCAAAGGTTTCAGGTGAACCAAGGACCAGCTGAGGAATTCGTCAGTGAAGCTGAACTGGACCTTTTTAGACCCAAAAAAGTTGTCACCTGTCACCTGTCACCTGTGTGTCTGCCAGGTATAATAGAGCCGCGGCTCAAAGCCCTTGGGCGAAAAGGTCACTGGCCGCAATTTTTTTCGGCTGGCGCTGGAAAGGCTACTTACAGAAACCTGGAAGTTGAATATTTTTAGGGTTTACAGATGTTTAAAGGCTTTCTGCTCTGGGAGACTCTGGGACAAGGGAATTTCCATGAATTTCCAAGTCTTGTCTGTCTGGCAAGGGAACTCAGGGAACTCATAGGAAATTCATGAGCTGCTGAGCTCATATCAACTGCTGGGGCAGCGAAGGAACCATACAATTGTGATGTTCTTTTTTATGGGGATCCCGTAGATGTCCATAGTATCCATAGTTAATAAATGTTAATAATTGTGTTGTTTTACAACCTACGGGTGAACTGCTATATGAACAATCCCTGACCTTTTTTGATTCACGAGGTGCCCCTCAAGCAAGCTCAAGCGACGCGGAACCGAAGGAAAAAGACCGTAGAGTTGTGGCTGATTCTGTAAACGTTGCGTTAATGTTACGTACTCCTCGTATGTTGTATAGTTGATGAATATCAAATATCTAAGTTTACTAATTACTCTCATGAGTCAGAAGTATTCATACGTACTCTGACTTGGCTTTGGCATCTTTGGCAACTTGCAACCCCAACGATGGCCAAGTGGTAAGACAGGTGAGGAAGTCGTCCTTTGGGGGGTACCAGTTTAGTTGATTATCATAGATTATCACTATTTTGGGTGACCCTACTTAATCAACCAGGGTTTTAATCTGCTTCTGAGTCCGCTAATTGCTTGATATTGATTTGGTTGACACTCCTCTTTAATCAACCTCCCCAAGTCTGAAAAACCATTGTTGAGGATTACAAGTGCAACAAGCACTAGAAGCAGATCATCACTCAACTTCATTTTCTTGTTCAGTCTCTTACTGAATCTGGTTGGTGGTTTCAAACATGTTTATTTTTTTCCATTTCATATATGGGATGTCATCCTTCCCATTGACGAACTCATATGTTTCCACCAACCAGTATATATATACGTATATACTGTATACATAATGATATATATATATATATACAATTTCACCATAAGTTCAGATAACACATATAACCAGGAATGGGAAGACCCCAAGTTATCATCGTCGCTGGTCGTTCCGCCACTTCTTCGCAGCCAATTTTTTTTGCCGGGGGAAGAACCTCGGGGGAGAACCGAACCTCCTCCCAATGGGAGCGAGCCGGTGATGCGAGGCCGGGTGGAAAATCCATTTGGTGTTGCCTGGATCATAATCCTGGAAAAAGCCTGTTAAACTTGTAACATGTTATGATCATAACAATATATAGATCATAACAAGTTTTTAATGTAATAAATCTTGGCAAGACCCTGGTTCCTACAAGAATTGAGAGATTTACAAAACATGTTATTGTGATTTTTGACTGAAATTGATTTAGCAACAAACAGGAAGAGTACACACGCGTGACAATTCTAGTGACCTGACTGACCTCACCAATGTTAATGATGGGTAGCATTTGGTGAAACCATCCCAAATTTGGCGAACTTGAACAGTGAAATAGTATGAAATAGTGTAATTTTCCCAGATGACGCCTAGGGTCCAAGATTTTGACAGAGTTATTTTTCTGGTCTTCAAACATCACCTGAAATGAGAGTCAAGCTCATGGACCAATAGCTATATTCCAAACCGTTCGTATCAGTACTGAGGATGCTGGTATGTTTGACTTTAACGATGTACAAATACAATAGTGAGATAAGTATTGGTCTTATATGATGTATGATTTATTACTATACCGACTGTAATTTGCATCTATCCATGGGTGGGATGCCGACAGAAAACCCTGCTCCCTGCAACCACTGCAGGTGTTCCTGCTGAAATCGTCAAAAGGCAGTGGCTCCAAGGGATATGAATGGGCTGTTCATGGGATATCAATGGGATATTTAATTGGATATAATTGGATAACATGGGATATATAAGCTATTCCACAATGGAACTTACTATCTACAAGCGGATATTAGTAGCATTTTCACTATCCAGTGGTGAACGATCCGGCAGCGATGAGAAGGGAGCGATGACGATATCCGTCCCTATTTTGCATTTTTGGGGGATCCAGTTGGAGCTGATCAGCTCAGAAAAAAGAGCGTAAAATAATACACTCAAAGGAATACAGATTCAACGACATGCAGGGATCCTGGCAGCCGATATTGTGATTATACCAGGTACCAGTGGATTAAGATATGCTTCACGCTGTGACAAACAATTGAAAACACATCATTATAGTTGTTTCCCAGCATAGTGCGGACTGACTCGCACACTTCATGTTCTTTTGCCAGGCTTTCCCGTTTCATCCTGTTCAGTTTTTGCTCTCATTTTTCAGTCCTGGGTGAAAACAGGGTTTGCAATGGAACCAGCCAGATATAGCCAGATACCAGCCAGATACACTGTGAATTATGGGAATATTTACTAGGCAGCTACGAAGGTTTTCAATCTTGCGGATTATCTATAGAATCTAAGTATCAAGATATACTGTATTAAGATTATCTCAAAATAGATCATATATATATATATGTATTAAATGATGTTTTTGTATGATTCATTATGCCCATATTAGATACTTACATCATCTTACATCCAAATATCTCATTAGATTATCATATATATCAAAATATCTAAATACAGTAAATAATATAGTAAATATAGTAAACTATAGTGAATTAAATACCACTTAGACTATGGTCACTTACTAAATATCTCATATTTTGCATATGGCTATGGATCAATACCTATTAATACCATTTTTAGGGGGATGAACATCCATAAATCCCAGCTATTTTGATGTGAACTACAGGGGTACTATTGGTTTTGACACACTGCCATATCGTAAATCATGGTATTTACAGCTGCCCAGCTGTACTTTTCGACCTGCTAGGGGACATGGGTGCGTCGAGCTCGTCGAGCTCGGGGGATTGCAGGCGCCTCGAGCAATCGCTCGCTGCAGCGAGCTCGGGGGATGGATAGAAAAGTGGGAACATGTGGGAAACCTGGATATATATCTGGTTGGTGATATTGGGAATAATAATTACTGGTTGGATATACATTACTGGTGGTATACATTACTGGTTGGATATAACATCAAATTATCAAAGGGTGATATACATTACTGGTTGACCTGGAAATGTGGATGAATTAACTATGGTTTATGGTAGATATAACTATAGTTAATGGGGATTATAATGGTTCATAAACATTCATAAACCAACAAACACTGGTTGGTGGTTTGGAACATGAATTTTATGACTTTCCATATATTGGGAATAATATGGAATAATAATCCCAACTGACGAACTCATATTTTTCAGAGGGGTGGCTCAACCACCAACCAGATATGGTACAGTAAATATATGGTAAATAGTACATCGAAGCACCTGGAAACACGAGGGATCTATCTTGAAACTTCGGGGTTACGACAGAGACACAGACATAGACTATTTCACAGAATTTCACATGACATATCAACTTTTGGATTCACTTTTGGATTCGGATGAAGTTTTTGTTAATCAAGATGTGTTTGAAAGAAACTAGGTGAAAGGATGGCTGTTTTTGAGATGATATACCCAGACATCACCCTGATGTTTAAACTTCCAAAAGGTGGAGTATGATGATTATGACCTCATGTGCAAGAGGCAATATATTATATGTATGTATGGTATAGTACTATATAGTACTACTAAATGTATACTATATATATATTGTATACATACAGAAGTATATATATATATTTCAATCTATGACTAGTCGACTGAAGTGATGGGTTGATGATTGCTATTTGTGCCATGGTCAAATGTCAAAACATGGTTTATTTTCCACTTAAAGGGGATGGTCACCTCCCATTAATTTGTAGCCATTGCAAGGGTTCTCAATATGTGATGGATGACCATACCACATATACCATGTTTGGATCCAGTCCCCATCTGGGTCTGAATATGCTTGATATATATTGGGCCCCCCAAATAGTCAACCATGGTACTATGTACTTATCATCATGGTTTCTTAGTACTATGTTTTTTTTCATAGAAAAAACATTGGGAAAAAACATAGTACTAAGAAACCATCGATGATAATGGGATTTTGGGATCCTGGATGACCAGTTGGTTGTCGGGAGGGTTTCAGTCGTCATGGATGACCATGACAGTATTGAATCCCTTGGGGAACGATTGGGATCCCCCCCATTTTAGGAAACATCCATATAGACTAGTTACCCTCTGGTTATTTAACATAGCCATGGTATAGATGGCCCATTTATTGATGGTTTACCTATATATTAAAAATGGTGATTTTCCATGGCTATGTTAAATAACCAGATGGTAATTCCAGTCTTTATTGGATGCGCAAAAGCCCATAAAAAGATGTTAGTAGATGTTGGCTAGCGCCCCGCAAATAAGAACTTGAGTCCGACTTGGGAATTTGTAACGAAAGCACCAAAATTCCAAGCTTGCTAGATATGTCGAGTCTCTGGAGAGATATTACTTCCTCAGGATTTACAAAAGGAATATATTGGGAAAAAATCAGTGCTAGTTGGAAATCGTTGTGTCGATTTCCCAGTTACTGGGCCTTTTTTAGATCACAGACCCATCTGTACACGTGACTGAACTAGACCGTGACTATCGGATGATGATCCTACTTGATACCTTTGGGGTGGGGATGGGTTGAAGCATGTTGAAACCATCAATCAAGCGGACATATATATATATAAGTATGCCTTCTGTAGCAGTGTCCCTCTTTTATTTGGGTGATTTACGGTGTTTGAACATATCTTCAGAGTCAATTGGGAGAACTCTGCATGCCAAAGTTCTTTGCTGACTCAGCGCTTCATGGATATAGCCACAGGATTCTACCATATTTAAGGGAGAACCATGGAGAAGCGCCATCAATAAATCCCAGCTCTTTTGGTGTTCACCATTGGGTACCAGGGTAACTTGACCGCCCATATTCCAGCGATATGGTTGTCATCAAATTGGATGGTTTTCCCCCGTACAGAGCTGGATTGTAGACCAAGATTGAGGGATGGTCATCAATTCATTTCAGGCTTTTAAGGTATTCAATTTACATAGCCATCGTAAGGATGGAGAACCGTACATTAAACATCATTAAACCCTAATTTTATTGGTTTGACAATGCATGTCCCATGTACACTGTAATATATGATGGTAGGATGACCCTGCTTCATATACCTTGGTTTTTGACCATGGTAATGCTAGTAATGCTACAATACACGTTGAGATCTTGGATCCCTTTGGTAATCCCACGTGGCAGCGGGGAAAAAAAACACAGCTATATGCAATTAATAGATCTTGATATGTTCCAATAAAACTTCAGAGTTTCCGAGCCCGCCATGGGACTTGATTTCCAGGAAGTCCCGCTTTTGACAAAACCGCAGCCAAAAAACCGCCATGCGGCAAGGCCATGGTCAATGAATTGCTGTGCTGAGTCCGCCCAGACGGCGGCTCCACTGTTTGACTCGGGATCGGTGCATATGGGCTACCCCAAAATCATCCAAAATCCATTGCTTGACAATGTTTAATTCCTATTTAAATGGGTTTTGATTTTGGGGGGACATTCCCCCCATTTTCCGTCACCATTTCAGATTGGGTACGCTCAAATGATTTTGATCCATTCAACGCCCACCGTTCGGGTACATTGTTACTGGTTGACATCTATCTATCACTTTGGTTCTGGGTCAGGCTCGGGTACCAAAAACTGGATGGTTTACCCAGCTGTGGTTCCGTTGTTTTTTTTTCATATCCATTATCCATTTGCCCGATATCTTGGGAAGATCTAGGGCCCAACATCCTTGGACCATGTTTCACATATCTTGACCATCTGGAGATAGGAACATGTTGCAGGTCTTCACATAGGCCCCATATGACTTAGATCAAGAAATGGTGATGGTTTACCCTCGATGCCATCCTGGAAGCCAGGCAAATGGACCCTTGGAATGCATCACCGAAGGACGCTGCTGGTGCTGCTGATCTTTTATGATATCCCTATTGAGTCAACATAGGTGCAGTTAACTATGCTCAAGTTGCCGTTTCCCGTCAGTGCTCCTCTAAGCCGCTTTCATTTTTTGTTGGTATATCAGGTATATCTTCATTCTTTGCTGTTTTGTCTCACAATTTTGGTAGCTTCTGGTTCTCGAGTTTAGGTGTTTGATTGCTTGATGTCGATATTGTTGATGGTTTGTCTCCTTTGTTGACAGTTCTAAGCGCGCATTTGGTGGACAAACGTCCATCATTTTGTTGCTGATATGGCTTAACCATTTGAGTGGTGAACTCATCTTCAATGCTTACGCTTCTGAAAGCTGATATGGCATCATGAAGAATGGGTTGAAAGAAGACGACTATTGGACATGGCCATTTGTCCGGGTTGCAAGTTCTGTAGTTTTCAAGAAATTTGTAAAATTGTAAAATGATGGGAAATATACATACAGTATTTATTATGGATATATGAACATATATATATATGATTAGTACTCCGATGCTCCTATACCATTAAATACCCTTTGGTAATTCAACATGGCAATGGACAATTCACCATATATAGATCAGTTCCCAATATTTTTGGATTGGTCATTGGGGATTTGCGATGTGAATTTACCAGAGGGTAGCTCCAGCGTTTGGTCGTTGAAAAATCCTCCGTGGTCTTCGGTCCTTTCAGGACCGGAGGTGGATCGGGTTGTGATTCCTTGTGCGGCCTCCCATGGTTCAATGATGGCTTCGGATGAGGATTTTTCATCATCCTATGACTATTACTATCTGGGTAAATCATGGTTAGTACGGGAAATCATCCCCAAACGGCCTTAATTCAGGTTAGTGAAATATTATAATTTACCCAGATTACCATGATACAGTCGCTACGGCCCTTCTTATTTGGAGGAGAATCAGTTGAAGCGACATGGATGTTTTCGTATCGTAGGACATCATAAAAATCCTAAAGTTTGTTTGATTAAATGGGGCAATCATCCTTGAAGATGTGGGTTACGAATGGGAATTCTTTTTGGGGGAGTCGCCCCAAATGAGATCTTTGTTGTAGGGGGATTCAGTTGAAACAATACTCTATTTCTTCTTGGGCAAGTCATTCTAAATGATGCATTCCTGAAGGGGGAGTCGGTGAATCATCCTAAACAATGTCTTTTCTGGCACACGGGAACCGCACCAAACATGGCTGGCATTTTCCCATCACAGGGTGATTTTGAAGGGAAGTGCACTTTGATTCAATATCCTTCTCACAAGATAGATGTTTTTACTTCAGAAAATAGGTGAATTTGGATTTTGGTTGGTGATTTCCACTCGTCCCAGCTAATCTGGAGGGCTGCCAGCTCATCAAACATATCATTTGGGTGATAGGCCAGTCTAAGGGGAGCGAACCACAACTTGGGGTCATTTCTAGTAATGAAGCCATGCGCAAGTGTGGCTGTTATAGACGGTATAGATAATATAGGTCAACACGAAACCCCAAGTTGGGTCAACAAATAAACCCATGATAGTCGGGTACCATGGTTTGCCCGAAATGTGGTAACCACTCAACGTGAATATGGCATGCATTCCGACCAGTAGTTATCATCCACCCATCATCACGACATCCTAAGACATGCAAGGTTGGGCCACCAAACGATAGCTCCTATTTCACTCACGGTCATTATTGGCAAGTTGAACAGTTGAACTATTATAATATATATATATATGTATTTATATACATACAGTTTTCTTTACGAAAAACGTGGTGGTTTCTAATGTACTATAAATCAACAGACACAACTGGGGGGGCCACTGTTGTTGATGGCTGAACCACAGCACTTCAGGGGTTCACAGCCGAAACCCCACGGAGACTAGGTCGGTGGGCCGAACGGAGCGAGGGCTGGGCTGTGGAAGAAAGGAAAGGTATCTTTCATCTGAAGTAAGAAGATAGTTGTGGATATTGTCTATCAAAAGTGACCAGAGTATCTCAAATCCAGCAGAATTGGTCTGTTTGGGTGAATTTGGATTGATAATGCGTGCCCCAAAATCAAATTAACAAACAAATGTGCTGATTAAACGCATGTTGTGGGGTTGGGAGTGTCAGTTTTGTCTGTTTTGTGAAAGATTCCATGGTCAATCTGGTATGGCATGCCCCAAAATCTCCAAAATCCTTCAACAGTTGTCTATTTCATTGAACCTCACCAGCTTAAGGCTTCCGGTCCGTCGGAGATTCCACTGGAATGGCCCTTAAGTCGACCAACAAAAGGTGTCGAGTCGAGTCGAGCCGTCTTCGTCCACAATGATGGCCAAGATGACCAGATGTTTTGGGATGTTTTTGGGTGTGTCTAATTAATGTGTACCAGACTATACTCATAACATCATGACCCTGACTGTTCAGCCCAAAATCAGATGCAACCGTGGTCCCAGTTTTTCGAAAAACGCTGGCAGGTCTGCAACTGCACTAGAGCAGTACAGGACTGTGGCTCCTCGTGGGGACTCAACTGAACTGGTACCCGGTGTCGACCGACCGAAAATCCCAGGATTTGTGGATCATTTTCCTGGGAAAACGATGGCTGAAAACCACATCGATTTGTTTTTTTTTGGCCTACCCTCTGGTAAACTAACATAGCTATGGAAAATCACCATTTTTAATGGGTAAATCAACTATAAATGGCAATTTTCAATAGCTACGTTAAATTACCAGAGGGTAAACTTCATAGCCAAATTTGGGACTTGCCAAGTCTTTTTTCAGGCGTTTCAGGACCGAGGGAAAATCACCAAAAATCACCATCACGTGGGCAGCGACTGGCAGCGAGGATACGCTTTTATAGTTACAACATGGGCAACAGTTCCATCCTCAGATGGGATCCGGGCTGTCATTCTGATGTCATCGTTTTAGATAAAAAACTATGACAGTATATGACAGTTATATATTAGGTATGTCATATCATATTGTCATTTTATGATATATGATATATATATGATATATATATATGATATATATATATGATATATATATGTATATATGATATATATACGATACATATATATATATAGATGAATGATGTATATTGATGTATATGTTTATATTAGTAATGTGTATATGTCTTAAAGTTGCACTATTGGTTGCGATATTTGACAATTCCTTGAGTCAACGAGTGCGCCTCAACTGTTGGTAAAAATCGCAGTGTTTGTGGCCCAAGGTCTCCATCTGACAGATGTCCCATCTGACTGATTGCTGATTTTCAGAAGCTCAGAATCAAAATCTTATTGTTAGATAATAAGATTTAGTATTAGATATATATATATATATATATCAGATATAGTATCTTATTATCTTATTGTTATATATTTTCAGAAGCTCTGATCATAAGATATTATATATTGTTGGATAATAAGATAGTATCAAAGTATTAGATAATATGAGATATCATTTGGAATTTGGAACTAATCAGAACCATGACTAGTTGATGGTTTCAATCATTTTTTAATTTTCCATTTCATATATGGGATGTCATCCTTCCCATTGACGAAGTCAATCATTTTTCAGAGGGGTGGCGAAAAACCACCAACCAGATGATCGCAGCTAAGGCTCGGAGTTTGGATCTGTGGATGAATTGCAAGGACCAGGCCGGAGATGTTGTGAATGTTTTTTGCCGGGATACAGTACCGAGGGATAGTGATGGATAGGGAAAATTCAAGAAAACCTTGGAGAAAAACCATGGAACAGCTACTTTGAAGTTGATTTTGCCACTCTGGCTATGTTGTGTTTTTTTTGTTTACGAGTTTACGAGGTGCATCCCAATAAAGAAAGACTCCCCTCATCATGATGGTGGTTGGTAGACACGTTTTCTGCTGAACATGAATGTTTTTCTTGTTGAACTGCTGAACCGAGGCCTGTTGGACAAAATCCAAAGTTCTGGGTTCTGTTCATGGAACACCACGTGAACTGTCAATTTTTGACTGAGAAATGTTACAGTAAGAGCTGTTTATGCTCATTGAATACCTCCAGTTTGATGACCATCAGCATGTTTATTCGTTAAATCCAATTTTTTGGTCGAAAGAAATCACCAGATGAACCCCTATTTGTAGTTGAATCGCCGTGATCCTCCAATATATGTTGGTAAAGCACCTAATCTTTGTTGGTAGAAGGCACCAAATAAACTAAAGATACTTTGCTACACCATTAGTACACTTCTTTTCGCACCAAAATAGCAAGTCTATAAATGGATGATCGTCCATTATTTATCCCGTCATTCGCCGGAAGTGCACACTTCCTCATCCCCAAAGAAGCCCACGATTCTGTCGATGCTTGTCGATTCCCAACCCGATTCCTGCCTCACCCTTCTCAGAGTCTATATTTCTGGATATGTCTGGGAATCACATATATAGTTGCTTAGGTTCTGAAATCGAATGCCTACAATCACTTATCCTTAACGATGTATAGCAAAATCACATATTCATACTTTCTTTATGAATGCCTTGCTTTTCTAACCTAGACACAGAACCTAATTGTATTTGTCTATCTACACTAAAACTTGCACCACTCTATACCAGAATCATTAATTACTATAGACACTTCTTTGTATGCTAAATCTCGTGTGCTCACTAAAGGAGCTTGAAATCCATTTGTTTTACTATCACATGAGTTTTACTTGCAACCATCATTAATTTTCGGAAATTCTACAAGCAAGATTACTAAGCTTGGTCAAAGACAAGATTGAACTTTGAGATACCCTTGATTCCAAAGTGGCGTCATTATGAATTAATCTTGGTTCCATTAATTTCTACCAATTTTTGCACTTGAACATACCCTTAATGACCAATACCGGCTTCATTAAAATAATCATATTATATATATATATATTATCATATCATCTTATATCATATCATATCATTTTATGTCATATTATATCATCTTATATCATATTATATCATATTATATCATATTATATCGTAGTATAGCATACTGTATCATGATATATCATGATATATCATAGTATATCATAGCATATCATCGTATACAATAACATGTCATAGTCTAGCATAGTATATCATAGCCTACCATAGTATCGCGTAGTATACCATAGTATACTATTATAATGGACCATAAAATAGTTGATGTATATCCCCATTACATCCACATTATATCTCCATGCAGGTCCATGCATGTGTATGTATATATATATATATGTATGTATGCATCTACTATATCACAGGGCATCTATTGAACCCCATGTATATATATAAATATATATTATGATAGATTGTAGACAACTCTATATATATATATATATATACATAGGGCCTATATACTTGAAACACAAACAAAACATATTATTATTTACCCATTACACCCCAATTTTATCCCCATATATATATATACATATCATCGATAATGAATAAAGATGATAATCATGATATTCCTTGATCTTCAGATACATTATTATATGATATATGATTATGATATATATATATATATCCTTGCCATATCATATTAGATAACCGTTTATCCTTATATCATATATACATAGATTATCTAAGATGCCAAACCTTTAGATTAATCACATTACATCATAAGATAATTCATTATCCATGACAATCAATATATTATGATTCGATTCTGGATTATCATGATTATAAGTTTGCATCATATCTATCATAAACAATTCGATAACTATAGTTATATCAGCCATATACCTGGGTAAATGATAACGACCTCACTGCGACCTCACTATAATCAAAAATAGTAAGGGGAATCATCCCAAAATGGCCTTAATTCAGGTTAGTGAAATATTATAATTTACCCATATATATATATATCATACAATACATATAATACTATATAATACTATATAATACGATCATTCTCTTATAAAAACCACTGAGAAACACATCACTTTGCCCGGTTCCCCGTGGTTCCCCAACGGCTTCCCCAAGTGCTTCGTTTCGACAAAAAGGCGGCCGTGGCGTGTCCTTCGGCACGTCCTTCACGGATCGCTTCGCGGACGGCGAAAACTGTGACGTGTCCTTTGCCACCTTCGTGGAGGCGGCAGCGAGATGGTGAGGATCGGGGAAAAAATGGGTATCACCTATAAAGTTATTAGTTATTTATGGACATTTATAGTTATTTATAGTTATGATGATAAAGTTATGGAAATTTATAGTTACCCTCTGGTAAATGTTTACATAGCTATTGAAAATGGCCATAGAAATAGTGGATTTTCCCATTAAAAATGGTGATTTTCCATAGCTATGTTAGTTTACCAGAGGGTATCACCTATAAATGTTATGGACATTTCTAGTTATTGATCATTAGTGGGTAAAACAAAAAATAGGTATCACCTATTTATCATCTAAACAATGGGTATCACCTATTTATCATTAAAATTGGTCGTTTCCATATTTTCCATAGTTATGTTAGCTTTTATGAGTATATACTATTATACCATCTGGTAAATGTTTACATAACTATGGAAAATCACCATGATAGAAATGGGTAAATCAAATTTCTAAGGCCTTTTTCAATAGGTCTGTTAGTTTACCAGAGGGTATAATATATATATATACATAGAGCGATACTATGACTGTGATATTATGTGATATAAACAATACGATATCAGATGATATTATGAAATGGTATAATTAGAGAGATGAGAGTAAATATAAGATTTTATACTCTGCCATACTTTGATCTACTATGATACGATGTGATATGAGATGAGATGATACTCTATGATACAATATAATGTTTGGATATGTCGCTCCATTAGTTTCGGTTCGGTTGGTTTGTTCCACTTAGGAATTGGTCATTCAACCAGGGCTGTTCCCTGTTCGAGTGGGTGCCTTAGATAAACGTCCGAAATCCCCGGGCCTTGGATTTCGGCGAAGTTTTCTCAGACATCCCACTTTCACCAATAGCTGATCTCCAATGACTCAATGACCAATGACGAATAATCCCTCCCCCAATGATATTTTGATATGACATAATATGACATACTCGCTACAGACCACTCCCCAGAAGCCCTGGGTTTAAAATTGGATCTGTTTTTTTCGGGGTCGCATCTGTAAGGAGTATTTCACAGGAGAGGGATCAGGTTTGACCCGTTCCCAGACCCATACTTTTGGTTATATCCACTTAATTATATCCCGATGGCGATATGCATTCCCACAGGCTTGTTGGTTGCTTTTATCCATTATATCCGACCAGTTCTCTCCAATTACATCCTCATGTGTCCACTTATGCCCCACTATATATCCAACTGGGATGTTTATTAAACCAGTTTATATCCCACTTAGCCAGTTTAACCAATAGTATTCCATACCCATTATGGTTGGTGAATGTTGATTATATCACTATATAGTGGTTGGAAAAATCCATGTCAATATATTAGGTTTATAGATCACTATATTAGTCAATATATGGTGAATGTTGGTTAACCTGTATATATATATATATCCTAATAAACTGGTTGGTTCCTCAACGAGACACGCCTGTCAGACGCGGCTGAACTTCAGTGACTGGGTCGCAAAGTACCTGTCCAGGAGACGTTGGAGGGTTGGAGGGTTGGGACTGATCATCGGTTGGATACCGGCCTGGTTATGTCAAAATGGCTATTGAACATGGCCAGTTATAGTTGATTTATCTATGAAAAGTGGGGATTTTCTATAGCTATGTTAGTTTACCAGAGGGTACATCCCCATTGTAAACGTTTACATAGCTATTGAAAATGGCCATAGAAATAATGGATTTTCCCATGAAAAATGGTGGATCTTTCCATAGAAAAATGTGAGTTTACCAGAGGATATGGGAATCTCATGGAATACAATGGGGATGTATCAGCCTTTTCGGGATATGCTGCTATGGATTTTTTTCGGAGATATAGCCTCCGGTGTCATCTTTCACGCGGCTGGCCGAAAAACATGGTCCACAAAATGAATCAAACTAAATGGAGGATTTTCCAGCCATGGATCTGATGACCGGAGGGCACTGCTTGGTGATTCGCCAAGTAACCCGTTACCCTCCAGTCAATTAACATAGACTCTGATGATAGTCAATGTGAGTGGGATCTCATCTTTAAAGCCCCTATTTATGGAAGGGTCTATATTCCTTTGGGGGGACGGTTATGATTTTTACCAATCATTGGGGATTCATGGGATATGATCACATGGCTCATCCCTGTGGGTTAGTTCACCCCAGCAACTGGAGATCCCCCCTACTTACCCTACTGGCCCAACTGGGGTGAACTGATCCGCTAACTGGGATGAGCCATGGAATGTACTCCCATCCCATGGCCCGTTCCTATGAAAATTTTGCTATGGAAAACCACCAGGATTTTTAAAGGTAAATCATCCGATAGATGGGGCATTTCCGGTAGTTATGGTAGTTTACTGGAGGGTAATACTATGTAATACTAGTACCCCGTGAATAGTTCATTGAATAGATACAAAACTAAACCAGAGGTTCGTTTGGGATCTAATGTTGGGGGAAGGGATTATCACAGCCCATAGTGCAAGAGGTTTCTTTCATTTTCTTTCCTGAGATCACCATTGCTGCTTGTTCACACTGTTCATCCCGAAGAGAAGTCATGTTTTCATATGTAAGAAAGACATGTTTTCATACATGATCCTTCCTGTTCTTACATATGATCTACATTAATCATTGCTTGCTTTCTTACATGATCTAC
This sequence comes from Cladocopium goreaui, assembly GCA_947184155.2. Taxonomy (NCBI): domain Eukaryota; class Dinophyceae; order Suessiales; family Symbiodiniaceae; genus Cladocopium; species Cladocopium goreaui. The sequence goes on along the minus strand of CAMXCT020000058.1, from coordinate 577,121 downwards.
TTCCATATCGCTGAGATCTGCTATCCCCCAGGAGTAGCAAGCAGTTGGATAGCTTGCTCATGCAGAACGCTCGTCGCGAGGCTGCTGATGTGGAGTAAATGTGGAGGTTTGAACATGGCTGGAGGGTTGGTTAGTTCATGGTTGATCAGTTAAAGAATGGGAATATCATGAGAAAAAAATACTGGGAATATTTTATGCTTGATCAGTACTGAGTTTACTGGTCATTTTTCAAAATGGGAAGTGGAACTCCATTCTTCGAACAATGGCAATATCATGGGAATATAATTTATTATAATTTGGCCGGACGAAAAACAATTTCTACTATAATTGCTGCAACGCATTTTGTTCAATATTTTTTCGGGCTGTTTTGGTAGTATCCGTGCGTAAAATTCGTCAAGTTGGACATACCAGAGCATCAACCAGGCAGAAATGTTCTTAAATTTGCACTATAAATTGGCCACGCATATTGCTGGTATGTATATAAATTCTACATCAAGAGGTGGCTTTGCATGTAGATATGCTTAGATATAGCAGACATGTTAGTCATTTGGGATTCCAGGATGGTACCAACATGTACCAAACAACATGGCTTGCGAGTCGAACGTGATATCGCACATTAGCGTTATTTGATTCACATGTATGCATGTATACAATATTTATGTACTTTTACATACTTTTACTGTACTTATATGTACTTATATCTTTGGAGTTTTTGTGTAAACTGTGGCTGGTGGTATCCCTAGTTCTGTCCGTTTCATGGGAGGTTTTTTTTGGGTTACATCTATACGTTACATTGTTGGCAGCTGATTTTTGTAGATTAGTAGGAGGTCCGAAAAAATGTGTCAACATGTTTCAACACAACATGTTTTAACATGTTTCAACACATTCTTTAAGCTTTTCTCTGCATGGGTTGAATGTCGTGCCAGGGTGTGAAAAGCAACTACACCCGCATGAGAAGCTTCGTAGAAGGACTCACGCTGACTCGGGCCGACTGTCGGTGTGTACCTTTGATTTTGTGGTAACATCAATAATAAGTCAGAGCCCATTTACCCCTATTGCTAGCATTTGTGGGCTAGATTCACTATATTAGACTATATTCATATCCCAAAAAGGGGTTTCCTACTAGATTTACTATATTCACTATATTCACTATATTCATTACATTTGCCCGTTTTTGCCCGTTTCAAAACTGGAAAGTTCTCTTTGGAAACGGCCTGAGAACCGCAGGACTCGCGGCGACTTACAATGGAAATTTGAAGTCGATGTGTCTTGGCGCCGGAGGCCGACAGATCCACGACCCAGAGATAATATATCTATATCGAACTTGGATATTTGGAAATCCATAATGATATATATATATATCAATATTTGGAATAATATCTATATAATATATATCTATATTTGGAACTTAGAAATCCACAACAAAAGCAGTCGTTCGACGTTTTCTTCGACGTTGTCTGGTGGGTTTCCATTGTTTTGTCCATCCCGTTTTGATCGAGTCGCAGCCCACCAGAACCGACCCCAAGGTTGGCCTTTCAGTCGAGCGACTTCGAAGAGGATGACCATGGCTGTATGCAGTATGCATCTACCTTACAATTACTATACATACATGTTTTTTGTTTATTATAATATATATATATAAATAAATAGAGTGTGTATATATATATATAGATGATTGTATATATGTTCATATACTGTACATGTTTATATATATATATATATATATACACGAACGAATACATATAATTATATTATATTGCATGTAAGTGTATTGTATGTGCATGTGTGATGTATAGTCAGTTGATCCGCTTGAACATTTTGAGGGGCCCTGAGAGTGGTTTAACAAGCCATGAGTGCCCCGATTCGAAGCCTGGAAGGGGTACTTGGAATGGAAAACAGATCCAGTCAAAAGCCCGCAACTGCATAGTGTCAGCATAAACGATTGTCAAGATTGGGCGAATCAGGTGTGGAAGTCTTTGTCTGGGCAGGTTCCAGAACCATTTGGTTGGTTGCTGATTGGTTCGGGGGCTATACTACCATTGACAGTGACAATCATCTAAATATCATATAATTAGGGATTATCGGATTATCATCATCCCAGAACTGCCTACTTTAGATACTTGTATTTGACGAGAAATACCAACAGGAATCCTCCAACAGACATATGGATTATAACCCCATGCTGGCAGAGTCCCTATATCTTTTGGTTCAATTTTCATCCCTTACCCAAACTTATCTGGCCTGGCTGTGGGAGGACATCAATGCGTCCTTGTTCGGCCGTCTCACCGAAAGAAAGCTGGGAGGACGCAGGGCATGGCGTTGCACCTGGGGGCGTGTCGTTGTGGTGGGTCAAAAGAGTGGGACCATTTTGAATTAACATAAACCGAAAATCTGTTCATTCCCTCCAATTCACATAAAAAGTCACATAAAAGGCACTTAGCTATCATTAAAAGATGAAATACAGTAGACGGGTTTAGACATATCCTCCAATTAACATAGACCCAGATGAGGGCTGGACGACTATTACTGTACTCTAAGGTGATGCTCAGGGTCTTTGATGGTCTATGTTAGTTTGAGGGATGGTAACGTATTAGGCAAATGCATTGGTGACATTGAAACTAGAACTAATTGGTGGTATGGAACATGTTATATTTTTCCATATATTGGGAATAATCATCCCAACTGACTAATATTTTTCAGAGGGGTGGCTCAACCACCATCCAGAGAAACAACATGAACGTGAGGATTTCAGGGTGACAGGACCGATGACGTCTGACCCGTCGTGGGCTTTCAGCCCAGGCTAGGGAGGATTCAACAAAGCTAGATAGAACAACTCGGGAGTCTGATTCTGACAATACATGAGGTAAACCACTGCATTTTTGGGGGCTTAAATTTATGAAACATCCACCCTTCAGATGAGGTTTTTCCTATGTTTTTCTATGTTTTTCTACCTTCCACCTCCACCTTCGAACATCTTTTTCGATGTGCATCCCAGCTAGTAAGTGGGACATACTGTAACTATAGCACGTGGGTTTTCCCACAAATATGATGCCCCTAAATCCGCTGGTTCATCAATATGTTCACTATGGAAATTGTAATGTGGGAGTATACCCCCATGTTCTCACACACACACACCCATTTAATGACGATATTTGAATTTTGCAAGCCAGTTTGTGGGATATTTTGTGGTAAACTAAGATAGCTATGGAAAATGGCCATGGAAAAGGGCTGTTTGGCTATATTTATCTCGTTGATTTACCATGATTTACCTATGAACAACGGGCGATGTTCCGCAAATTCCTGCGGCGTCGCAAGGAGTTCCGGTGCCCAATCCGAAGAAGGTGGGACGACCCGACTGGGGGGTTTCGACTTTGGTCCGGGGTCAACCTTGGAGAGCGAAGGGATGACCTTGGAGCATCAAGATATGTAAGAGTATTACCGTTGTTACCCTCTGGTAATTTAACGTAGCTATTGAAAATGACCATTAATAGTGGATTTTCTCATTAAAAATGGTGATTTTCAATAGCTACGTTAAATTACCAGAGGGTACAACTTTAAGCCATTTATACAACCTGGTTAGAACCCATAGTGGGATAATCATGGAGATCTGCTATACGTCACCATGATATTATTTGTTTAAAGCATTACATGAAGATTAGACATGATTTGATGTGAAATACCCAGGTTTTCCCGTTTTGACATCCCAACATATTCCTCGGATTGCCCTCTGGTATTCTGACATAGCTATGGAACATGGCCCGCTTGTGGATGATTTGCCTATAACTTTAACATGATGCTTTTCCATAGTAAACTGTTACTAGAGGGTATGTATTATTATCTGTCCCGAAAAGTGGCCTGATGATATCAAGTAAAGACATGTAAAGACTATCTTTCAGTATCTTTCAGTGAAGTGGCTCAACAATCAAGTCTGGATGATTCGTTGTTGACATTCGCGCAAGCGATGCCGGTATTTGCATCCCTACTATATAGCCATTTTCAAATGCTTATCAAACAGTTGGTCAAGAACTTACAGTACTTGGTCAAGGACCTAGATATTTTTTTCTGGATCATATCCCGATGTTTGCTTATACCCCGGAAAATATTCCTATTCTTGCAGTTGGGACTTGATCAAAATCTATTTTACAAAAATAGAAATACAGTACAGTTACCTTGATAAAGCGGAATAGCGGTTCCACTCCCCTTTTCTGCTCTCAGCAGGAGTCCAAAAATAAACCATGAGGATGGCCTATAATTATTTGTCCGCCAAGATGGATGGCTCAAGGTCCCGAAAATTAGGGTGTTTGAAAATAGAGTGTCCCAAAATTGAGTGGTTTATCATGATATTTGAATCATGTTTCCAATTTTTGTTCGCAAAATGACCATTTTGCCCCATTGTCGGATCAACCAAATGACCAGCCTCACTGAGTCCTTCATCGGTCGGAGTTTGGTTGCGAAAAAAGAGCGGATCAAGTCGCAACGAGGCGGAGAATGCATCCCGGCAGTGTTGGAAAGGTGTAAAATGGTTGGGAGCTGGGTGTATATAAACCTTTAGATGGATTGGTCCATTTTGGCATCAATGAAAATTTGGTATTCATATATCCAGTAAATGTATATATATATATACATATGAACTTGTATAAACCTTTGTAATTCTATCCAATTTGGTATTGATCCCATCCCCATGTGTGCATAAATGATAAATATCCATGAAGCATGCTTAGTAATAGTGGTTAATTAATAGTTGGATAACTGATAATCCAATCCGTCATTGTGTAATCCCCGCCCCTCCAAAAAAAAATCCCCCTGAAACCATAGTCTAGTAGGGGATGAAACCACATATTTGGGACCATACAATGGGGTGTTGAATGTTAGGGGGTGGGATTAGTACCAGTGACTGTGTGCAGCTTATAGATTTACTATCTTGAAATTGTCATGCCAGTTCTGGATATTATATATATATAGATGATATAGTACATGATGGTATAGGGGTTACCCCCCACTGAGTAGTCATTTCGGAATATTTAGGGTCATCCAGGAGATGCTGACTTGTCAGGGTTTTTTCAGAGTGAACCATGCGTTGTCTGTCCAGAATGTTGAGCTGTAGGCACTTTGTTCTCCCCTGCTGCCACTTAAATCATCCAAGTATCGCTTTCTCCATCCAAGTATCTTGACACAAAAATTGGAACTTTGGATCTGAGTACTATTCATCAAGTCAAATTTACACATGTTTGGCTCCGGCCCTCCAATTTCTGATTTTATCACTTAAACACAAACTCATAGTTACTAGTATTGAAGCCGAAACAGACAAGAACCTCTCTCTCTCTCTCTCAATTCTATCACAGTAGATCAGTATTACATCATATTACATCATATTACTGTACATCAAATCAACAAATCTGTAAATTGTCCGTCCCGTTGCCAGGCGTGCGGCTGTGCCTGGTTGGGGCGCATTTTCCCATCTCCCAAGTGGCGTCAGCGTTGGAGGCCGACTTTCCATGGAAGTTGGCGATCATGGCAGATCCATGGGGAAACGTCATGGAAACATGGAGGAACTTGGGGAAACTTGGAGAAACTTGGGATTGAACTGATTGAACCTGATTTGATTGATCTAAGCATATCTAAGCATCAACATCCATCAAGAATGGGGAAACATGCAAAGGAAACGATGGGGATCAAATAGGAAGAATGGTAAAACAATCTGAGAATAATGGTTGATTTGATGCGGGTTTAACCACCTCCCCTTTTGAATGGTAAACTCACTTTCTCTTCAATGCTCCTCCTGAAAGCTAACATGGAAACCCAAAGAATTGGGTCTGGAAGATTGTATTCCAAACCTGTCAATTGCCATTTGCGTGGTTCTCGAAATCGGGGTGCCAGAAGTCACAGTTGGTTTACATATTCAGCATGACCATGGCTGACTTTGGGGTTACTCTTTTTGGGAAACTCTCACATAGATCCTGAGAATCGCCAATCCAAAAGGGGACACTTCCAAGCCCCACAAGTGGCAAAGTCTATGTCTCTTCCAACATAAATCGTCAGTGAACAGTTCAGAAAGAAATCAGCATTCATGAGGATTTGAGCCGGAAAGGTCACCAGCAAAAACTGGGAAAAATAATCAGTGCATGTGGAAAGGTCACCCATCGCATCATGTTCCAATCCCCAATTGTTCGTCAGACAACCGCATTGTAAATTCATGTCTTGATATATATATATATATTATATTATATATGTTATTTATATTATATATTATATATATTATATATATATTATGTATATTTTATATATTGTATATATATATATATTATATATTATATTATATATATTTTTTATATATTTATATTATATTACATATATTATATATATCACATATATATAATATATATATATTATTATATATATATGATATTATATATATATTATATATATATATTGTATATATATATATATTATATATTATATATTATATATTATATATTATATATATGATATATATAATATATATTATATGTATGATATATATATATTATATATATGAATATAATTAATATATATATATATATATTATATATATATTATTATATATATATTATATATATATATATATATCATACATATAATATATATTATATGATATATTATATATATAATATATCATGAATATTATTTTATATATCATGAATATTATATTATATATCATGAATATATTGTGTATTATATATATAATATTAAATTATATATATATATATATACACACATATTATTATATATATATATTATATTATATTATATTATATATATATTATTTTTATACATGCATATGCTTTAAACTTTGAATCCATATTGTTGCGAATTGTCCTTGCCCCAGCTGGGGATCCCTGAAGGACCCTGAGAAGGATCCCTTGGAGGGTGCGAAGATCGCCTTGGCTAAGACGCTACGTACGGTGCAGGGATGTGGGTGATGGGGCATTGGAACCGCTTGACATTTCGAATTCCCAGGTGTTTTGAGACATTGAAGACAGATGTTGTCTTCATGAGTTTCACGAAGTTTCTTCTGTGAAATTCAATGTAATTATTCAATGGGTAAATCAATGAGGATATTGAACTTTTCATAGACAGTTTGTTGAACAAGAACAGGAGTGTTGGGAAGATGTTACCCTCGGAATTGCCGGCTTCCTCTTGCCAAAGTCCTGGAGAAATTTAGACACTGAGTCGGATTGAGATGGCAAAATGAGGTGGAAAACATGATTTGTTGATGGCAAAATCTTGGCTTATCTCCAGAAAAAGAGAACCGACCGCGGTCGGTTAATGTCAGTATGTCAGTTATCCATTAGACATGGAAATTGCACTCTGCGCATTTCACAAATGGAGGTTTCCATAAATGGGGGTACCCCAAAATCATCAATTTATACATGGATTTTCCATCATAACCATCCATTTTGTGGTACTACTACCCTCATTTATAGAAACCTCCAAATGGGGCGAAGAGAACGTTCCTCAACAAATAGCAGTGGGCCAACGTATGATTGAAATGGAGGATGTCTCAACATGTCTCAACCACCAAATTGGTTATCATCTAGTACCTGATTCTATCTATATATACATGTATTATATACACTTGATGTTATCAAATGTTATTGATTCTTATCGATTTGCATTCATGGTATGAGCGCTGTACAACCTGTACATGGCTGCATGTATTGTTTTGATGCATAGCAACGATATACCAAACAGCAACCAACCACCAACCGCCACTCAAGGTGCTGCGCAAAGCAAGTCAGAGGCGCCCATGGGACAGACAAAATGAGTATTTTATCAGCCGTTCATTTAGGGTTGATGGGGGTTCTACAATAGCTTAAGGTCTACATAAACATGTTGATATTGTTGATTGAGGGTTGATGGGGTTGATGGGGTCCATAATGCTGTAAGAAGGCCTCATGCCCTTGGAGAGTAGCCGCCAGCCACTTGAATTGGACCGGTTTTTAGTCGCGAAAACGCGTGGATCCAAATGGGATGTGCTACGGTAATAGACATTTCCCCTTCTGCAAACGATGAAATGCTATAAATATATATATATATATAGATCTATATAGGACATTGGAAGTATTGGGGGATATATCCCAGTGTATCCCTCTTCAAACCCATATTTCGCCCATACTTCCAGGGGATTCTCCACATTGGCGTGGTCCAGGAATCTCACTGACGATCAGACGATCATCTTTGTCCAAGGGGACCGGGTCGGGGAAGGCTGAACTTTTCGGGCTGGTAACATAAAAATATCTAATTTACCCTCTGGTAAACAGCCACATAACTATGGACATTTGCTACTTTAATAGGTAAATCATGGTAAATCAACTATTTCTATGGGTCATTTTCAATAACAAACCGTTAGTTTACCAGAGGGTATCCAGATTTTGTGTTGTTGCTAATTAACTGGATAGATTGTACTCAACCATGAACTTCGATTCTTATTGGCTTTTTCGGAGATTGCATAGATGGATTTAGCAATTGTCACCAGCTAAAAGTTAAAACGTTAGCAGCAAACCACCAAGTTAATTGAGAACAAAGGGTTTCTAGAAAGAACCACAATACAACCGACACACACGGGGTCAATATGCCAAATTAGGTGTACGCTCAGTGATCTTAGAATTGAGCATGTTGAATAAACGATGGGGTTCAGCAGTGATGATACTTAGCAATAGTAAAACCTGGTAAATGATTGATCTCAATATATTGGAGTTATAGTTTTCCAGTGATGATTGGGGTGATATTGATATCCAAGTTCTGGCAGATCTTCTCGTGGGTTCGGGCAGACCGTCCCAACTCAGCTGGAACAGAAACTCGAGACACCTCTACATGACACCTGCAAGCAGTTTCCAAGAAGCTGCCAGGTGCTATCGTTATATGAATAACTTGTGATTGTTGTGATTGTTGTGATTGTTGTTGTTGTTGTTGCTGTTGCTACTGCGTTTGTTTTTCAAGCTGAACTCTCTAGGTTTACCTGGGGCTCGCAAAATCACCTGTCTCCCAGAGGATCATGGAGATTGCATGATTATGATGGTTTAAGCTAAATGCCATTCTTTCCCAAAAACACACAGATGGATTGCTCATTCCTTGGATCACCTGATGGGGGAAAGGGGAAAGGTATGTCAACCCAATCTAAAAAACGGTGATCACCGAAAATCAATCTCCATTGCTGGGTGCCAGGCCTTCATGTACTGCGGATGCTGCCGCTATTTTTCATAAATTATGCAACAAGTCGGAATGCTTGATCATCAATGACACCTCAGTTTTCATGGTACCTGTAGAATATCCATTGAATCCAATTGATACCTGGGTTTGTCATAGCACTGTCTTCAAGTGAATGATACCTGTGGAATAAAAACAATATTTTGATATGGGTATGGGTCAATACCTATACATACCATTTTTAGTGGGTTATTCACATCCATAAATCCCAGCTATCTATTTTGGGGTTCACCAGGGGTACCAGGGTTTTGACCCATCCCCATATGCAAAAAATCGCTTCCTTAGTCGCTTTAGCCTTCCCCAATTGAATGCGAAGCTCGCTCAACCTATCACCAGGACATTAACAGCAGGACAGTCTTGCGTGGGGCAGAGGTTGGGGAGCAGCGGCAATCGTCCAAGGTCAGTACAGGTTGATTTGTTCTTCAAGTCAGAATTGCAACTACAGTACATATACTGTACATATATAGAGAGTTGGAACGAATATCAACTTAGTAAGCAGTACACAATTTCGTACACTTAGTATATTCTGGCCATTTTCATCCATTTTCCATTTTTCAATATTATCACTATAGTACACTATAGTACATCATTAAGTACATCATTAAGTACATCATTAAGTACATCATTAAGTACATCATTACTTGGTGGCTCATCCCACTTAGTAAGTGGGTTATAACCCCAGTTATAAATGGGATAAGTAGGGTTAATGTGAACTAACCCACTTACGATTCGTGGGATGAGCCACCAAGTAACTTCACTGTATATTCTGGCCATTTTCCATTGTTCAATATTAACACTATAGTACACTATAGTACATCATTAACCTCCTGTTCCTTCAAAGCTTTCCATGTTTTTTTCCTTTTGCGCAGGTGAAAGACGCCTTGCTGGAGCTCCTGGATGACGACAGTCTGCAGTCAGCCATCCAACAGGAGGCCGCCGCATTTTTGCGTTTGGCGCGCTGAGCGCTGAGCCGGAAAGATTGGGTGATTTTCATGGTGGTTTAATGGTGATTTAATGGTGACTTATCAACATTAATAATTTTTTTTTCACCATTTAATGGTGTGTTTTAATGGTGATACCCTCTGGTAAACTAACATTTTTCTATGGAAAATCATCATTTTTCATGGGAAAATCCACTATAAATGACCATTTTCAATAGCTATGTTAAATTACCAGAGGGTATGGGTTTTTCTACTCAAACGATACAAGGTGGGACATGATGGGACATTGATTTCCTTGTTTTTGAGTTTGTTTACACGGCCGATGTTTGCAGCTTGAGTTCATTCTTTTTCCCACGTGAAAACTAAGATGGAACCCTAAACATGGAGCCTCGAGGATTGGCGTCCTGTGTGATAGTGACAAAAAACCATTTTCAATAGGTAAATCATCATACGTTATCCAGAAAAATCCTTTATGTTCATCCATTTTCCATAGCATTTTCTGTGCACGAAAACCAGAGAAATCACAGTGGTTTTCGTGGCATCCTCCTGATTTCGGGGTCGCAACTTCACTTCTTCACTTCACGACGACACGACAGTTGGATCTTCCCTCGGGACGTTGGCGCGAAGTGGTGCCGCATGAGAGTGTGCCACGGCCTGGGAATGCCTGGGAGACGGGGGAAACCACCATGGAAATTCCATGGAATTTCCAACAGCAATTAAGCAGCTGGTTGGTGGTGACTGGAAATGTGGATGAATTCTATGGTTTATGGTAGATATAACTATAGTTAATGGGGATTATAATGGTTCATAAACCAACAAACACTGGTTGGTGCTTTGGAACATAGCTTTTATGACTTTCAATATATAGGGAATAGTAACCCCAACTGACTTTCATATTCTTCAGAGGGGTAGGTATACCACCAACCAGATTAATGTTCGGTCCATTGATGGGTTAATGATGGGATCATGGTTAGTAAGCACAACAATGGATTAATGATGGGATAATAATAGTTATATGCCCATGAAGAAACATTACTTACACCATGTTTGTCCCTTTGTGAGCCCATATTAAGCCAATATATATTGACCTAGGTCCCAAAATGGGGGAATGATTGCCACCCAAATGATGGTCACTTCTTGACATGGGAAACCATATGGAGACATGATGCGAAACTATATTATGATTTTTGGGTACCGTATTTTCAGACAAACCCAGAGTAACCCACATGAAGCAGTTGACATGGGCAATAACCAAGTCCAAAATGGCTACTTGAACCGCCAGAGACATGGACTTTTTGTTGGATTTGGTTCATGTTTTTTATACATACATATCATGACACCACAAAAAAACACATTCATACTATATATTTGTATTATATATATAATATTATAATATATATATATATTATATATTACATTATTTTCTATTATGGTCTAGTTCATTTTAGTACTAGACACTATCAGATTCAATGCCTTAGATGGTTCAGTTCAGTTCATCTAGGTACTGTAAATGGCCAATGGTTTTGGATTGTATCACTAATTTCATCGGTACCAAAGTACTTGATGGACATGTATGATACCACTATTTCTTAGATGTTCAAAAGCCAACTTTGAACTTTGCAACTTTTTCCTGACTTTCTACCGGCCTTGAATTTGCACGCGCTTGCAGTTCCAAGCATGTCAGCCTCACACTCATCCTGTATACAGCAAATGGTTAATACTGATAAAGCATTCCCGGAAGCTATACTATACTGCTAAAGGTGCTGCAGAGGTGCCCCAGAGGTGCAGGTGGCATTAATTGGCAAGGTTTCAGGCGTATCTGAGGTTTGGCAGAGATTTCAATTCTTGTCGGGAGCTTTTTTAGCTGAAACACAATTGGAAACAGAGTTCGGCACTTTTTACACCACAGGAATCAAAAGTTGAAGTAATGAAGTATGTTTTTTTCAACAAAATGTGGGCAAAAACAAAGACAGCAAACAAAACGTTCCCAGCACCAAATTTGGTCAACGCAACGGGAACGCTGGCTTAGTTACGAGTCGCACCTCTGCATGGGGCACCTCTGGGACGCCTTTGGCCCCAAAAATGGAATTTGAACATCTAAGATTTCCAGAAAAGCGATGATTTCCATGAGTCATGTTGTGGTTGTACAATGTTAATATGTCCTTTTCACTTCCTCCCAAGTTCACGAATTTAGTACGACCAAGATATCATATAAGCATATGTTTAAAATGAATATTTGGTGAATGATGACATATATATTAAATAGGTCCCTTATAACATGTGCTATATATAACCATCAAAAGCACAGCATCTTCCGTTGGGTCTCCCAAGCCTGGCACTTGAGGCCCACGACTTGCCGGTAACCTACAAGTTTCGCGATAAGATGCAGTGCCAAACGGGCAACAGCGGGATAAACCTAGCGACGGATTCCAGGATGGGTTGGGTGTGTTCAGAAGCAACCAAGAATTGTGAAACTTGGATGGATTTGGTGTGATCTTGATCAAACTTCTGCTTTCGTTTCTTTGTTTTTCTTAAGTTTGGAATGGACCCCAATAAAGATGTCGATTTTAAGGATGGAAAATGGTGTTAAACGGATGATAAATCATTGGATTTAGGGGACATACCCTATTTTCAGGCAATCTCATTTCGTGAAGGGTGGTGCATTGATGCGACTTGTTTCTGTTTATCCAGGATGTCATTTTCCCGGGTCATCAACCCCTAGCAAAACCCTATCAAACAACCATGGTTGTTGGGGGATGGAAGTCATTCTACTTCAGTATCATGAGAACTCCCATGGGTTGTGAAGATGTTGTCTGTCCAAGGCCCTACTCCTGGTTCAGGCAGCAAGGATGTCCAAGCAGGCGCTTAAAATAAGGGCAGGGGGTAGAGGTGGGGTCTGGTGGGGTGGCTACGAATTTTAGGGAGGACCGGCACCTATGGACAGTGGAGCTGTCAACAAAGATGCAAAGGAAAATACAACAAAGGCAAAAGCAAGAAGTCCAACAAAGGAAAAGGAAAGAGCAAAGGCTACAAAGGCAAGGGATATGGCTACGTGTACATCGCAGGCAAAGGAAAGATTTGACAAGGCATGCCATACAAAGGAGCGCCCAACAAAGGAGGATACATAGGCAAAGGAAACGGCAAGCCTACAGGCAAAGGAAAGGGAGCCCCAACACAAGGATGCTACAGATGTAGTCAGCAAGGCCACATAGCAAGAGACTGCAAAGTGGCCGTGCACAACCTCAATGAAGCCACAGGCAACACCTACACCAGCAACTGGCAGGAAGAGCCAACAGCACAATGGTATCAACAACAACAATACTATGACGGCCAATGGTGGAATGATGACCAAACACAGGTCAATGTATAGCTTATTCATCCAACACCTGCGGCTGCAACAGGTGTATAAAGATATATAACCAAGCCACCGGCACTTGTACAGAGGATGAATCAACACCATTGCATGTTTAGACAATATATTCAACAGTGGTTACAACGTTTAGTGAACACTGACCCATTTTTGAATATGTAGTCAACATCTGCTGGCTAAGATAGCCAACAGCTGAGGGGTCGTGTCAATGTGCATATTCAGCATGGCTTACCAACATTTGCCTATGGATCAAGGCCTTGAGCCAATCTCAGCAGTTACACTTCAACAACGTGCTTGAAAACATCTTGCGCTTTTACATATTCAACCACCATCAACCACCTATATCCAAGTGGGGTTTTTGTGAAATTGGGGTATGCCAACCTTAGGATGCAAATTTAATGGGAAAATAGATCTATGGGTTCACTGGGCATGCATGATTTTCAGTCAAACCCAAAAATGGCGAGTCAAACATAGTCAAACCCAAAAATGTCGGCTCTACCCGCCTCTGGTAAATGAAAGTAGTTATGGAAAAATCCATAGGTTAGTCACCTATAAAACCCTATAAATGTATCATTGTCCATAGCTATGTTACATTGCGACTCCAAAAATGTTGGAAAACCAGAGAATGTGACTGATTCCAATTCGGCAGGCATCAAGTTTGGTTCATGTTGTGTTATTGGACATGGTTTTTGTCATAGCTCAGCGTTCGTCATTGGTAAATCATCTATGCATGGGCCATTTTCCGTAACAAACTACCAGTCCATCAAAATTTGGCAGCGTTTGCCCAACGCTCTGCTATGGCATCTACCTGGGAAAATTATAGTGACCTCATTGTGACCTCATTGAAACTATGGTTAGGGGAATTTTCCCAATATAGCCTTTTTTCAGGTTCGTGAAATCCTATAATTTACCCATATCCATGTCATGTTTCACCGTCCTCTCCCTACTGCGATCCGCATTTGCCAGGGGATCAATATCTCACTGTAGGCGCGGGGGAAAGCAGGATGTTTTACCAGGTTCAAGATGTCAATGGCATGAGTTGCAACTTGTGTATGATGCTTATGATGTATCATGTATACTGTATATATATAATTAATATTATTATTGGTATTATTGCGAGTATATAGAATTTTTATTATTGTTGTTTTTGGACACCAAAGAAATCATGGTCAATCTAATAATTAGATCTGATTCTTCGGAAAGTTCAACAGCGGATGGGCATATCCGGGTGGATCGGATGAGTGAAAATAGACTGTAGCGGCCTACGGCCCCCAAAGTTTCAATAGGAACATGACGATAAACCATTGGATTTCAATGGATTTCACGGTTTTCCCTGATTTTTTCAGGCACCAAAACACCAAAACCATGCCACTTTTCGCTGCTTGTTTTTCTTCATGTTCCCTCCATTGGAGCTGCGGTGAGTGATGATCCATGAATTTTGATCAGGGACTTCCAATTGCTATGTTTGGTTACCGGAGGGTAGCCACAAAAATCAACCAACTCTCAAAAGCACTTTGTAATCCTTGAGAAATAAAACCTGGCATGCAGGACATTGCAGGACATTCCACCACTTGTACCGGTGACGGCGCCATATCCATTTACAGAATATGTTCTTATCGAGAACGTGAGTGTACCATTGCCATGATTGATTACCCTGTGCCTGTCATGGGTATAGGAAGCCAACAAATCTGTAGAACATGATGATTCACAGTTTTCCTAGGATGTCATAGATGATCTTCTACTCCTTAATAGCCCATAATTGCCAACGTTTGAAACACATGGGGTTGCCTAAAAAAAACAATGAGCAAATTATCGCGACCTCACATCGACCTCAGTACATCATCATATGGCAGTCAGGGACATTATGCCCAAAAAGCTTCACTTTGGGGAATTGTTGGGAAGATCCGCAGGGAAACCATAATAACCCATATATTTTAGGGCTAAAAACAACATGTTTTTTGATGGAAACTGTCGTTTGAATTTGAACCCAGGGAATGTTCTGATTTGCTGTGAGGTGATGTGATCTCCAAAGCGTGGGGGCGCCTGGTGGCGTGATGCGTTGAAATCCAGTTCACTAATTACACCAAAAACGAAAGGTTTTATATCGTTTAAGTCATAGCCAAACCATTGGTATATGATATAATAAACAATGGGACTTTATAGGCCTTTTACATGGTAGGTAGCTCCAATTTAGGATCCTGAAATTCCCATTGAAATATAAACAGTGGCCAATCCCTATATCATATACCAATCTACTACCTGACGTCAGGTACTTAACCCACTGAATCAAACTCCAGCCTTCAGAAGCTACGGCTCTGGGATTCCATGTGTCCAGGCGGCTGAGATCAGCTTCAGCTCCAGAGATCCAGAAGGTGGGAGATGCCGTGGCTGGAAACACCAGCAATTTCCCATGGCACCAAGGGATTTTTCCATGGGGAAAACTTGGGAAAACGACAAAGAGAACTTCAAGCATCGAAAGCATCGAATTTCGGGGGTGTCCCAGAAGCTATTTTCAGACCAATTCATGCAGCTTCTACACTATAGTTTATGATAGTTTATGTTTACAATTGTTTATATATATATATATTGTTCACATATATATATATATAATAGATGATAGATGGGTTATACAGTAGACATGTATGGTAAAATGCATGGATAAGATGAATCACTGGCAGTCTTTCGTTGATTCTAGCCAGTGGGCGGATGAGCATCCGGCTATGCAAGCCACCAGCTGGTCTATCCCCTGTGGCTAGGTGCTTTGAATGATGGGATACCAGTCATGGTCGCTTTCCATAGACTACGTTTACTACTGGGGTTTCATGGGGGTTCTATATCCCCATTATATCCCCCATTGAGCACTTACGCATTTCCATTCCTCATTGGTTCAATGGGTCCAAACCCGAGGTCGTCTGGCAAGACTCCCTAAGTCGTCTTCCCCCGTTCATGTTAAACAAAGAACCATTCCATGATTCCAAATACGCGGTTTCATCCCCTACATCCACCATGGTTTATGGATGTTTATGGGAGGTATTTCATTTTTGAGGGAAGGGGTTATGTCACCACATGGGAAAACCCCCGCTTCTGAGACGCCAACCTCATCCAGCCGCTCGTGGGGCGGCTTAGAGTCTGGCCGAGGTCGCTGTGATGGTTCCCCTCCGGTTCTCACCCGTAGCCATGGAAAATCCATCATTTATAGAGGCTTTTCACGGAAAATCCATCATTTACAGAAGTTGTTCATGGTTTTTCCCAGCTATGAACCTCGATTTAGGCACGGGATTTCCCCTCGCTCGCCACCAGACGCTTGAGGCGAGCACGGGATGCGGAAAGCTACTACAAGAGGCGCGTTTCGGCGTCGCAACGGATCGGATCGGTGATCAGTGGCATCCGGTGGGCTGGTGTTTTGCTGAAAGATCCAGCATTTTCAATGGGAAAATCCACGATTTCGACTGGGCCATGGCTTCAATAGCTTTTTGTAAACGTTGACCAGAGGGTAAACTGCTGGTTTGGTAATGTTTGGTAAATCTTCACGGAGATTTACAATGAACTGGTTGGTGGTTTGGAACATGAATTTTATGACTTTCCATATATTGGGAATAATAATCCCAACTGACTCATATTTTTCAGAGGGGTTGAAACCACCAACCAGATGAACATAGATGAACCATGTATGATCTCACATCTATGGGTTATTCAGTTATTCACAAGCAACACTGGACCTTATTTTATGTGGGAACATGATTGGGATGTAGCCAGGAACACGGGGACCAAACCAATCACAATCGGGACCTCTGGAGGTATCACGGTATCACCATCAATGTGATGTTGGTTATCAAACTATCATCAGTTACTACACGGCCACTATCACCATCCTATTCACAGGGGAACCGTGTCTCCAACCTCATTGCATGATGTTGAACAGGGGTCGAATAGGAGTTGAATGATGTTACAAGCTGTACCACCCACAAACGGTCCAACAACAACTCTCAGGGACCCAATGCGTTTGTTTTTTAAAACCTGAAATGGGCACTAATCACGCTCAACGCTCAAACCCTGATTTTTTTTTGGATACTTTGGTGCATTTTGCATGACAAACCATGATCATTTTGGATGACAGTAGGGTAGCCCTTCAGACCCCGATTGGATCCTCCAGCGATGAGCGCAGGACCTTGACAGACTTGGGCCAGGAATGGTTGGATCGCTGGGGTGTCGCCGGGTGCACCCAGCAGGTTTTCCAAAAAAAAAACGGCGGCGCCTGGGGATGGGTTGATCCTTGACAACAGTTGATTTTCTGTAAGTATAGTTGAGTAATCCCCGAATTAAACAGGTATTTTTTGGTTGGAACTTCCAGTCCTGAATTCTGACGATGGTCAAAGACCCAATGGATAGGAAGGGGAATGATTCACATCCTGAGAAACCAACCCCACACAATCATGAGCCTTGCTCCCAGTTATAAATGGTTTGTTTCACCCCATAGAAGTTGTACAGATCTTCTCTTAATTGGATCAATCATCCCACTTAGCCAGTGATTTATAGTTTTATAAGCCTAATGAGCAAGTCCCCTAAGTGGGCTTATCCCATTTAAAATCATTTATAGCTTATAGCCCCCTAACCCCGACCACTTCCTAAATGTGTGTTGCCCCGCCAGTTCAAAGGTGACCATCTGCTCCTAGGCCTTCAAGAAACATGACTTTCGGCCCTTTCGGTAGCGATCCCAGCACCATCTTGCAGCCAGTTTCTGTATACGCACACATATACCATCATGCACATTAAATCACATATGTATATAATAACTGTATATATATATACACATCATAAGTATGTATATAGACACATTCATATATATAATACGTATAATATATATATGTTATATATATACACATATATATATGTATATGTGGTATGTATAAATATATATATATATGGTATGGCCAATCAGTGATATCTTTTTGAAAACGGTGAGGTTTCCGGCAGCTGCTGATCGCGTGATCTGCTGGTGTTCGGATGAGTTCCTTGGTGATATTTTTTGTGGAATTCCCGGTGTCACCAAACATGGCCAGGGAAATCTCCTATAAACAATATTTAAAAGGGGAAAAGCCCTGGGTATGTATAGGATGATCATATGATATATATATATATATATGTAAGAAATCCCATGATCCCATAATTCCCAATGATATCTACCCTCTGGTAATTTAACGTAGCTATGGAAAATCACCAAAATCACCATTTTTCATGGGAAAACTCACGAACTAAATCACCATTTTCAATAGCTATGTTAAATTACCAGAGGGTATGTTGGATTGCCAGAGGCTACAAGTTATGTCAACTTATTGTTTACAAATTCCGGTTTTTGTTGAAACAAGATGGAAGATTGGAACATCCACAAGGAAGACGAATGGGAAAGCCATGGATTTCCATATAGATACCATATAGAGACCACAATATCCATCAATTTACCGGATACCAAAGAATGTTTTCGAACTATTTGTGATAGGGAAAGCCATGGTAAGTCGTGACAACAGCTACATACGGCTACACCAGATTTGAAACTCCATGTTTTTTCACTTGACGCACAAGGAAAGTTGGGCAGCTTGAGGCTGAACAACTTAAATCCAAGTATTTAATCTCACTTATTGAATCTTATTGATGGGATCATCGATGCTATGGCCAGTTTAATAAGTTGATATCCCGTAGTTCGGTAAGCCCCCAACAACAAAGGTTGATCAAGGGTTGATTTTTTCATGGCGAATCTTAAGCATTTATCATTGGGGGGTCACCAAACTGGGGGGGTGGTGTTGGCTGAATACCCATGAAATGGATTGATTTAAGGCAACATCTACAACATCTATAGGAAAATAGGAAGGTGTTTTACCCTGACATGTATGGAGTTCCTGTACATTTTCCCATCATCCAATTCTGTGAATGGGCTATGAATTGGGGATAGTTGCCCTTACTAATCCTTACGAAGCATGACAATCCCACAATAATACCATACTCTGAGTTGTTAAAGTTGAACGATTTCAATGAAATGAGCGTCCCAGCTGCGCGCACGCAACTTCTAAAGTTGACCAATGTTGCGTCCAGCTTGTGTCTAGCAAGTTAGTTTTTTTCAGTTTTTGACTTTTTCGTGGGTTTTGCATTGAAAGCGACTTTGTGTGACTTCGTATTTAGGTTGTGTCTATACCATGTTTTCATGATCGCATGAAAGGACAATGAAAGGAAATGAGAGGAAATGAAAGGAGAATGAAAGGAACATGAAAGCAAATGAATCCAAAGGTCTGGGTTTTGATACCCTTTGACGTCGTTCGATGCGTCGTTCGGACGTCGTTCGGACGTCGTTCGAAACAGGTAAAAGCAGCTTTTCTTGTGATCACTTGCAATCTACATGTGGTGAATCACTGGCGTCCCAATATGACATGAGTGTTTTTTGTTGTATTTAATACCACTTTGAAGATGTTTTGGGAGTTGCGTCCACAAGGTGTTTCCTCATCTTTCACACAGCAAAACTTGCCAAAACAAAGTTTGTCGTACATCGGCGTCCCATTGGGGTTGACCTTGCTTTTGGTCAACTTATTTGACTTCCTGATCCAACGGCGTCCCAATGAGATTTGACACAATTCTGTTAAATTGGTCGACTTTAACGGTTCGGAGTATCCGATACAAATCACAAATCCCATAGTAATACCACAATTAATCCCATACAAATCACAAATGTCATAGTAATCCCATGAGTCTTCTCATCCAAATCACAAATCCAATAAATATCTCAAAATCCCATATCACAAATCCAATAAATCCAATAAATATCTCATAATTCTCATATTCCATAGGATGATCATATGATATATATATATATATATGTAAGAAATCCCATGATCCCATAATTCCCAATGATATCTACCCTCTGGTAATTTAAGGTAAGAGACCCCTCTGGTACGTACCCTTTTGGGTATGCCATAGGGGTATGAAATTAGCATAATATGCTTGGAAAATGCCTTATACACGTGGTAAAAGTTTCAGTTCGAGAATGCTTTGCAATCTTAGCTCAAGTTCGCTTGGGTTCCCGCTGCAATGAAGCAAATGAAGCGCAGGAAGCGCCATGCAGTTAAGAAAACAATCAAAAAGGGGAAGGTTGCCCACACGTGGAGGCCGAAAAAGGGAAAGCAGCGAGCTGCACTAGCGCCAATCCGGAGGCGGCAAAAGGCCCAATACTCCAAAACCGTCACAGTCAAGGTGCCAAGATCCATGGAACAAGTTCATAAACCCAAGAAGAAGTGGACTCGTGTGCAGAAAATCAAATGCAAGTTGGGGTCCCAGCTGGCAGACAACTTCTTCAAGCATTTGCGAAAGTCAATTCTCACAACCACAAAGAACTATAATTCCTCAATTCTGGATGGTTACGTGCACTCTTTCCGTTGGCGCCACACCAGATGGGATAAGGACATATGGGCAGCTACAGCAGAAGCTGTGCAACGTTGGTATGGTGATTGACATGGCGAATGGTGATGGAAAAAGAGCTTGTGAGTAGACCAGCCGGTGTTTCAGACAAGATGCGTTTGAATCATGGATATCGTTGTTTTGTCATATGATGTTATATGTTGTATAGGTATTGAAAATGTTCAGTCATTGAATGTCATTAGCATTGTTTATATTATGTTTTGTATTGTTGTTTTGAAATTTGATGTGATGTCCTTTAGGTGTCCATGAATGTTCTGGTACGCGGGATTGGGGTCTCTTAGCTAATTTAACGTAGCTATGGAAAATCACCATTTTCAATGGGAAAATCCACTATAAATCACCATTTTCAATAGCTATGTTAAATTACCAGAGGGTATGTTTATTGTGGGAATAATAAATCCCATAATATTCCCACAATCCCATTCCATAATTTTCCCTAGAGCCGAGGCTCTATGACCATCTCTCCTTGGATCTTCCGCGAGGAGGCTACGAGGCGAGGCCTCTGGTAATTCTAATGGGAGTTTAATGGGATTCAATGGAATTTAAAGGAATCTAAATGGGATTCCAGTGGGAGTTTAATGGATTCTAATGGGAGTTTAATGGGATCTAGTGGGATTCAATGGAATCTAATGGTATTGAATGAGATTTAATGAATCGTAGTTGGATACCCTTTGGTAATTTGTCGTCGTTTGCGAACTGGAGAATCACCATGTGTAAAAACGGTAAATAGCAAACTGTTATATAAATGACAAGAGGGTGAGGGACGGACATTGGTGTTCAGAAATTGTACCCAAAAAAAGGGGGTCAGTGATGGGACCTTCCCAAATACTGTTACCCCTTTTAACATGATGTCATACCTGTGCACATACATCATGTTCCTTTCAGCGATACCCCCGAAATTCCTCAATTTTGCCGTACATCATTCTTGTACAAATGTGTGGTATATAGGCGATGAGACCTTCCCAATTTTGTTGATGTCCTTTTCGCGAACCTTGAGTTTCCGAGATTGCTTATGTGATATTATATATCATATTGTATTTATTAGTACTGCTTATACTCTTTTGATACAATATGCCACATAAGTGCATACACATGTCATATAATCCGTTTCTCGTGCGTTTTGCAGAACAAACAGTGAGCGACCAGCAGATAGAGATCTTGATCCAAAGGAATCCATGGTGGATTGACATGAAGAGATAATACCTTCCATATCCATATCAATTTCAAAGCCTGAAAACATGCAGTTAGAATTCCGAAAGTATTAAACAAAAAACACTCATAGTTAGAATATAATTGAGAAATATATATATATATGATAAGATATTGATTCTAATATATGCAATGAATGAACATTTAGGTATAGGTCAGAAACCTGATACATTTGGACATTAGTTTGTACAATACCAGTTTGCACTATGGTTGGGAGTTGGGAGAATGCAATGCAGTTAGAATATCGAAACTATATAACTGTAAGAAGCATCCATCAATCTCAATGTTTGCATATAAACAACTAAGTATATGAACAATTATGATAAGCAACCAATGAGTATAGATTCTTGGTAGGTAGCCAATCAATACTTACATCCCGCGTATTGAAGTCAACAATGAGTGAGACTTGATCTTCAGCTGGAAGGGCCGTGTCATAGAGATCTCAACATACAGTGATTTGCTCTGTGGCTAGCTACAAAATCACCTATAAGTGGGCATTAAAATGGGAAAATCAACAAACTACATGGGGGGAGTGTCCATCGACATGTTTGAGTACCGACAGGTAACCTGAACTGAAAAGCCTTCAATGTACAGATGAATTTTGATTGTGCATGGGAAAAGTTGATGTTTATCAAAAGATCCAACTGATTCATTAAGAAACAACAAGTCGCACAGGCCTTGTGCAGTCGTTGGTACGGTACCATGCCATGGCTCTGCAACTGGGATACCAAATATCTTGGGGCATATCAAAATTCACGAACTCACCTTGGGCTTCTCAATACATCATTTCGGGGATGTTCCAATAAACATTGCCATAGCGATCATATTGTCTGGCGGTTTCTCCAATCAGAATCCCACATGTAATCTTCAGATTTTGCCAGAAGGATCCATGATTTGGAATATATCCAATAGAACATTATGCAACCTCTACAACTCTACAACTATGGTTTTACAACCCGCTGATATATATATATATATTATCATAATATATATATATAGTAATATAGTAATATAGTAATATAGTAAGCCCATTTACTATAGTTATATCATGTTACATCCCCCAGCTCGTCGGCCTAGATTTGGGAGATGAAATCTCAGGTCACCCACTCCCAGCTCGGCAGTGATCATCGCCCGGTGACTTTGGAGGCGACCGGCGCGGTCTCGTTGTGGAAAAGGTGAGTTGCATGGATTGGTTTAAGGGAAAATCCTAACCGGAAACCATGGTTTTTACCATGAAATATAGGGCTCTAAGCCGTAAATTTTCCCATAATCATGTTCAAAAGCCCTGTTGGTTGATGATTCGTTCGGGGATTATACTACCCACTACCCAACAAAAAATGGGGATTATAATTCATATTATAATCCAAGAACGAATCCCAAACTAAACCAAACAGGATTAAATGGAATTTTAGGGATTTTGAACACTGCTCAGTTGACAATTTTCCCAATGGGATTTCCCAATCCCATATGCGAACCATGGTGCTGGAATATTTACCAACATTTGCACCAAAAATCACCTAAATGTAGTTGGAATGGGAAATCCACGATATTTAAGGGGAATCGACCGATGAAGGGACCATGTTTCATTTTTGGTTTCCGCAAATCCAAGGTCATCTGACAGTTCGTTATCGAAGTACCGTTTTAAAAGATGGTGATTTTCCGTAACCGTGGCTATCCAAAAAAAACACAGAGGAGGGTGGGGAGCAGGATGCAACATTTTGAACTTATCATAATACAACAAATAGACTTCAAAAGATAGAAAACACAATTCAAAAGCAAACACAACTTATATAACATTGTTTTGAAATGATAATATAATCATGACTGTATTGGTTGTTCAAGATGTATTCATGAGGTAAACCATGGTAAACCCTATAAACCATGGCGACTGGGGTTCATTGTGGGGTGGGTATATGCCTTTTTGAGATGGTTTATTTGGGTTTACCACTACTGTAGATACATTACTCTAGATTTACACAAGTAGGTTTCAACCATTACATGATTTGATCTACAGGTTTGGGGTTAGCCATCTAAATGCTAGTGGTACAGGTAAGCTTCAAAAAACGAAGGTTATCTAAGACGGTTTACCATGGTTTACCATTTGTAGATGTTTTGTTTACTATAGATGCTTTACTGTGCCTATCGGATTAAAACACATTCATTGGAAACCATTCATAACTTGTATTATTTTGCTAAATTGTTGATTAGAAGGATATAATATAGATTGGATTGTGTAGTTTCAACAATGAGTTTGAATTATATTTAAAACTCATTATATATAATAATTATATAGTATATATATAATATACATTTATATATAATATAATACATATATTATAAATGTATTGCTCCATTCATGACCGGGGATTTCCCATCTGCAGGTGGTCATGAGGGTCTGGTCTGAACGGATCCGCTCCTCCATTCCCTTGAAACCTGTCGGGGACCCCAGGGAAATTCCGGCGCCTCGCAACCAAAAAAGATGCCGAGTTTCATGTGAAACCAGGATACGGTATATATATATATATATACACTATATATATATATATATATATATGTAACTGTATATATGGTGTATATATATATATACACTGTAGATATTATAAATGATGTTTCCCTCATATCACATATGTTCCAGGTTTCCGGTGTGTGTATATTTTTTTGGGGTTGCCATAGCTATAGTTTTGACCCCCTAATAAGCCGTAGCTCATTAAACCAACTTATCTATCGTTTTGGGGGCTCCATCTTGTGGAGGGTTTCTCCCAAAGATTGGATGTAAACTGGATGGTCCAAGCGATTTCACAACATCTTTGGACATGATTTTGGGAAATGGCCCGAACGCTTAAACATCACTACAGGACCTGAAATAGCACGTTGATGTCGAAGGAGAGAATGTGTTTTTTTTTTTCACTGCTGGTTTCAGGAGAATCATATCCTAAAATCCCAAAGAATATTAAAAATCGGCATGATGAATCCACCACATAGGAGCCATGGCATGGCATGGCGTCAGGATGGATTCCCAGGAGATAAAGGGAATGCATCCCATCTAGCTATATCCTCAAGATATTCCAAGCTTCTCACGCAAGCTGGACAAATCCACAACCAAAACATGATCATGAGGGTTATACTGTGGGTATACCTGGCTTTTCTCCGTTGATCTTCCCTCTGGCCAAATGGAGTCGGACTTCCCTTCCGTAGAAAAAGAACAAAAATCTGAGGTGCGAAGCTATACGGAGGCGGCCTGTGTGCTGTTCACAACGCAACGGGCCGTTCAACCAAGAGAAGATGGATTTCCAACATTTTCCGTATTGCTGCTGGTTTGTGGTTTGAATATACCCTCTGGTAATTTAACATAGCTATTGAAAATGGCCATTTATAGTGGATTTTCCCATTAAACATGGTGATTTCCAATAGTTACGTTAGTTTACCAGAGGGTATTGCTGCTGGTTTGTGGTTTGAATATATTGGAGGTTTCCTAATGGCTGGGGAGACCCCCAAGTCATCCATGTTATTTTCGGATTTTCCATGAAATAAAGCATCCAGCTATTGGGGTACCCCCCCCATATGTTGAATAATTGTCCTTGATTTTCCTGCCTGGGATGATTGCCACTGACTGGCAAGAGGGATATATGTAAGGCTCGTCCATGATGTTCATAAATACCGAGCATTTTTGTTGGCCAGTCAAGTCAATCAAGTATGTACTGGAAGAGGACGGGCTGCGGAGCAGGGTCCATAATTACATACTGAAAACGTTCAGAAGTGTATGGATCATACTCACCAAAGAAGATGATTGCCATGTTGATTCATGCTGCTTCAAAAAATGATGAGTCTTTTTGAGCATGTTTCTCATTTTCTGAGGGCCCAGGGCCCGCTGTCGCCGCTGTCCTCGGCTTTGGTCTGCATTTTTTTTGTGCCGCAGGGCGCCTTGAGTGAGCCAGAAGAACCCATGTCTGAAGTTGAGGAGATGGGGGGTAGCTTCACCAACTTGCGCAGCTATGAGAATCACTGAGAATCTAACCACTAAGAAAAGCTGGCTCCAACAACCATTTCAGCAAAGTCATGAAACTCATGCCGGATTTGGTGAGATTCTTATGGATTTCTTCTGGATTTTATGATTTTCCAACATTTCCAGCGGTGTTTGGGATCTTGAAATCAACCCCAAAACCCCCGGGGGCCCCAAACCCCAAACCGCAGGATGAGGATCTGTTGGACTCCCTCGAGGCGTCTCCAAGGCCGGCCATGCCGGTTGACCATGCGGATTTTCTCAGCGTTTCTTGGGGCCAGAGTCATAGAAAGCCAAGGGTCAAGAGGCTTTGAATCATCCAACAAGTATGGCAAAATGTGTTGATTTGCTGGTTGGTGGTTTCAATCACTTTTTATTTTCCATAATATATATATATATATGGGATAATCCTTCCCATTGACTTTCATATTTTTCAAGATGGTTATTGCACCACCAACCAGGTGTTGATTTGGTGTTTCAAGGTCAACTGCCCCTCAGCTGGTGCACAAGTTGGGATTATTTCACATTGAAACGTTCGGTGAGCCTGATGACTGGTAGAACTTCATGCTGGTTCGGAGAACCATGGCGTCATTAATAAGTTACCATCCCTGATGGGTACGAAAGACACCTAAAATGGTGATTTATTATATATATAGTATATTTTATAGTAACTATAATAGTTTCATAACAACGATTCACGGACCAAAGTTTCTGATTGGTGTCTGCTGCCGTCATGTGTCTTGTTGTTCAATACCCCAAGGGGGATTATTTCATGCAGTTTGACTCAAACATAATACTAAAATAGTAGGGATGTGTTGAATCCCAAACATTTGATGTCTCCCTCCAACTGAGCAGTGGCGGTTATCAACCAATGTTGGTCGATGATGTTTTTTGGGGTTCCTCTCGATTACCATGGTTTGCTGGATTTATACATACATATAAGAATATAGTTGATGTTCCTATCAAGAACCTCCATTCATGTTGGAATTTCAATTGCAATGTTTGATTACCAGGGGATGTACTAGCCAAGAATAATTAGGGATTCTCATCATGAACTGTGAATCCCGTTCTCAACAGCCAATGCAGGACGGTAGCATCGTCCCCACCGGCGTTTGGTGAGGCACCGGTTACTACATGCTGTGTGTTCAGCGTGTGCCACCAAGCTCAAAGCTGGAAGATTCTGTGTATTTCTATGCTCAACTGTATCCAGTGGAATATATATATATATTTATGATGCTTGGCTCATCTTGGCTCTTTACATTTCTATACAATACTTGTAGCTAGAAATTGGTCTGACATGACGTTCATAACTTTGATATGGCAAATACATGATGCAGAAAAAACATGGTTTACTGATTTGACCACGGTTTTCTCCATTCGGACTTCAGCATGCGTTGCCATTTTTGAGCCGCCGGCACCGTCAGATCCATTCTTTGAGCCGCCGTCAGCTGTCAGATCCCTGTATCGTCCCTTGGGCTTGATGAAGTTCCTGGGTGTGGCTCAATGGTTGGAGAGTCCGTGAACAATGAGGTGAGATCGCCCACCAAGGCCCATTCACGGGGTTACGCGTTAGTGTTCTGGGGCAATGAACTTCCTGGGGGTATGGAATACCTTTCGGTCATTTAACATAGCTATTGAAAATGATCATTTATAGTTGATTTACCGATTAAAAATGGTGATTTTCCATAGTTATGTTAGTTTACCAGAGGGTATTCAAGATTTTCTCAGAAACATGTCGGAAGAACAGCAAGAATGCAGAAGTTACTGAGAAGATTTGGGCCGCCAGCTGCAGGGATTGCACTGCTCCCAAGATAGACCATGGAACGATCCATTTAGGGGGACAGGGCTCCACAGTCCATTTGCATTCATCAATCATTCGATTGGTTTAAAGCTTTTAAGGGAAAATCTCCAGGAAACCATGATTTATTACAGTTCTTACCATCACATATATATATTATATATATATATATATCAAAATCAAATGTAGAGGTTTGAGGTTTCCTGTATATTTTCGCTTGAACCAACCAGATAAATTCAATCTCATACCTTTGCATTTGTTTTGCGGATGACATGACGATGATGCCGATTGGTTTTGATGTTGGGGATGTGCTGCTGGACATTTTCCATTTCACCAGAGGATGAATATATAACACTGGCGGATCACGCAGTGATTGTGACTTTAAGTTTTCAGGATTTAGGGTGTTAATTTAGGGTTTTAGGGTTTTACGGTTTGTTGTTTTGGAAAGTAAAAAACTTAAACCCTACGCAGGGATATGAGCAAGTCAACGGATATGCGGGATTCGCCGCGGGCAAACCGGCAAGGTTTGCAGCGCAGATGTTTTACCCATGGATTTTAAGGGTTTGCTAACTTAACTACCCTCTGGTGAACTAACATAGCAATGGAAAATCACCATTTTTCATGGGAAAATCCACTATAAATGGCCATTTTCCATTGCTATGTTAGTTCACCAGAGGGTAACCATCATCATCAACAACGGCAATAGCAACAGCAGCAACCACCACCATGGATTCCTCCAGCGAGGCGAACAGCTGAGTTGCGGCAACGCAACGTTGCTCGTTGCTCGTTGCGGCAACTCCCCGCTGCCGGCGAGTTGCGCGGGGATCATTTTACGGCCAAGCCGTGTTGAGTTTCGATGGGTCGGTGTGAACGGATCCAATTTCTTTGGAATGGTGGTGAAATAGTCGAATTAGTGGCTATAGAATGCTATAGATACGGTGGTTAAATGGTGATGTGGTTAAATGGTGATTCATCCTGCGAAAAGGTGAGGTTGAATAGGTTGAGACGGTTTGATGCCCGAACATATGCATGCTGTACTAAATATTCAAAAGGTGTGGGTTGGGGGGGTCTTAAGTTTGTTTTGTCCGCTTGCAAGTTTTGTAACTTCAACTGGTGGGGAGAGAATTCTGAATACCTCCAGGATTTTACCGGCTTGGATTGGCTGTCCATGTGTGTTTTCGTTGTTGTGTTTTCGGGGAAGGTAAGGCCACATCAATCAAGTAAAACCTGGTTGCTCTTGGTGATGTCTAAGATGAGTTACACCAGGCTGTACAATTGTTCCGAGTTTTCAAAGCTTATTTGTCATTGAAAGCCGTGTAGCTACTTATCGCGGTTTTCAAAGGTTAACATTTTATCAATTGGTTTGTATCGGCTTAAGCATGGTGTTATTATCTCAGGTTTTCGAAGGTCTTTGGACACCACGCAAAGACACATAAAGACACAAAAAACGGTTGGGAGATCCGTTGCCCAAACCATCTGAATGTTCTCCCCAAGTGCAGGTGCCTAAGGGCAACACATTGCAACTTCGGTGATGTAACATGATGTAACCAACCCAGAATTCTGGTGTTTTGGCCATGTCATCATGGGATCATAGGGACTCAACCCACAGGGGGTTGGAGACTCGTGTCGTTGTTCCAGCTGCGATGTTTGCCACGATGCGCTGGCCAAGCCACGCCTGCACGGGCAGACTCTCTGACTGCCCTGAAATAAATTGGAGTGGGCTCTAAACCCATATGGCAGTGTGTCAAAACCTTTTACCCCTGGTGAACATCAAAATAGCTGGTAAATGGATGTTCATCCCCCCAAAAATGGTATGTATAGGTATTGATCCATAGCCATATAGGTATATGTAGGTTCAATACACGTCCAATGACTTGGATTATTTTGGGGGTACCACTATTTTGGAAGCGACAATTTGTGAGGGATTCTAGAAGGTATAAGTGGCTCTCATTGCTCATTGAGTCGGACTTGATTCCTGTGATTTCCCTGGCAACGGGATGTAAGATGATGTAGGCGCGTTTCCCATCTGTATGTTTTGAGGTTTGTACCAGTTCATGTGATGTCATGTGTGATGCCATATTTCGAAGATATAGGTATAACTTATCCAGGATTTCAGGGGCGTTTTGCGGAAGGACACACATGGAGAAAATGTGCACTTTGTTTTGCGTGAACCACCCTAATAATTACATCATATGACATCTAATTACCCCTGGAACAACATGGAACAACAAGATGAGCAGCTGCCAGAAGCTATTGGCCCAAAAAGGCATGTTTACCTACTAAGATGGCTAGTTTTCAACAGATCATCCTAACCACAGGGGACAGCACCAGACGACCCCAAACCCATCCCCAAACGGCGATAGGGGACGACCCAGCGATACCCTCAGATTCCAAGAAGTTGGCCCGAAGTGATCCACAAGAATTGCTTATCAATGGATATCAATGGCGTATATTCATGCTAATTCAGTTTTTTTTATAGCTCATTGGGCGGATGGTCACTGGTTTTTTTTTTCCAGCTAACATTGGGCGGATCATTTGGGGTGAAACCACTGGGCGGCGTGTCGGAGTATCTGTTGCAGTGACCTTTCAAGCCAGCTGCGCTGGAAAATCCTCTGCCGGACTGCCAGGGGGTTGGGAGGATGGATTTCGCATCACTTTTTTCTTGGGAAACGGGGTGACTCAGTTGGCAGATGTTGGGAGATTCGGATTTCAGTCAATTTCAGTCAATTTCAGTCAATGTCATGATGGTCCCTTTTAAAGTGGAGCGTCTTCCAGTTGGCGACTTACAGTAGGTAGAAAGAAAGGAGAAGAGGAAACCATATCCTTTGGAGATTGCGGAAGAAGGACTAGTCAACTTGGAGATGCTCTCAAGGCAGATTTGATGAGCAACTGACCCTTCATGCCCTTCATTGATATTGACCCCTACAAGGGAAGGCTCTAATGTCGAGGTGCATCAATCAATTTGGGCCCCCTTAGTTGGTTCAATTGGGGCACCTTGGAAGACATGCAGTGAGTGTTTGGCGATGACTAGCTGCTCTTTGAGGAACGTTGAGGACAATCAACACTTCCGGATGAAGTGATTGGGTTGGAATGAATAATCCCATCCCCCTATCCCAAATATGTGTGAATCCCCTACCAAACCACGGTTTCTGGGGGGTGTTTAATATTAGAATATTAGGGGGAAGGAAACAAGGTGGAGTAAGCACGAATCACCATACTTGTAATAACAGCAAAGCCTGGCTCAAACTATAGTGTAGGGTCAAGCAGTGGTACTATTGCTAATTGCTTGGTATCAGAGGTTTCATTCTGCGTAACAATCGAGCAGTATGACATGCACGATGATTAGCACTTAATCACGACCTTTCTGTACATGCACGAGCAGTTCAAGCAGCAGCAGCAGAAACAGTCATGTGTTACTCTTGTTTACAGTACCAGAATGGTTGATTACGGTTGATTGTTTTTTTTACTCCATTTCCCCAAGATGCCCCAAGACAAAACTTACCATCTTGGGGTGTCCCAACAATAGTTGGTGCTTATCATCATTATCATCTTCTGGTACGTAGTTTTTTGGGGTGACATCCAAAACGTGTCCAGCCAGATTTTCACCTAAAAGCATTTTGATTGCCAAAATATCTCTATTTCATAGTCCCTTCTTCCATGTTCTTTCCACAAGCCAATGCTTTGACCTTGATGGCCATGGCTTATGTACTTCGAGGGGAGGCTCCGGGAGTTTGGATTTAAAGCGACAATTTCTAAAAGGATATTTGAAGCAGCGCGCAAAAACGGGGCTTCACCAACCAAGAATGACATGTTCACCAACAAAAAATGGGATTTGACCAACAGAAATGGATAGACATGGTGTTTCAACCAGCAAGAATGTTAAAATTCAACCACTACAATAGCGATTTAACCATCAAATAAAGGGATTCACCATCAACAATGATGATTTCGCCCAACAAACATGTACAGCCGATGGTGATTTGAACATCAGAAACTTGAGAATAAAAACAATTTACCAGAGTAGCTACAAGTGATTTTTTGGATCAGTGAGGGTAACTAACAAGAGATAGGGATGACGGGGGGAAGAATGGGCCCTTCTTGACCCAAACTCAGCTACCAGTTTGGGTGGGATTTCCCAGCCTGCGCCAAAGGTTTCAGGTCATGGCGCTAGGTGGTGAAAAGTGTCCGAACTCTGAGATGGATCAATCATGATTAAAGGATCGCTGATTTTTGAATAATATATATTATATAATTATATATAGATATATATATATATATATCATATATAATTACAATATATTAATATATATATTATATATTATAATATATTATATAATCCAGGGTTAACATTAATAACCCCTAGGCTGTTTAATTGGGAGGGTACCATTTACTGTAAGTGTCAGATTATGAAAATTGGAGGAGTACCCCCCTAATTAATAAACCATGGTTTATTAATCCGGGGTTGACATTATATGGTTCATATATGTTGAATTTTATTAGTTGTTTTCACCTCTTCTTGGAATGATGATCCGATATTACAACAGGTTTTGGGGGAAGTAAACCGATCAAATTTCAGACCTATCGGTGGAGCAGTCTGCACGGTTGGAGCTTAGGGGAAGATAACCTTCCAATGTGTGGGTTTTTCAAGGCACAATTTAGGGTCTGGAATGGTCTGGACATCCATTGCTTGTTTGGGATTAGACTCATCAGTGTCAGGTTCGCAGGCCAACAGTGTCCCTTGACCCCTCTGGATGGATCGAAATTTCAGTTGGAGAACCACCGATTTTCGTCATTCCTCACTATGAAAAACATTGGAAAAACACTTATTCTTGGTACACAAAAACTCCAAGTCTAGAAGTTCAAACGTGTTCCGTTCATGCACTGGAAATCGGCCAAGTATCCATTGAACCAGATTGTTTGGCCGGAACAGCTGCGTTTCCAAGAGCGCCAGGGACCTGAACGTGACGTCCTTGCCTGAGCTCCGGCTGATGATCCATGAGATGTTCGAATACTGTTCAGACCCATTTGCACAAGTCTCCAGTTTGCGATGTCAAAATTCAACATTGACCTGAAAGGGGAAACCAACCAGCGTTTCGTCAATGCTGCAGAAGTTTGCTTCTAGTGGGCTAGTCTCTATTTGGGGAATGATTGCAAATGTACCACTTGATTTGCCAAAATATTTGATAATATTATCATTTGGCAAACATTATCCTCCCCATTGATAACATTTCATATGCCAAAATGTACCACACCCGCCGGTGAATGTGGATGACCAGGCCTTCCGCTTGGTTTACAAACGCAGGCGGTGCAGACTCCCTAAGACACCCAGTGGTTATGGGTTTGGCATTGTTTGGTGGCTTTGTTTTTTGGGTATTACTGCCTGATCAGAAACCGGTGTCATATCGGATGATAATTAATGTTGTATCAGAATTATGATGAATTATGTTCTAGTCCTAGTCCGATATGCGGGGGTTGTTATCAGGAGATGAGATCTTGTTATCAGGAGATGGGATCTATCTATCCTTCTGGATTGATAGTAATTTCCTTCTTATTGGAAACACAAAACATAGTCACATTTTTCCTCATTAGGGAGTAACTAATGGCGGCCCTCTTGTTACAGTGCCCCACTCAGAAAAAAGTAGATTTTTGCCATTTAGAAGAAGTCACCCAAATTGCTATCTTTCTACTTAGTTCCCTGACATTACACCTATAAAACAATATCACCAATCAAGATATGCAAAGAGTCTCTTGGACATCGGACAGACAGATTTTCGACGTGCTGAGTTTGCTGACAGCTGCCAGTCTGTCGGTTTGAACGTTGGTTTGCTCGGCGATTGATGACCACTATGGTCATCCCACATGAGATTTTCAATGATTTTTCAATGGGCATATTCACCCAGAAATTCCTGGATTGATGGTCAATTGATGGTCATGCAGGTTGGAAAATCTGGGGCTGAAGCTCAGAAATCCAGGCCCTCCAGGCGGCTGCGATTTCTCGCCTGAAATCGCCACGATGGCACAAAGATCATCGATTTGGTACCCAACACTTTAAAGATTTTAATTAAAAGGGTAAACAAATACGGCTGACAAAAACTGGGAGGACTTGTCCATACGCCATAGGCTGAGGCTTTGTGCATTTCAGCTTTGACTAGTTCAAAACTAGCGCCAAGATATGCCAAGAACAAAGAGGAACCCCACGCGTTTTGATGGTGGCAAGACGATTTGAAGATCTAACAACTCACCATGAATCAAGCAATTTCATCGCACTTGTCACTTGTGAAGCAATCTTTTTGAATATGTCCCATCCTCAGCCCACTGCGCCTGGCCATGGTGGTTTTAACCAATGCCTCCGCCTCAATTAGGCAAGTTGATTGCCAGCTATGGTGCAGATACCAAAAACACCTGGCTGAATGCCGATGCCTTGGGAGTTCCCCGGGGTCCCTGTCGCATGTGCAAAACCTGCCCGGGTTTGCCGGGCTTCGGCCAACTTTACTGGCCTCAACTGCCAGATGAGGAGCCACGGGGCGAGCCCCGACCCGAGCCCAATGGTCACAGTTCCTTGAGATGTCGCAGATGCGATTGTCCAGGGCACCAACATCAGAACCTGGAGCTCTGGTTGATGGATGCTAGGGTCTCAAAAAGTTATTCCATGTTATTCCCAAATTTTGATTTCCACCCCCAAATAGGTGAAAGATGGTGAAAGCATCTGATCCTTCAACTACCATAATTCCCATTGCTTCAATTCCATCTTCCAAGTCCTTCCAAATCAGGACGTGAAGTTGCGTGCCAAGCAGGTTCGCGCCATCTCCTGGTACCGTCCCCTGCCTCAACAGCCGCGGCTGCCCATGGTGGCGCCGGGCTGGAGCCGCAGCGCTGCGGCGCTCTTCGCGTTGACCGAGGGCACCTTCGATCCCCGGCGCTGCGCGGTGAAGGGCCCCAGGCCACGGGCCTCCGCCGCCGAGGACGAGGCGTTGCCGTTGGTGTCGGTGGTGGCACCCACCAGTTGGGTGAGAAGAGGATTTCATCCACTGCTCTATGAGTGTTTTTGCAAGCAGGAGATTGGGGGAGGTGGGGTCAAAGTTAAATAGCTATAATATGTATATATATATAATTTATAATATAATATATATATAGGATATTATAGCTATGTCAGCTATTCAAATTAATTATATAATTGCATTGTCCTAGGTCCAAATTCACCACATAATTCTTAATCTAAGCATAGATGATTTTACAACAACATGTCTCAATACAACTGGGGGCCACCGTTGAGGACTACGATCCCAAGGAACTGGTGGTGGTTGACACTGGGCCGGAGCCATCGGCCTTTTTCCAGGAGAAGGCTCAAGAGGATCCAAGGATCATCTACAGAAACCTGGTTGGGTTTAGCAGTCTTTATGAGTTTGCTGTACCAACAGAAAAAATGGGATTTTCCCACAACCTCCAGAAAATAGATTGGATAACTATAGAATCTATAGATGATTTTTCGGGATTTGATGGGAAGTTGAAGAAATGAGAAGAAATTGGAACAAACATAGGGATGAATTTTATGGTTCGAATCAAAAAGATATTGCCAACGAAAATGGAAGCTTTTTGGCGGGTCATATTATTCCGGTAACGACATTTAAATAATTTTAAAATATGTGGAGGGCGGGCCAGACCGCGAGGCCCCGGAGGTAGTATGAAATACCAGTTCGTATAATTAAATGTAGTTACTGTATGTTTAAATGAATTGGATTCCGTATGTTTAAATGGCCAGGCGGGCCAAGGAAAACCTTCCCGGAGGTAGTCTAAAATACCTGTTCGTATATTTTAAAAGTCCGTATATTTAAATGTAGTTACTGTATAGTTTAACCGCGTGTGACCTCCCAATCAAAATGATTAACCCTCCTCTATATTCTTGCGTATTTGATTGGTGTCAAATCACTGATTTTACTGTCCTTCCACCTTTTTTCCAGCATTTATCCAGATGTTCCCAGCCATTTTTCCAGCCATTTTTCCCAGCATTTTCCACCCAAACAGGACACTTCCGCGTGGCCGACAGCAGATTGGACCTTCCGGAGGGGTGGAAGAAAGGTGCTCCGTGCTCGCTGGGTATCAGCGACCAGGACATCTGGGAGAACCTGGGTGAGGCGCAACCCACGTCCTGGTCCTTAGGGATCAAACGTAACGTGGCCATTGAGCTGGCGGCGGGGGAGATCATTGCGCACTTTGATGATGATGATCTGTATCTCGGAAGGAGCCATGTTTTTGGGGTGTCTAGTTGTTGAACGATGTTGAAGTATGGTTAACTATATTTAACTATATGCTGAATTGTGGTTAACTAGATATTCAACTATAATTCTTTAATTGTGCTTAACTATGTTGATTTAAAATTTATATTTAACCAGGTTGAACGAGAGTTGCTTGCTTGTGGTTGAATTTGATGGTGCTGATTTGTATCTTGGGCAAGGTAAGCAATATTACTGGAGAGGTACCAATTAGTACTAAACTTTGTTTAAGTCTACATAGATGGATGAATACATATTGTAACATTGGCTAGACATTGGTGGTCTTATTTTGCTCCAGTTCAACTATGTTAAGTGGAATGGTGGTTTTATTTGGATTTATTTGGGCTGATTATTGAAGCTTGGATTTACCCATGTATGGTATATATAAATACTAACATTGGGAGTATATTGATGGTAAATGTTACCATATATACCATACATGGATCCTATGGGTTGATGGCATTGATTGTATTTATTGCCATCAATATCCTAGGTTCTTTATTGAACATTATCCCAGGATATCCCATGGCCAGGATATTTGATAATTATGTATACTATAATAATTATGTATAGATATACACACGTGATATTATCATGATTATTTTCACGACGAACCAGGATTTTCACGAATCCAAAGCCCGATGACTTCGACTGTTCCCAAACCGACCCGTCCACGATGGTACATCATGGTACCCCAAAGCGGACGTCCACGATTCCACGATGTTTTACGTTTTACGAGGTACGCTCCCGGATACCTGAGTTGGATGTACGAACGCTTGAGCAACGTCTTGAAGAAGTCCAAAGATTCTCCTGTAACCTCGGAGTACATCGAATCAAACATGCCACCTGCTGCTGTAACTTTGAAGGCATGGCACTTGCTGGATTTGTCCGACATGACCTTTGGCTACATGGATGTGGAAAATGATCCACTGGTGCCTAAAGAGCAGCGATACTGGGCAGTTGTTTTTTTGTTTTTTTGTTTGTCAATTATTTTATGTTCCGCTATCACATCAATGGCCATTTCAGGATCCTAGATTGGTGTAAGGGAATATCCCCACAAAATATGGCCTTATATGGTACAGTACCTCCATTTTAGGATCCTGGAATTCCCATTGATCACAGAGCTTGATCAATAAGGGTCCCATCCTCAAAGACTGCGATTAGCATAAGCGTCACTGGACGAATTGAAGCAATATTGAAGCAACCATTAAATGGGAATCAATGATATATATATATATATCCAACAATATGGTTTTCTATCTGGTTAAATTATAACAACCTCACTGCAATGTCACTGGAGACGATAATTTGATTAAGAAGGGGGATCATCAGAAGGAAATGGGCAGAACTCTTCAGGTTGGTTCATTGTTGCAAAAAATATAGGCAACTATTGAATGATTGAAAGATCGTACGACTGACTGAATGACCGATTCAGTGACTGCATGGCTGAACGACATCACATGTGTGTGGACATGACGGTTTTCCTCTTGACTTCTTTATTCAGTCTTTTGGACAGCCACGCACAAGAAGAAATCATAATAGGAGAGTTCCATGATATTATGTTTCATTTTCAACAGTGTGTCAGAATATGTAGACATCACATGTTTTTTCCCATCATCATGATTGTCATATTTTGGATATATGATATTATTATTATTAAGGATTCAATTCAATTTTTCCGACCAGCTGCCAGGATATGGTTGGCTCTTTGGCTGGGGTTTTTCCTACATGTTCACCCGCTCCTGCTGGGAGTTGACGCCCGTGCCGGACGTGGAGTGGTCGGAGGACATCAGCTTTTACGAGGATCTGAAGCGCAACAAAGTGCCCGTGGTGCCGGTGAAGCCTCCAGGGGCCTCCAAGGCCAGGTGGAAATTGATGGAATGGAATCCATGGAACTGGAAAAATGATGGAACATCTGAGATATCGGAAGTTAACAGAAATATTTAATACTTAATAATTCAAATGAATAGACAATACAGATTTAAATCCTAGATTTGGGTTTGCAAAAAGGTCGAGATTGATATGAGTAATTATATTGGTGTACGTTTCCTAAGATTCGGATACTCCTCGCATCCCCTTATGACAATTAGTGTCCGGACGAAAATGGAAGGAACTGATCGTTTTTAAGATCAAACACCTTGGTTTCACAAGATTGGGGACCTGAACATTATCCACAATTGGTCTTTTTCAGCTGGGGAAAAACAAGGGGAAAATCGTTTTGGGGAAACCCGATTCCAGGACGCCACCCAAATCTGTATCTTGATATGTTTGGGAGGATTAGATGAATTAGATGATGAGCTGAGAGAATTGAGGTCGTAGCAGGGATTACAACACACCACCAATACGGTTCTTGAAAATCAAGTCATTCATGCTTCCGTTGAAAACCGTACGGGTACCTGAAACTATAGCGATTCGAAACGGTATCCCACTTCTAAATGATCCGAACTGTGTTGTTTCAAGTAGATCAAGTAGCGTTTATATTGGAGTGCTGGTAGGTTTGCTGAATCCACTTGACTCCTGCTTCTATATTTAGTTCAGATGATGATTGTCAATGACAAGTTCAAGCTCTACAACGGAGTCCATCCCACTTGGAATTGAATCCCACTGCCCCACCAGTTGATTCGTTCAAATAGGATCCGACCATTATATTCTAGTCAACATCACTCGAACAATTCTCCAACATATGTTCTGAACAATCCAACATGAACGCATTTTTTAAATCCAGTCACTACATCACCCAACGTTCCGAACACCCCAGAAGGTGACAACCCCTTGACAAACTGGTGTCCAAATGATCCAAACAAGGTCGTCATCATTTTATCACCTCTTTTTTTTGGCATCCTCTCATATCCTCTCTATTACTACAATATACAATAATATAATTCATATAATACAATAATATATAATACATATAATATCATATAATTGTTTTTTGAATCAACCAACTGCCCACATTGCCGCATGGGATCACCGAAAAACACAAGTCACAAAAACAACCCCCATCACAAATCTCCCAATGAAATCACCACAAGGACAACCAATCCATGGCCGATTTCACCATAGATTTCACCATAGATTTCACCATAGATTTCATTCACCTCAGGCCATTTGCGCCCACAGCTACCACGCCAAAGTCAACACCAGCGGTGGCGAATTCAGTGGCGCCGTCCGCTGCGGACGTGCGCTGCCGGAGGTGCCACAGGAGTTGTTGGAGTTGATGCCCTTGGCACAGCAAGCAGCGGGAGCCGTGCCACAACGCATGGATCAGAGCATAGGCGATGGTGGGGTTGGATGATGCTTAAAGATTTTTATGTAGTTTTTTTTTGAAAACGGACGTCAAGTATAATCAAAGTATATTTCATACACACCATCTTCTTATTGTAATCACGACCCCCCCGCCTCCGCCCCCTCCACGAACCCTAAGAGCAGACCCAAAACACTGTATTTTACAGTGTTTTTGTGCCTTTGGCATGGACAAAGTACTTCTTGCAACATGCTGAGAACTGCGTAAATAAATACCAGTGTTTTCGCTTGGCCCGGGCCAAAAACATTGTAAATACCGTGATTTTTGTCACCAGAGGCAAACAAAACATCGTAAATACCGTGTTTTTTGGGCTTCCGAGGCACAAAAAACATAGGTATTTACGGTGTTTTTTGCTCCGAGAGTTTCAAACAAACGTGAAAACACCGGAAAACACCACCTCGTTGACGCTTTTCGGCCACTGCGGGACTGAGAAAAAAGTTGCACGAGTAACAGCGGCAACAACAACAGCAACAACAACAACAAGCGACAACAGCAACAGCTACAGCAACAGCAACAGCAACAACACCAGCAACAACAACAAAAACATCGAACTTTATGATCAGAGTGTTGCCCGCCGGACCTCAACCACAAAGATTACCCGAAAATATACCAGATAGAATGCCAGAAAGAATTGCAGAAATTTTCTGAGATAAAATGCGAATGCCAGATAGCATGTCAGAAAATATGTCGACAAAAAATGTCACTTGGTGGGGATCACTCGAAGCAAGTAATTTGTTCCGGCTTTCAAAAATTGACTTAAGACAGTCCCGATACGTTTCTACATGTTTCTACAAACAGACGACGTTACGCACAGAAGCCTTTACACATAGCAGCTTTTACGCGCAGATATTCTTACACAGGGAGGTTTGTGCACAAAGAAGAATGTACACTGACGCCTTTACACACAGAGGTTTTTATACAAAGAAGGTTTGCGAGCATGAATAAAGGTACATAGGCGTTTTTACACACAGAACCTTTTCCACAGAGAAGCCTTCGCACAGAACAATTTTCACACATGTTTTTTCTACACAAAAAACCATTTGACACAGAGAAACTTGTACACACAGACTGCACACAGAAGTTTACTTTTTTGCACGCAGACACTTTACCCAGAGCAGTTTTTACACAGCAGAAACTTTTTTGCACAGAAGCCTTTGCGCACAAAAAAAATATGCACAACAGTTTTTACAGACAGACGGCCTTTACACACAGAAAATTCTCCGCAGAGAAGTCTTACGCACAGAAGGTTTTACGCACAACAATTTTTACATACGGACGCTTTTACACACAGATGTCTTCACACAGACACAAATTGCACACAGAAACTTGTGCACACAGCATGCGTTTACACACAGCATACACACAGCCACTTTTTACACAGAGAGGCTTTGCTTCCCCTTCTGAATCACCTACCTTTCGTGTCCCCCCTCTCAAGTATATATATATATTTATTTATTTATTCATTTATTTATTTATTTATTTATTATATATTAATATACATATTATTATTATTCATTAATGCCTTCATGTTATTTCAATTGCATGGAATATGTATAGGTATGACACTCGACACTTTCTCATGCTCCAAAAGAGTTAACTTGGATCAGGTCCTGGGGGGTGTTTTGGATGAAACGTGGCCAGCATCTGTGACTTCAGATCATGTTTCATTGTCCAACGATGCAGCTGGATGATAATCCCAACTGACTTGTATGCATTTTGGATCATTTTGGCCATGTCAACTGACTTGTTTGGTCCCAACCTGTCTCAGCTGTTTGCAGGTGAGAAGAGCGGTTTTCGTGTGAGTTTGTCAGAGAAGCAGGAGTTCCTTCAGTGTCGTGGTCAAGCCTGGTTTGCCTACCAGCAGCAGAGGATCACTGAAGCTGGCCCGGGTTCAAATGATTTATTTTGGACATGTTTCTTCTTCCCCAAAAAAAATCTGTCTCGAAAGAAACCCATGGATTGGTATTGAATCATTTTGGGGTCCCTGGGGTCCCCTATTGGGGGTATTTGATGAGTCTCCTGTTTAAAATTTGGTCTCCATTTTGAGGTTTTTCAAGTGGAAATGCCATGGCTCCAAGTCAAGGTGTAAAAAAAAGTCGTTTCCCCAGGGGCATTAGCAAAAACAGATCACGCTTAGGAAAGGAAAAACAAGACGATTTCGGTGACCACCTGGCCATCCCCATGTTAGCTGATGAGTCTGATGAGGTTTCGTGTTTTCTGCCCCAAACAGCACTGTGGGCAGAGACCCTTTGCTGCTGGCCTCATCAGTCAAAAAAGGGCGGAGAGGAGAACTAGTTGCTGAGAAAGATGTGGGGATAGGTGGTCACTGTGGATTGTGTGTTCTTGGTGATCGCAGATGGTCCGAGTTAAAACAGCATGCGCCTGTCAAGATCAACATCCTCACAGCATCGTTTGCGAATCCCCAGTTTTGCTGCTTGAAAATCCAGAACATCCAGGATTCCCCCGAAATGTCTTCACGGTTGTGTGACGCCAAACTTCATGCTTGGGAGGCCCAGATGTGGAGGCTGGAGACTGTGACTTCAGCTGGAAATTGTTCATGGGAAACGCATCTGAGGCTACTTGCAGATGTATTTTTTTTCGAACTGCTGAGTTCCTTCAAGGCAAACTGATGGAGGATTAGCACATTTCTCATTTACTTAGATTTATTTTTGAGTTCTCTTTGAATCATGTGGATCAGCAATCTATCGAATCATTCTCTATCTGACTCTATCTCTGAGTAAGATGTGTTCAAAGAACGTATGAAAGTCAGATCGGTCATCGATCTTTGACCCCCAAGTGCTAGGCACGCTCCGCATTGTGGGGAAACCCGGGGTTGTCCTCCAGGCCACAGATAAGATACCCTCCAGTAATCAAACGTGGAGCTTTTTTTGGTAAACTCATCTATCATCATCTATCCATGGTGGATGTTCAATTGACATGTTTGATTGCCGGAGCATAATCTGTTGTTTGATGTTTAATGATTCTGACGTAAACCACTCCATATCTGCATGTTCTGTGGATTGAAGATCAAAACTTCAGGCGGGTTCACTTCATTCTCGTTTGTTCACTAAAATTGTTCATACATTTGGGGTTTTCCTCAGACTAATGGTCGAATCATCATTTGCATTATGATTACCCGCCTGTCATCAAACATGGCAATGGAGAATCTACCATTTATGGATGATTTTGCCACTGAAACTTAATTTACAGATGATTTTTTGCCCTAGTAAAACCTTCATTTTTAGATGATGTTCCCATATTTTTTGTCCATTCGATTTTTTCCAACTTGGAGATTTTCCAAGTTGTAACCTCAACCCCTCTGAGGTCCAAGTGGCCGAGGGCCAAGGCAGGAAAGCCCTACTCCACATCGAAGTGGCAAGGTTTACAGGAGAATAAGTCAATATCAATGGCAATATCAATATCAATAGCAATATGGGTA
Source organism: Cladocopium goreaui (assembly GCA_947184155.2). Taxonomy (NCBI): domain Eukaryota; class Dinophyceae; order Suessiales; family Symbiodiniaceae; genus Cladocopium; species Cladocopium goreaui. The sequence continues at coordinate 534,083 of CAMXCT020000058.1, read as the reverse complement.
TGGGTCAATACCTATAGATACCATTTTTAGTGGGATGAACATCCATTTACCAGCTATTTTGATGTTCACCAGGGGTACAAGGTTTTGACACACTGCCATATCAATATCAATAGCAATATCAGAATATCAGTTATTTTTCAATATCAATATCAATGGCAATGTTTCCGTATGGATATGTCTGAGGCTTCAGAGATGTTCAGATGGTTTTCTGAAGGTGACCCACTTTCCTGGAACGCTGATCCAAGACTCAAACGTGCCTTTCAGCACTTGGGAATGAAGTGATTACTTCATTACTTAATGAAGTTTGTTTTCCAATGCGAAATGGTGGTTTTTATTCATTGGGCCATGTTTATCTTCCAGTGGTTTTCATAGTAAGGCCGAGCTGCTGGTCAATGAGATCAGTCACTTGCACCAGGAGTCGGCTGGTCCCAGGGGAAGCTGCATACACCGGGCCAGGGTGTTTGATTCTGGTGATATCAAAATAGATTTACGTTATCTTATGTTCAATCCTGCTTTCAGATGCTATTGGGATCTAATTAATGTGATCTAATGGGATTTGGTGTTTGAGCTTTCCATGGAGGCATTCATGATGTTTTTATTTTTATTTTGTTTAAGGGCATCGAAGGTTCGCCAGGAATTATGATTATTATTTGCCAAGTGGTGCTCAAGGCACACCCCATGCATCACTTTACAAACGCTAGCGCGCACAAACACACACACACAGACACACATCTTTCATTTGCACATCTCCACATTTACATCTTATATATATACATCTTACATACATCTTACATACATCTTATATACATTTTATGCATCTTAGATGCGTTTTTTACATCTTATATACATCTTATATACTTTTTGGTTATATATTATCATATTAATCTTATATACATTTTATATTCATCTTATTTACATCTTATATACATCTTATATACATCTTATATACATCTTATATACATCTTATATACATCTTATATACATCTTATATACATCTTATATACATCTTATATACATTTTATGCATCTTAGATGCGCTTTTTTACATCTTATATACATCTTATATACATCTTATATACTTTTTGGTTATATATTATCATATTAATCTTATATACATTTTATATCCATCTTATTTACATCTTATATACATCTTATATACATCTTATATATAAATATTCTCTGTCTCTCTTCTCCCTCTCTCTCGCTCTCTCTCTCTCTCTCTCCCCTCTTCCTGCCTTCAGGATTACGTATCGTAAAATTGAGACATAGGTTTCATTATGCGGAAATTTACCTGGAAAATGCCGCGCCCCAGAGTGAGCACCTCGATCAAGCACTGACCTTAACCCTTACCGTAAACCATCGTAAACCCCTCAGTGAATACAAATCCAGTACAGACCCCAAATAACTTTGAAATAAGCCCAACATAGGCCCAAAATCATTCCTTTCTAAATTTAAATAGACCCAACATCCCCCTCTTAATATCCCTTATAAACCACCGGAACCGGGGTACCGCTTTTTGAGGTGTTTTTGTAAGGTACCCACTTTTTTAGGGGGGGTCAAACATGTTTATAAACCAGAGCGTTCTCCCTTTTGGATGCGATGTAAGCAAGAAAAAATATTAACAAATACCATTATATAAGGTTCCGGTTTGGCTGAACGCTACACCAGAATTGCCATTTTATAACCTTAAAGAATCGCCAATTTATACAGATGGTATATTGGAATTGCCATTTTATAAGGAGGGGCATCATTTTGTAAAAAAAAATAATAATAACATAAACTGGTGATGCCCGGGTTCCGGGTCTAATTATAATGACCCAACATAATTCCCGAAAAGACCGAAAATAGACGATTCTGCTCACATCTGCGAACACCCGCGGATACCCCCAACAGGTTGTTGTTCCGAACGCCCAGGCGCAGCGAGCTTCGACGCGAGAAACAGCAGCTACAAAAGCGGGGCCTCTCCCAGGCAATGGGGTACCCCTCGCATTCAATGAGAACTTGGGAAACCATATAAGATGGGGATATAATAGGATGATGCAGTGGGATATAGTATGGAATTATATAAAATATTGGATATAAATGACCAAATGAAAACCCGGGAATCCCAGTATGTGGCTTTAAAACGATATAATGTGATTTAAAACCAACATCCGCCATCCACTCAATTGTCTACATGGGCATTGGATACAGCCAACGATGGTTTGGAATTGTGACATTGGTTCAATTTCGGGATGATGATGATGATGATGATGATGATGATGTGATGCTCTACCCAACCATGTGATCAACAAGGTTTGGTTGTTTACTTTTTATAAAACATGTTGTATATAACTGGAATCGGGTGGGAATGTTACCGGGGATTGATGGTATTTGCAGACCTGGCAGCTGACCCGGCAGGGCAATCCGTGGACGTATCTGGGATGGGTCAAAAGACCCTGGTACTGCAGTGCTCATGCGGAGAAAACCGAACATTATATCTATATATAATTATATAAATTATATACATATCGTATATTAATATGTATAATTGCCCAAAATATGATCTTCGGGGATTTACCCCCCCAACTCTGGTACTAGGAGGGAAAATTGAGCAGAGTTCAAAGCCCTTGTTCGGGGATTATTCTAACCAATATTTGGGGAACATCACAGTCCATGAAGGGGGAATCCCTTTTTCAACCAACCAGTGTAAAGGGTCCACCATTTAGTTCGGTGATTTTCCCAGCTAGGAACCTCATTTATAGGGGATTTCCAGGCGTTTCCCATTCACACCTCTTAATTTGCAAGGGATTTCCAGCCAGGCACGTTTGATGACACCGGAGGGGCCCTGTTTTGAACCATGGAGACAGCGCCAGGCCCAACTGGTTGAAACCCAACTGGAGGCTGCCAAGCATGGGACAGAACAGACGAGGCGGGCGACGGCTGGTGAGTTCTGAAACGCGATGATTAATCTGTCCATTGGTCAAGAGGAAACGGTGAAGGGAGCTATTCATACTCCCTAGCAACGGGCAACCAGTTGGAACTACCATTCGATCGTCCCAAACACATCATAGTTCTAAAACGGGTATGGGTTTTACATGGTTTTACCATCAAAAATTATGATTTTGACCATCGAACAACGAGAACTTATACATGATCCGAAGCAAATGTCGATTGACACAAATTATATTGTAATTTAGTGAGTATATAATGCATATTATATATATATGATGTTTTTATAATGTATATACAATGTATTTTATTTCATGTGTACATATACATGATGTAACTGTGTTTTAATGTAGGTAGAATATAGTTATAATATATGTAGAATGTACATTTGCTATATGATATGATGTATATATGATGTATAATATGTCATAGATATAATCAATCTGTGTTTCAGTGTAGATTTAATGTAGATCTTTATATAATGTATGTATACGGGCAAACCCCTCAGTTTGCCCGCGCCGACGCCGACGACATGTCCGAACATCAAAAAACACTGTGTTTTGTGGGACAAAATGCACATGTCCATGATCATGGCTTTCATCTTGCAACGCACAGCTTAGCTACCTGTGCGTTGAATGTTACAACAACAACATCACCATCACCATCACCATCAACATCATCATCATCATCATCATCATCATCATCATCATCATTCATCATTCATCATTCATCATTCATCATTCATCATTCATCATTCATCATTCATCTTTCATCATTCATCATTCATCATTCATCATTCATCATTCATCATTCATCATTCATCATTCATCATCATCATCATCATCATCATCATCATCATCATCATCATGTAAAGTTTAACGGGGGTGGGAATTTATATTCCTAATACTCTTGTTGGTCTTCCCAATTGAATGTAAAGTTCAACGGGGGTGGGAATTTATATTCCTAATACCCTTGTTGATCTTCCCAATTGAATGTAAAGTTCAACGGGGGTGAGATTTTATATTCCTAATAATTACCCTTGTTGATCTTCCCAATTGAATGTAAAGTTGAAGGGGGGTGGGAATTTATATTCCTAATACCCAGGTTGATCTTCCCAATTGAATGTAAAGTTTAACGGGGGTGGGAATTTATTCCTAATACCCATGTTGATCTTCCCAATAGAATGTAAAGTTTAACGGGGGTCGGAATTTATATTCCTTCAAAATCCCTAAGAAGTTGTGTGGGCGAACTGGGGGGTTTGCGCGTATGTATACTGTATGTTTGATATGATATAATGCTTATATAAAGTATATGGGAGTCGGTCTAAAGGTCCATGTAGGGATTGTTAACTACAAAGGCCGCCAGTGTTACGACATAAGACCACGCGACAGTTTTTTTTCTGAATTTGCGAAAGTAAATTCTATTTGGCGAAAGAAATGGCGAAAGTTTATCTTGATGAGGTGGCTTAAGCGGTTTAATCTTTTATTTTCCTAGGTGAAGTGAGAACCTTCTGACTTGTTATTGGCAGGCAGAGAATAGACCCAAGCACTATAGAGTAATCAAGTGGAGCTGAACCCCCAACCACGATTCAGGGTGTGGATTTTTTGGTTGATTTGCAAAGGATTTTTTGCGAAAGTCTTGGCAAAATAGACGGTGTCCATGGAAGCCAGTAGCCCTCACAGCACCCTTGCACCGCCAAGTCAAGGGAACGTGGTCAACAATGAAACTCTCCTGGTGAATTTCCCCAACATGGCCTTACATATTGGCTGTCTCCCGGATCGCCATGCTGCTTGAGTGCGTCTAAACAGCACAATTGTATAGCTGCAAGCCCGCGAAAGATAAACGTGGGGTTCGCGAAAGATTCGCGAAAGTACTGTTTTTATTCGCGAAGAACGGCCGTCCGCAGATAAAGAATTTAGAGCAACCGTCATATATCAAATATATATATATATATATTATAATATGTCTTGGGGCTTCTCAGACCGTGCTCCCGGAAGCAGTTTTTTTCCAACCCTCGCAGCCAGGGAACGTCGCGACGCCTTGAAGAAGCTTGCATCGTCAGGAGCGGTGGATGTCAGGTGCCGCAGGGGCCGTGGCCCCCAGAAGAGTAGCCAAATGTATGGACAACACAATGGATGGTTTATAGTGGATAATCCCATGAACATGGATGATTTAGGGGTACCCCCATTTCAGGAAACCTCCATATAGCACCCCGCCAGAATGACACATGTTATATTACTTATATACTTTTTGTGAAGAGAAGATAGATTTGTAGAAAAATCCAGTTCCAAAATAAGATGGTAAATTGTGTCACTATATAATATGCGCAAAAAAAAACTGGGATGCTTTGATAGTCAGCATACCTGGTCGTCTAAGTATAAAGTATGGGTTCCGCATTATGTCCCGAGCAGTATTGGTTGATCCCGTTTTAGCATCACCTTTTAACAACATGCACATATGTATAATACTATGTTGATATTTCTATATACATGCTGTACATGTACATGTACATGTGTGCATGGCGTATGTCTATATGCATCAATGCATCTATCTATCCTTTCTATCTATCTATCTATCGTTCTATCTCTATCTATTTTTTCATTGTCTATTTTTCTATCCTTCTATCTGTTTACATGGATATTATAATATATATATATAACGATTATATGTATATATACATGGTTAAACGTTTTTGTGTGTTTTTTGCGCTGTCATGTCAAGTAGCCACACACACACATATATATATACACATACATATTGATTGTGTATAAATCTATGTCTTCATTGGTAAGCCGGCTGTCTCTAGTCGCGCAGGACCAGCTGTGGCATCGAAAGCTGATCTTCTACAGGCGGCCCCAGGGGTTACGTATTGAAAGGATGGCGATCTCCGAACTCATCCAAAATCTTTGAAAGTAATTCGAACATGGCTGGATTTTCTCCAGTTTTTTTGATTATCTTCTGGGGGGATGCCCCTGAAGTAGTTTGATCTGGTGTATGGTCATGCCTATGCGAAACTGGAGATGTTGAGACTTGCAAAAACATGCACAGCCATCTTGACGACCTGGGTTGACGGTTGTTTGGCAGATTTCAATGTTGCGTCATGATCCAAATAGATCTTTGCTTCTTTTTCAAAATCTGCTTCCCTTAGTTCCAAGAGTTGTATAGGATTTCCTAGGTGAATCTTTTGAATCATCTACCCTCTGGTTATTTAACATAGCCATGGAAAATGGACCATTTATAGATGGTTTACCTACTAAAAATGGTGATGTTCCATGGCTATGTTGAATAACCAGATGGTATTATTCAATTATTCCTTAATTTGCATATATTGCATATATTTTGTATTATTTTACAGCTGAAACAGCATGGCTGGTCTAAACCTCAGGCGGAGCAAAATATCACCAAGAAGGCGCGGACGGGGTGCTAGAAACCATGGGAAAATGATGCTTTAACCAGCAAAACAATGGTGATTTCATGGGATGTATAGCTGATTTCTGATGGCTAAGTGGTTTTTAACTCCCGTTTCACTAGGGTTTAATAGCAATTACAACTATAGTTCGTGGGGGCTAGAATCCAACTTTTCTTTTTTTTGGGGGGGGCCAATCTTGTAGCTACCTTGCAAGCCACTGTGGTATGTGTATTTAGAGATGGGATGGCGTCGCGCAAAGGTTGGTCAGTGTAGATCATTTGAGTAGTCGTAGCCATAGTGAACAATTTGATCAATGATAGTTACCAATGGTTTATTTTTGTTTGTGTTTCAATCAAGTTGATCTATAATAACCATGGTGAACACCATGTCTTTTTGGGGTCAACCATAGTGACTTGGGGATGGATCAAAACCTATAACCTTTTGGACATTTAAGATAGCGAACGAGTGAAACTCACCATGTTTATTCGGTCAGTCATCTTTAAATTTGAAGGTACAGTTTAATACCTTTTTTGGGGTGATGGACATCCATTTACCAGCTAGTGTGTTGTTTCAGCAGGCTACCAAGGTTTTGATCCGTCCATGGCTGTACTTGTACTGTGTAAATAGATGTGAGTAGATCTATTGCCGCATTGGTGTGTCTTCCCTGGACAATGGGCATATGTTTGCCCAGACAGGCCTCCCAACCACAAGCCATATGTCAGTAAGGATATGTATATAATAGGGCACTTTAGCACATAGTTAGTCGAATATATTTCTAGTTTAATACCTAGTACTGTTCTTTATAGACTATTTGCAGTACTGCTATTTTTCAATCGTCTTCATTATATTTGAATAACATATTTCAAGACCTCACGTCGCGACGTTGTGACGTCACAATGATGGTGATTTATTTCCGGGGAATCATCCTGTCGAATGTCGAAGACATGACCAACAATAGCGAGTTGAATGATGGAAACATCAATCACCATCCCAATATCGCTGCGTCATATAGATATATGATATAATTGTGTCTATTGCCATCTATGTTTGTATCATGGATCAGGTTTAAAACTATAGGTTTTCAATGTTTTTCATACGTAGATATATCAAATGTATATCAATGTATATTAATGTAAAACGCGCGTATATTCCAAATTTTATCTCTATATGATATATTCATACCTCCTTCCAAATACAACCCCAAAATGGTAAAAACTACGAAAGGTGGAGACTCTAAGACGGGAGACACAAGAGCTGGCGGAGCGTTCGAGGGCCCAATGCTGTGAGTCTTGAAGGTCCCAAGGGACCCCAAGGGAGGGTAGGAAAATATGGAAAAGTCCATTAGAAATGAAGGATTATATCTGGGAAAATCCATGAACCTCATCTTTTTGGGTGGATGGAAAATGATGGAAATGGGTGATTTTTCAGCAATTTTGGCCATACAAATGGTGGTGTCATGGGATATTTATTGGGGTTTGATGGGTTACTCTCTGGTAATTTGTATCCTAGCTATCGAAAACTGTCCATAGAATATTAAAAGACGCTTTGCCTCTTAAACATGCTGACTTTGTTCTTAGCAAACTGCAACGAATTGGCAGAGGGTAACTTCAAAATGCATCATTGCATCTGACCGCAACCTCAAAAGAACATATCCAGTTTAGGCGCCTCAAGGTACATACCAAAACTGTAGACTACCCAACAATCTGGAACCCAAAATCATATCCTTTCTGAAATGAGGGATTTCGACCATAAAATGCGACTTACCAAACCAGAGATCATCTGCATTGCAGACATATCCACTGGAATTAGCTGATCATTTCAGACAATTTAACCCAGCTGGCATGTTTGTCTGAAATTGGGCTACTCGGCTACTCCCAATAAACCTGAGGTTCGCATGAATTCTTCGCGGAGCTTCAGCAAAGCCAGAGTTCCCTCGGCGTCGGCGCCGATTCCATGGGAATATCTTGCAGGAAACTGTGGGATCTTTACCAAGTCTTTGCCACCAAAGGTCGGAATTTCATGGGGAATTTTGGACCAAGGTTTCCTCATTCAAACAGGACTGGATTGGATTTGGGGAGCCATTTCACCACAGACTGATTGGAGGATTGGACCAAGGTTTTGACCTCCAATCCACTTCCGTTTTGGTCGGTTGGTGTCATTACCTTCCAGTAATCATGCCCCATCTACAATACCACAGTGCCAAACCACCCAACTTTGCTGCAAAAACTTCAGACGCTCCCATGCTTCTTAGGGTGACCTCAGCAATCTTCATGCAATGTTCCCACAGCTTGTGATTCAAGTCCGCTCCTTTGACCCATTGGAACCGCAGATTTTGATTTTCGTTGGAAAACTAGTGTTTTGATTTTGTTTCAATTTTCAAAACTACAAAGAAATGATGATGCAACTTGACGAAAATATATTTGGAGGATGGGACGAAACCATAGATCAGATCCCTCCCAGCAAAACATAATTTTCTTGCCTGCGCACGACTGAACCCACACGCACCACACGCACCTGTTCGACTAGCCGAAGGGATATTCATTATTATGGTGTCAAAGTTTTAAACCAGAGGACCACTGATGTTGGTGACCATGCATTTGGTCTCAATCAGTCTGTAGGAAGATTATATCCTTTTCAATCGACTTCATGTCTTGTGTTTGTCAACGCTTTGAATTCCCCGATTCCATCTCATGCAAAAAACATCTTCATACTTGTTCTTGACGCCGTCACGCCGTACTCAATTTTTGGAAGAGAAAGGGTCTCGATCAGAATCAGGTTCTAGCCTGCTCACTTCCCAAGTAATGGGCTGTTTGATTACTCAAGCTGGATTGTCACCTCATTTTGGACAAACTCGACATGATCTCATATGGGAAATCCCTGTCGTTTGCAGGACAATGATCTGTAAATTGGTTTTTCTCCACCTGCCAGATTGTAACAAAGGCGCAGCTCCACCTGCCTGATTGCTTCTCCTCCTGCCATCACTCCCCTTTTCTTTCTGCACTGTGGAGACACCATATCGCCAGCCCCGGATGCTGGGGCACGCCTGGATCCGAGTGGCGGAAAGAAGCCAGACAGAATGTCAGAATAAATGCCAGATAGAATGCAAGAAAGAATAGAATGCCAGAAAGTATGTGAGAATAGATGTCAGATAGAATAACAGAAAGAATGTCAGATGGAGTGCCAGAAAGAATATCAGATAGAATGCCACGGTGGGGATCACTCGAAGTCAAGTAATTCACGATGCATTTTCCAGCACAGTGGATTGGTGGAGGGTTGTTAATCCCCATAATGATTGTGATGATACTCCCGTCAAAACTCACTTTTGCAGTGATGGACTGATAGCATATACTTACATTAGTTTGTAAAAATTCCGCTGAAGTATAAGTGGAATGACGAAACGACGAATAGTATCATACAGTATCATCATTCGATGATCATCACACCAATCACCTTACTAATCTCACTTTTCATAGGCCAATATATATGAGAATGGGTCAAAACCATGTAGCCCTGGTGAACATCAAAATAGGTGGCAAATGGATGTTCATCCCCTAATAAACTGTATCTATAGGTATTGATCCATAGCCATATTAATAAAAGGTAGCCTTTTCTGCTGAGGGCTGAGCCATGCTGTATTTCTCCATACGTTTCGCTGGTTTCACCTGAGGTTCTCAGGCGCAGCAGCAGGGCCTGGTCACCTCCCAGCTGCGTCAGCTGAGCGCGCAGCAGGCGCAAAGCTGCAGCCTGCAGGCGGAGCCGGAGCCGATCTGGGCAGATGGTATGTGATTGTGTTATATTCATATATATATAATTATATATATATAATTATATACATATATATATATATATATATATGTATAATTATATATATTTATATTTATATATATATATATTAATACATATTTCTATATGTATAAATATATATATATATTTATACATTTACATACATATGTATATATTTACATACTGTTGTACCCCGATTACTGTATTGTGTCAAGTTTTCCCAATATAGTTCGGAATCAGTGTACTTGTTGGGGTGGTACGGTATTGTGGAAACTTCTTCTCTGAGGCCTTTTGTTGTTCAACTTTATTTTCATTTTTTCACTTTTGGTGTTTTTTTTCATTTTATTAAAAATAGTTAATTAATTAATTGATTGATTAATTAATCAATTAATGAATACTTGTAACATGTTTTTGAACATACACAAAAATAATTATAGGATGCATGATTAAAACCAAAAAGCGGCACCCAAACCATTTTTCAAGGGGGTACCCCATCAGCAAGGTTGATCTTCAATATTTTGTTTGTTGTGGTGGTCCTCTATTGTGTCAAGGTTTTTTAAAGTGAAAATGTTCCAAAATCCTGTTCTCCTTTCCTTTTCCTTTCCTTGCCTAAACCTTTCTTTTTTGCTTTCTTAGTTCCATTCTTTTGGAATTCTCAAAATGTCTAATTTCCCAAACTATAGGATATCTTATTAAAACCCCATTTAAAAATAGACTCACACAATCTTTCAAGGGGGTACCCCTTGAGCAGCATTGATCTTCAATTGTATGTTTTTTGTGGTGGTCCTCTATTGTGTCAAGCTTTTTTTGAAGTGGTTTTTGTCCAAATTCCTTTTCCTTTCCTTTGCTAAACCTTTCTTTTTTGCTTCCTTAGTTCCATTCTTTTGGAATTCTCAAAATGTCTAATTTCCCAAAATATAGGATATCTTATTAAAACCCCATTTAAAAATAGACTCACACAATTTTTCAAGGGGGTACCCCTTGAGCAGCATTGATCTTCAATTGTATGTTTTTTGTGGGGGTCCTCTATTGTGTCAAGCTTTTTTTGAAGTGGTTTTTGTCCAAATTCCTTTTCTCCTTTACTTTTCCTTTCCTTTGCTAAACCTTTCTTTTTTACTTTCTTAGTTCCATTCTTTTGGAATTCTCAAAATGTCTAATTTCCCAAAATATAGGATATCTTATATATTAAAACCCCATAAAAACAGCACTCACACATTTTTTCAAGGGGGTAGCCCTTGAGCAGCATTGATCTTCAATTGTATGTTTGTTGTGGGGGTCCTCTATTGTGTCAAGCTTTTTTTTGATGTGATTTTAGTCCAAAATCCTTTTCTCCTTTCCTTTGCTATAGCTTTTGCCTCTCTCTTAGTTCAATTCTCTTGGCATCATCTCCTTGATTTCTATGGTGTTTCTATGATATTTCTATAAAGTTTCTATGGCAATTCTACGGAATTTCCATGGTGTTTCTATGATATTCTATGGTGTTTCGAAAGGGGTGTCTATGGTACAGTATTTCTGTGGGATTCCAATGGTTATTCAAAAGGATGTCTATGGGATTTCCTTCGGATTCCTGTGGATTCCTATGGGGTTTCTATGATATTCCTTTGGGATTTCTTTTGGGGGTTCCATGATATTTCTATTGGATTCCTATGATATTGGAAATGTCTATGGCATTTCTATGATATTTCTATAGGAATTCTTTGGGAAATCTATTGGATTTCCATGAGGTTTCTTTGAAATGTCTACGTTGGTTCTATGATATTTCTATGGGATTTCTATTGGATTTCAGTGGGAGTTCCATGATGTTTCTATGATCTTTCTATGGGATTTCTGTTGTGGGATTCCTATGGGGTTTCCATGATCTTTCTATGATATTTCTATGGGATTGCTATGGGATGTCAATTTGAAGTAAGTTGAAATCATTTGAAAATCAATTGAACGTAAATTGGTATCAATTGAAAATCAATTGAAAGTAAGTTGAAATCAATTGATATCCAATTGAACGTAAATTGAACTCAATTGAAAATCAATTAGTAAGTTGAAATCAATTGATAATCAATTGAACGTAAATTGAACATAAGTTGAAATCAGTTGAAAGTAAATTGAAATCAATTGAAAGTAAATTGAAATCAATTGAGAATAAATCGAAATCAACCGAAAGCAAATTGAAAATCAATTGAAATTAATTGAAATCAATTAATCAATCGATCCAATATTATTCGGTCCCTGGTTCCTTCAAAAAATAACTCTAAAGTGTAGCCTGAAATTGTTTAGGGGGGGTCCCCCCTTTACTAATCAGAATCCTATGTATATATATATATATATATACACACGCACAAATTATCACAAAATTACATCTTTACATCTATGTATATCTCCTCCTCCTTGTTCTTCTCCTCCTCCTTCATCTCCTCCTCCGCCTCTTTGTTGTCTTTATCTCCTCTGCCAGCTCCGGATGCAGTGGGTCACGCCTGGGCCCGAACCTTATGGTCAGCTCCGGATGCAGCCGCAGCGGACCACGCCTGGACACGAACACCACATCGCGAGCTCTGGAGGCCGCTGGGCACGCCTGGGCCCGAACCCCATCGCGAGCTCATGTCAGAACAGAATGGCAGATAGACAGACAGAAGATGCAGGAAAGAATGTCAGAATATATGTCAGATGGAATGCCAGACAGAATGTGAGAATATATGCCAAAAAAGAATGTCAGATAAAATGTCAGAACATATGTCAGGTAGAGTGTCAGGTAGAATGCAAAAAGACTGCCAGATAGAATGTCAGACTATATGCCAGATATATGTCAGACTAAAATATGTCAGGGTGGAGATCACTCGCAGTAAAATATCTTTTTAAGCTGGTCCCAGGATGGTGGATATCCCTAGTGGGGAGCCAAGGAGCCCACGAATCGACAAATCGCACTAAAGATCAATGGGTAGGAAAGTTAGTGCTTGGGGATGTCAACAAATGTGGTAACCCCAACATACCCCAACACTAACATACATAATAATTACATACATGCATGCTTGCATGCATGCATACAGACCGACCGACTGACAGACAGACAGATGGTAAAATGATTTTGGTTTATATATATATATATGTACGGATTTGGTAGTTTAGCGCTCACCAATTCTAGTCATGTAGTTAAACCATGTATCGTGAATAATGTCAGCAAATGCGACTGATTGACATTATTTAACCCATCGTACATGTCAGCAAATGTGAGCAATATCCATACACCTAATTTAGCACTCGTTTCTTTGCAACTATATTTGGTTTCTCATATTGGCATTGGATTATGGTTTGGGTAGGGTTAACGTACCCCATTTTGTTGTTAGTTGCTTGGTCGCGTTGACTCCAAACACCTCCCAAAGGTCCTTCATCCACCGTTCATGACCACCAAACAGTTTCTCAGAACGCACGGCTGGATCCACAGAGTAAATGTACATAGACATATTTACTTACACGTACGTGTATACAAAATACCTATATATATATACATGTGTGTACTATGTATATATATATATGTGTTTTTCAACAACCCACGCTAAAAACGGATACAAATATCCAACAATGTCTCCTTTGATTTTTGGCTACGGGTGTGTCTGTGAATTGGGTATGCCCCCCAAAATGGTAATTTCAACAGGGGATATGATTATGCAGTGGATTTAGAGGGAAATATTATGACATCTATCCATACATATTCTATGTTGAGGTATCAACCCCTCAAGTATTAAAATTTTGTATCTTTGGGTTTTATGAAATCCATATGAAATCCATTGGTATCGCATGGCATTGGCATCGCATCCCTTTATCTCGGCGGCGTCGCTACGCCTCAGGTGGAGCTGAAATTGCTGCGTGACAAGCTGCGGATGTCGGAGCGCGAAAGAGAGGTGGGGTTCTCCGAAAGGCTGACATGTGTTTGAAGCATGTTGAAACCCCAAAACTTTTTTTTTTTTTTTACCGCGTATCAACTGGTGCAGGATTTCGCAACCATCCACAGTATGTGTGGGTAAACAGCATGGTTTTGGTTAGGACGTTCCTTTAAACCAATCCAGTGAATGGTAGGTTGTAATCCAATTATTTTTGACTGGGTCAACCTACTGGATGTACTATTCAATAGTTTGCTGCAATTTAACTGAAAATGATGATATTTACTAGATAACTAAAAAGGTACGATATTTTGTTTGCATGCTGTGTAGGATTTACCATGACAATGGAATCTATATTCTACCCAACTTATCATACTTTTCCGGTTTATAACATTTCATAAGTATGTCGTTCAGACAAAGGTAGGGAGGTAAACATCCCACATTGGGGATCGATCAGAAGCTAGTACTGTCTTGTAATTAAACATAGCGATAGAAATATATATATAGGTACCCTCTGGTAAACTAACATAACTATGGAAAATCACCATTTTTAATGGGAAAACTCACTATAAATGGCCATGTTCAATAACTATGTTAAATTACCAGAGGGTAAATCATCTATAAATGGGGCATCATGCATAGCCGCTATGCATAGCCCATAGCTATGTTAGGTTACTGGCGGGTACACTATATTTGGGAGGATGAATGAAACTGAACAGCAGGGCACCAGGGTCTCGACTTCCCATAGCCATACGGGGATCGACAAACAAAATCTCCCTATAAAAGGGATGCGGGGGAGAACATGTTACGTACTTGCACCCTCCGTTAAGACCAATATATCAGTATGACAGACCCAGTTTGAGGTTATTCAACATGAGTCACTGATATATTTTCCAAACTTGAAGGATTTTCAGCTTCTACTATCACCAGCACCCAACATACCTGTCACCAGCACTGGTCACTGGTCACTGGTGAGATGCTGAGGATCTGCATTTGAAACATGTCCAGCTGACGGCGCAGTTACAAGCAACCTTGGCAGTTGCGCGAAAGGAGGCTCCAGATGTAACTCTGGGTTCAAATGATCCCGGGAAAATGATGGCAGTGCCATGTTTTTTTTTTTTCGATGGCCAACAGAAAACCTAGCCACACATAACAATTCCGTAGTTTTGATGGGGATTTCATGTAGGACTATTTTCGATTCAAAGCGGAGATGGAAATCGGATTCAAAACCAGAGTATTTGTACAAAAGGCTTCAAACAAACCACTATGAAACAGACATTTTTTGGGCTCAGTGTGATGCTATTTGGCATGTGCAGAGGCCCTATAAGGGCCTAGGGTTTTTCCGCCTCCTTTTTTTCCATTCACCGCAGGTAAGCGACCACTCTGCGGGACTGAAACAACAGCTGCTGCAAGAAGATGATGTGGCGGATTGTCTCGGCGGGATGGTGGTTGGGGGTTGGCAGGAACAGAGGTCTGTCAGTCATATTTTGACACATTTTGGTGAGTTTTAAGCGTTTGAGATATGGAACAATGATGAACAATGCATACCCCGACATGAAGAGTGTTTTCCTTCCGAAACGAGAAAACAGAATTGTTGATTCAATATCCACATTTGTTGACAGAATTGGTTCAACAATTTTAAGATCATTCAAAACCCAGATGCACTAACAGAAGTGATTGGAAACCTGGTTGACAACATTGGTTTGCAAAAGAACACACTTTCAGATTTCATCAACCAAATATATCCAAATATTGTATCTCACTTTTAACCAAATCTGACCATTTTTTCGGGAAGAAAAACCATTCCCCCCCTGGTATATCGCCAGGTGACGCCGCTGACCGTTTGCAGGTGCGTTATGCTGCGTTCAGCACGGGGCATTCGATCAGGATTTTAGCAACAAACATTGGGGTTCTCCTACATGTTCTACAGATTCTGTCTTGTTTTTCCCTCAGTGAAAGTGGACTTTTTTTTGGTGCCGACATTGAACCATCCAACTCTGTGGCGGAAACCATGATATGGGTCCATTGGTGCCAGTCCACTAGCATCATTGCCCGTTGTCTTTTGTTTCATGGGTTTAGTATTACACCTCGAAATCAATTCGACAATTGTTTGGGGTCAGCATCTTTTGTGGATAGTTTGGTGGAACTTTCATATACTTTTTACTATACATGTGACACATGGATGTATTAACCGCAACCAGCCAAGCAAAGAAAGATGGAGGGTGTCCGTAATTTGCTGACCGGTTAACTCCTGAGGTCCTGGTTTGGTAATCCATGGTAATCCTGTGTGGGTTTGTCTGAAAATAGGGAGGGCCCGGGTACTTCCAAAATCCTTAGAGATGATCATACCTCCCCTCTATCAAAATGACAATGCTTGGGGCCCATCCCAAATTTTCAGACCCAAACATCGAAAAGATTTGATTGGTTGATTCTTTCATCCCATAGTTCCAAACATATTACTATCCCGCATTATCCCCAACTGTTATTGTAGATGTTTCTGTAGATTTCCTCCCCCAAAAACTCACCATCTTGCTGAATCAGCAGGCGCAAATAGATGCAGCGATGGCCACCTCACCGAGGCAGTGCAAGGGATGTCACCCTCTAGTAAACCAAGTAACATAGCTATGGAAGCCATGGCCCGTAGAAGTAGATGATTTAACATTTTAAAATGTTGATTTTCAATATAGTTGGGTTTGTTTACCAGAGGGTACAAAGGTATTTAGATATCGATGATTGGTTTGGTATGTTTTAATTGTAAAGGTTCTAACTTCCACTTCGCTTAGACTATGCCTATAATCCCTGTCTTGAAATAGGCCAAACATGGTAATGTATCCAAAATTTGGATACATGTCCAATGTTCCCAAATTTTGAATACATTGTCGGAATGGACCATGTTTGTCGGAAACTTGGGCCATGTTTGTCGGAAAAAGTGCCTTTGATGGAACGTTTTTTTTTGGAACAACTGCTGTCGAAAAAAATATAGTTGCGAAATCCGTAGATTAGTGGGGTGTTTGAGTCGGGACAAACCGTGACGGAGCGTGACAAACCGTGACAAACCGTGACGAACCGTGACGCAGACCAAAAACTCCACTTAAATTGGAGGCATTGTCGGAAAATAAATGAAAATAGCGTGACGCATCGTGACGCGCCGTGACGGGCTATATTGGAAGTCACGCAATGAAGTGGTGAACAATGTGAGTGGCTGATTGATGAAGAACCCCAAGGTCTGTTGAAAGTACCTTAGGATTTGTCGGAATAGCCCCAGGGTTTGTCGAAAAGTGCCTTTTCTAGAAATGTTATCAAATATTAGATCATATTTTTGAGTCACAGGGGATGTACTGTACAATAATTCCCACTCAGTCTTCGACAAAGTTTAACTGGGGCTTTCACAACGACAAAGTTCAACTTTGTCTTTGGAAGCGACATGTGTTTACTGGGCATTATCAGACCCAATGAGTACTAGTATAAATATATACTGGAGTCCAGAGTTTCAAACAAATCCCACTCCAAACCCAGAGCGTGAAAAGTGCGTGAAACGACCGTGAAAAACCCGTGAAAAGACAGTGAAAAACCCGTGAAAACCAATCAAAAACTTGAGCATGGAAACCACATATTTTTATTCAGAATTTTGAGGATTGATTTACGGATTCGATTAGGCTCAGAGGAAAGGTCACCTTTTTTGACTATATATATATTTATATATCAGCAGTCAATGAGTGTCTTTAAGTAAAGTCATGGTTTTACTTGGACGACAACGTTTAACTTTGTTCTTGGAAGTAGTGGGATTAGTAAACATTGTAATTACGTTAAACCTGTTAAAATTGGTCACAACTGTTTAAATGGCAACGGGGAGGAATCCAGTTGGCAACTGCAGGTTTCCTGAGTCTGGGATAGCCTATGGTCGCTTCAAGAAAAACTGACAGTACGACGTAAAGGTAAACGACTCAACTCAACTGGTGTTCTATCATGTTCTATTGGTTTCTGGCCATGTTTGATGGTCAAAACATGTCGAAAGTATGACGGTTGAAGTAGAGTTGTTGTGACATGTTGCTTTCCAATCCAGTCTTCACAAGTCTCACTTATCAAATCACGACTTTAGTTGCTGAAAACCTGAGTGTTTCGAATATGTTTCGAATAACATCATATAAAATACCCTCTGGTAATTTAACATAGCTATTGAACATGGCCATTATAGTGGATTTTCCCATTAAACATGGTGATTTTCCATAGTTATGTTAGTTTACCAGAGGGTAATCCTTGCTTTGCCAAGTTGTAGATGTTTTCTCCCGGAAATCACCACGAGATGCCAGGCAGGCGGTGCCATCCGTGCCCGAGGTTGGAGATAGGGAGATAGCCCTTCTGCACCCGAGTCAGCGTAATATCTACGTAAAACATATCGTTAGAATTCTATATAAAACATTATAAAACCCTAAAACGGTAGAAAACTTTTAGGTTTTAGGGTTTACAGTAGAGGTACAAACCGTTTTACGATAATGTGTGGATTATCAGAATTCTACGGTAGAAAACACGTCGTTTGACTTTCAGGGATATATAAAACACATGTTTTCTTTTGTTTGCGGAAAATCATGAACAATGAAATATGACCCATTTTCCATTGCCCGGACCTGGCTGGCGTGGTAAATCCCTATGTTTCCATGTTTTTCATGAGTGAATCATCCACGTGTGTGGCCAACTTCCATGACCACCCAGTTTGACTACCAGAGAGTGAGAGACTTGGAATTTGCGAGGATCATTTTTTTAATTTCAAACCGAAGTTGGATTGGAAAGATGGAGAATCTCAGAACTGAGGACCCCCTTTGCTGGGGAAACCATGGTTTCCTGCATAATGTCTCATTTTGACGGATCCAACGAGAGAGTGGATGACATTATGACAAGTGTGTCTCACTGCTTTACCCAACAACTTGCTTGACCCCAGGCGCCAAAGCGTAGCGCCCACCTCACCGTTGTCTAGCGCTCAGAAACACATTGAAAGATGGCAACTGGTACTACTAGTACCCTCCGGCAATCAAACATGGCTAGCTGGGAAATCCCCGAACTAAATGGACATTTCTAGCTGCGAAAATCCTGGAACTAAATGGATGATTTGCCATTGCCATGTTTGATTAAGGGATGGTAGAAATCTATCTCGAGAACAAAGAGAAGACCACTTCTTCAAAGTAGCTACTAGGGGAGAATGTTTGGATGTTGATATATAATATCAGAATACCTCCTAAGGAAAATGTATGGATTTCTTATAATCCGTTTTGGAAAAAACACGAGAAGAAACAACATGTAGCAATCTCCACACTTGTCGCCTGCACTTAGGCACCCTCATTGTTGAGTGGCGAGGACGAGTTGAAACTTGTTTGGGCAGATTCAACTTCTTGATACCCAGGTCCATCATGGTCCATCATCTTTGTTGTTCGGTGAAAAAGAATGATATTCCAGTCCATCGGAAACCTTTGGCATCTAAACATTCTCAAACATGAAGACATTGGTTAAACTCCAGATTTATTGTTGTCAATATCCAGATTTCTTGAGTTTAGTGTGGTTTACCATGATGCGGCACGCTTAAAATCTCAGTGTGGCAGGATCCACAGGCAATAAACAAATCAGTTGGTTTTCAGAGATGCAGTTTCTTTTCAGGGGAAACTGGGCATCAAAAACAGTCTGGAAGAAATGGTGTTTAAACAAATAACAGTTTCTTTAAAATCGATTCATGAGCAATCTTTTTCCAATCCATTCATGGCAGTTGCGCTTCAGCCTGTCACTGCCTAGGAAGAGCAACTTGTCCAGCGCTCTTCGTCAGATTGGGGACCTCAAGCAACGAGTGCACGAGCTTCAAGCCGAGAAAGCTGGGCTGCAGGGGCGCTCGAAGCGCCAACAGTGCAGGAATCAGCTAAGGAAGATCTCCAAAGGACTCATGGAGTGGTAACCTGGCGAAGAAGATTATCCAGTGATGAATCAGGGCTGCTGAATTACCCTCTGGTAATTTAACATAGCTATTGAAAATGACCATATATAGTGGATTTTCCCATTAAAAATGGTGATTTTCCATAGCTATGTTAAATTACCAGAGGGTATGACATTGGTGCTTTTGCGGATGAAATCCCCGTTTTTCACATATGGTTCACTCCTTTTTCGGGGTCTGTGGTGGGAGGAGCAGTGCTGCTCCAAAGAGAATTTTCAGGACCATGGATGGACGTGATCTGCATGATCACGAGCTACTATATATCATCATATCGTTCAATAATCACTCATATACAACAAATATTTTAGTGCATCTCTGCATCCCCATTTTTTGTGTGACTGATGGAAGTTGAATCTCCCAACAACTATACTAGGAAAAATGGGGGGGAATTGCAACAGTGTGTCCCCACTGGGCCCTTGGACTGGATGGCCTGGATGGCTGCATGGCCTGGGGCTCGGATCAACTCCCAGCTGTATTTCACTGGGTATGACCCACTGGGAAAGTGTCTGGATCTGTGTTGCTGCTGGTGGTCCAGAAAGTGCAGTACCCATCAGTACCCCAGAACCACGTTGCTGCAAGGTCATAACCATGAGATAGGTTGGCCCATTCCCGAATAGAAGTTGGTATTGCTGGTAGTGCGTGTCAACGCTGTGAATGTCGTCTGGAAGGTGAAACATGCTTGGAACATCTTGCAACCAGATACAGTATTTAGAGTTGTGGTAAAGCGAAAACCCAGTTACGAAATATGATTTAGTATTCTCAGCAGGCTTTATTCTTGGGTAAGTTGGGGATGCGTTCTTACGTATTAATGTCAAGTCAGGATTAGTTAACACCCCGTTATTAATCATAACACCCCGTTATTAATCAACCTCCTCCCATTTTTTTTTGCAATTTAAAAACAGATGGTCCCCCAGGATTAATAAACCGTTTTGGCCGGACATGATTAATCAACCACCAGTGCTGAAATCCCATTTTGTTTTATTGTCCAACTCTCTTTATTTTCAATTGGTTTCCTTATTCTATACTTAAGTTGAAACCTCATGAACACCAGAAATCATCACTGCTGATCATTGAAAATTTGAAAAACAACTATTCCCCAAATGATCGATTTCTAATCAAATTCTTTACACAAATCAGCAATTTCGATAGCTCCCAAAGGGCCCCCATGAGCCCATGTGCCCCATCAATAATAATCAGAGGATTCCCCTTATTAATCAACCCCTTCCAAGGGGGCGTTTATTTACGTGGAAAGCAAAGAAAGACCTTGCAAGGTATACCCTGACCTTCTGGGGGGGGGTTATTAATCCGGTGTTGGCATTACATCTTATTACTGTATTTTGTAGATTACCACATGGTGGTTTCCTGAAATAGGGGTACCCCCAAATCATCAATTTTAATGGGATTTTCCATTATAAACCAACCATTTTTGGATACCCCATTTATATCCCCTACATTACCCTGTTTGTTTTTTGCCTTCATGTTATTTTTACCGCTTGTTCGAAGAGGTGATGCAGATGCAAGGCTAGGGGTCTTTATATCACGAAGATGCTGCGGCAAATGTAGTTCAAACGCTCATGCCTTGTTTTGGCTTAACGGTTCGCTCGTTTAGTGCAAGCAATGGCCATCTAATATGGGCATTTATGTTTCAATCCAACATGAAATCCACTTGTGTCAACATGGTGCAGGATCCTACAGCATGTTCAGCAATTCCAGCACACATCTTGTGCATGCAGCAAGTCTTGGACTTCAGCTGCAGCCAGTCTTGCCACTGCAACGTACGTCTCATGCCGCGATCTGCAGAGGAGTTTGGGCCACTAAACAGGCGAATCCGAATCGGCGATTTTGCCACATAGATAGACACATGGATAGATAGACTTGGACAACTATCCATGGAAAGCACGGGACCGTCCGTACATCACACATTTACCCCAGAAGTCATGGCTGCCCAGGCACCGGGCGTGTGCTGCGATCAGCACGGCTCCACGGAGCCTGGCGCCATACAAGGAAGACATGGAGGAGGTGAAGAGAGCCTTGGCAGAAACTGTGGAGTTTTTTTGGTTGAACCTTGGGTGGGTAGTCTAGTGCAACCTCGGATGAACATAACTTAAGCTGCTATAGTGGAAACTGAGGACTGGCTCTGTTAGGCCTGATATGGACATACATCGACCCTGCCAAAAAGCAATTTTTTCAACACGAAGGTCTATGTTGGTTGCTGAGAAATCTCGCAACCCATTTTTTCATTGGATACATTATGTCAGACTTTAGAGATCGGTATGCCTCGCTGACCTGGGTTTAAGCATCGTGCTTCCCAATAAGGTCATTCCAGTTTGTACTCTCGATTCGTCAGCCTGGTTCAACCCTCCATGGCTTTGACTATACATGTTTATCCCATTTATTCTCGCATTTATCCCATGTTGTTCAAATATGGTCGCCATTGCGTGGGTAGAAATTTGAATAGTGACATTTTCAAGAACAATCACGAAAATGGGACATCATTAAATTTCATGTCGTTATTCTAGTATGTTCTTTCTACTTGAGTCTACTTCAGGATGGTTATGTTTATATGCACACATATATATAGTGTATATATATATATATATGATTTTATTTACAACATGCATTGTAGGCAAAATCTAACCCCATCGAACCCACCAATTACAGTATCAGCTTGGATGATCCAAACGGTTGAGATCCCGTTGGGCCCAGGATTACTTGCCATGCCAGTGGCGGCCTCGTCATCGGCGACCTGCGCGACCTCGGTGGCGCAAAGAGTGCTGGAAGCCTTTAACGAGGAGAGATTGAGGAGAGTAGTTCCACGGGAAATGTCTTGGAAGTTTGGTTTGTATGGTAGGTTTTAAAACTATATCATATGTATATATTAGTCCATGTATAAACACATGCTTTTCAAGCACTCGTAAATATTTGTTTTGTCTGTATGTTTCATATTGCATATATTTGACAGTTTTTGAAAAACGATTGATGCGGAAGAAACCTCTATACATATAATATTAATAGCCAGTTCCTTTCGGGAAAACATGGCACCCGTTTTTACACATAAATTGACCGCCAGTTGACCCATTGGTATGTGCTTGATATTTTTTTGGGATAAATGTGGATATAAGTACTAGGTAAGTGCGATGCAATATATATACCCTCCAGTAAATTAAGATCGGAAAACCCCGTGGAGAAAACCCAAGGAAAGGATCTGGAAATGGTGGGTTTTCCATTTGCTAAAGGAGGTGCCATGCCATTCCTTGGATTTGGCTTCGCTGCTGATGGGAGCTGTCCTTAAGGGTGGGTCGATGTTCCGGAAAATGTTGGAATTCATGATAACTCATGCCCCAGTAACCTTGGTTGGGAGATGAAAGCATATGAAATCACAAATTTAGGGCCATACAATTCGGGGTGTTTAATATTAGGGCGATTGGATTGTCCAAAGACTTTGGGAAATGTTTTTTTGGTTTCACTGTCTTGATTCTTAAGGAAACACAATGAATTTCCTTCAGCTGTATCTGAAATTCAAAACTTGTTGTTCATGTAAACATTTTCTATACCATGTAATTGACAAAGATGGGCATATGCTACCTGGGTTTGTCTGAAAGTAAGGCACCCTTGAAATCCAGTGGTTGGTCGCATTTTTTATTCGGAACAAGTTCCCTGTTTTCAATCGGACCCATATCCAGTACTGATGGGTTGACCAACTGCTTTCTATAGTGCTATGCCTACAGTATATTTTCGTATGACAAACGATGATTTCATGCCGTGTATACATTCATGACAGTACATATTTTTGTCAAACGCCTACGTCATACCAATTCCATTTCACAACGCTTTTTACATGTCTCGAATTTCTCGGATATTTTTAGATGTTTGATGGTGAATCAGCCCTTTTTTTTTTGGAATACCTTAGGATGATTCCCATGCCATGCTCAGGACCCGATGGTGCTTATGTGGTCTCCGCCGTGATGCAGTTGATCCAGTCCGAGGCCGGTGGAGTCAACCCCCAAAATCACCAGAAATGGGTGGTAGAAACCATCGCCAAGTGCTGGGTTTATGGCGTTGCGTTTCCCACAGTAAAATACATTGTTTTCTTCGAGTGATCCCCGCCCTGATCCATTATTCCGACACAGTTTCTGACATATACCACCTGGAAGTCATTGTTTCTGGCATATACTCTGACATTTTTTCTGGCATTCTATCTGGCATCTATTCTGACATAGCTTCTGGCATATATTCTGACATTCTTCCTGGCATTCTATCTGGCAGACATTCTTTCTGGCATTCTATCTGGTAAATCTTCGGAGATTCTTTGTGTTTTAGGTTCCACCGGGAACACTCTGATCGCTTGCGATAAAGGTCCGGCGGGGAACACTTGATCCGGAGCTTGCGGTGGCAGGAAGGATCCGAAGACTAAAACGAACAGTGCCCTTCACCTTCAGAAGGCTTGAAGGGGGGCTTGAAGGGGCGGGTTGAAGGGGGGCTTCAAGCCCTTCTCCAGGGGGCTTCAAGGGGAGCTTCAAGGGGGCTTGAGAAGGGCTTAGATTTGTTTGCCGTTGACACGTGTGTCTGTTTACCCTCATTGCATACCAAAATTTGAAAATTTGCGCACAATCCTCACTTTTTCATCTTAACAAAATCCGTATTTTCCACGATGGAACATTCACTTTTCCAAAACAAAAACACCATTTTTCACGGTGAAACATCCCAATTCCCACGCCAGGTGAAACGCCAGGCGCGGGCCATCCACAGTTCGCTGACCGCGAGTCGTTTATCGGGCGGCCGAACGGGAGCCATGGAGGAAGTCGTTGGGTGGCTGCAGCAGATGCAGAAACAGCTGCTGGGCGATTTGGTGGGGGGTCAGAATTTTGCAGGGACAGATTGGAATGTCTATTGTTGCGAAGTGGGAATTGTCCAAGTGGGATGGTTTATTTATAACATTATGCTTAACTTGGGATGGTTTGCCAGATCTGGGATGTATTTCTTAGTACTATCGAATTGTTGGGGTACCCAATTTATCAATGACTCATAGCCATTTCAGGAGTTTCCATTTTTTTCACCATGAAACATGGATGAATCTGGGTGTTTAAGATGGGTTGAATGATAAAGTCTTGAAAATGGAGAACATTGTGAATATATTTTTGCCAATACAAAATGGTAGTTTGTTTTTTTTACATACTGTTAGGTATTAATTTTGAGGGTAAATATACTACAACCAATATATTTCTTCTTACATATCCAATGTTGGGTCCTGTTTTGGCTGGTCGACACTTCGCTAACCAGGGTAAACAATGATTATTTGGATTCCATCCATGAGCAAACATGCACAAATAACATTAGTATACATGCATTAAATTATATATATATATGTGTATATATATATATTGGAATTGTTGGTGGAGACACTTGTCGATCCATGTCTTAGATCTTCTGGAGCAATTGACTTGGACGATGAATCCAAGAATAAATAGGGATTTAACCAAGAGAAGTGATAATGGGGCAAAGTTTGGGATCTGGAAATGACGGCCTGAGATGTTCCGGAGGTTCCAATATGTTTTGGATGGTGCTTCCCCCAATCAAACATGAGCCACGTTCAAAACTGCCGGCAATTGATTTTAGTATTCGGCGATTCGGTGGAATTTATTCTTTAAGAAATTGAATGGCGTCACACGCGCGCAAGCTTTTCACAAGCTTCGCGCAAGCTCATGTACGTGCAAGCTTCGCGCAAGCCCGAAATCACGTAGATCATTGAAACATAAATAAATGAATATACAACGAAAAGGGATTCTGAATGGTAATAGGCCATGGAGTTAATTGTTGCGTGTATAATTTTGACCCTTGAAGGTTTTCAAACATCCTGAATTTTGCGTAAGGTTCGCGCAAGCTTCGCGCAAGCAAAGGGGTTCCTGGCTACTATGCCCCACAGAAACCGGTAGCAAGACGATCATAGACTCACCATATTGGCTACATTTTTCTACTATTGAAGTTTCGAACACCGCTCACTTGGCGGCTTGGCGCTGGAACATTTGCAAATTGTAAATGGTTCATAATGGTTCTGCCATTTCTCATTAATTAAGCTGATTCAAACATATCCATTCATGTGAAGAAAATCATGTCTTGTGCTGTCAATTCACTTCCGGCAATCCAGCTTGGTAATGGAACAGAATAATCTTCAATAGGAAAATCATGGAAGATCCAGCTCATAATTTCTAAGTAATGTCCAGCACAAGTTGAGAATTGGACAGTAACATTTTTCCCTGCTGGGTTTAGCCACTAAAAGACCTTTAGCAGTTTTGGACTATTGTGTTGGGTGATTCAAAACAATGAATTTATATGTCGAAATCTGGTTTTCGAAGCCAACCAGATGAGTTGAGGCTGTTGTTGGAGGTGGTTTCTTCCAACGAAGATGAGGACGACGAAATCTGGGATCGCACCTTGACATCTGTGAATTTTCTCTTGTCCCTGGTGATGAATTGGCTATCCATTGATTAGGGCGCCACCAAAAATTGGGATGTTTCACTGTTTCACTAGTCTCCTCCGGCGAATGAGAACAGCAGGCCCCATGTCCTGGTGTAAAGTGGATCCCATGTGCGCCGGGCTTGTGATGGCATGGGATCCCAAAAGGATCCAAAAGGATCCACTGCTCTGAATCTTAAGGCCAGGTTTTGTGTCGCCTTTTTGACTCAAAAGTATGGATGAAGGGTTTTCTACCTTCTCAAAGGTATGTGCCTGTCTCGGCCCTCCTCCCTGTATCAAAGGTGCTTTCTTTTTCCCCTCCTCAAAGGTCCTGGTTTCCCAGCAGTATTCCTCGAAAACTTTCCCATATTCGAAGGATTTCTCAGGTCCAAGTGTTTTCCCACAGTGAAGGCTCGCGCTCAAGGCTGCAAAAAAAAGAAATCCCGGAGACAAACCCATACCCCGGGGAAGAACACTTGCGACCGAACATTGCAAATATGCATAAAACATGCTATGTGTTTTTCTCAATGGTATGTGCCCGTCTTGATTTTATTTATTTATTTTTTTCTCCCCGGAGGTCCCGGAGAGGAACCCTTGGAATTTCTTCCCCCGGAGGTCCCGTAGAGGAACCCTTGAAACCCTTTTGTTCGTTTTTTCCTCTTCGTCGTCTTTCGTCGTCCGTCGTGTTTCAATGGGGATCCTTGAGACAGACACTTGACCTGAGCAAGACCACAAACGAGAAAGTACCTTGGCGCAGACCTTCGATTAACCACTCATGTGACAAGGACCAAATGCTTCAATTTGAGAATACCTTGCCCAAAGATCAGGTTTGTGTTATGTTTTTTCTTTTGTCCGCATAGGTTTTTTAAATCAAAGTGCATGTTTAATCCTGGAAGTTGAAGCTGACTTTACTAATACTTTGAAGGGGCGACCATTCTTAAGAGCAGAAGCTGCACTTGGAGCCATCCCACATCTTCGCCGAAATCAGCCTCCTTTGACCTTGACGATTTGAAATACCCACTGAACTTTGATGCTGTGCATTCCTGCATTATTGCAGTACTTATACATGGCCCTGGAACGTCCCCAGTTTGAAGAAGACAAGAATGAAGGATTTTCCATTGCAAGATCATCCCAATTTATCCTCATGTGTGTTCATTACATGACCTTTTTTTCCCACCTCTTTCAATTCTTTGATGCTCTTCTCCCAAGTAAAAAATCACTCTAGGAGTCACACATCCCGATTATTCAATGTTTGTTCTTTTGTTGTACACCCGAAAAAAAGAGACATATGCAGTTTATGATAAATCACTACTTTGGTAGGATGTTTTTTTCTACATTTCTTTGAAGCTTGCTATAGTATGCTATAATCGAGTTAAACCACGATTTTAATGGTTAATCCAACCACTGAGTGACTAACCATTGAATCACTATTTACCTAACGTTAGTTTTTTCATGAGATTCCATTGGTTAAATTACCTTGCTTAACCAGTCCATTTGTTAAATTACTATGGAATTGAACCATTATATAGATTTCATTTCACCAGCCATTACACCATTTCTGGATTCATGTTAGCAAATAATATTGGATGTGTTTTTTGAATACCTACAGTTATGGCCCTTTACCAGTTATACGTACGTATAACTCCATAAAAATGGAATGTATAATCCCATACAATCCCATTTACAACCAGTTATCACTAATACATGGCCATAACTGTAGAGATTATAGATTTAAATTCAAATCCTTGCTATTTGGGGTAGTTCACACGGGTCGATTTCATCCCCAGTTGAGCTGCACCTGGCCTTGCTGGTGGGACGTCGTGATGAAGTTCTGCAAATGGCTCAGGTGGGATCTTTTTTTGGGGAATATATGGTACTGGGTAAATTGTAACGACCGCACTGTTCTCCCGAAGCCTGGAATCATGTTTTTCTTTTGGGGAAATCATCCCCTTTTATGCCTGAACCATTCAGATTAGTGGTCAGTGAAATATTATAATTCACCCAGATGGTAACATATGGGGGGTTCCATTAATGGAGGATGGTTTTTGTTGATAGAAAATCCCATTGAACATGGATGATTTGGGGGTATCCATATTTTTGGAAACCTCCATATGGAAATATCGATGCCAGGTTGCAATGGCTCAGGAATCAAGGGCTTGCCGCCCAGTTTGGGAGAAATATGGAGAACCAATGAATGATGGCGGCAAATGTCCAGGTGTCTCCGTGTGTTTCTTAATGTTCTATACTTTTCCATGATTCACAGAATACGGCCATGCCACAATTTGCCACCCCCTTTTTTCAGTAAGTTCAACATATTGTTGCCAGAAACCAGCATAATAAAAACGTCCTGAGGCAGGATGTAATCATATACTGTAGATGATTTTGATGTCCTCCATCCTGGGATTAGTAGGCCAGCATTTAGGCCAGCATGGTTTCAGTCTGACATCCTCCAGCCAAGAAGCAGATAGGTAGGTAGGCAGGTAAGCAGGAAGGCAAATAGATAGATCGATAGATAGATAGACAGGCATAGACACAGATATACACTGATACACATATTATGTCTCATCCCCGAACATGACTAGCATATCTACCATCACAGACATACATGATATGGGTATGCATTGTAGAATTTGACATTCCAAAAAAAACTATCAAATCATGTTTTACAATGTGGTCTCTCCAATTATGTTTGCTGGTTTTGAAGCCATCAAACTATAGATACAGGTACATCATTCGTTCATCCCTGGTATCCGAGTGACCTAGTTGAAAAGTACATTAGCTCGGTTTTTATAGGTTGTTGTTTTGAAATCAAATTAAGCCCCGTTAAGCACCAAAATTGGTGTTTAAACATCCACCAATTCGGTCAGTGGCCCGCTTCCCAGTCGCAGGTCAAGGCTTAGAGCGGTGATTTTTGTTGATCTTCCCAATTGGAAATCCACTACTTGGAAATTTTTGTTTGGGGAATTTTCATGATGATAAACACATATGATTGATTCATGAAATAGACATAGATATAATGACTATACATATGATATGATACACATAGATAGTCATGACACGTGCAATTAATGGTACACATAATTTACAGATTGCGATTGACAAATGTTTGAACTAAAGTGATCTCTCTTACGATAATGATGGACGATCAAATCACGAACAGCTAAAATGGAATGTCAAAATGATCCTCATACAGATTTTGGCTTTGACATTTTGATTAAATTTGACATTCACTATCAATGGATTGGTTTGAGGGAAAATCTAGGGGGGTTCCTCTAAAAAAATCCTTCAACCAATCCATTGAGACGGAAGGATGGCACGCAGCGAGACGGCGCCGCAGCATGAAGACGCATGATGGATCTGGGTAAAAGCTCGGTGGTGGCGGAGCCATGGATGATGCTTTCGATAGGGAAACACCAACGTTTTTCTTTCTTTTATCGGAATAGCGTTGAATTCCAAAATGGAATATAATTGGGATATGATCGGATACTGTTCAATGAAGAATGTCTTCCAGGATATGGAAAGGAAGTAATTTCCCAGATCCAGTCTGATCCAGTGTACATTTTGTGGTTTATGAACGACCACCAACCTTTGGACCACAGATGTGGTCGAGCAGCCAATGTTCATGTCCTGCCGCGAAGGAAACGATGCGCGCGTTTCATGCCATTCCAGCGTTGAAAAAACGTATGGCAAAGACTATGGCCCTTGTGACAATGCCAGAATCCCAGAGGGTGCAAAAGGCAAGCTCATTCTTGCATGGATGATTTAGTACTTGACTTTTTCCTATAAATGGCCCATGCTAGGGATATTTACATGTTTTTACGAGCGGAACAAACCTCTATGCATGCCGGGTATCCAAGACTCGCTATGCAAAAAGGGTCTGACTTGGTGGCGCATGATCTGCCTACGCTTGGTTTGTCCGAAATTTCAGGAAAACCAACAGCATCCCGTGGACTTCATGTGTTTTCGAATGTGTTTTGGCTCATCCAGTACCCCCATTTTTGCACATACCCATAGCAGCCATAGCAGATTTGCACAAGTTGGTATTGATTTTGAGGTGCGGCTCCACTCGTGCCACTTTTTGACCCACACTCACGTGTAGAGGTACAGGTGAAGGCCACCGTTTAGATGCTTTGAAGCCAACGGAACAGGGCTTTAATTTGTTGAACAGATCGTTCAGCATTACATTTGGGGTAGTCAATGTTGTGGGTTTGAGACGCATTTTCTATATAGACACATTCGGAGCGGCATTCAGAGGCATTCTTTGTCATTTTGAGTCATGACTAGGCCTACAGCTGAAGCATTCGTGATCCGTTCCACTATAGACAGTATGGCGACCCATCGAAACATTTTGGCTCAGAAAGCATATTTTTTTTGGAAGTTGTTTGTAAGATGTCCAGAAACACATTTGTTGATTGACCTACAACCTGCGTAGCCAAATTGATGGACTCTTCTAAAGTGGTCTGCGGTTGACGAAATTCTCACCCCAGCGGCAACAGCAGTGGCATCTTATCCGGCAGATGTCTTTGAACCCATCCCCTGATATTCCTATGTGATGTTTTTCAGCAGACTCAAACTGGAGGGTTTCAATAACAAAAATTGGGCAAGCGTTTGGATTGTGGATGGAGAAAATTATGTCTTTCCAAACTGCAATTGACATTTTCTCATAAGTGTTCTACATTTTCTTACATGAAGAAACTATCATCTTCCAATAGATTGAAGGAACTCCACGGTCTCCGTCACAGCTTCAACCCTTCACCTGCCTGCTACCCTTGGCGGTGTAGAGGCGGGATGTCGGGGGAGTTCCAAGGATAGATGGGATCGGGCTACTTGTAATAGCAATTAGCTTACAGCCAATATCTCTACTTCCAAATGTTAAGCGAGATGTAAACATGGATTGTGGCCGGGCGGAAGCCTCAGAAGACACTTGGTCACCCCAATAAACCATCCTAGCAATCATCCCAAATAGAGATATATAGCCAATGATAAACTCCAGCTGGGGATGGTTTATTAGTATTTGTTATTTATTGAATAATACCCCGTTATTATTGAATATTATAAACATTGTTATTTGTAAACTAATTAATAAGCCATATTGGGTATTTGATTATATTTGTTTTTGTTGGATATTATGATTGGATAAGCCATTATTTGTCATTTATTTGTGTATTTATTTATGGTTTTCAATATAGTCCAAAAGCCAAGCGCCCAAACATCTCTCTTTTGGTGCTGATGACCTCGGCACGGGAGATTGGATTTACCTCATTGGCTTGAATTGCGGATCTGCGGACCCTGTCACGTCACGTACACCGCCATTTTTACCATCCCCCATGAGAGTAACCGCAAATCTGGGTAAATTATAACGACCTCACTGTTCTCCCGAAGCCTGGAATCATGTTTTTTTTGAGGGAAATCATCCCCTTTTATGGCTGAACCATTCAGGTTAGTGGTTAGTGAGATATTATAATTTACCCAGACATCAATGAGTATTCATGGGTGTACTAAGCCATCACCATATCACCATATTAACTTGTGAGTCGATGTTCCGAATTTCCGAAACTACACGATATCTAAATATAATTACCTACATCATTCCTTGTTGGAAAATCCAATCGTATCCATTTCATCCCCATCATTATCTACATTCATTATATGGGGATTCTGGATGATACAGTAATTGTCAAATATACATGAATAATATGATCTTAATATTTTACATAAAATGATATTGAATATGATATAATATCATATAAAATATCATATTTAATATCATATTTAATATCAATTATAATATCAAATATAATATCATATACAATATCAAATACAATATCAAATATAATATCATATTTAATACCATATATAATATATTATATAATATGATATAGAATATCATATATCTTCATATATAATAGGATTTAAGATCATATATAATATAATATTTAATATGATATATCATATCATTTTTGATATCATATTTAACGTCATATATAATTTGTTAATTTAATACCACATGTATACTACATGAAAGTAGATGGCTCAACTCAAATACCAAAATACGCATAAGATGGCACCGCGCGGTGAGGAAGAAAACGGCGCTATTTGGCTGGAACATAAAACGAGTTGAGCCATCTATGTGGCTTGTGTCAAAGATCCAATGGAGGAAAATTTCGCCGCAAAATGGCGCATATTGGATGACCAATTTACTTCAAAATGAAAAAGGTAGATGCCCCAGTAGATGGAAACATAAGTGTATAGTTTACTAAGTTTACTACATTTCCGATGTACACACACATATATATATATATACATATTTGGGTGTCCTAAAATAAAGGATAACCCCACGGCCCGCGTTCGGCACCTGCCAAATGATTGCTTCGCGTCGAAGGCTGGGGCTCTTCACTACTCTGCCACTGCCACTGTAGGCTAACAAAAATCCGATACAGTAGATTCCGTTGAAATTCCACTAGATTTTTTGTCCAAAAAATGATTTGCGCCATCTATGTCCATTAAATCCCAGTCAAACACCGGTATTTTTTTAGAGGGGTTCAAAAATGATTTGCGCCATTTAAATCGAATTCAAATTCTTTCCGGTCATTTTTGCGTGTTTACATTCTATATATGTGCTGTACCTGATTGCCTGCCCTCAGCGAGCCCATGGCATTTTCCCTTGAGACCCAGATTGTGATCAAGTGGGGTCAGCCAGTGCAATCATGGTGCCCAAAGCAACAGGAAGTTGACGGCATGAGGTTCTTTGAGCTCTCCAAGTGGGACAGAGGCCTTGTCAAATTTGCCACTGACAAAAGACTGGATTTGCGCAAGGGATCTAACAACCGGGCCAGTGTTGACTGTGAGTTCCTGGACAAGGTTCTCACACGCAGACAGCAAGCTGCTGATCAGGCTTCATTCAGCCATCCATGACATGCAGGGTGAGGACAGCGCGGAGAAAGTGAAGAAACGCAGGCGCAGAGCATGCATGTCTGACAGTCACCTGTGCCCCAAGATTCTGCAGATTCATCTGCCAGCGGTTGTGGGGGGGTGGGAGGAACGTTTGGTTCATGTCCTTTTTGATGGATCTGGCACTTCGACGATCAGAATGGAGTTCAGTGAAGGTGCTCTTGAACATCTGAGAAAGGGAATCAACAATTCAGAGAAGAAAACCCGCAGGGAAAAGCAAGAGGCAGAAGATCAGGCACAGGACTAACATCTATACAATGGGCTCAAAAAAGGACGGTTTCTGTGCTGCATGGCATGGTTCATGCGAAACAAAAAACCAAAACAAACATTTTTTTGATATGAGAAAACGCGTTTATTTAAAGAGAGCGTAATTCCTCTCAAGATGGCGCACCTGCTCTATATAGGTTTATCAAAGTTGATGTCATGCTCATGTTTTACTGTAGGTCAAGTCAGTGGGAGGATCAGCAAAGTCTACAGTGTCTTCTTTTGTTTCTTCTTCAAATCCCGATTCACCCGGACGCTACCCTTTTCAGGGCTCACTGATATGCGTGGCCAGGCATTTAGGACCGGTGGATGCCCGACGTCAACACGCACATGGACACCCACACACACATATACATATATATATATATATATACATGGTCTTGACTAATCTCGAGGAATGTCCAGTCAACATGGGACCAATGACATGCAGGACTGCAGGGAGGTATGAGGGACTTGCGCCATCTGTGTGGGCAGTCCCAGCCTGATTTTGGCGAATGAGTGGGACTTGCGCCATCTATGTCCTCCAAAGGCAGCTTGATGTTGAGGAAGAATTGTGGGTGCAAACCAGCGCAGAAGATTGCAAAAAATAGATCGTTTTTAGGGACATACATGGCGCGAACTGCCTGTTTGAAAATGGAGTTGCGCCATCCATCCCCTGTACTTTGCCTTTGACATAGATGGCGCAACTCAATATTCAGAGCCATGTACTCTCAATTTAGAGTAGCGTCATATATAATATTATAACATCATATATAATATCAAAAGATCATATCATAGTATCATATCGTAAAAAATATCATAATATCATACGTAACATGATCATTTCATATCAGATATAGTATCATAATACCATAAAAAATGCTGTATATAATATCATTTTCATTATTAATAGAGAATGTAAGTGTATAATATTATTTATAATTTCATAATATCACATCTAATATTAATATGATAAAAAAATAATTTCTTACATAATACCATATGTAATATCATGTTTAATGTCATATGTGATATCACATTTCATTTCATACTTGACAAAATGTACAATATGAAAATACTCTTCCTTTACAATATCATAATTAATTTCATTTAAAATATGATTATATCATACCATACATATATCATATGTGATATCATGTTTAATATCATATTTCATATCATGTATAACATCATACATAATATCATTCGATATTCTTTTACAATATCATAATTAATATCGGTTATGATCTGATAATAAATATGATATCATATGTATTATGATTTTAAACATCATAGTAATATCATTGTTTTTTTATGGTATATATATATGTCCATAAGATTTAATTGCCCAGCTAAATATACCCATGTTCTATGATCACTGTGCCAGGTCATGGAACTCTTTATCGGCCGAGTTCCTCCCTCTGTCAGTGGGGCCCTGATGGATGGGGGCGTGTTTCATGGGGGGCATTTAAGAAACAAAAAATGGAGGATGCAATCTATGAATGATGGCTGATGGTGAAATATCGGCTGATATGCAAAAACACCAACTGTTTCCTTCATAGTTTTTTTTAGATTGTGTATGCCAGTGTATGCATGATTCCACTATGTATATCAATGTATAAGATATATATTTATTATATTATACACAATTTTGTGTGTAACTATATTGTCAGAGGATCATGGACCATCCAATCCAACATTTACGTTTGGGGATGGTACATGTTGGTTTGGCAGATTAATTTGCGGTACTCAACTTTGCAAGTGTTGGGCTGTAGACATGATATAGCTGAATATAGCTGACATAAGTTTATAGAACTGCGAAAAATGTACGCACTAGCTTGTGGTTTCAAACAAACATGTTTCTGTTTCATACCGACAAATGGGATGATTACGAACTCAATTGGCTCTCAATCCATCGGGGGGGCAAACCCCACAGACTATCCCAGAATTTGGAAAAAGGGAAAAATCACAGGAAACCCTCACGTTTATTCCCAAAACGAACATGGGTTCCAGTTGTTCATATTTTTCCCTTTCACCAACCCATCGGTCCAGTCCATCGAAGCTAGATTGATGACATTCTTTTTGGGTGCCACAGAGTGCCTTAATGGATTGATTTAGAGGCAAACCACGAAGGAAACTGGTGCACTGTTTTTCCCACAACATATTGAAGGGTTTCCTGCAAATTGTCCCTCCATTCTGGCACCTGATGTTCGAAACATCTTGGATCACCAAAACAAAAAATGCGAATAGTTTCGTCCTCCCGCCTGTCAGGTGTCAACAAGCTTTCAGAGATCTTTGTGCCTCAGTCGTTGTGAGCCCTGCCAATTCGGAGAAATGATGTGTCAGTTTTTTCATAGGAAGAGTGAGGGGATGTGGAAACACATATACTGCTGGTGGTTTTGCACCGTCAAAGGTCGGGAATGTATTCTGACGTTCTCATTGAGTTTGCAGTGGCCAAGACTAATAGGGTATCCCCAAATCCAATGGTTTATTAACATTTTCCCGACAAAACCAGCCAGCCATTTTGGATGCCCATACCCCATGGTCAGACACACCCATTTCAGCATAGACCTATGGAGTGGTGTTTACCTCGAAGAGTTTCCCTTCAAAACGGTGAGTGCTCCCCCATCAAGACGCGCGTTTACCCGTTGATATTCACTACCGTACCCTTCAACACTCAAACATGGCTGGGAAATCCCGGAACTAAATGGAGGTTGAATGGGACAATCACTATCAATGGAGGATTTTCCAGCCAGTCATGTTTGAATACCTGTGATTATGTCTCTAAGCTACGTCCTTCAATGATGTAAACCACAATCTTAGACCCTCGATGCCCCAGCAAGATTTTCTGAGATGTAGAAGCATATCCTCATCCTAACGGCCAAGAACTGGTTTGTCGTTATTTCAACCGCGTTTGTGTTTTTGACCTATTTTGGATGAGGATGATGATGATGATGATGTTGATGATGATGATGATGGCGATGATGGTGATGATGATGATGACGATGATGATGATGTAGAGGTAGGGGTAGATATAAAATTGAATGTTTTCGTGGAACCACCAACAACCGAAACATGGGGACCGGCTAAGGCACCGTACGGTGCCAGCAATGTGCGGATGTTGGATGGCAAGGGCTGCGCGAGCATCTGGCTTGTTGCAGGGCATCCTCGGGGACTTTGTGTGGCACTGGTGGCTTTGAATGATGATTAAACAATATCAAACATGGCTATTGCATCAAATTGCATCTTTATAATTCTACAAAATTCTTTAGAACTCTACATATTTTTCTGTGATATAATCAAAGAAAATCAGTCAATATCAAACACATATTCAGTTTCCTGTCCCCCTTTCAAAGAGGAAGATGATCCCCCTTGACTTGGAGTGTTGGTGTCAAGACAGCGTCCCTTCCATGTGCAAAACGATCAGAAGTGAGCTGGATTCAGGGATTCATTCAAAACTGTTCATAAATTAACATAAATTAAATTGACGGAACATGTGCTTTTCACTTTTCATTGTCTTGAAAGCAAACCTTATAGACATGTATTAAACTGTCTAGTATACAAGCAACGGACAATAGTCATCACTGCTTGTTGGTCCATTCTAGCCATTTGTGTTGTAGTCAAATCCCCTAAAACCATCTAAAGCCTACATAAATTTCCAGTAAGTAAGATCCATCTAATGATGCGTGTATATGATTATACATGTATTATCATATGTATTTACCACTATGTGTATATCTATGCATATCTCTGGGATCTGCATATTAACACCCAAAGCCATCAGATGGATTAAATGCCAACAGGATTATGTAAGGTTTTTCCATCCCCCTTAAGGAACTATGACTATATCTATCATTATTGCTAATTATGTTATTTAAGGATCTCTGTATATACATATACATGTATACACCATGATACACCCAATCCCATGTTGTTTGTTGTTTTTCCCATGTTATACATATATATAGATACTATAGATTCATAAATAGTAAATACTACAGATATGGATCCGTTATAACTATAGCCTAAGCAGTATTACTAATATAGATAGAATACTATAGATCAGTTATAATAATATAAATATAGATCAGTTAACTATATAAATACTATAGTTTCTGTAGATATTCAAGATACTATAGATACTATAGATAGTATAGATATAGATCAGGTCACCAATATATGATAACTACAGTGATTTACTCACCAAATGAGTTCCTTCGGTTCCCTTCAGTTCTCTTCGGTTCCCTTCGGTTCTCTTCGGCCAGCTTCGCGAACTTCGAGAACCACTTGGACGCACAGCGCGCCATCAGCGAGCTCAATGGCTATCAGATGGGCGCCTCGACGCGTGTCACGGGTGGATCGTTGGATCGTTGGAAGACCATGGTCCAACGATCCAACGACCCATTGGAAAAAACCACCGATAAATAATAGGTAAAACAATGTAGTTTGGTAGACTAACGTTAATCTGGTAAACTAACCTTTTGCGAACTGGAAATCACCAAATAGTAGGTGAAACATGGTGAAACACTGTGAAAGATCTATAGGTCCATTTCCATAGCTATATTAAATTACCGATACCCGTGGGATTCTACAGGGTTAATAACTTGAACTTTGTGATTTTGTTACTTGGTCATTATGAAGCCAGTGATAACGATAGTTGCTCCAGGAAGATTTGGGTTGTAAGGGTAATTATTGTATATACATGTATATACCTGATTGTCAGACCACATTAAGTGGTTCAGAGTTCCAAAAATGGTAGGTATCTACCAAACATGCTTTGCGCATAGCAGTTTGTTTGGTTTTAAGAATGCAACATACACCAAAAACTAGGCAACCGGTTGACTCGGCGCCCTTGTAAGGGTGACGAATTTGAAATTGTCATTTTTGAGGGGAAGAGAGAAAATGCTGGTATTTGCAGGAGTCGTCAAAAAATGTGTACAACATGGACATTGATTTCGATTGGCAGGCGTGTGACTCAAGAGTGAAAATTTGAATTTCGCCTGCGCGGTGATTCGATTTTTCTCTTCAAGGGTGGAAAAAAAAACATTAGAATTTTATGATTTTGAGTCATCCAAATCACATCAATCAAGGCGGTATTCAATCCTCTTTTTTTTCCACTGTTCGAAGTTAGCGGTGCCAGAGCGCTTGTGGCAGTGCTGATGCTACAGTCTGTAACAAGGCAGCGTTGTGACGCCAAGTCCAGCTGTAAGCATAACTGTACCGTTTTTGGTACACCTGTTGTTTCTTTTTGTGGAGCATGGATTGAGGTCGCCATTTTTTTAAGTGTTTCCAAGTGCCATCAAGTTGTTGAGTTCCAGCGATAATGGTTCTAGATGATTTACCCCACAAACGACCCCGAAAATGATAAGTCTTAGTGAAGATATTCTGTTTGTGGTTGACCTGGGCTACCTTGAACCTTTTTTGGGGATAGTCTTGCTCACACGTCGCTGCGAAACCTCTGGGACAAGCGGACTCAAGAGATCCGTGCCCGTGACCTCTGAGCGCGACTCCTGCGGCGGACGTGCTTTCCTTGGCCAGCGTCAGAGGAAAATGAAAAAGAAAGCGCGCAATGAGAAACTGATTCTGACATGGTTGTGGCTCAGCAAACATTACATTCAACAAAACATGTCATGTAATTTCATCGGGTATCGGAGGTACCAACTTCAATGGCAAAGGTCGCATCAGCAGAGCTCCGGTCATGCGGCACATCAAGCCCAGAATGCGAATGTGAATCTGGAAGTACTTGGGGACTTTGCGGGTGTTGTGTGCTTTTTTCCACGCTTGGATCTTGTTGTGCCAGGTGGAAGATTTTGAGCTCACCTCAGGCGTCGATTATATTATCTTGGAGACACTAGATTGTCATGATAATAGAGAGTTTGGCCAAATGGAGAGTACGTGTCTCACTGAAGCAAAAAAAAGTTTGATCCAGGAAACATACATCTTGCCAATTCCCGTGCCATCTATTTCATACACGTTTTGCGGGAGCAGAGAACTAGGCAATCTTTCTGCACCAGTGGACTGTTTGCGCGCAATGTCCCCTGTTTTCTCCGTCAAGAAGTCCAAGAGAGAATTGGCTGCGTAGCGACTACAAAGCACACGGCGTGCAACTTCCCGTGCGCTAGGAGGTGATCGAGAGGCATGAATCCACATCGAAATAATTTCATCAACTTGCTCGAGAGTCAATGTTCTGCACTTTTCCCACGGCCAAGGCCCCGTTCTCACAACATTCAATCTGTGGCGGCATTGTTGCTCTCCACAGCGTACCACATAATGTCCATATTTGTAGTACTTCTCGGACACGTGGTGACGGCCCCGATTTTTCCCTTTGACAAACTCTAACTTTTTGCTGTATCTTCCGTACTGACATTTCTGGCACGCTTTGGGCAAACGAAACAATCCGCAGGACAAGTTTCGTTCCCAAACTTCCTGCGCAGAAGCAGTGGCCTTTTGCACTTGCATTTCCAAATTTTTCTTTGTTTTCTCCACATACGAAGCCCTCTCTTTTCTTTCTCGCAAGCGTTTCTGCTTGCTTGTGACTCCAGTGTATTTTTTTGTTCTGCTTTCTTTCTGTGCTTCTTGAGTTCTCGGACCAAATCGAACTGGACGTCTTCCAGTCTGTCTACTTTTGCGACCTTGCTCTTGCAAAAGTTTTTTCACAAGCGCAGCGCCAGGAAACTTGCAAGTGCGAAGATCATGGCCATTGGCGCCGCAGACTTGGCACTTGTGACCGTGCGCAGGCGATGCACGGAATTTCTGTTGACCAGCAGGTCTCTTCATTGAAACGGCTCTCTTAAGTGTTTAAACGCAACATGGCAAGATGGCATGATGCAAAATGGCAAGATGGCAAGATGGCAAGATGGCAGTGTAATTAGCAAACTAATGTGTAGATACCAATGTTTTTAAACCTGTATCGCACATATTCTTTTTCTGTCCAACCGTCAAGCTCCTTTGTTATCTAGATCAAAAGTCTTTCTCATCTTTCAGCAACCGAACACTACCATCAGCAAGTTCGACACAATTCATCGAAGACCAAACGCCAGCAGCTTCATCAACATCTTCCCATGTCATGCCTGCGGCATCCTGCATCTCCTCAAGCGTGAACCAACGGTGAGGCAAAAAACCACCGGAGAGTTGTAGCAACGTATCCATAAACCTGGGATGGGCTGCAGACAAAACAAGATCTAGAAACTGTTCTTGTCTTCGGACATTCATTTAAAACAGGGATGAAACACAAGAAAGTCTTCAAGGAAAACCATACAAAGACACCTATCATAGTGAGCTCCCGTGTGATCCAGAGCGTCCCCAAAATTCGCAGGCACTTGAACTTGCAGAGTTGCGACCATTGCAGGCGGAGGCTGCCATGCTCCGCGTGCACGAACGGACGCAGCTGTTTCGTAAGGCCCTGAAGATAAAGTGGAGGACAAGGTCGCTCAAATCAATCGAAACATTGCGCACCACAGACGATTCACGAGGACGAACAGGACCCCATAGACGAATCTTATCTCGATGCAGCATGTTTGCCCGAATACTCTTCCGAAATGAATCTGCTTTGTGGTGGTCTCCATTGACTGCCAAAGTCTCTGCCTCACGAAAACCAAGTCTCTGGATAGCTTCCAATGCTCTGCGTTCCAATCCTGCCTTTGTTTGGGCATGAGTCACCATTCCTGCACGTTCAATGACAGCCCGGCAAAATCTTTCGTGAGCATCGTTGGTGGCAAAGACCGGCACGTGCAACATCGGCAGGAGTCGCTCTTTCAATGGTTGGCAACACCAGAGAACAGGAATGTCCTCCAAGAGATGAAACGAAAGAGCGTAACCATGTTCACAACGAAGCAACCAAGTCTAAAAAATGGAGAAAAAGCTCTACATGCAATAAAGCTACAATGGCTCCAAGCTCACGTGCTAATGTAGCAGCGGGAGAGCCCTGGTCCATCTCATTATACTCAACCTCTAGGTCATGTGGCAACGAGTTCGGTGCAGACGTCGATGCTGCAGCATTGTCCCTGTCATTCTGTTGAAGCTCTTGTGCAGATGCCACCGAAGCCAGCGGAGCTTGCTCTGGAGAAGATGCCCTGCAAACTTTCTTTAATGACTTGTGAAAGCAAGCATCATCCGCATGTATCAATGTATATGTATATGTATATATGTATATATATATATACATATACATATATACATATACATATATATATACATATATACATATACATATCCACACATATAATTTATTTATTACTCTATAGTCTATATATATACATGAATATGCAGCAAAATAAAGCGCAATTCAATAACCATAACGTGATGGAAGCGCTCGACACGAACGTTAACATCCCCCCCACCCCCCTGACCATCATACGACAACATATACAACATGTGCCTCTTCCGTAACGTGATGGAAGTGCTCGACACGAACGTTAACATCCCCCCACCCCCCCTGACCATCATACGACAACATATACAACATGTGCCTCTTCCGTAACGTGATAACGTGATGGAAGTGCTCGACACGAACGTTAACATCCCCCCACCCCCCCTGACCATCATACGACAACATATACAACATCATACGACAACATATACAACATGTGCCTCTTCCGTAACGTGATGAGCGCTCGACACGAACGTTAACATCCCCCCCCCACCCTGTTTTTTGTTTCGACCTAATACCTACTAGGTACATGCATGAGTATTGAGCACATTTATATGCCCTTCAAGGCTCAAGAAAGAGGTATATAGAGTAACCCTGTAGACAAGCACTGACCGGCAACAGGCTGAAGTAAAAGATTGCTGTCATTGGGGAAGACCGCCTTAGCTGATCTTGAAGTAGACGCTAGGGCCCCTCTTCAAGTGGTAGCGGAGCAGTGATCCCTCATTGAGGGTGAGCTCCAGGTAGAGCCCAAGAAATGTCAAGCCATGGCTATGATGATGATGACTTCGACATTGTCGATGCAAATGAATGGAACCAATATGACTCTTATGCAATGAGAAGAGCACCCCAGCAAACACAAATTCATATGACGCAACAGATGACCACAAAGGTTGCTCCAGCCTATGATGGGCGAACCAGCTTCTTTGCTTTTGAGGATGCAATTGATGACTGGTGTGACATTACGGAGTTAGAACCAGAGAAACGTGGTCCAGCATTGCGCAACAGACTGGAAGGAGATGCTCAACAATACAAGAGGCTATTGGATAGAGAACTACTCAGGGATCCCCATGAAGGAGTGCAATATTTCAAAAGATTTCTACGACCTCATTTCATCAAAGGTGCCCAGAACGTGTTCTTATACCGTTTCATGCAGTTCATGAAGTTCAACAGAGGAACCATGGATCTTCAGAAGTGGATGACTAGATTTCAACTCACTGGCAATAGACTTATTGAGTCTTGGATGACTTATTGAGTCTTGGATGGATTTACTTCCAGAAGTAACAGTGACTAGTCCTGAAGCAATTCTGTTTGTTCAACAACGACGTCAAGAACATGAACGAGATCAACAAGAGAGAGCTGAAGTAGCAGCAGCCTCAGGAACACCCCATGTAGCTGTTCCTTGGACAGATGAACTGGCACTAGCGGCATTCAGACAATTTCAGGAAAATCGTAGAGAAGCACAGCGACAAGCATTCCCACT
Source organism: Cladocopium goreaui (assembly GCA_947184155.2). Taxonomy (NCBI): domain Eukaryota; class Dinophyceae; order Suessiales; family Symbiodiniaceae; genus Cladocopium; species Cladocopium goreaui. The sequence goes on along the minus strand of CAMXCT020000058.1, from coordinate 490,845 downwards.
GGGTGAAAATTTGCTAGCATTGATTTTTGTAAGTCTAGCTGACCTGAGTCAAGATCAGAGAAACACACTCACAAGTATCATGACACATCGTGGACGAACCCTCGATCGATACAGTATTCAAGAACTACGTGACCTGTTTTTGGAAATGTTTTGCACTACCAAAACAGCAGTTGACAATCCATTGATGCAACCCTCTGGCATGGCACAGAGAAGATCTTTCCTCGTACTGGATGAAGGTGAATTAGAAGGAACCGACGGCTATTGGGCCGAAGATGAAGAAGACGGCGCAGAAGGATTCCTGGATGCCTTAGAAGATGTTTTCTGGGTTTATGATGACGCCAACCTATGATGATCTGTACTACATGGATGAGTATGGATACTTCCAGAAGAAAGGAAAAGGAAAGGGAAAAGGAAAGAAAGGCAAGAAAGGCAAGGATGATGATGGAAAAGGAGGAAAGCCAGGAGATGGAAAAGGCAAGTCGAACTATGTTCAACCTCAGACCACATCAGCTCCTGCCATACAGAATCAACCAACTCAACAAGCTCATTATTCTTCTGCAGCTTCAAGTTCTGGTCATGGTTTCTTTTCATTTGGAACAACTGAACCAGCACGTGTTGATGTTGCAGAGACAGAGCCAGCACGTGTTGATGTTTTGACATCCACGTATGCAGCACAAGATGAACAACGACGTACTCGTCGTGGAGGACAGAACCAACGTGATGCAAGAGCACATCAAAACAGGAGAGAAATGAAGAGATTCCCTGTTCTGGTTGGAGAAGTTGGTGCACTACGACAAGGTGTACAACAACGTCCAGCTGTAGTGCCCAGGCAAGTTGGTCTTCAAGAAGGTGAGGCTTCATGGAAGCCATTGGCAGAAGGCACATCATTGTTTTCACATGGATGCTCTACAGAGATAGAGGAACCATCACAGCAGAGTGCTTTTTCATTCCATACTGTACAAACTGATCTGGCATGTGAGAATGGACTAGCTTTTCACACAGAGAATTCTGCACCACCAACTGTGTGTATTCTGGATCTTGGATGCACAAGAGCTATGGGCTCTCGACGAGCAGTTGAAGCATTTTGCAGATATGTTGACTCACATCCCAACAGTGGACTCTGGTATGAAATTCAGCCAACAAGTTCAAGATTCTTCTTTGCAAACTCACAACAATCAAAATGTACTGAGAAGCTCGTGATATTCATGTATGATCATGGATGGAACACTCAGTTTACAGAATTCGACATTGTCGAAGAAGGTGATGTCCCATTGTTGATGTCACTTCCACAGATGAGAAACCTTGGATTTCAATTTGAACTTACTCCAGAGAAGGCTTATTTGTCCTGTGCACGTATTGGCATGAGAAAAATGGTTTTGAGGACAGCCATTAGTACTCATCTCATTCTCGACCTACAAGATGTAGCATGGTACATGAGCCAAGTTCATTTCAAGACTCCACAAGTCAAAAGTTTCTATTCACAACACGATCACTTTGAGTACAGCCAGATTGCTGTCAAACAAGATGATCTTGAAGGAGAAGCTTTGGTGACTGGTGACTACTGGCAGGTTGATCCACTACGTCGTGAACTCATCAGGCACCACAAGGACAAGAGAATGAACTTACATGAGATGACTCGATCAGAGAAAACTCCAATTCCAAAAGATCAACTTCTTGATGAGAGAGAAACCCACATGGAATTCCAGAAGAGTAAGAAGAAGGTTCTTCACAAGGACAATTGGCGCACAGAGAAGAAGAGGTTTTCTGAACAGAGTGAAGAGTTCTGGAAGGGCAAGACCATCTACAAGATCAAGGAGGACTACGTGATCCCAGATGACATTGTCAGAAGTGACATTGATCGTGCAAGGCCCTTTCGTGGAAACATTGATGATCTTTTTCACCCTGAGTCAGCCTCTTCAGTGCCATCAGGGGTACAGAAGAAGAAGCCAAGCTCCTTAAAGAAGGAGGAAGGCAAACCGATTTCAAATGGACCAGGCTCGAAAAAGATTGAGGTAGGTCCACCTGCAGCCAAAAGACACGTAGGTAAGCAGAAACCTCAGGTTGTCGATGACTCTCAATCAGGTTCATCAAGAAAGAAGGTTGTTGTCTCCTATCCCAAGCTTGATGAGGAAGATGAGCTTGACAAGGTAGCTAGGGAATTAGGTTTGGACAAAATTGATTCAGATGAACCTCAAGTCATTGAACCAAAACATTCTGCACCTGCGCGCAACCGTGGTAAGCAAGATTCAGAAAGTCAAGTTGAGAAACTAGGTAGTGATGCTCTTGAGCCTAGGCGAGTTTCGATTCCACTGCCTGGTAGTGAAGTGCAAGCCATGACACCAGCATACAGAAAGATGCTCAGGAAACTGGAGGATAGTGTGGAACTTTACAAGCTTCATATCAAACACTATCACATGTCTCCTACTCAATTCAGACGAAGGACTTCCATGTTAGGACTTCCTGACTCTGTCTATCAGAAGTATGAGGAGATGTACAACAAGTGTCGTGTGTGTAGTACTTCCATTGCACCACCGCCGCGAGCCAGAATTTCAGGCATACGATCCACCAACTTTGGAGATGTTATCTTTGTTGATCATGCTGAAATTCAGTTGAGGAAGAACAAGTACATGGTGTTGCTTGTTCTTGATGGTGCAACCAACTTACTTTGGGCTACGGCACAAAACTCACTGAACAACAAGGAGACCATTCAGGCTCTAAGGTTGTGGAGTGATGAACACAATTGTATGCCTAAAGCCATTGTAGGTGATGAAGCTTTCTTTCAAGAAGACTTTCTGACTTATTACCGAACTCATGGTATCAAGGAATGTCCCTGTGGTTCAAGAACCCCATGGCCTAACAGAGCTGAATCAGCTGTCAGACTTTTCAAACGACAATGGCAAATCATGTCCAAGAACCTTGAAGATGATAGGTTCAAGGGAATCACCATCAGAGAAGCTGTGAAGCGTACTGTTTGGGCCAGAAACACTCAACTCACTGTTAGTGGTTATTCTCCTTTGGAAATTGCCACTGGTAGAAGACCACCAGATCTTCTGGATATTGAGACTTCTGATCCTGCTCAACTTAGTGTTGACCCTTTACCTGAAGACAGAACACAGCTCGAGTTGCAAAGGTTAGCACTGAGGGCACATCAGGAAGCCAGACAAGCTGCTGACCTCAGACATGACATGGCCAAACGAACAATGCCATCAGATGGACCTTACAAACCAGGTGACAAGGTTTTCGTTTGGAGTTCCCCTGTCAATGCTAATGCTATTGCTTCAAAGGCATGGAAAAAGGAAAGATGGATCAGAGGTACTGTTATCTCTCAGGAAGGTGCTATGGTCAATGTTCATGTTGACAACGCAGTCATGCATGTTAATCAATCGAAGGTGAGACGTGACCATGATGAATGGCATGATGTTGCTGTTCCTGGACTTGACACATCGGAACCTGTTCCACTTGCAGTTGAAGATGAAGATGACTATGAACCAGATATCGCTGAATATGCTGAAGCATACTTAGGTGAACAAGCTCACTGGTTTTGTCAAACTGGCAAGTGTGATGTTGTGGAACTTTTCAGTAGCAACACTGGTCTTAGTTGGCACATGGCACGATTGAACATGAAGGTTGGTGAACCCATTGACCACAAGCATGGTTGGAGTTTCAACAGCAAAAAGAAACAAAACCAAGTTTGGAAACAACTTGAGAAGCTTGATCCTGAATACGTGTTGATCACAAATCCTTCACCAAATTCCTGGAAATACTCGGTATTCAAGTTTTGCCTTGATGTGATGAAATGGCAAGCTGACCGAGGAAAAGGTTTCTTGGTGATTGCACCACCTGATTCAGGATTTGCTCAGTTTTTGGCTTGGAAGAAATTTCAGAAGGACAGAATCAAGTATCACATTGGTTGTTTCAACCTTGACATGACAAATTACTGTCGTTGTGATCCTTCAATCAAGAACTTGCGTGTGTATTACAATCATGATGAAGACTTTGACATGTTGGAACCACAGCATGCCTTCAATAGAGAAGGGAAGCTTTGGAATGATCCACAATGGAAGGTCTTACCATCTCACTTGTGTTCATTCATTGCGCAGTTCACACAACTTGTACCTTTGCAGAACATGAGACAATGTTTCTTGTTTGAAGATCTGTTGGAACATTTTGATGATGGAGCATTGTGTGGCACTTCAATGTTTTTGGACCGTGAACCTGAGTGCTCGTGTTTGTTGCAAGACTTGCATCATGTTGAGACCTCGATTCCAGTGCCGTTGAAGCACATTCTTCCACAGAGGTTTACCACTCAGTTACTTGTTCAAACATTGAGGAAGATTGATCAGTTGCCAAGGAGTACAGAGGCCAGTGTCAGAGAATCAACTGACCCCAGAATCATTGAACTGATTCCTGGACTTCAAGATGTCAGAAAGAAGACATTGCCTCAAATGTACTTTGAAGATTGCAGTGTGTTCAGAGGAACTTATGGAAGAGTGAATCCTTTGTTTCAACATCCTGAAGATGCTGTCCTACTTATTTGGAAACCTGGTGACTATGATCATGTTTACTTCATGTTTGTGTCACAGTTGTATCCACATCATGAACAGTTCAAAATCCATGAATGGAGTATGATCGTCTTTTCACGAGAAACGACTGGTGCTATCAAAAGGAGAGTTGAAGATCCTCCTAGTTCAAGTAGCACACCACCAAATGGTGACGATCCCATTCATCCAGATCAGCATGGTGATGTTCCACCAAATGATGATGAGATGTTGAGTGGTGATGAACCAGAAGATCCTCTGGATGATGATAATCAACCTGATTACAATACTGGACCCGATCCAGGTGATGATGATGATCAAGAGTACATCATTCCAGATGATTATGGACCACCACCTGATGATGATTTGGATATGCCAGGAATACAGGACTCGGGGGAAACACATCAACCAAGTTCACCATCAACTCCGTTTTCCAATCCTGACATTCCAATCGAAGAGATTGCTGATCCTGGACAAGATGACGATTCACCACCAGGACCTGATCCGACGTCAGAGCCTATCAGAGTTCAAAGGAAACAGAGACAGATCTCAACTGATTCTACTGATGCTTTACCAAAGGCAAAGGCAAAGGTGATTATCAAGAGGCCAAAGGTTCAATTACCAGGTCATGTTCAGCCAATTTCAGTTCCTACTCAGAAACCTCATGAAGATGAAGATGAAGGACCTTCACATGATCCTACTGCCTCAAGTTCACATGATAATACAATTCCATTGCCTACTACTACACCAACATCGTTTACGCCAGGTGACTTTGCGCAGCCAGCGCAACAGCAGTCTTCACAAGGAACACCAGAATTGGTATCATCACAACATGATGATGATGAAACAGAACCATATGAAACAGACGACACTCCTGTTTTGACTGAGGATGACATTGCCCAGCTTCAGGAAGAAGATGTGGACACTGAACCTTACACATCAGACCACTCTCATTTTGTCGATGTTGATGGTACTGTTTTCGTTCCTTTAGGACCAAAGGTCCAAGCTGCACCTGAGTTTGGTTCATACGATGTTACTGGATTCAAACAGTTTGAACAGTATCTTGCCAAGAATGGAAAGAAGCAGCCAAAGGCAGAATCAGTTATCACTCAAGAAGTCTTGAGAAAGTATGCTAAGGAGATCAAACAAGCCAAGCTTGAAGAATTCAGAAGTTTTCTGGATTTCACTGCCATGACTTTCAGAGACAAGAGACGTCATAAGATTGATAACTATGTCACTGGCAGATGGGTGCTTACCATCAAGGTTGATAAGGATGGACAGTTCAAGAAGTTCAAGGCTAGATGGGTATGTAGAGGCTTTCAAGATGCTCAAAAGTATGACTTACAGACTGACAGTCCTACTGCTACCAGGTATGGTTTTCGTGTGGCATCTCAGCATGCAGCCTCGATGTACTGGGATTTACTCCATTTAGACTTGAAAACTGCCTTCCTTCAGGGGGAAACATACGACTTAGACCGCCGCGTTATCCATGTTCAGTTGCCTACTGACATTGGTTTGCCTCCTTACTTGGTTGGTTTGTGCACTCGTTCCGTCTATGGACTTGCGGACGCACCACGTAGATGGTGGAACCGCCTTGACAAATTTCTGATTTCGCTTGGTATTCAACCTACAAGAGCTGACAGGTGTACATATGTATGCTATGATGGTGCTTTCAAGGAGCCAAAACAGGTTAGCTTTGCTGACTCTGAGGCAACAGAACCAGCACCTGTGACATACTACGTAAGCTCACAAGACAGTGAGGAAACGCGTGATGAATCCTCCGACATTGCTGAGGAAGTTCATAAGTCTCTTTTGGTTGAAGAAAGATTGTTTTCAGCTTGCTATCAACAAACCCAAACATGGAAACAGAGGAAAGAGTTCAAGGAGAAGAAGGTTGAAGATTGTGCTTGGACTCCTGTTGTTGATGAAACTTTGTTGAAGTTTTTGGAATCTGTTGAACACAAGTCTGGTTGGTATCCTTTTGAAAATGGTCATGCTCAAGTTGCCTATCGTGCAAAAGCCTTGAGAACTCCTGATTCACATTATGATCGAAAGAAGTTTCACTTGAGAACTTCTATTGTGAAGAGGAAAGGAGTTTGGTGGTTGCTTGAGATGAATCATGACATGAACAAGGACAATGTTTCCACAAGTTTGGAAGAAGAAGCTGAAGTACTTGTTTCAGTCTTCTTACCTTCAGAGCGTACTTATCTTGCCACGACACCACAGTTGACACCAGAGATTGTTGAACAACTCTTGGAACACTTCATGGACCCTGTGAATGGCAGTAATGCCAAGGGAAGAAAACCTATTGGCATGTGTTGTTTGCATGTTGACGACTTGTTCATTACAGGAACTCCAGAGTTTCTGGAGAAGTTCAAGAAAGTTGTCAAGTCACAATTCAAGATTGGTCATGAAGATGTGAATGATTTGATGTTCACTGGTCAACGTGTGAAATGGATCATTGATGAGAAGACCAAGAAGAAATCACATATCACTGTTGAACAATCACTTTGCGTCAGTGAACTTACTGAGGTTGTCATACCAAAAGGTTTGAAGGATGAAGACAAATGTGACAAAGATCTCCACACTGCCTACAGATCACTCTTAGGTAGTATCAACTGGTTACAATCAAGAACCCAATTTCAGTCATGTTATCAGTTTTCACGTTGTGCTTCTGCCGCTGCTTCCCCCACCATAGGTGATTGCAAAACGCTGAACAAACTTTGCAGGCAAATTGTAGGTGACCCGATGGAACTTATGTTCTGGCCACTGCAAGGTGATCCTAGATTAGTTGCAATGCCAGATGCAGCGTTTAGGAACAACAGCGACAAATCCTCACAGCGCGCAATGGTTATTTTCATGGCTGAACCGAGAAAGGAAAAGAGCAAAAACACCAGAGGTTCTCTTATTTTCTTTGAATCAACCAAAATCAAACGTACCACGTTGAGCACAACTGTTGCAGAGTTGTATGCACTCATGAAGTGTTATGGTACATGTCAAATGTTGAGAGGACTGATCAAGGACATCACTGGACTTTCAAGTGAGATTCATATGAGGACTGATGCAAACAATCTTGTGACTACTGCCAGCACTACTCATGTTCCTGAACAACAAGAGACCATTCATATGATTCAGATGCTTAGGAAAGAAGCATGTTCAGGTTCCATTGCTGACTTGTCACATATCAGAACTCAATGGTGTTTAGCCGATTGTTTGACCAAGAAATCTGCCAATCCTCAGAATCTTATCGATGCTGTTCGACAAGGTGTTCTTAAAGAAGTTGATGCTCATCCACCATTCAGATCATTACTGGAACACAAGGCTTACCTCAGGTCATGGTTGCCAACAGTTTGCAGTCATGTTGATTTCAGACATGATGTATTTCTGTTAGGTGACACCTTGAGGGATTCTTGACTATTTTTTGAATTTGTGCCTGCGGCTCAAGAGGCAGAGTCTCGAGGATCGCACTGTTTCTTCAACATGTCGAGCTCTAGCCGGTGGAACAGGGCCTCAGCCGCATCATCTAGTGATCAGGCACAATCGAACACTCGAGGTCAAGAACATCAAAGCTATGATTTTAGTCGAAGACATTCAGCTGATGGATATGCTCTGAGGAGATCAGAGGAAATCCCAGCTGACAAATTTCGAACACCATCGACATTGCCCAACGAGGATCATTTATCATTTTGCTATGATTACAGGCGCCAAACGGATTGGTTTCAGGCTCACGAGAAAGTGAGGAAGAAGAGAGAGCGCAATTTACATACATTGATGGGTCCACACAACATGAGACCAACTGACAGACATGAAATGTTCATGGACGCAATAGCTTGGATTTTGCACTGGGGAACTAGTCATGGAGAATTTGATGAATCTTTGAAATGGACTTCAAGTTTTCTGAAGTATCTCTGTGGCTTTACAACTCAGGCAGAAGAAAACTGGTTTGATGAACGATGCAATGATTTCCACGTGGACATGACTAGCTCATCAAGGAGAAGTTATTATATGTCATGTAGCAAGAGGCTATCCAATGTGTTGAGACATTGCAGAGACAAAACGTTATTCACTGCCAGTGGAGCTATGAACATTTCCTTACTGTTTGATCAGATGCAAGGAGACAATCCAAAGGAATATCACATGTCTGGAGCAGATTTTGCTGCTATGTTACTGTGTAATCCAAAACAACGTTTCTTTGTTGAGATCTCCATGAGATGGCAGTGGTACCCATATAGCTCAATGGCAGAGTATCCATTCGACGTTCGTCTTGGTGCTTTTCAAGGACATAGCAACCAAGTTGTCGATCCCACTGTGGCACACCACCAACTGACATATGATGAGGCTATGAGTTTGGGCTGGATTTTTCATGTCACTGATTACATGAATTTAGATTCCATTCAACAATCAGGCCTGAAGACCTTTGTGAAAGGAAGTGGAAAAGGCAGAAGGGATGCAGTTCACTTCATGTACCACAATGACAATGGTCAGGGCTACATAAGGATGGCAGAGGGCACGAAGCCTCCAAGAAACTATAGGCGACCAGTGTACCTCGTGTTGGATCCAAGTTTTATTGTGGACAACCAACTCTATCTGACAAAGAATGGTGTCATTTTATTTCATGGTGACATTCCTTTCCAGTACCTCCATGTCAAGGAACAACTCCCTACCATTGCATGTAACGTTGTTCATCAAGGACGTGGCCATTCTCTACCTCCATCAGTTACAGGTGGTTCATGGCACACCAACACAACATGGAACCATGTCATGAAGGAGAAAGGTACAACATTTATTCCTGGACAAGACATTCCTGAGGAAGTCAGAATCACAGCATGGGAGTTCATGGGTCAGCAAGTTCCACAAAACTATGGAAGATTAGTTTTTGGTACACCACTATGCAACGAGAATGACTTTGACCCGATTGTGGAATCAATCTATGGTGCAGCAGCAGAAGGCTCTCGAGAAAGAGAGGTATCTGCAGCAGAAGGCTCTCAAGAAAGAGAGGTATCTGCGCAGGCTGATGAAACCATGGAAAATCCATATGAACAACCATCAAGAAGAGGACGCTCTCAAGAAAGAGAGGAACCTCAAGATGCATGGGAGCAACAACGCTCCTCATCAGGAAGTCCAGAATCACCACAACATGATGATCCTCAACAAGATGCTCAAGACAATCAACAAGAGGAGCCATCAGTGGACGTCCATGACGACCCAATGGGTGAAGAGGCTGTCAATCTCTGGGAAGCAGAAGATCCACCAGATGATATTGAAGACCCTGTGGTAGAACAGGCTACCAAAAGTTCAATTTCTGCATCGAATCCCTGGGTCCTGTATGAGGCAGGTATTGTCTGTGCAAGAGAAGAGAGCGGTGAACTCATCAAGAACTCCTCAGGAGAAAAAGTGATAGTTCTGCGTGAATGGAACCTACTACTCTCTTCACAAAAGATAGCACTTCGTAGACAATCGATCACTCGCTCAGACTGGGAGAAGTTACCATGGACAGGACATCTATGCTTACTCTTCACAAGAGCTTGGGAGATTGGACGCATGTTGGCACACTTCCATCGAGAAGGAAACATTGAAGCCATGGAAGGTTACATGAACTCTTGTCGACAATATTGGACAGACTGGATGCGAGGTCAAGTTGCCCCAACAGGTTGGGAAGACAGACACAGTATCAACAGAGACGAATGGAGAGAGAAGTTCTTGCTATACGAAAGAGACTTAGCAATACAGAAGGACATGGAGTATCTCTCAGAAGCAGTCTTTGTCTTTTACACTAAGCATCTTGATCAGTTCATTAGAGAGAACAACAAACTCTGGGGAGATTTCTGCAGGAGAAAGAAGGACCGTGATGGTAACATTTTGGATGCACTGGAGTTGAACACACATGGGTATGACATGACTATCAAGGAATTACAGTTCCCATGAACAAGAGAACAGTCATCCCAGAACCTGAACGGCATTTCTCGTTTTCCACAAAGATGATGATCATGGCAATCGATCTGTATGAAGATGAAGCACCTGCTAGCTTCAGCCATTTCACAGTTTTTGCTTTGAACAAGCTTCGACAATTTGTGGATAGCAGAAAGGAATTGACAGCTCAATCCTACAGATTCTTTGTTGAACATGCCTACAATCAATTCTTTCAGCATGAAGCATTCCATCAATCTGCAAGAGCAAGGACAAAGGTCAGGGAATGCGGTTCAGGTGACTTCCACACATCTACAAAGCTCGATGGCTACATCTGGGTAGCTGGAAAGGACAAGATCGCTCACATCCCAGGATCAGAGCAACAGAATGTGGACATGGAAGGTCACGATGATGATGATGCTGAAGATGATTTGGAGTTTTTGCCAAGACTACAAGTTTTTGTCAGGAAAGAGGAGGAAAAGGCATCAGGCTCTCAGGAAAGAGAGGAAGAAGGTGTATGCTCTCAAGAAAGAGAGGAAACACAACCACAACAAGAAAGTGAGGTATTACCTGATGCAAATCCTCGAAGAAATATGGAAGATCGACAGGGACTGTTCTTAGTCAGGCAACTCAAACCAGAGCACAGACAGATCCTCCATGATATTACACTCCAAGGCCAAACAATCCTCACAGAAGATGATCTTGAAGGAAGTCGACCCCTTGAACGTGGTGACATAAGCTTCTTCTCATTATGGTTGATGATGTCGGCATTATCAGATGCTTCTTTTTCAACATTTATGGAGCAGTATGCACCTATGATGGGTTATGAGATCTCTTACGACAAGTACTATGAGTTCAAACTGGATATTGACAAGGTTCTCAAGGACAATGAACACCTTGGCGCAGAAAATTTCTTTGGAGCAGGGGATCCTCAGATGGTGGACGATGATCCAGAGACTCCACTTCCAGATCTTCAAAGACCAGGCACAGGTGATCCTGAGTACAAGCATACCATTGAAAGTTTGAACATTGAGGACAAACATATCATTTTGGAAACTGATGATGACAAATTGGTTGAGTGTACATTGAAATGGATCAGTATGTGCAATCAGAATGTTCAACGAAAGATCAAGGAAAGTTTTGTCAAACCAGAAGAACGACAAGAGGAAGAAGAAAAAGAAGAGGATGAAGATGAGGAGATTGCTGTCGAAGAAGAAGAAGAAGAAAAAGACACACAGGAGCCACATGTCCCAGCTGAAGGCTCTTCAGAGAAAGAGGAATCAGCTCCACCTGAACGCTCCTCAGAAAAGGAGGAATCAGGGGAGAAGAAAACAGACATTCAAGATGATGAGACAGCTCCTGAAGTGAAACCTGCAATTCGACTTTACTATGGTCAAGATATCACTGGAAACGAAGATGATTCAGTTTTTCGAAAATTGAAGGATTGTTTTTCAGATGGTTACCATGGTGAATGGGCAGGATTTTACAACAAAGGTTATCCAGCGTCTTCGAAGCATCGACATATGTTTTGGCATGTTAAGTACAGGAAGACCATGTCTCCACATCATGATTTTTGGTACCATCTTACAGATGACCAGTTGATGGTTGAGTACATTGCCAGACACAAGAATCAGGATCCACAACTAGAATTACAAGAACTTAATCAGCGCATTGAATATGGTTGTAGTGATCCAAGGATGCATCCTCTTCATCAAGACAAAGCAGAAAGATCCTCAAAAGAAGCAGAACAGAGGATTGATGACGATTTTGGAAATCTCACAAAGGTACTCCAAGATTACGTTGAGGAACACAAGGTCTTGCCTTACTGTATGATCTTGCATAGCTTGGCTTACAGGTACTTAGGTGGAGGCCTATCAGACCCAACGTACAAGGATGCTGAATTTCCATACAGATCCTCTCCACAGATAACAGCAATGTTTTGGAATTTGGGAAACTGGTGCAGAAACAGATTTGAAAAATGCCCGGTTCCAGAAAGATTTCAACAATTCATTCCACACATTGACTACACTATCGATGAGGATCATGAAAAATTTGATGAAACCAAATCACAGTTCAACAATTACTTCATCAATGTCATCAAGAACTTTGGAGGACATCTTTTCATGAATTGCGAGGCTGGTTCATTGTATCCTCACAGAGAAAGACTCAACGAGGTTGACTTCAAAACTTGCTTCAATGACTATCATGACTTGATGGTGGCAGCTCGCCTTGGAAAGGATGGCTATATCAAGCAAATTGCTGGATATCACACAGATGACAACGACACACGAGTTCGACAAGTCTCATGGGCAATCTTTGAAGTATCTTGGGGAAAGACAAAGGATCGAGATACAGATGAGATTGTTGACTTGACAAGAGCTAGGATGAGAATGACACGTGTGTGCGTTTATCACGTCGGACAGAAGTATGCATCAGACTCTGCTGGGATTGTTGGTGAGTGCTTAGCTGTTATGGCTTTTGAGTGTGCCAGATATCAAGTTGACTTCATCGCAGGTGATGGAAACAAGGCATGCTATTACAGCACACCAAAATCTCCAGGTGTCCCTACATATCAACACAGCCTTATCCAATTCTGGATTAACAGAATGGTAGGTGTTGCAACACAAGCCATGCGCAAGAATTTTGATCCAACTTGCCCTCCAATCAGGGTCAAGCATTTCATTTCTTGCAGTTATCGTGACTTGGATTTTCTTGCAACGCACTTGGATGGCATTACAACAGCAACATACACCGACGAGCTCATGAACAAGACAAATGGTAAAGGTGATTGTTGTATGTTAACAGTTGTTGAGTGGGGTCATTCACGTTTGATGTGTGAGGAACACCAAGAAGACTTTGAGGATGAAGATCACATGAACTATGTGGGTGAATTTTACTTCAAGGTAAATGAAACTTGCTTACATGGTGATCACAACATCTTCATGGTTGCTCCAAATGATCGCGATGCTCATAATCCAATTCTTGTCCATCTTGATCCTTCTGATATGTCATGGAATGAACGACATCATTACAAACAGGCCTACAAGAAGAAGCAGTATGCTGATTCAAGAAAGGAAAGACAGAAGGAGAAAAAGAGAAAGGCATATGAAGATCAAGCATCGACGTATCAGGGCAACACAGAGTGGGGTGGATCCTCATCTTCAGCGTCCAGACCATGGAGATCAAGTGAGTGGCGATGAGTGAGTGTACACTTCTTTAATTGAAGATAACACAGCATGAGAAGCCGTGTACAGTTTTTCTGTGCGTTCAACTTATTTCACACAGATGGCATATACTCTTTTAGATAGAGATAATGCCACAAGTGTCTGAACTTCAATTTAATGTAAAATAGAGACTCTTGTAAATAGAGATACTATATACATTTATCTCCATGAATCATCCGGCGAGCAGACCACTCCGAATGGAGCGAACTTCAAAAATTTACCAACTTCGATTTCAGTCCATTGTTTGCTTGAATGAGCAACTTTGGAGATCCGCTATTTCCGTTTATTTCGTGATTTGGTCAATTGTTTTCGTATGACCTGAATTTCTGAATCTTGCGAACCCGAACTTTTCAATTCGAACTTTCACCGGTAGAGCGAGGCATTTTGCCTATGGAGAGACCGTGCGCGAAGCACCATTGGTCGCTACTGGAAAAATTAGCGAATCCGCTGTTCTTTTTCGACATGTCCTTAGGACATTCGCTGCTTTCACGTGTTTTTCAATTCGAAGCCACTGCGTAACTCCGGTTTCTTTTGCTATTTGCCATTGTGTAGAGAAGTCAGGAAGATACTCTTAATACCAATTGGGTACGGCAAGGCGTAGTGCTCTACTCATTGCTTTTGAATTTGTGCCTGTGTTTTTGTTTCGACCTAATACCTACATAGGTACATGCATGAGTATTGAGCACATTTATATGCGCCTTCAAGGCTCAAGAAAGAGGTATATAGAGTAACCCTGTAGACAAGCACTGACCGGCAACAGGCTGAGAGTAAAAGAGTGCTGTCATTGGGGAAGACGCCTTAGCTGATCTTGAAGTAGACGCTAGGGCCCCTCTTCACACCCCCCCCCCCACCCCCCCCCCCCCCCCCTGACCATCATACGACAACATATGCAACATGTGCCTCTTCCATGTGCAACACGTTAAAAAATAGAAAATTTCAAATCCTATACCCCCATTTCGGAAAACCTCATTTTTGAAATTTGCAACCCTTCCACGGGATCGTAAATGGCACATCTCAAAATCGACAACCCTTCCAAGGGCGCCGTATCAGCCGCATGCCAAAAACTAGCAGTTGTGATCGGGGAAATTAGGATAAACCATTGGATATCTGGACGAATAGCCTGATCTGATCTGTAACCTCATTTTTGCTGGTAGGCAATCCCGCCCAGTGCCATCAATTTTGTTTGATTGGAAGCTCCGTGCAGCTGGATTGGTCCGTGTTTCTGGTCCGTGTTTGTGAGGGAAGGTTTTCAACCAACAAATAAAAGGTGTTTTCATGTTTTAAACCATGTAAACCATGTTTCCCCAAACAAACCATATTCCTCTTTTTTTGCGCCTTTTGGATGTTTTGATGGAGCTTCAACAAGATGGGGCTGATCATAGGTCATGGGGTTGACGACATGTTTATTCGCTTGGAAGTTCTTGGATTTGGCAATCGGTGTTTCGGTGAGTGATAAGGAATGGATAAGAATGGTTCTGGATGCAACATTTTGTTTGAGCTTGGAGATTCATTGGATGTTGCAGGTTTCTCACTATATGATATATGTGTTTATGCATTATTCTCCTTCACAATAGCGGATCAAAATACTTCAGGTGGGCAGCTTGCTTGAACATTATTTTTCTCAGCCCTAGTCTGATTTCTTTGTTTGACATTATACAGGCATTTCCCCAAAGAAAGGAGCCCCTCAATTCCACCAATTTAAGGTTTGTGGTTAAGGAGCACTGAAGCTAAAGGATCTGAGGACTATTTGGGGGGACACCCAGAAGTATCATGTTGTTTCTCAATAAATCTCCTGTCTTTGCGGTTATTTGCATGACCTTACATGACATGGCATGCTTCTTGATTGGATTAAATCGTTTTTTTCAAGAAATAGCAGACATTACATCCATATACAATGCATTCTTCATGCATATAATATATCATCATATATCCATCATATATCCATCATATTTTCCATCATGTATCCATCATATTATCCATCGTATATCCATCATATATCCATCATATATCTATCATATTATCCATCATGTATCCATCATGTATCCATCATATTTTCCATCATGTATCCATCATATTATCCATCGTATATCCATCATATATCCATCATGTATCCATCATATATCCATCATAATCATAATATCCATCGTATATCCATCATATATCCATCACATATCCATCATATATCCATCATATTATCCATCATATATCAATCGTATATCCATCATATATCCATCATATTGTCCATCGTATATCCATCATATATCCATCATATTATCCATCGTATATCCATCATGTATCCATCATATTATCCATCATATATCAATCGTATATCCATCATATATCCATCATATTACCCATCGTATATCCATCATATATCCATCATATTATCCATCGTATATCCATCATATATCCATCATATTATCCATCGTATATCCATCATATTATCCATCATATATCCATCATCCATATCTACTTTTTTCCACATCTCTTTCAAAGTCATCTTGGTGCGCGGTTCGAGGCGCCGGGCCCGGTCTCAATGTCAAGTTCGGGATCTCAGAGGGGTTCCATCATCATCACTATCATTACTGTTGGTTGGTGGTTTGAACATGGGACAGATTCAGGTAAACATCTAACAACTGGTTGGTGGTTTGGAACATGATTTTTATGAATTTCCATATATTGGGAATGTCATCATCCCAACTGACGAACTCCACCATTTTTCAGATTATCATCACTGTCATCACTGATAAACCTGTTGTTGATGATAGTGATAAACCATGATAAACCTGTTGTTGATGTTGAGCTAGATATGAGGATCATTTTCATTGACATCTAGCTCAACATCAACAACAGGTTTATCATTTTTTCGAATTGGACATGTACGTGTCACCATTCATGATAACCAACTGCATTTTCTAATGTCTCAATGACCACGATAGACGATGTCACCATTATTGGAAGCTGTTGTTCTCACCTACATGAGCTTCAACAACAGGAACTGATTCCACAGTTTTCAAAACACCTACAGACATGAAATCTGCTCCTGTCGCAGGTAGCCCCTGAATCTAACTGGTTCTTGCTCCATTTTTTCAGAGGGTGTAATACAATACTTAGAATATTTAGGTACCTATGTGCTGCCCTACATGGTACAATATTTGGTACATCTCGTCTTATCAAAAGAGATGGTTTGAATATTGAAACAACATGAAGGTGGTCACAAAAGTATTTGAATTCTCAAAAGTATAACTGGGCGATAGTCAGTATACCATGTAGAATGTAGACGGTTGTTACTTTTATACTTTTATAGATTGCTTTTTCCCCTGAACAAACTTTCATTTAGCGCGGGGATTTCCCCGCACCCGGCGGTGTTTGATGTTGCTTGGTAGGGTAAACTCTCGCGCGGAGCTTTTGAATGCAGATGCAACGCGGGCCCACTGCCCACGGCCGCCAAAAAAAAAGTCATCATATAAATCCCTTTAATGCCCATTTAATTAATCCCATTATAAACCTTTAAATTCCTGTATTTCCCATGAATCAAATCCCATACAATCCCCCTAAAGTATCACCAACGCCCATGATGTTCCCACCAAAAAAACCCCATGATTCTTTGCCAATCACCATGAAATCGGAACCAAGGCCGGCCGCCAACAAGAGCATCCAAATGCAAAGTCCACAAGTTGCAGCACCGATGGAACGCCCGGAAAACCCAGGGACCCAGAGAGGAAAAAATGGTTTGACTGATCACTGGGGAATCCATGCCGTTCGTGCAGTGCATCCTTATTTAATCTAGAAAAGGGTGTGTGGAACTGGGGAACTTAGCTTGGCATGTCACCCCATTTTCTGGGCCAGTTTTGCGTAGGGAAAGCGAAGTTTTGAGGTCGTTTTTCTGCCAGGCACCGATATTTATTTTCGTAGAAAACCATAGCTACATCTTCAAGCATCATGGGGTTCCCACCGGGATGATGATGATCCAGAGGATGACATGGGTTGATATCCACATGATTGCTGATTTGCACTAAGGGGACCGAGCGGTTGCTTGGGTTTGATGTTCTGTCTGTCAAATGATTCTGGTCAGGAAAAACACGCGCATTTGGAAAATCCAAATTTCCGCGCTCGCGGGCTGCACCCTTACAGTATCAGTATTACTGATGAACAGCACATTCACACCTCCACAATGTTTCAGTCCATCCTTTTTAGTTGATGAAAGTTAGTATGAACTTCCGATTCCTGTCATTCCTGCTGCTTAGATCCTAATCCTCATCGGTTCAACTGTTCAACTCCAATTATGTTCCATCCTTCCCAAGACAATTCCAATTTGTCCCAAACAAAGCCAGGGGTGCTCATCTCGTTTCCTTGTAAATCATAGCCACAAGTGCAAATGTCTAACTTTACCTCTCTCTATTTGTTGGCTTTTATATCCCATATTATAATATATTATAATCAATCCCATATTCCCATTGTGGTTGGTTTATACCCCCATTTTTGGCATCAAACTCCCCATCTCTTCCAAGCTGTCGCCGAGGCGCCCCTCCACCGCAACCTCCTGTGATTCGCCGCGGCGGCACGGCCGGCGGCATGGGCGGCGGCATGGGTGGCGGCATGGGCGGCGGCATAGGCGGCGGCATGGGCGGCGGCATGGGTGGCAGCATGGGTGGCGGCATGGGCGGCGGCCCGCCAGGGGCTTCGCCCACGCCGCAGCCGCAGCTGTTCATTGGACGGCTGCCACCCAACACGCAGCAGAGAGAACTGGAAGAGGTGATCCTTCCGTATGGCGCAGTGTTGCTTGGCACTTCATGTTTTGTTTGATGTTTTGATATATATATATATTTACTATATCATATATAATTATATTATATTATGTTATTATATATATATTTGCATACACATCATATATTTAATATTACATATATATATATACATATCGATTATAATATTACATATATATATATGGTATATATATAACATAATAAGTAATAAAACTATTTTGAAAACATTGCATATCATAATGTATAATTTAAATTATATCTGACCAATTCCTATTGTTTGAAAAAAAAAGGTGTTGCAGTTATTGCATTCCTTTTACTCTTGTCTGGATCAAGCAATTTGATGCGGGTGGGGGATGTTGGGGGCGAGGAATGGTGTGGTTTTGAGATGTTTTCTCGGATAATTAATGGGTGAGGTGATTTTGATTGAGTTTCAAAGATGTCCAAAGGTGTTGATGCAGGGTATGACTCTAAATTGCCATCATTTGCGCTTTTACCCCATGTTTGTTGCTTGATATTCTGAGAATTGAGTGGTTGTCAGATCCCACTTAAAGATGGTGGTTCAGTTTGGTTTCAATTGATTTACCATATGTTACCATTATTACTACCATATTTTACCATTATTAGTTGTTTCACCCACGTGATCGCAGAACCATCAAACCTCCAAACTGTGGTTCCTCGCTTTGAAAGCGAGGAGCGTGAAGTTGCTGGAAGGCTCCTGGGCGAAATGGGATGATGAAACCATCGCCATACAGTATCATAATCGTATCCTAAAGATATGATATATATATATACCCATATGATATATTATCCATATGTA
The DNA here is from genome assembly GCA_947184155.2 of Cladocopium goreaui. Taxonomy (NCBI): domain Eukaryota; class Dinophyceae; order Suessiales; family Symbiodiniaceae; genus Cladocopium; species Cladocopium goreaui. The sequence continues at coordinate 471,593 of CAMXCT020000058.1, read as the reverse complement.
TATGTAGTGTCCGTGTACCCATATTATATTATATATTGTCCATATGTAGTATCCGTATCAATCAATCAATATATATATATGTATATATATACATAGTATATATCTATACAATATGTGGATATAATATATGAGTGTGTATTTTTTTTTAATATCACATTCTTATAGCCACCCGTGTTTGCGGGATGCAAACCATCCATAGCCATCCCCTCATTCAACGACAATTTCAGCAAGGTGATGGTGATCCAGCCTGCGGTGAACCGCGCATGGTTAGTATTTGATACAAACCCACAACTACAAGGTCAATCATTCCTTTCTCCAAGCAGCTGTGCCAAGTAGTTTGAGCCAAAGCCATGTCTGTGTGTGCAATTCCAAACGAAAAAACAAAACTACAAAATCGGAAACATATGGGCTGGCTCGCTACTGATTCTTGTGCTGAATTGATACGACTATGCGAAAAGGTATTTGTTGAACATGGATGGCACCCAGAGCACCAGACCCATTGATTTTCCAACCAAAATGAACCATAATCCACCATATGTCCAGTTTATTCTGTGATGTTTGTTTGGGTACGGTGGAACATGGACGAATGGTCAGCGTTTTCTGTTGGTGCATTTGATGAGCCCATGGTTTTCAACATTGGCTGAAGGCAATCAGGTGATTCTTTCTCAAACCACCATTTGGGAATCCTTCTCAGAGACTGTCCCAAGTCATTGGTCTCAGGGAACATTTCCAGGAATCTGTAAGCGATGTTTGAAAAGATATGGTTTTCCATGGTTTTCCTTTAGATGTCCCATGAAGAAAAGACACAAAACAGTCCTCGACCACCAATCGCCCGAGGGAAGAACTGCGCCTTCGCCGGTTTCGAGTCTTGGGCCGCGGCCGAGCAATGCATCGAGGAAGTGAACGGCCGGCAGCTGCGGCAAGGAGACCAACAAGCGGAGGGGCTCAATGTGAAGTTTGCGGATATGAAGCTCGGGAGGAATTTAAGGTTTAAATTGGTTTAGATTGGTTTAGATAGGTTTAAATTGGTTTAGATTGATTTAGATATTTATGAACAGAGGAAGATCAGGATTATTATGATGCTGATGAACATGTTATTTGTGTTGTTTATGAATTCGTATCATATTATTCTTTGTAACTTGTTGTCAGTGTAGAGATTTTTTTCGGGCCTTAGGTGACAGGTATCACTGAGACTTCTTGCCAAGTGGTGGTCCCAGGTTTGGGATGGAGAATACCTTCCAGCAATCCATCATAACTATTCATAACTACTATAGCTGGGAAATCCCTGAGTTCTACGTATGTTTGATGATAAACTGTTCAAAACATGATTGATCATGAGGTGTTTAAGGATGTTTTTGGGTCTATGGATGGTTTGGAAACATGCGTAGGTATTGAAACCAAGGAACAACACAGGTATCTGCAACTTGACCTTTTTGGATGAAAGGGTGACATCTATAGGAAATTCCGGATATTATTGGAATAACTCTGATTTTTGCAGATTTTCCTAGCTGAACTATTTCTTGGATGCTTGATGCAAACGTGTTTGGAACAACCCATCCCAAATTGGGATTATTCATCACACTGATCTGCAGGGTCAACCTTCCCATTTCACCTGGTTCATCCGTTTTCATCTCGTCGAACAAAATATACACAGTATACATATATATATATATACCGTACCCTCTGTTAGTCAAACATGCGGTGCTGGAAGCGGGTGGAAGTGTGCACTTTGGGTGTGCATATAATATATTAACGTTGAAAAGTAGGGTGCGACTGGGATGTCCCCTTGCTGCTCGAAACAAAATATCACATAAAATCATAGCGGACTTACAGCACGACCACGAAAACTCAGCCCCTCAAAGATGCGCAAAGTGTACACATCAAAGCTTCAAAACCCATCTTTGAACTGTACAAATGCCAAGGGGGGGAGGCAAAGTGACCAAGGTCACAAAGGTCACAGGTCCCAACAAAACCTTGCCACAATTTGGCCTCCTCTTCTCTGGTGCCACTAACGAGCTCAGCAGGGGCACCATGTGGAGGTGAGAGATTCCATTGCCATTCCGCTTTTTCGTCAAACATGCTACGATGTTCAATATATGATCAAGGCTATAATTTTATGTCATTTGCCTATCTATTTTTTTTGAGCAACATCCCATTCAAAATTGTCTCCCAGTTGGCAAATCTTTTTTTTCAGCGAAACATGGCTCAGTTGGGTTTGTATTCATCGCCCTTCCACCAAGGAAAGGAGTGCAGAAAGGAGCTCAACAGGAGCCAAAAGTCTTCATGGGAGGCAGGGACGGTGGTTTTACATGGGCTTTACTGGGTTTTACGAAGGATAATGTGATTTGACCTTCAACAATTGAAGGTTATGATATGAATTCGATATATCACCAATAATGACAAAGGGCCTTGGTGGCGAACAGTCGCATAGGTGTTTGGTGCATGTTCTATGAAGAACTTGCATACATCGGTCTCTGTAGAGTCTAGCTTCAACGTCCCATCATGTCAATGGCCCGTAGGGGATCCTGGATTTGTTCTGTATCTTACTTGGCATAGTTGCGATGAAAATTCGCGTCGTCTAAGTATCATTAAAGCCGATATCATGGGTTATGATTCTGAAGCTGAACCAGCAATCTATTGCGAATAGTCTTTCTGGCAATGGCAGGATTTAGAAACATGATTTTTCGAAAACTATCAAGAACGACTTCCCAATTTTTACAATACTTGACTTGGCTGTAGCTCGCTTGCTTGTTCTAATTTGTTGTTTCACGTCCACCTCATTTACAAACCATAGGCTGCCCATTTCTCAGAGAAAAGTCCTGATTGGTTTTGAATCATTTCAGATGTTACCCATTGCTACCCTCTAGTCATTTTTCACAGTTTGCTATCCCATAGGATCCATGTATGCTATATATGGTAACATTTACCATTAATATACCCCAAATGTTAGCATATATAGCATACATGGATCCTATGGGTATGGACAATCACCCAATTTTTCATCGGTAAATCATCTAATTCGACGGGCCATGGCATGGCTTGCGCTGAGGCCTGGCAGCTTCAGTGACGCAGGAGCAGGTGCAGAGATACTGCGAGCAGTTTCTGGGCCCAGTGACCCAGTGCTGTGCCTGGCTTTGTCTGAAAAACCCTCTACCCATGTCTACCCCTAAACATGAAATAAAGAAAAAGCTGGTTGACCATGAATGTATATCAATGTTATCCATATTAAGTTGTCCACTGGGGGGATATCCTATTTTCAGTCAAAACATGTCAAATTTATAGTCATTATACAGAGACCGTGATGTTCTAAACCAGCAAATCTGGGTTTACCAGGGGGTACCCTACTTTCAAAGCCATATTTTATGGGGCTACACGGACACATCATCCAAGTTGATCGTCCCAAAAAGGCGAGTTTTTTTACGGATGAAAAACATATGTTTCTTGGTTCAAAAGACTAAGAGGTTATGGGTTATGGGTTCAAACATGTTCAAACCACAGAGTTGTTGGTTCAAAATACTCATGTTTTGTTATTGCAAAGTTCTTCATATTGTTGGTGCATTTCCACCTTTTTGTTGGTGAATCCAACGCGATGGTTGTCGCGGATCTCACCAGGTTTGGTCCTGTGGTTTTTTGCAAGATCTTCACCAAGAACGACAGGCGTGCTGCGTTGGGCGATTTTATGGGATACTCTCTGGTCATTTATAACATAGCTATTGAACATGGCCCTTGATAGTTGATTTATCATTTGTCAATTATAAATGGTTTATAAATGGTGATTTTCAAACAAAATTCATGGTATGGTATGGTACTGCCAAGGCATCTGCAAATCACAGTTGCAGCATCCTTTCTCGAACTGAAGCTCAGAATTTGTTGAATTCAGTTTAGTGGAAGACTATAATACCAAAAAGATAAAGATGGGTCGCTTAGTTTATAAAACCATATACTGAATAATACCAGTAATTCAGTTTACAATACCATAAATCTGGGTCAAAACCTGTTAGTTACTCTGGCATCCACATGGCTATGGGATGCGTGTGTGATTTTCTGAGACTTAGGAGAAGATCGGACACGCCCATGGCCCAAATGGGATATGGACATCCAGCACAGTACATTCCTACTAGTCTACCTAGTGAAACATGTGAAACGTAGTGGTTACAAAGGGAAGCTGTGCTGCATCTTTTTGGGGCTTACCATAGTTTAATATAGTTTAATATGGAAGCCCCTTGCTGCCATCTACCAACCAACTATATGATGATTGTTCCACTAAGGGATGGACGTGAGGGATACAGTTTGTCTGTTCAGAAGGCCCCAGAGAGGCTCTAGGGAGTTATTTCTCAGCTGAGAAATCACTGGCTATGTCCGCATGGTGCTGAACCTCCTGAAAAATGATGGTTAAGTCCTGTACCGTAATAACCAATCAAACATCACCTATCCCTTTTATCAGGATCTCTGCTGGTGCAAAAGAAATATTGGTTGTTCGCTTGCCCCTAGAAGAACCATCAACTAACCATCATAGCAATCCTATCCCCATTTTTGGTCTATTTGCCAACCTGAGGCTTTTCCCGGTCACCGCTGCCAGGTCCACACCGTGCGCATTCGTGACCTATGGATCCTTCACTGAAGCCGAGCAGTGTATCCAGAACTTGAACGACCAGGAGCATCCCTTGGCTGCGGAGGGTCCCTTGGTGAGGGGACCAGCAGCGGGGCCCCCTTGGGACATCCATTGATTTGGTGGTGTACCACGTGGTACCACCCCAGTTTCAGACTGCATTGGATGAAGTGAATGCTTACGTCTTTGATGGTCTTTGATATTCTCAGTCAAAATTGAGGCTTTTCAAAGTAGAGGTAGCCCTTTGGAAGGATGGAGGGCATGAATAGAGTGACTGGGTGCAAGTTTGTGGACACATGTCACTCCAAAAGCGTGGTCTGGTTTCACGCACGGCGATGGGCAGCTCGCCTTTGTAACCAAACTTCAGGAAAGGACACGTCTTTTTTTTTCACAGTCCTAAGTAACTTTAGTTGGATCATCCCACAGATCAATTTCAAGTTGTTGTGTTGGCAGTCTTGATCACTACCCAGCAAAAAAAATCATGTCCAGATTGCTCAACGGACGGTCCCGAAGTAGCCATGTTGGACCATGTTGGCACCACCCAGCCATATTCCACCAGGAATTGAAGGGAATCATCCCATCAGACAGCAATGGATGTATGGTTTAGCCACCTGCGGGATGATCCTGTGTCGTTTTTTGTGTCGTGTCAACCAACCCCCACAAGCCAGGCTGATCTCAAACCTTAGGCTACCATTAAGAAGCTTTTGGGATGGTTTCGAAATCTGAATTTAGACAATTGTGTACAATATAATCCGTTGTTATTTATCCACGATTTCTATTTCTATATTGTCAGGTTTCCCCATTTATTTGAATGCATATGATGACCTTGTTAAAATATAGTAAGTATGTTATATAAAGGAAACAACTTAGTAAATCATATATTTTCCTATATGTACAATATCCCATCATACTACAAATCCCCACTTGCTTTATAAATCATGATTTTTTTTTCCATATCAACATGAAAAAAAGTACCCTTGGAGAAGGTGTTTGGACCCCCAAAAACCAACCTCAAATACACTAGAATGTATTACCAGACTAGAGGCTACCCCATTTTCATATCCCATCAAATACCCATCTATTATACTCAAATCCAGCATTTCAGCCAGGTGAATTCCCATGGCTTTCACGTGATGTTTCACTCACCATGGCTGCCATGTTGCCATGGCCGAGGCAAAGTGCTGGTCGTGAAGATGGCCGACATGGCAAAGAGCGCCCGCACCCCGCCGCTGCCGCCGATGCCGGGACGCTTCGGAGTGTCCGACGCGCCGGCGCCACCGGTCTCCTTCTTCACACCGGCGCCACCGGTCTCCTGGAAGACCGGAAGACGGTTTCGGAGATTTTCATGGGGGAAAATATATGAAATCGGTGTTTCATATCATGTCATGGTATTTCCATGGGGGATTTGTGAAAAACAGCTAATGTTTTTTTGGGATAACAACATAAATATAGGTGTTTAACTCATGTTTCATATTGACTTTATAGTTGAGATTCAATGGAGATATCTTATTATGTAAGAAATCTAAAGGGTGAACGGGGATTTTACCAACATTAGCAAGGGATTTATATGAACATGGTGAATTTCATCACCAGGTAAACAATTTTTGAGCGAATAAAACCTGGCAAACCAGAGATGTCATTCACATTTGCCATTATGGGAACCCTACCAATCAGTCCCAGTAAATGAGTCTCAAGAACTGCTCAACAGAGTGTATACATGTGTATACCATCACTGTTCTATCGAAGACTTGATTTAACTACCCTCTGGTAAACTAACATAACTATGGAAAATCACCATTTTTGATGGGTAAATCCACTATACATGGCATTTTTCAATAGCTATGTTAGTTTACCAGAGGGTAACTATCCGAAAATCATGGGAACATCCCATCTTTGATGGTGAATTTTGGCCAGCTTGAGGCCATGCCCATTCCAGCCCATGTACCGCACGTGCAGCACGTGCAGCATGCGCCGCCAATGCACAACAAGCAGATGCCAAGTCATGATGAAGGGCGGAAGAATGGCGTAAAGGACATGCGACCTTCTGGTGGTGGAGTCGAAGAGAAGATCTTCGTGGGAGGGTGACTTGGGAGTGGAAATGTGGCTGGAAGATACCCGATAATTGGAGGTTTAAATGGCAGATTCTCAATTGCCAAGTTTGATTACCGGATGGTATGTTTCTTTTCGACCATAGTTATTTGGAATGATGATCCCCATTGCCCAATCACTTGGTTAGGGGCAGTTGAAACCAGCGACATCCTAACAGTATGCTGTGGTAATGTTGGAGGTTTGCACAAATATCCTTTGCATTTTAGCAATCTCAAGTCAAATGAGCAGATAGATCATGTTTGATGGTCCATCGATACTACAATTTGCCCAACAGACTTCCCAAAATACTGAAGCCAAAAGTTTGCCTTTTCCGATTTCCACTTGTTTTTCCCCACCTGCCAGGTGAGGGTTGTTAGATTTTATGTCAGTTGCCTCCTCCTGCCTCCTGCCTCGTCCTCCTCCTCCTCCTCCTCCTCCTCCTCTCCTCCTCTCCTCCTCGTCCTCCTCGTCCTCCTTGTCATCCTTGTCGTCCTTGTCGTCCTCGTCGTCCTCGTCGTCCTCGTCGTCCTCGTCCAACTGCGACCCGCGATCCACAGTGTTCTCTGCCGGACCTCAACCACGACCATCCACGCCCAGTGTTCCCTGCCGGACCTCAACCACGACCAGCCACGCCCAGTGTTCCCTGCCGGACCTCAACCACGACCAGCCACGCCCAGTGTTCCCTGCCGGACCTCAACCACGACCATCCACGCCCAGTGTTCCCTGCCGGACCTCAACCGCGAGTATCCATGCCAAGTGTTATGCCACCTAGAGTGCCAGATAGATGCCAGAAGATATGCCAGATAGAATGCCAGAAGGTATGCCAGATAGAATGCCAGATAGAATGTCAGCTAGAATGCCAGAAGATATGCCAGATAAAGTGCCAGAATGTTTGCCAGATAGAATGCCAGCAGATTTGCCAGATAATATGCCAGAAGATATGCTAGATAGAATGCCAGATGGAATGCCAGAAGATTTGCCAGATAATATGCCAGAAGATATGCCAGATAGAATGCCAGATGGAATGCCAGAAGATATGCCAGAACATACATATGCCAGAAGATATGCCAGAACATCTGCCAGAAGATATGCCAGAACATCTGCCAGAAGATATGCCAGGTAGAATGCCAGAAGATATGCCAGATAGAATGCCAGATCGAATGCCAGAAAATATGTCAGATAGAATGCCAGAAGATTTGCCAGTAACAAAATGTATAAATGTCATGGCGGGGATCACACGAAGTAAAGTAATTGAGTATATGGACATGGACCCCCCGAACCAAAGTGTATATTCAACATGTTGGCCTGAATTGGAATTTCCACAGTTTCACAGTCGGATAGACCTCTGGCCATTCAAATCGGACTATGATAGCTATATTAGACTTTGCTGTTCCAGATATTGAGATACTCTAACCTCACTCACAAACCCCCAAACGATACCATTCCTCCAGCTCATATACATTCATTTATAACCCCCCTTGGAATTTCCACTAAAGAATGGGACAACCCGGGTTGTCGCAAAAAACTTTTTTTTTGTGCTAAAACTGATGGTAAATCCACATGGCGAACCCGGACTCCCTTTTTCCCCACCTGCCAGGTGAGGGTTGTTAGATTTTATGTCAGTTGCCTCCTCCTGCCTCGTCCTCCTCCTCCTCTCCTCCTCGTCCTCCTCGTCCTCCTTGTCATCCTTGTCGTCCTTGTCGTCCTCGTCGTCCTCGTCGTCCTCGTCGTCCTCTCTCCTCGTCCAACTGCGACCCGCGATCCACAGTGTTCTCTGCCGGACCTCAACCACGACCATCCACGCCCAGTGTTCCCTGCCGGACCTCAACCACGACCATCCACGCCCAGTGTTCCCTGCCGGACCTCAACCACGACCATCCACGCCCAGTGTTCCCTGCCGGACCTCAACCACGACCATCCACGCCCAGTGTTCCCTGCCGGACCTCAACCGCGAGTATCCACGCCAAGTGTTCCCTGCCGGACCTCATGTAGGAAGATAAAATGTCAGATAGAGTGCCAGAAGATTTGCCAGGTAGAATGCCAGAAAATATGCCAGAAGATATGCCAGATAGATATGCCAGAAGATATTCCAGAAGATATGCCAGATAGAATGCCAGATGCCAGATATGCCAGAAGATATGCCAGAATATATGCCAGATAGAATGCCAGAAGATATTCAGATAGAATGCCAGAAGATATGCCAGATAGAATGCCAGAAGATTTGCCAGAAGATATGCCAGAAGATATGCCAGATAGAATGCCAGAAGATATGTCAGATAGAATGCCAGATAGAATATGCCAGATAGAATGCCAGAAGATATGCCAGATAGAATGCCAAATAGAATGTCAGAAGATATGTCAGATAGAATGCCAGAAGATGTGCCAGTAAGAACATGTATAAATGTCATGGTGGGGATCACACGAAGTAAAGTTTTTTTTTTGCAAAGGCTTCCTGGGTCAGGATTTTTTAGAGAGGGCATTTTGAGAGGGAATAGACAAGCTGATTGAATTTTTGCAAATTGGTAAAACTGCTGTTGTGCGCCGGCCACTGTTTGCATCACAGATGAGTCAAGCAGGTTGCAACAATGACAACAACTTTCATGCATTTTCTAACAAGGACAGTTTTCTAACAAGCAATCATTTGAGCACATTGGGTAGTTTTATACTGGTTGACATCCACATGGCTAAGACGGACTCCCTATTTTTTAGAGTTCTGCTTTTGTATTTGTATTTTTTTGGTATTATTTTATGTATGTTTTTGTATTTTTTTGTAGTTGGTTGCCTGGGCCATGATTTTTTAGATGGTCTTAGACCCCCTTGATCCCTGGGTTGGCATTCTTTAGATGTGCCATTTCAGTAGTGCAAGGTGGACCGCCGTTTTTTGTCTAAAGAATGCAGGAGTCCATGTTAGCCGGGAAATTCCAACAGGGATTATTTATATATATATATATAATATATATATATATATTATATATATATATTTATGGACCTTGCCAAAGAAGGGGTTGGAAGGTGATTCTCAGGAGCGGCCTATGAGTATTGGAATGGCACTGAACAGGGTCAACATGTATGGCGATGTCAGGGGTGAGGTTCTGGATCAGCAAATTGGCTCAGGTTGCCAGAAGAAGCCAATGAAGATTTCCTGTATCTTGGACTTGGTGTTATCTCAGCACTGGACCACTAGATATGGGGCTGCGTCGAAAGATTAACATGCCCAAACATGTTCATGGAATGATAACGGTACAACCAAAGACCAAAGATGACTGTTTTACATAGGTTGTTTTGGTAATGTGTGTTACAGTTTATCTATGGTTGAATTGGAGTTGATCAGTTGATCGTTTATTATACTGGGCAAACATATTGAGAAACATGTTCCAACGAATTACATACTGCATACTTTGGTGGTTTGAAACCGGCTAGATGTAGACAATCTGACTAAAGGATAGACGACATACCAACTTGTGGGATATTCATGTTTTGATGGTATATGTTTGATGGTTTGCTGTTCAGTCCTTTCCGGTTCTTAGAACTTAAGAACCCCAGAAAGACTCAGTTCATTCACACAAAGAAACCTTTTGACTGCCCTGGTCAGTACTTCCACCTGGTGAGACTGACACAGATTCATGCTACGTGTTGGCCATTTCTATGGCCAAAAGGTGTGGTGCCCCTCACACAATTTCAGCCACTGACTGAGACAGTTTGAGGCACTTTGAAATACCACAATACTATCAAAATACCCTCTGGTAATTTGACATAGCTCTGGAAAATTGTCAATTTATACAATGTGATCTATTGGACAGACTGCGACTTGTCGTGATTTTCCTTAGCAGACCTTGAAATCACGGGAGAGCAGCTCCGATCATAGAGGGGTCAACATGGCTGTGCCTCAAGCTTGTTGACTGGAAGACTCAGACTTTTTTGCAAATCTCTCTGTACTGAATCCAGTAAACCCATCTTTGGCACCAATATCATCACAATCTTCAGATAAACCGTATAGAAATAAAGGTGTTGTACAATGATTGACTATTTGAAGATGTTTGAGGTGAGAAAAAAACATCGGAGTTTGATGACTGTGTCAGGTGGGGCATGATGGCGCCTTTCGGTCGGGTGGCAGAGGTGAAACTGCTGCGAAAAACGGGAGCCACCAGCTGCGGCTTTGCCACCTGGTTCGTGGAACGGAGAAATGGCCAGGTCTAGGTGAAATCCCAAAGGTCCCCCATGAGTTTGTACCCCCTTCATCTAAGTGGTGATGCAAATTTACTGACTCAAAAGGGACCATTTTTGGGGATTTGACCAAGACAAATTGATTAACATGTTCGGCAAATGGTCTACATTCATGGTGGGAAAACAAACATGTTGGTTTACACTTGGAAACCCATCGACATCCGAATTTCTTGAAGGCACCCAATGGGACATCCATCATTTGGGAAATCCATTACGGGGATATGTTATATTCTTTTGGGGGGTTCCTTAAGCCATTAGGTGGTGATTTAACCAACCAAGTTTCACGATGCGGGTAAAGATCCAGAATGGGAGGCACATCTCAAGAGCTTCTATCCTGATGCCCGTTGTTGGCCTTCGGGTGCCCGCAAGAGGTCAAAGTATGATGGAGTGCAAAATTATGTGACCCATACCTGGTTGGTGGTTTGGAACAAGCCGTGGGCTCAACACCTACCAGCTGGTGCGGCCGTCCCTGCTGAGCGTTGAGGGTTTCGTTCACGCTGTTGCCATGGTCCTTCATGGAACCCTGTCTGGTTGAGAGCTTGCAGTGCCTCTCTGTTGTGGCTTGGGTGGTATCCTGTGTTCTAGCTCGTGGTGAAGGGGACCCATGCGCTTTGCCTCTGTCCCAGGTCCTTGGGACGGCAGTGTGGTTGCGATTCCAGGTTCTCATCTTGATCGGGGCCACGCCAGCTCGACATGATCCTTTTATTGGTCAGCAGTTGGAACAGTTTGTTGTCACCTCTGGCTTCAAGAAGGAAGGTGTGATTCAATTGGTTCCTGACTGGCTATGCGAACGTCACAGAGATTGGTGGGTGCTGTCAGACAAGGGTCACAGTGGCAGTACTGGGTGGTTGCATGTGTGGGAAATCTCCACGGTTCGATGCCTCCTTCCGTACCTCCAGGCTAGCCTGGTTGGGTGCTGCTTTGGTGCTCTTTCTGATCAGTGGTGTTTTGATAATGGTTTGGACAGCCTCAATGTGGCCTGTAGTTCTGACTCCAGTGATCCTTTCGTTTGTCTGCAGGTGGCACAGCTTGGTGCCCTTTCAGCAGTTGCGTATATGGACCTGGTGCCTGTCTGGCCATGCAGACGTCACAGCACGTGGTGGGTATGGTATGATCTTTGTCTGGGCCACGATGGCATTACTGTATGGTTGCATGAGAGGGGTCTTCCCATGGTTCCATGCCTCATTCCTCATTCCGTACATCAAGGAATGCCTGGTTGGGTGTTGCCCTGTTGCTCCTTCAGATTTGTGGTGTCATTGCAACGGTTTGGACGGTCTCCGTGCAGCCTGTAGAACTGACGTACTTTCCATACAATGTGGACAGAACGGTTTGGCTTCCGCGCAGTTTGCGCTCAATGGAAATGGTGGGCTGGGGACCTCCATCCACGATTCTCGTGTGGGTGGAGGACAGGCCATGTTTGTGAAGAAGCGCTGGTTGCCCATGGTAGTGTACACTAGTTTGGGGTCTTGTCCCGCACTGATTCATTGTAACGTCCTTGTGGCTGGCAAAGTTTGGCTCTTGACTTTTATTTTGTTTTTCAGTGCGTGTAGGAGTAGGGTAGCTGTTTACCCTGGTCCTGCTGCATCATGCTGGTGTTCTTGTGCAGTCTCGCTATTGCACACCGGCCAACCATGTGGTGTGTATGTTTGCTTGTTGCCTTGTGATGCCCTGGTGTGCCCAGTGGCTTGGTGCGGTTGACCGATGGCTGCAATTGTTTTCGGTAGGGCCCTTTCGTAGGCAGTCTTGGGAGTTTGATAGAATGCCCATACCAGTGACGAAGGCGTCACGTTCACCGTAGTGTATCCCACAGACAAGAGTGCTGTATTCTTGACCCAAGGCAGTGCGTTGCGCAAAGCGGCACAAAGTGGTTTGGAACATTTTTTCCATATATTGGGAACAATAATCCCAGTTGACTTTCATATTTTTCAGAGGGGTTGAAACCACCAACCAGATACACACTTTGAGTGGCAAAGATCCCACAAGCCTCCCAGCTTCGCGGCGAACTTTCCGAAACCTGGATTTTTTGTGGCAAAGCATCAGTCAGGGGATAGTCGCTGATTATGGGGATTGAACTTGCAAAATTGTGATTTATGGGATACCATGGGATGAACATGTAACCAACACATGTGATACTTGGGAGAGCGTCTGACGATTGAGTGTAAAACTTGCAAGAATCCTAGTTTTTTAATAAAAAACATTTGGAGTGTGCTTTCCCGTCCCCCATTTTCAGACACATGCAAATATGTACCTTCCCGATGCTGGTACAATACTTCACCTGTGCATGATGCTTGTGAGTGATGCGCATCACCCTTAAAAAAGTTCTGGCTATGAGTCAGATTGGATCACTGCACGTTTGGATGACTGCAAAAAATGGGTCAAACTCTGATGGATGGGTATGAGCAGTTCTTTCCTTCGCTGGATATGTAAGATTACAGTACGATTCACCATGAAGACGGCAACGACTTTGCCTTGACAGGTCCAGTCCAGTGAATAGGGGCCACTAAAGTCGTGGACCAGGGGGACTCCTATAACTTCGGGACATCAACCGACATTGATGTGGCACACCCAATGCCAGCATCCCATCAACCAACGATGAGTAGGTTCACTTTGCATCAATTCCAAATAAACTGATGTATACAATGGTATAATGGTATATACCCGATAATCCCTTCCCCCCAATATCAAACACTCCCCAGAAACCATGATTCAATCTGGGATTACACATATTTGGGGTGTTTTGTATTGGGAGGATTGGATGAATAAACCTCTATTGGTTGGTTGCTATGGGCTTTCTGAGGTCTCCTACACCAATCTTGGGGAAGCCGAAACGGCAGTGCAGGCGCTCGCCAACTGTCGTTTCTTGAGGCTTCAACGGATGGAGGATTTACCCTCTGGTTTTTGAACAGTTTGCTATGGAAAATGACCATGGAGTTCGTTGATTTACCTAGGAACCATGGTGATTTTCCAAGACTAATAGTGATTACTAGTTGCTAATAGTGATTAATAGTGGTTAATAGTGGTTCATAGTGATTAATAGTGGTTAATAGTGATTAACGATGGTGATTTTCCAGTTCGCTATGTTAAAAAAATGTGGTAAACCCAATTATAAACATAATGATCATAACAAACCCAAATATAGTAATATTGGCAAATGATGATCAGAAGCACCGCGAGTTTGGCTGAGCTGAGGTCTTTGAACGACAAATATGACAATCATATACTGTATAATCATATGTTTCTTAATTAATTAACTGTCCACATGTTTCGCAGATACCGGTAAAATGTGAGCCACCCAGAAGTGCCACCTTCTAATCAATCCTTTTATTTCATCATGGCTTGACTGCAAAAAACATGCGTTCCAAATCCCAAAACCTGATCTACATGGTAAACTCACTAATTGGCATTTTCTTGGCCCGTTTGGGTTTATGATGTTTATGGTTTGCAGCATTCCCAAATGGATCCAAATGGTACGATTTGGTGTGCTTTAGATATTATTATTCGGTAAACACTTATAATATATATATATATAATCTCATGATGAATCATCATTATGATATATATATAATATTATAATCCCCTTAGGAATTTCCTCTATAAAATTGGGGGGGATACCTACCCGATAAGACCATGTTTTAATAATTACATCTTTTCCGCTAATTTTTTAGGGCTTGGGTGTAGCCCCCCATTTTATAGAGTTTTTTTTGGGGGTCAGAGCAGCATTGTATAGTGATGTTCACCTGCAGGGTGACAGCCACGTACAACGTCATAGGTTCCCATTCTATAGAGACCACATTGCTCTGGAAAACTGGAATTTTCCAATGTCATGGCTTCCCATTTTATAGTGGCTGAAGCTGTTATCACCAAAAAAAACCATACATCACCATATCACAATATATCACACCATACCATACCCTATACCCATCCCATCAAAACCCAACCTATACAACTGGGAGTCACTCTAAAGGTCCATGTAAGGGTTTTTGATTGCCAAGGCCGCCGGGTTTCAACATCAGACCCCGCGAAAGTTTCTTTTTTCTGAGTTCGCGTTTTTTTTTGGCGAACGATTTAGTTAAATATTTTTTAACATGAGACCCCAGCGAAAGATAAACGTGGGGTTCGCGAAAGATTCGCGAAATTATTTTTTAATTCGCGAAGAATGGCCGTTTCAAGAGAAAGGAATTTAGAACAACCGCCACTATAAAATGGAAAAAATACAGACATGCCACAATTACTGCTACATATTGGTACCACATGCTACAACTTTAACCCAATTTTACAAAAAAGAATCCAAAAGCTTCAAGATACCCAAAATTGAGCAATATTACTCTTGTTATAGAGGCATAACCTGTATATATATATATCTCTGGTCTGCTTTATGTTTTTTGATTTGTTTGTCATGTGTTACATAATTTTCCATTTTGAGGCAAAACCTGTATATATCTTATATCTGTGAAATATTCTGGAATGCTTTATGTTTTTTATTTTTTTGTCATGTGTTACATAATTTTCCATTTTGAGGCAAAACGTGTATATATCTGTTTATATCTGGAATCTGTGAAATATTCATGGAATGCTTTATTTTTTTGATTTTTTTGTCATGTGTTACATAATTTTCCATTTTGAGCCAAAACGTGTATATATCTGTTTATATCTAGAATCTGTGAAATATGCATGGAATGCTTTATGTTTTTTGTTTTTTTTGTCATGTGTTACATAATTTTCCATTTTGAGGCAAAACGTGTATATATCTTATATCTGTGAAATATTC
Source organism: Cladocopium goreaui (assembly GCA_947184155.2). Taxonomy (NCBI): domain Eukaryota; class Dinophyceae; order Suessiales; family Symbiodiniaceae; genus Cladocopium; species Cladocopium goreaui. Next base: position 455,904 of record CAMXCT020000058.1, on the reverse strand, counting down.
TGGAATGCTTTATGTTTTTTGTTTTTTTTGTCATGTGTTACATAATTTTCCATTTTGAGGCAAAACGTGTATATATCTGTTTATATCTGGAATCTGTGAAATATTCATGGAATGCTTTATGTTTTTTATTTTTTGTCATGTGTTACATAATTTTCCATTTTGAGGCAAAACGTGTATATATGTGTTTATATCTGGAATCTGCGAAATATTCTGGAATGCTTTATGTTTTTTGATTTTTTTTGTCATGTGTTACATAATTTTCCATTTTGAGGCAAAACGTGTATATATCTTATATCTGGAATCTGTGAAATATTCTGGAATGCTTTATGTTTTTTTTGTTTTTTTGGTCATGTGTTATATAATTTTCCATTTTGAGGCAAAACGTGTATATATCTGATTATATCTGGAATCTGTGAAATATTCATGGAATGCTTTATGTTTTTTATTTTTTTGTCATGTGTTACATATTTTTTTCCATTTTGAGGCAAAACGTGTATATATCTGTTTATATCTGGAATCTGTGAAATATGCATGGAATGCTTTATGTTTTTTGTTTTTGCCATGTGTTACATAATTTTCCATTTTGAGGCAAAACGTGTATATATCTGTTGATATCTGGAATCTGTGAAATATGCATGGAATGCTTTATGTTTTTTGATTTTTTTGTCATGTGTTGGATATTTTTCCATTTTGAGGCAACACGTGTATATATCTGATTGCATCTGGAATCTGTGAAATATGCATGGAATGCTTTATGTTTTTTGATTTTTTGTCATGTGTTACATAATTTTCCATTTTGAGGCAAAACGTGTATATATCTGTTTATATCTGGAATCTGTGAAATATTCATGGAATGCTTTATGTTTTTTATTTTTTTGTCATGTGTTACATAATTTTCCATTTTGAGGCAAAACGTGTATATATCTGTTTATATCTGGAATCTGTGAAATATGCTTTATGTTTTTTTTTTTTTGTCATGTGTTACATAATTTTCCATTTTGAGGCAAAACGTGTATATATCTGTTATATCTGGAATCTGTGAAATACTCATGGAATGCTTTATGTTTTTTGTTTTTTTGTCATTTGTTTCATATTTTTCCATTTTGAGGCAAAACGTGTATATATCTGTTGATATCTGGAATCTGTGAAATATGCATGGAATGCTTTATGTTTTTTGATTTTTTTATCATGTGTTACATAATTTTCCATTTTGAGGCAAAACGTGTATATATCTTATATCTGGAATCTGTGAAATATTCTGGAATGCTTTATGTTTTTTGTTTTTTTTGTCGTGTGTTACATAATTTTCCATTTTGAGGCAAAACGTGTATATATCTGTTGATATCTGGAATCTGTGAAATATTCATGGAATGCTTTATGTTTTTTATTTTTTTGTCATGTGTTACATAATTTTCCATTTTGAGGCAAAACGTGTATATATCTGTTTATATCTGGAATCTGTGAAATATGCATGGAATGCTTTATGTTTTTTGATTTTTTTTGCCATGTGTTACATAATTTTCCATTTTGAGGCAACACGTGTATATATCTTATATCTGGAATCTGTGAAATATTCTGGAATGCTTTATGTTTTTTTGTTTTTTTGTCATGTGTTACATAATTTTCCATTTTGAGGCAAAACGTGTATATATCTGATTATATCTGGAATCTGTGAAATATTCATGGAATGCTTTATGTTTTTTTGATTTTTTTTTTGTCATGTGTTACATAATTTTCCATTTTGAGGCAAAACGTGTATATATCTGTTTATATCTAGAATCTGTGAAATATGCATGGAATGCTTTATGTTTTTTGTTTTTTTTGTCATGTGTTACATAATTTTCCATTTTGAGGCAAAACGTGTATATATCTGTTGATATCTGGAATCTGTGAAATATTTATGGAATGCTTTATGGTTTTTGATTTTTTTGTCATGTGTTACATAATTTTCCATTTTGAGGCAACACGTGTATATATCTGATTGCATCTGGAATCTGTGAAATATGCATGGAATGCTTTATGTTTTTTGATTTTTTGTCATGTGTGACATAATTTTCCATTTTGAGGCAAAACGTGTATATATCTTATATCTGTGAAATATGCATGGAATGCTTTATGTTTTTTGTTTTTTTTGGTCATGTGTTACATAATTTTCCATTTTGAGGCAAAACGTGTATATATCTGTTTATATCTGGAATCTGTGAAATATTCATGGAATGCTTTAGGTTTTTTATTTTTTTGTCATGTGTTACATAATTTTCCATTTTGAGGCAAAACGTGTATATATCTGATTGCATCTGGAATCTGTGAAATATTCATGGAATGCTTTTTTTTTGGTCATGTGTTACATAATTTTCCATTTTGAGGCAAAACGTGTATATATCTGTTGATATCTGGAATCTGTGAAATATTCATGGATTGCTTTATGTTTTTTGTTTTTTTTGTCATGTGTTACATAATTTTCCATTTTGAGGCAAAACGTGTATATATCTGTTTATATCTGGAATCTGTGAAATATTCATGGAATGCTTTATGTTTTTTATTTTTTTTGTCATGTGTTACATAATTTTCCATTTTGAGGCAAAACGTGTATATATCTGATTATATCTGGAATCTGTGAGATATTCATGGAATGCTTTATGTTTTTTGCCTTGTTTGTAACATCGGTGTTGCATCTTCTACCAAGGCTTCACCGTGAAGTTTGCCGATGCCAAGGGCACCAAACGCTCCGCCGCCGTGGCCTTCGAAGACTATGACGGTTTCGGGGCACGGCGCGTGCGGTGACGGCCTATGACGGACAAAAAGATGGCGATGGCCCGTGGGCAGCGAAGGTGACATGAAGAATCAGCCCCTCCCCTGAGTTTAGGTGACCCCATAAGATAACCATAACATACCAGAACTAAGACCACTGTGGCCAGCCCTTAAAGTATATACCCTCTGGTAAACTAACATAACTATGGAAAATCACCATTTTTAATGGGTAAATCCACTATAAATCACCATGTTTAATAGCTATGTTTGTTTACCAGAGGGTAACGTTGGTGTATAACGAGGTCTACTATAGTGACTTATGATATAGTTAGGTCACCTGTTGGGAGAGTTGAGTCCACATTTTGGTGAGGGGGTAGACGGGTAGCTGTGCCTCTCAACTATGGCTGACGTGGTGGTCATAAACCGTATACTATGGTATACTGATATTAAATATAATATCTATATATATATACAGATATTATATATATATATATATTATCTTATATGTATAATATACATTATCATGTGTAATAAGTATAGACTATGGTCGAAGGAATTTTAGAAGTCAAACTTCCGACAATATGGACAGATGACAGAAAAGCAGAGCAGGGCAGAGGCAGAGAGAAGAGAAAGATTAGAAGAGAGAAGAATAGAAGAGAAAGAGACAGAAGAAAGAAGATACAGATGCGCGAAAAGGTAGGAAAGTCGCGATTCACTGTGTTTTTCCAATGATTTGTGGCTCCGGAGGGTCGAAAAGTAGGCTCGCTAAAGCGGCGGGTGCGGAGCCAGCTGGCCAGATGAGAGATGAAAAAGTGCACGCCGTTGTGGCGCGAAGCACATTTCCAAGTCAAAATGTACAAAACGCACCAGCTCCGGACCACTTTTGGAAGTTGAGATGTCGAAAAAGTGCACGCCGTTGTGGCGCGAAGCACATTTCCAAGTCAACATGTACAAAACACACCATTGTCGGACCACTTTTGGAAGTTGAGATGTCGAAAAAGTGCACGCCGTTGTGGCGCGAAGCACATTTCCAAGTCAACATGTACAAAGCACACCAGGTTCGGACCACTTTTGGAAGTTGAGATGTCGAAAAAGTGCACGCCGTTGTGGCGCGAAGCACATTTCCAAGTCAAAATGTACAAAACACACTATGTTCGGACCACTTTGGGAGGTTCAGATGTCGAAAAAGTGCACGCCGTTGTGGCGCGAAGTACATTTCGAAGTCAAAATGTTAAAAACATTAGGGGTTCGGATCACTTTTGGAGGTTCAGATGTCGCTTCGCTTCACTACACTACACTACACTCCGCTACACTACACTACACTACATTACACTACATTACACTACATTACACTACACTATACTACACTACACTACACTACCTTCCACCACACTTCACTACACTACACTCCACTCCACTACAACTACAACTACAACTACACAACTACACCCCACTACACTCCACTACACTCCACTACACTACACCACACTACATTACACTACACTACCTTCCACTACACTTCACTACAGTACACTACACTACACTCCACTACGCTACAAATACAACTACACAACTACACAACTACATTCCACTACACTCCACTACACTAAATTACACTACACTACACTACACTCCACTACACTACATTGCACTACACTCCACAACACTACAACTAAAACTACACAACTACACAAGTACATTCCACTAAATTAAACTACACTACACTACATTACACTACACTACACTCCACTACACTACATTACACTACACTACACTACACTACCCTACCTTCCACTACACTTACCTACATTACATTACACTACAACTACAACTACAACTACAAAACTACACTCCACTACACTCCACTACACTCCACTACACTAAATTACACTACACTACACAACATTACACTACACTACACTACACTACATTCCTACACTCCCTACATTACACTACACTGCATTACACTGAATGACATTGCGCCACAGATAGACAGGTAGACAGATAGACAGATAGATAGATAGACAGATAGACTGGTAGACAGCTGGACAGATAGCCAGATGAAAGGGAGAGAGAGAGAGAGATAGATAGATAGACAGACAGATAGATAGATAGATAGGTAGGTAGTGAGATGAAAGAGAGAGAGAGAGAGATAGATAGATCGATAGATAGATAGATACATAGAAGATAGACAGGTAGGTAGGTAGATAGTCAGAGCAAGAGAGAGAAAGAGAGGACACCTCAAGCACCTTTCGGTCCATCAGTGGATTCGCTCTGCCATCCTTGATTCACAACAAACAATCTCTCCTATAGGTTTCCTATTCTTGAAACTTCCGCCACCGCCTTGTGCGGTACTACTAGTACTATGGGTGACATAACCACAGGTGGATGCATGCCAGATGAAACACATCTGGGTCAATAAATCACAAATTGAATCAACGCAATCAAGTACATACCAAGTTTTGACGCACCGCCAAGTAGTATTTAGTATAGCTCGCATAGAAAAGGAATGCGTTGTTTCAAGTTTGGAGGATCATATTAGCACCAACTACATTACACTGTTTTCTAATGCTGTAGGATGAGTTTATGGTGTAGAAAAATGTTATACTTGGTGGCCCCAATTGTCAATTGACCTGACTGTGGCAGTTTCTGGGGTGGCTCAACCCCACAACCATTCACAGAGATCATGGCTTCCCATTAAAACGGAGTTGTGATGACCAAAACATGGCACCTTTCGCAGAGCTTTGAGATCAGGCTGCGGGATGAATCCGAGAGATCGGAGCAACGAAGATGAGGATTTGCCACGGAAACAGCGTCGCTGCGGTCAGGAAACTGCGGGTATCCGGAAGGCCCTGGAGCTTCAGGTGTCTTTGCCGAGTGGCAGGTCGGAGACCGTCTCAGTCCTGCAGCCTGGCAGCGTTGCTGACTTGAAACTCGCTGCACAACGGTCTTTGGGACAAAGATTCCTGAGGCTTGTTGCGCCCGATGGTCGTCTTTTGCTTCCAACTGAATCTCTTCAATTTTCCGGACTTCATGATGGAAACAGCATTACTGCTTTTGCCCAGCAGCCAAAGATAGCTGGAACTATGTTTGCTTTTGCCTTGTGGTGTGTTGGCTCTGATAGGATTGTCACATGGGGTGACGTTGCACACGGTGGTGACAGCATTGCAGTCAAAGATCAGCTCAGGAATGTTCAGCAGATTTTTGCTAATGATTGGGCTTTTGCTGCGCTCTTGGCAGATGGATCCGTAGTGACATGGGGCCATCCAAACTTCGGCGGTGACAGCGCTGCAGTCCAAGATCGGCTCAGAAATGTTCAGCAAATTGGTGGCACAGCGAGTGCTTTTGCTGCAATCTTGGCAGATGGATCCGTGGTGACATGGGGCGAGGCTGAAAGCGGGGGTGACAGCACTGCAGTTCAAGATCGATTGAGAGACGTTCAACAGATTTCTGCTTCCAGCGGTGCTTTTGCTGCGATCTTGACAGATGGATCCGTGGTGACATGGGGCGAGGATGAATGCGGTGACAGCACTGCAGTTCAAAATCGTTTGAGAAATGTTCAGCAGATTTCTGCGTCGGATGATGCTTTTGCCGCGATCTTGGCAGATGGATCTGTGGTGACGTGGGGTGAGGCTGACTTCGGTGGTGACAGCACTGCAGTTCAGGATCGTTTGAGGAATGTTCAGCAGATTTCTGCTTCCAGTGGTGCTTTTGCTGCGATGTTGGCAGATGGAACCGTGGCGACGTGGGGTCCAGATCGTTTTGGTGGTGTCAGCTCTCCAGTCCAACATAAGCTCAGGAATGTTCAGCTGCTTTGTGCCACCACATGCGCTTTTGCCGCTATCTTGGCAGATGGAACCGTGGTGACGTGGGGTGCGGCTCAATGTGGTGGTGACAGCACTGCAGTCCAAGATCGGCTCAGAAATGTTCAGCAGGTTTATGCAACGCGCTTTGCTTTTGCTGCGATCTTGGCAGATGGATCTGTGGTGACATGGCCCCAGCTTCTTGACCTTGGTGGTGACAGCACTTCTGTCCAAGATCAGTTGAGGAATGTTCAGCGGCTGAGGTCCACAAATTATGCTTTTACTGCAATTTTAGCAGATGCAAGCGTGGTGACATGGGGCGGACCAAACTGGAATCGTGATAGCACTGCAAACCAGCATCAGCTCAGAAACATTCAGCAGATCTGTGCGACGGATGATGCTTTTGCTGCAATGTTGACAGATGGTTCCGTGGTGACCACGGGAAAGCAGTATTGTGGTGGTGACAGCACTGCAGTCCAAGATCAGCTGAAAAAGGTTCAGCAGATTTTTTCGACTCAAGGTGCCTTTGCTGCGGTCTTGGCAGATGGAACCGTGGTGACGTGGGGTGAGGCTTTCTCCGGTGGTGACAGCACTGCAGTTCAAGATCGATTGAGAGACGTTCAACAGATTTCTGCTTCCAGCGGTGCTTTTGCTGCGGTCTTGGCAAATGGATCCGTTGTGACCTGGGGAGAGGCGAATTCTGGTGGTTACAGCATGGCAGTTCAAAATCGCTTGAGAAATGTTCAGCAGATTTCTGCTTCCAGTGGTGCTTTTGCCGCGATCTTGGCAGATGGATCTGTGGTGACGTGGGGTGAGGCTGACTGGGGTGGTAACAGCACTGCAGTTCAGGATCGGTTGAGGAATGTTCAGCAGATTTATGCAACGCGCTACGCCTTTGCTGCGATGTTGGCAGATGGAACCGTGGTGACGTGGGGTGAGGCTTCCTCCGGTGGTGACAGCACTGCAGTTCAAGATCGACTGAGAGACGTTCAACAGATTTCTGCTTCCAGTGGTGCTTTTGCTGCGATCTTGGCAAATGGGTCCGTTGTGACCTGGGGAGGGGCGAATTCTGGTGGTTACAGCATGGCAGTCCAAGAGCAGCTCAGGAACGTTCAGAAAATTTTTGGCACAGCGAGTGCTTTTGCTGCACTCTTGGCAGATGGAACCGTGGTGACGTGGGGTGCGGCTCAATCTGGTGGTGACAGCACTGCAGTCAAAGATCAGCTCAGGAATGTTCAGCAGATTTGTGCGAACCATCGATGTTTTGCTGCGCTCTTGGCAGATGGATCCGTAGTGACATGGGGCCAACCAAACTACGGCGGTGACAGCACTGCAGTCCAAGATCGGCTCAGAAATGTTCAGCAAATTGGTGGCACAAAGAGTGCTTTTGCTGCAATCTTGGCAGATGGATCCGTGGTGACATGGGGCAATTCTGAACGCGGTGGTGACAGCTCTGCAGTCCAAGACAAATTCGGCTACATTTAGGCGCAATTGCACAAGCGCACTCTGTCATCTTGCGTTTATTCTTGAAAGCGCCGGTATTTGCTGGTTGTTTTTAAGACCTCAAACCTAGAAGATGGATTTGTCTCGGCATGGGATACTATCAAATTGGATCTACTCAAAACTAGTGTATGATGAACGTACACATTTTGATTTTGGGGTTTCCTTTCGCGGCTGGCCCTGACCGAATCTGTAGTTTCCATCGTTTTCCGTCGTGCTGTCCGACTGTGGTTCTCCAAAAGAATAGGTTTCCGCCTTATGTTTCCCATATCTCTTTTTTGCAGATGACCCCAGATTGAAAAAGAAACATATTATTGGCACAAGGATCACCATTCCACCACTATGATGGAAATCAATCAATCAATCTATCTATCTATCTATCGATCAATCAATCTATCTAATCTAATCTAATCTTATCTTATCTTATCTTATCTATCTATTTGTCTGTCTGTCTATAGTCTATACATATCTATTATATATATTATATTATATATATAACAATAATAATAAATATATATAATAATCTATATATATATATTATAATATATATATATATTATAATATATATATATATGTATATATATATATATCATATTTTTTAAAAAATGGGGTGCAAGAAAACCTCTGCACCCGAAGCCACCTCCCATTTTTTTGCGGCACTGCCTGGGCCATTTTGAGCTCCACGTCCGCTGAGCGCGGAGCCCACCCCCGTCGTTTAGCCGCGGCAACGAAGCCATGTCCAAGGCTTTTGGGACATTCTCAGGCGCCCGGCACCACGAGCTCGCGGACGTCATTGGAATTGTCATCGGGATGAGGGTTACTAAGGGGAATGATCCCCACATTAGGTGGGTGATTGTAATTATTTCAGGTACATACACTGACTGTCATATACTGTATTGGTAGTATACTTTTGAGATCTTAAGCGTCTACTCATCAGAAGATGGGGGTCTTACACGATTGGACCATCAAAAGAGCCTGATGATGACTAATTTTGGTTGGGTCACCATCAGAATTGGGAGGTTGATCAACAGCAAAAACCATCAACATATATGTAGCCAGCTGGTGAAGTGTAGTTTGCAAGTTTTCGTTGCATGTCGATGGGGTCATATGAGTCATGGGGCCAAATAGATATAGTCACAGCAACATGAATAATCAGCAACGATTCAGCAGAAATTGGTGGTTGGATGTAGATCTGTAGCCAAGATCAGCCATGATTGGAGGTGCCAGGATTCGCCATGCTCTCCAAGACTGAAGCAGTCACGAAAGATGACTCATCCAACTTCGATTTCCAAGAACGGAATGATTTCATGCGGTTCTATTTAGAGAGATGGCTGAAATCAATCAAAAGTGAGTCCCACGGCCTTGAATTTGACACATTTGAAATGCATAAATTCTCAGTGGTTTACTGCTTGATAAGTTTGAATCACCAACGTTTTGGCGGGATAAATAGTGGCAAACATGATTGAGACATCCATATCACAGATGCGCATAACCACATAAGCATCAACAAGAACTCCAAGGACCTAGTGATTGGTTCGCAGCTTGACCTACACAGTACCCAGATGGGGGCTTTGACGGACAAACAAACACCAACAACATGATGAAAACGCGTTCGGAACGGTCATGATGTGTCATGATTTCAAACACCTTCACAACCAGAATTTTGACCTCACATATATCATGTCACAGAGTGTTGAAAAGCAAAAAAACTGCAAAAACACGACGTGGCTTTAAGCTCCAAGAAATCATTTTCGCCTGATAAACAAAAGCAGTTAGACATATCACATGCACTGTCCTTCGAAGCCTAGAAATCAAGGCATCCCAAAATCAAGACATCTCTTCGTGCCAGGTTCCCTAATTGTCCCTGGTGAACAGCCATGTGTCAGTGTTGCATGACTGCCTTGACTGGTTGTTGTACCTCTTTGTTTTGCAAAGAAACAGGCGACACCATTGGCAAGACAAGCAGTACGTGGATTTCAAGACTTCGAAGCAAGATATTTGGTTCCACAAAATGCCTCGGCGCCTGCCTACGCCTACTCATTCCATATCAACGTCTGCAAACAAAAAACAAAAGCAAAATACAGAACACATTCATTTGTAGCACAACATTGCATTACATTGTATATACAGAAACAAGATACCCAGCAGTGTTCAATCGCGTATTCAAGATGGCATTGATGGCACTGGTGTCTATGAGTAAACATTGAGATGTTTTCAAGCGTCAATATATTCCACAAGGGTGTTGCTTGCTACCTCCCAAAAGTAATTCCTTAATGGGATATGGATAAATGGTTTATGCACGTAAAGGCCTTGAGGTTGCATTTTTGTTTGGTGGCACTCCCCGCAAGGGAGCCCATTTTATCATCCAAATTGGATCAAATTGGTCATGTTTCATGAGAAACCCTTGCTGCAATGGGTCCCCGATTTTAAGAAACACCTGGTTCCACAAAAACCGGTGGATCCCCCCCAAAAAATAGAGAGCTGGCCGCTGTGGGAGTGCACTTTTTTCCATGCAGTCATTACATTAATCATTATATTAGTCATTATATTAGTAATTATATAAGTCATTAAATGAATCATGAAATGAATCATTATATTAATCATTATATTAGTTATATTAGTCATTGCATTAGGCATTATATGAACCATTCCATTAATCATTATATGAATCATGATAATAATCATGATATTAATCATTAAATTCTTCATTTTAATAATCATTAAATTAATCATTATATAAATCATTATTTAAATCATTATAATAATCATGATGTTGATCATTTTATTAATCATTATATTGATCATTATATATTAGTCATTGTATGAATTATTATTTTATCATTATATTAATCAGTATATTAATCATTATATCAATCATTTTACAAATCATTATAACATTCATTATATTAGCCATTGTATTTATCATTATATTAGTCATTAAATTAATCATTATACTAAACATTATATTAATCAATTTTTTATCATTACATTACTCATTATATATAAACTCATGAAATTGGTCAGTATTTTACTTATGATATTAATCATTGTATTCATCATAATAGTAATCATTATATTAATCAGTCTTTAAATATAATCATGATACTAGTCATTATAAAAGTCATGAAATGAATCATGAAATGAATAATTATATTTATCATTAAATGAATCATTATATTAATCATTATATTTATCATTCTATGAATCATGATGTTAATCATTATGTTAGTCAATAAATCAATAATTATATCAGCCATTACATAAATCATTACATTAATCATTATATTAATCATTATATTAGTCATTCTAAACGTCATTAAATGAATCATGAAATGAATCATTATATTTATCATTATATGAATCATTATATTAATCATTATATTAATTATATTAGTCATTGCATGAGGCATTATATGAACCATTCCATTAATCATTATATGAATCATGATAATAATCATGATATTAACCATTAAATTCTTCATTTTAATAACCATTAAATTCATCATTATATAAATCATTATATTAATCATGATATTGATCATTTCATTAATCATTTTATTAACCATTATATCAATCATTATATTAGTCATTATATTCATGAAACAAAAAGTCATTACATTAATCATTATATTAGTCATTATATTAGTCATTAAATGAATTTTGGTTTTTCTATGGTTTTTTTTGCAGTTTGGCCTGGGGGGCGCAGGTGTGCAAATTGTAGAGACGTGCATTTTTTTGAGAGGTACTGTGATGAAAGCATCTTCACATGAAAAACATTCAAAACAACAATGGAAAAAACAAAAAAAAAAAAAATCAGACCCATGGGCAAGGTCTGGGGAGAGGCCTGGCAGGGGACATGGGTCTGAACTTTTTGTTTTTTTTGTTTTTTTGGTTTTTCCATGGTTTTTTGCAGTTTGGCCAAAACCTCGAGAACACAAAAAAAAACAAAAAAAAAAAAAAATTCAGACCCATGGGCAAGGTCTGGGCTATCCACACACAAACCAAAAAAACCAAAAAACCAAAAAACCAAGAAACCAAAAAACCAAAAAAAAACAAAAAACCAAAAAAACAAAAAACCAAAAAACCAAGAAACCGAAAAACCAAAAAACCAAAAAAAACAAAAAAAACAAGATTGCACACCCCAAGGGGAGGGGGTCAGATGCAGAGTGTTGGGTCTTGTCTTTTTGGTTTTTTGGTTTTTTGTTTTTTTGGTTTTTTGGTTTTTTGGTTTTTTGGTTTTTTGGTTTGTGTGTGGATAGCCATTGCAGATATGCCAAGCAGAGATTGCCAGGCACTGTCAGTGGTTGCACTAGAAGCAAGGTCGATACACTACAGTACAGCAATGTTTGCTTTGACAAAGTGCATTCAGCCAATGAACAGCAGAGAGGAATGGAATTCAATTTTGTCCGGTTGCGCCATATGCTGTTGGATCTTTGCACAGGAAATGCTGCAATTTGCGCACTCCCACAGTGGCCTGTTCTGAAAAAATATGGGTTTTACAAAAATGGTCTGACTTGGAGGAGATATTTGATATACCCTCTGGTAAACTAACATAGCTATGGAAAACCACCATTTTTTATGGGAAAACTCACTATAAATTGCCATTTTCAATAGCTACGTTAAATTACCAGAGGGTATTTGATCTATTTGGTCCCCATCGAAACTTCCATATCTGACTCCGGGAGTGCTGCGGCTTGATCCTGCGAGGCGCTTACAGCCGTCATCAGGACCGGTCTCAGTATGCTTTGCCTTGTGGTTGAGGTTGCATTTCACAGGACAGGCAGAGGCAAAACATAGAAACAAATGTAACACACATATGTTTTTTCAACCTTTATCCTTGTAACAAGGCAAGTTGTGGTTTATTGTTTATGTTTTGCCTTTGTTGATGTTATGAAGAGAAGAGTGATCTCAATCCAACAAGTGAATAAATAAATCAACATAGAATCATAGAGTATCCCAGACATGAATCAATCGGAACCGCGGGACTTACTGGACATCAACCAAGATGAATGTTTGCATGTCTGAATTAGTCCCAAAACGTCTGGTTTACTCTCTGGAACTGCGCTATAAGAAGGTGGATTGGATCGTGCTCAAAACATAGGATTTTGAATTTCATACCCAACAACTCCAGGGAGTCAGGTTTGTTACAAGGCTCATTGTTCGGGCTTGAAGTGACGATGATGTCTACTGGGAAACTCCATGCTGGACTGAAAGGCAGGCAGAGTATGAAGTAGTCAAAACATTTATTTCAGATCCAAGAGTCATTGAAGCTGCAGCCTGCTTGCCTCCACCAATTGAGCTTGTGCGTTTTTTTTTTTTAACAAGATTGTGGGCAGATATAGGAAGGCCAAAATTGATGAAAAGTTTCATATTGCCGAAATACGAGCTGAAGTCAACAAGCTCAGGAGTACATTAGTGACTGTTTGAAATGGGGTTGCAGAAATGCTTTTACCGATACCGGAGCCTGAGCAGCCCTGGATGAGGGTTGCTACTGGTTTTGATTTCTACTCTTTTGCTTGATTCATGTGCAAGAACAGGACAGGAATGGAACTGTTCCAATTGGGGTTGGGATCGAACTGGTGGTTGTCCCAAAATGTTGCCCCAGAACTCTGGGATGCCGCACATGGACCATGACAGCAGCTTCTCCCATGGAAAGCGCAAGCGTCTCAATGTTGCTGGGAGTCTCAGACTGTGTTGACCATCATGACGATGCTGCGCAAGACCAACTTGTGTAACCAAGATATAATTATATCCCGATATATCCCGCTATCATCAGTATGATTCCCAGTAAGATTTTTTTCATTGCATGTTCCCATCGTTTCCCATAATGTCAAGTGAGGATTAATAATGCCCCCCGATTAATCAACAGCAACTGCCCAATTTTTTTTTTGTAATTTAAAAACAGGTGGTCCCCCCAGATTAATAAAATTTTTGGCCTACCCCCGATTAATTAACAACCACTTCGGAAATCCATTTTTTTATCCAACATTTTTTATTTCCAATTCTATTTATTTCCAATTGTTTTTTACCTTTTTTTAATCATCATTGTTATACTTCAGGTTTAAGTTGATCATTGAAAATTTCAAAAAACAACTATTCCCCAAATGATCGATTTCTAATTAAAATATTTATAAAAAAACATCAGTTTGGATAGCTCCCAAAGGGTACCCCCCATGAGCCCATGTCCCCCAGTAATAATAACCATGGTTTGCCCCTGATTAATCAACCACCTTTCTGATCCATGAAATTTTAACAAATCCAATGGAATTCTATTAAGATCTTATTGACTCAAGCCATATCCAAAGTTTTACAGTTCAGATTTGCTTATTATTAAGGGGCGATCAAGAAAACCAGTCAGAAGGTACCTCCCTACCTTCTGGGGGGGGGGGTTATTAATCCGGTGTTGGCATTAATATATATTAAGCGATGGGTGATCCTACTGATGAATGTATAAAAAAACACCATCCCCCCAGAAAAAAACAAAAACAAAAACAAGTGATTGTCAGCAACCTGTTTAGCTCTGAGGTGTCGATGCTGATCAACGTTCTGGCGCCATGGTTGGTCTTCTGTGGCGTATTTGTGGTGAGCCCCAGCATGCCTGACCTGTGGCTGGTCACGGCCCGAAATCTATGGAAATCCGGAAAGTTCACCAAACAAAATCACGACATCAGAAAAAAAGGGGGCTCACTATATACCCTCTGGTAATTTAACATAGCTATTGAAAATGGCCATTTATAGGGAGTTTTCCCATTAAAAATGGTGATTTTCCATAGCTATGTTAGTTTACCAGAGGGTAACTCATTCTGCAAAAATATGTGGCACACATGCGGCTTAAGCCAATTCGTCAGATAATGGGAGATGTGTGATTGTCTGGAGAATCAGTAATTAAGGACCTGATGGCTCAATGCAAATCGTGCATATACTACATAAATGATCATAAAAGATATTCATAGCACCTGCAGCCATACAACATTTGCCCGGTTTCAAACTGGAATCCACCTGGCAGTCATGTGTAGTCGGATCCGGTAGATGTATTGGAGCAGATGCTTCTCAGAGCGCGTCAACAACCAAAATTGAAACGACTATATTCAACATTGGTCAGGGAAACTGGATGTAATATGATGCAAGTAGCCACATATTATAGCCACTGGGTCATTGGGTCCAGGATGGTCCAGGACAAATGATCCACCAACTTGATTTGGAAGAAACATATTAGACCGTTTTTTCCATGACCAGGACGATAGGATTTGAGATGTCCAGGACGATTCCGGCTGTTTGGTCCGATCTCTTGAGGGGGCCATGTCCTTCTACACGCACTACACCAGTCCTCTGCTTGCCTGGTTGGTGGTGTTGGCAGGTGTCGCGACCCCGGGGGAATGGAGGGGACAAGTGCTATCACTTGTGGTGAGTTTGACCAATGATAACGTGTTATACACCTACATAAACCCAAGCCGTAAATTGCCTTAAGTCCCCACATTGGTTTGTCTGAAATCCATTGGTTCGTCACCATGTTCAACCTATTGACATGGCAGTTTTGGTGGTTTATACCGGTACACTCTATATCTTCAGTCACAGAAAGATGCTTTGCCCTCAGTTTCCCCGGATATTTGGAGGTGTCAAAACTGATGGCCCATTGCCTCACTGGTTCCAGCGTCTCTAAAAAACCAGGTGTAGCAATTTCAGCTCTGGCAGGCGGCAGAACCGTTGTGGAATGATGGAACATGTGGTCATTTCAAGTGGGAAGAGGGTCAAAGTTGGGTGCCCAACTTACGAAAAATTTAAAAATGTCACGATATCCATGCTGGCGAACTCCCGTAGGCCGTAGGTGATTTGCTGCACTTGGGTCAGGTGATCTGAGATCAGTGCAAAGGCAAGGTTTGTCAATTTTTTAAGTGTTATTATTTGTTTTTCCTTGAGCACGGGACATTCCAAAATTTCATAATTTCCCATATTCAAACAGCTGTGGGGGTATATTTTCAGACAGATCCAAATATCCAAATATCAGATTGTTGATGATATATATATATATATATATACATGTATACTAATCCCATAAACACCATTTTGTATTGAAATCATTATCGGCCAGTCTCCATAAATCCCTATTAATAAAAATGAGTTTTGTCCAATTTCCATTTGGGGAGTAGACCACCATATTATCATACATATACACACATTTCAGCATGACAAAGTGACACGACTGCAGAGGGTTAGTTTGTTGCTCTCGCATATTACGATATTGTTGGTTATACAGTTGCACATATCCCATATTATGCCATATATTTTATGGTCGGTTCTATCTCCCGTAGAATCTCTGGGTTTATCCCCAAGTTTGTCGATCGCCGGCAAGGCGTTCTGGCTTATCGCACCAAGATGCGCGATAGGGACCCCACCTGGCACGCCCGAGGGGATGATGAAACTTTGGGTATTCATTGGGTTTTAGCATGTTGGAAAAAAAAGGAAAATAACTATGGAAAATCATCATTTTTAATGGGAAAATCCACTATAATGATTAATATGGGTGATATGGCTATGGGTCAATACCTATAGATACATTACTATAGTGAGATGAACATCCATAAATCCCAGCTATTTTGATGTGAACAAAAGGTACCAGGGTTTTGACCCATCCCCAATTAGCCACCAATTTTTAAGGGTATTCATAGAGTCTGTCATGGAGTTTCATTGTTCTTCAGATTTCACTGTTTCATTTGGGGATGCAACCACCAGCAAACTGAGGATAGGTGCCCAATACTGTACCAGCCCTCGTCATCACCAGGATTGCTTTTGGGATGGGTTGGAATCCGTCCCATCTTTGCCCTGGGGAACTAGCAACAGACAAACTTCCAGTTAAGTAAGGTTGGGAACCGGGTGGCGCTATGGCTGTTTTGGATGCTATGAAAATTGTGACCCTCAAACGGATGGGCTTTGATTTCAATGAATTTTGCAGAGCCAACCATGGAGACCCAACATGACCCAGCATGACCCAGCCATACAAATTTCACCTTTGAAGCACCAACGCCCGCTACCCCATTTGCCTATTCCAAAAAAAATGCGATCCTGTTCCCTTTTGCCTCTCCACATGACCCCAGAACAAATTCTGCAATAAACGGACAATAATCTAGCCTATTTGAAGATTTCCTGCCATATCATGTTCAGGAAATCAATCCCATCCCCCAATTTTTTGAACCCCAGAAACCATGCTTTAGTAGGGATTTATATACACATACACATATTTGAATTTTGGGACCATTAGGAAAGTACTTCCACGGCGAGTTCACTTCCCAAACCCAGGGGTCTCACCAGCTGGGGCCAGGTACACCTTTGCTTTCCTGGCTGCCAGCCTTGCTACCATCTTTGCCACGGTGCGCCATTTTGGTGCCTGTTGACATGCGAGAGGTCATAGTTTAGGTAAGTATAGACGTATGTCAACCATTTCCTCGGAAAGAATTGAGGAAACAAGATGTATGGTTTGAAGAGGATCGTCGGAATGATCAATGGAGAAATAGTTTTTGCAGTGGTTGGGCTCTGCGAGGATTAAAGGTACCTGAGGCCTATTTACAGTGCCCTTGAAACCAGCAAAGTTGCAATGTCTTGCACGCCCACGCAATCTACAAGTCACCAAAATCAGTTTGATTTAGCAACCAATTTCAAGGTTTGTACCCTCTTACATCATGGATCCCCAACATGACGACTATGTTTTACAGGAAACTAGTCTTCCAAATCCTCTGACTCAGTTTGCAGTCGAGAAAATTTCATGTTGATCGAAAAATGGTGAATCTGACGACCAGGTCTTTGGTGATATGAACTATTGGTACAACATGCAGCCTTACTATGACATCGAGAACATCAACACCTACCCTTCCGCCGGGCATCTCGGGAGGCTCTGAAAATTCATATCCGTGTTTTGAGGGTGTTTTGATGTTGGAGAAAAATGAAACTGAACATGTAAATTGTAAACATGGATAAACATATTGGATCATAGTATAATTTATTGGATCATATTGGATCCATGTGACTCTAAGGGTGACAGTGTGGACCCATTTTGGGCCAAGCTGATGCAGCAAGTCACCGGTGTAGATATATCGAATCGATTCGAAGCGTTATCTTTGTTTGGCCAATCTGAGAACCAACCAGCAGTGCTGAGTCAGAGATGGCAAAGGAAAATCCTCAATTCTATACTGGAGACATGATTCTCAAATCTATTTGATCATATAAATGATTGAGGATATGTTGGATCTATTCAATGCAACATAACACTACGTGTTTTCATAGACGTTCCATTGCCAGATGAAATTATCGTGGGGGATTTGTTTTGGCCACTAGGGGTGTGTCCAAAAAATGGTGAATGCCTCGTTCTCCCACGAACATCTCAGAAAGTGACGCTGAGGCGCTATGCGGGTCCCTGTGTTTTTTTGTACGTGGACATTCAAATCATTCAACAGGACTTAGATGACTATTTATTCTTTATGCAAGTTCATGCTTAATATATCTTAATATTGTGATATGTTTGAGATTTGGGATGCTCTTGATTGAAGTGTGTATGTGTGGTATATCCTAGCTGTCCCTGAGAGTTTGATCAGAAAATGGCAGCTGAGGTGAACCCCGGCCGCGAGAAAGGTCAGCAACTGATGGATGCGGAGCGCGTCTATTTCGAAGATGGCACTGGGTGGGGGGACCCAGACATGGGACCCGGGTGTGGAACCATCAAATATAGGGAGGGTAAACAACCAAGCAGTATGACATCTCAGATATAGAATGATATATATATATATATATATATATATTGTATAATTTTATATGTATGATGGTGAGATATGGGGATATAATGGGATATTCATTTCAACCAACAATGAGTGGGTCTTTCCGAATGGGGGATGGCACCGAACGGGACCCGCAGAAATAGCGTTTAATGGGGCAACAAGCAACCAACCAGTATGGCATGATAGATATATGATATAGATATATGATATATAATTACTATATGATGGGATATGGGGATGTAATGGATGTAGTAGCGGGAGATGTAATTACTAAGCAACAATGGGTCCAAAAGTCCAAAAGTTGATAAACATGGAGGATGGGCTCTCAATGTATGGCAATTTCAATGGAGAGAATCATGTTCCAAATTTCCAGACAATCAAATTTGAGGGTCCCCAGTTTCAGACAAACCCACATCTTCCATGGGCGGTTGGAAGCCAGGATTGTTCAAGAAGTAGGAGGTCGAAGTAGAAGCCATTTACCCCAAAAATTGTTTGGCCGCTGGCTACTGAACAACATTCAATTTTTGTTTTAGCAATTCTGGACGTGCGCTTCAATCTTAGCAGTTATACGTATGTATAGTTGTAGTCGATCCAATCAGCTTATCTCTGAAGAGTGAACTTCGTTTGGATCTTGGCAGGGTAGGGTTTGGTTTACTAGCTTGCAGAAGCCATGAGACTTGGAAATTTTCTCGTTTCATACCCGGATCACTTCATGTTCACCGATGAAGAATCCATGTCACGACCTTTTCCTTTGATATCTTTGTGATATCTTTGTGTGTTGAAGCCCCGCATTCCTAAGATTTCCTCAGACGCCCCACAAAAAATGGAAAAGTGGCAACCCCAAGTGTCATGGTTCTACCATGGTCCCATGGCTCAGCTGCTGAGGCTGAACACCTCTAAATCGATGGCGTTCCGGAACCTCGACAGGTCCATCAACCTTTGGGGTAGGTGAATTTTGCCATAGGCTACCTCTGTGGCCAAGAAATATCCAATTCACCTACCTAGATCTACCGAGGTTAATGTTCCTTCCTGTTGGCCACAAGATTTTTTTTTTTTCGGGGACTAAGGTTACCTGACAGCATTTAGAATTTAGATCATGCATTGCCATACTTGAAGATTGGAATCTCGGAATGTATAGATCACTTCACCCTAAGTACCGTCTCTTCCCGTATCTTCCCGTGACACAGACATTGCCGGTCATTGAAGGGTTCTCTGGCCGTTAGATGATCAAAGGTTGGGAAGTGGGGAGAGCCAACACGCAAGGTTGATGCACAGATAACATCACATATTCACATACCCACAAAGTAAATAGTCATATTTTTTAATAATTATCTAGTTCTGATTAATATCCAGTCATCATTAATAAACATGTCTTATTGTTTCCTCTAACATTGATTTGTCCATGAATTACTATGAAAATGATTCTCTCTATATATATATAATGCGATATGTAATAATATATCAATATATATATAATGATTGAATTAAGAACAAGTATATATCATTCAACGGTCAGTAAACATGATAATCTATGTGTGATGATATCTATTAATACTATCTAGAAGTGGCCTTGCTATTTTATCGATAATTTGGGCCTATCAAAAAACACTCCATTATATCCCCTATAATTACCCATAATGGGTTGTATATACATAGCCAAACAAATAGAATCAACAACACATATAAAATCACATCAGTTTCAATGTGAAATATTATATACCATACCATTTTAGTGAATGTAGATAAGGAAATGCTTCTCAATAAGTTTGTTAACTATTCAATATAGTTTTTTTATTTTCTATTAGATTATTCAATACAGTTCAAATTACCCTGTGGCTATCTATCATAGCAAACCGGAAAAACAACTTACTTTACTTCGTGTGATCCCCACCATGACATTTATACATTTTCTTACTGGCAAATCTTCTGGCATTCTATCTGGCATATCTTCTGGCATTCTATCTGGCATATTGTCTGGCAAATCCTCTAGGATTCTATCTGGCATATTTTGTGGCATTTTATCTGACATTTTATCTGGCATTCTATCTGGCATACCTTGTGGCATTTTATCTGACATTTTATCTGGCATTCTATCTGGTATATCTTCTGGCATTCTATCTGGCATATCTTCTGGCATTCTATCTGGCATATCTCATGGCATTCTATCTGGCATATCTTCTGACATTCTATCTGGCATATCTTCTGACATTCTTTCTGGCATATCTTCTGACATTCTGTCTGGCATATCTTCTGACATTCTTTCTGACATTCTTTCTGACATTCTGTCTGGCATATCTTCTGACATTCTTTCTGACATTCTTTCTGGCATTCTATCTGGCATATCTTCTGACATTCTATCTGACATCTTTTCTGACATTCTTCCCGTTGAGGTCCGGCAGTGCCCACTGCGATCTGGAAGTCGCGGTTGAGGTCCGGCAGTGCCCACTGCGATCTGGAAGTCGCGGTTGAGGTCCGGCAGTGCCCACTGCGATCTGGAAGTCGCGGTTGAGGTCCGGCAGTGCCCACTGCGATCTGGAAGTCGCGGTTGAGGTCCGGCAGTGCCCACTGCGATCTGGAAGTCGCGGTTGAGGTCCGGCAGTGCCCACTGGGATCTGGAGCTCGCGGTGGAGGTCCGGCAGTGCCCACTGGGATCTGGAGCTCGCGGTGGAGGTCCGGCTGCGCCCACTGGGATCTGGACTGCGAGGAGGAGGCGGCGGGTGAGGAGGCGGAGGAGGCGGAGGTGGAGGCGGGAGAGGCGGAGGAGGAGGAGGAGAACAGCTCTGATAAAATCTAACAACCCTCACCTGGCAGGCGGGGAACAAAAGACATTTTAGATACGTAAATCATTATTCTTATCTTGTATTTCTTTGGGCCATCTATACCAAATGTAAGAACTAAATAGAGATGGTACATGCCATTAAATCCCATTAAATCTCATTGAACCTCATTGAAACCCTTATTTTAGAGGATTGTCCCATAAAAACCTCCATGAAATCACCACACTTTCTTCCGCCAGGTATTGTGTGGCACCTATTGTCTTCGGTCAGGCAAAAGAATGCCACAGGGTACCAGTGCCACATGTGTTTTAAACAACAACAATATAGGATTTCACCAAGCATAATAGGGATATAACCAACCAACACGAATTGGTTTCATTTGGTTTAAGGGAACATCTACAGGAAAGCAGTGGTTTTACCGCCAACTCTGTCCGGTTTTCTCGTAATCTGACTTTTTACCCCATTTCTGGCATCGGGAGGATCGCCAAGGGGTCTTAAGAAAATCGCCAATATGTCCATGAGCACGCATAGGACTAACACGGCAGTGGAGCATCATCAAGATATGGGAAAACATTCTGAAAACAACAACTCTTATCGCAGGTGCATTACATATCATTTAGTGGACCTGGTTTCAGTAGAATCCAATTTGGTAGTATTCGTTATGCCCCAAAACTGGAACCGGCCGTACGCAAATATCAACATTGGATCATGCTCGCAGAGGCAAAATGTATGATTGATGTTAAGACATGTTCTAATATCATTATATTTATACATATCCTTAACATTCATCCAACATATGTACGTACATGTACAATATTCTCAAGTTCAACCATGCAAAGTGTTTCGATGTCCCAATATCTCCATGGGATTGCCAGGAGCCTTTGGCATCCTATGACTTTTGGGCAGCGGCTTGATCTGCATCACTTTTGGCCAGGAGACCCCACTGGAAAATGACCCATAACAAAAACGTAAGGTCCAACATATAGTAAGGTCCAACCCCCAACATTTTTGGAATGCACCTTACTATATTTGTTGTTGAACTGGTTGGTATAGTGTCCGAGACTGCATCGCACGACTAGTCGTCGGTTCCCGGGCGTCTCGTATTTTGATGCGATATTTTGCTATAAATGGGTTGATGCTAACCTAACCAGAGAAAAATCTATGTGTTTCCAGGATTCTTAAGATTGGCCGCGGTAGAATAGGAGGTCAACCAAAAAATCAGTTGTTTAGTCACTGAAGATTGGAAAACAATGATTGGACAATTTCGCCAATCAAAAGGGGGTAATTATGAGGCCTCTGTATCAACCAATTCTGCGGGTAATTGTTTTTTGAGCCATACGTGTTCCTGGCGCAGCTACATCTCTAGTTAAAGCGCTATTTTTCATTATTTTGGGCAAAACATTAATTACATGTTTTCATAAATGTTCGGTGGTCGGCTTATATATTTAGTGTGGCATGAATGTGAGATGGCATGCAACAACATGCGGCATGTATATCATATTCCAGCCCTATTTCTGTACATACCCTCCGGTAATCAAACATATAGCTAGCTGGGGAATCCCCTGGGCCCTGTAAAGGGAGGAATGGGAAAATCATCTGGAGCATGTTCCATTCCCATGTTTGCTTACCGGAGCTATGCATTTGTACCATCCAGGTACGGTATATCACCGGGCGGGCCCCCACCAGACATTTTTTGACGCGCACGATATCTTTACCAGCCAGCATAGGCATATCATTATATCATACAATGCGAGCCCCCAAGTTATGAGTTGCTTTATGAATCCATCCAACTGTAGATATATCATATATCCAGCATTATATTAAACTATATCCACCATAATCTTACTTAGCATATTAGCCCAGTTATAAACGAACTTATCTATTTTTTCAGGGGAGAACGGCATTGAACCTCGAGTCCCTGAGGTTGGAGTAAACTGCTGCAGCGGTACCACCGCAGATTTCCGCTGTGGAGAGTGCCTCATTTCCTGTGGGGCAGCGCCGAAGTCGTCTCAACTTCGAGACATGTTCAAAAGAGGATTTGACCAACAGAAATGGGTAACTGGACACTGGAAACAAACCCAGCAATAAAGTGGAGCCACACCGCAGAATTTTACTCGAAGACTCTGAACATGGCCGTTCTCAACAAGGCATGTTCCGAATTACCCAGATTTTGCAACCTTTATGTATGCCTTTATGAACAAATTTCAGAGGCAGCTCCTAAAAACAACTAGTTGAAATGGGGATAGAAGCCATAGACGAGGTAGTGAAATCACTATTCCCATCTACAATGAGAAAATTTGTGCAAGTGATGATCTCATCGACAGCATTTGTGGCTCATGTTGGCTCCTAGGAATATCACCCGCAGAGATATTCTGCGCCAATTTCCCTGGGGACGATCAAGGTGAACTGTGAACCCAGGTATGACAATCCAAAAGCTCGTTCCGGGCTGCGCTTGATGCGTGGGAGTGCTCAGGGCTTCTGATAGGGTGAGCGTATCGGACATGGTGCATAAGGCATCTGCAGTCAAAACACAAGCTTGATTCCGCATTGGTAAGCAGATGCATCCTCATTGTATCATATTGTATCCTCATTGTCATCATCCTCATCATCCTCATCATCCTCATCATCATCATCATCATCCTCCTCATCATTCCATCCTCATCCTCATCATCCTCATCCTCATCATCATCATCATCATCATCATCACCACATGTCTTGCTTGTTGAGTGGAGATGAATATACGTTTTAAGCGGATCATATGGATGAAACTCTTCACATATATATATATATATGGATAATGTATATATGTATATATGGATATATTATGGATATATGGAGTCAAACCCGGATAACCACGGAAAACCGCCATTTGATTTAATCAACCACTTTCACAGCATCATCCGAATGCGTTCCCACCTGGTAACTTTTTCTCAGCTGGTGGCAACATTTACAGGAGCGCCTCAAATGTTCTGGTGAAAAACCTTTAAACAAATCATTGAACACGTCCATTCAAATCTCCAAATTTGATGGCAAGAGCTGTTAAAGATTTTTAAGAACAAGCACACATTTAACAACTCTACATGGATAACATATATATAGGGTCATGTAACATGTTTGCTTCCAAAGTTCCATCAACTCCGCACACTAAAAAACCGCCTCAAACAGGCGAAGACCAGCGCCCTTTCTTTCGTTTGGCCGTCCAGCAGGCAGAGGTGCCACGGCGCCACGGCGCCACTGCGGATTTTTGTTGGTCAGTTTTTCAAAACGGTGACAAATTGGGTGAAGGTAACTTTTTGGATGAACACATGAAAGGAAAACGTATATATATATAATATATATATATATTATATATATATATCGGTTGTGAAACGGTAACAACCAATCAATTTATATGGATTTAAGCAATTGTTTGCATCAAACACATGAAACATATATAAATCTTAGCAACCAAGTCAATGATAACGAAGTCTAAAATGAGACAACATATCTGATGTGCCCAGATATGCCCAGATGGCTGCTGTATGTTGCTGTGAATATAGCTGTGACATTTCACAGCGATCAGCTGTGAGGCTGCGTACAACATCAAAGCAAATCACCCGCTCTTCTTCTACTGGATGCAGGACTGGCCCGGTGGTCAACTGGCCCCGTCGGTCGTTTCAACTGCAACAGCAATGGTGATATTGAAACTGAATGACACCAAGAATCAGAATTCTTAATTAACTGGAAATCATAGTTGAATTACCATATACCTGTAGATGTGTTTGCCTTATAATTTAACTATGGTTGTGAACTATTGTAGCAGCTGCCGTCCTTTGTCAGAGCCATTTGTGTTTTCAGGACCCTGTGGCAGAGGTCATGAAATACCGCAGTGACGGATTCAAGTGACCCGTAGACCCGACGCGTGGTGTGTTGCAGGTTTGCAACTCTCTCCCAATTGTCTTCCAACTGATTAACTACACCAGGTTCCGACTTGTTCATACTAATTCAACAGAATCTGTGTGAATCTGTGCAATATGTAGATACCACGTACTATCATTCATGTCCAGAATGTCCAGGCTTCCCTTTTCTGATGTTTAGCTTAAGCAATCAATAAACATATGGGCATGGATCAAGAATATGTAATTCTGCAGTTCACATCAAAATAGTTGGCAAACAGATGTTTATCTCCATATGTTTCCTAGTTAATGGTATAAAACAGGCATTGATTGATCATTTCCCTCCTATTCAATGGTATAAAGGTGTATTAAGCCCCCTATTTAGTCTTTTTAATGGTATCAAATCCCATTTTATCCCCCTATTTAATGCTATTAAAACAAGGTATTGATCCATAGCCACATCACGGGTTCTCCAGCAGGTACGCCTTCATTGCAATCGCCACGCACTTCGCCTTCAATTTGCTCTGCGTGGTCGGGGCCTGAGAATGGGGAGCCTAGAGATATCAGCTACAGATTAAAGAAAATGATGATGATTGACAATGGAATGATAAAACAATGATTATAACAATGAAGAATCAATGATAACTAGTCTGATTCAGCTTCTGACAATCAATAATAATGTGTATAGCTATCAGAATGGGGATTACCAATCAAATGATGGTGATCATGATTATCATCCTCTTCCTCCTCCTCCTCCTCCTCCTCATATCATCATCATCATCATCATCATCATCATCATCATCATGGTGTTTTCATATCAATATGTCTCAGCCAGTGATCTTTCACTTCCTCAGAAGCACACCGGATCTAGCTCCGAGGCGGGCGCGGCGTTTGCATTTTCCAAGATCAGCCATGAGTTCTGAGACCGGACGATGATAGGTTCATGGCGAGCAGACAAAAGATTGACAAAAGGCAGCTTAATGAGGGTTAATGCGTTATGATGATAGGTGATGATAGGTGATGATAGGTGATGATAGGTGATGATAGGTGATGATAGGTGATGATAGGTGATGATAGGTGATGATAGGTGATGATAGGTGATGATAGGTGATGATGCGGACCATGAGACCTTGCGATGCACTGTGGGTGAATAGGTGATGAGTTATGAATCAGATTGGAACGATTCATGAAGCAGATTGATCATAGGGAACCATACTGGTACCGTCCAACAGGACACCACCGGTATTGATGGTAATTATTTAATGGTTGATATCTCCTTTATCATATACCATCAATTGTCAATATATCAATGGTTATATGATATGCATTATATATATACAAATTTTTATATCTCCACATATTTATATATTTGTTTTTTTGCATACCATCAATACCGGTATGATATATCTCCATTATGACCAATGGTCATTTGTCAGCACTTGTGGACCTTTTTTCTTGTCCGAGGATGCAGTTTCTCTGAGGGTCTCGGCGGGCACTGCTCAAAGATGGTGGCCGTTCGGAACAACCAGGCGTTAACAAATTCAAAGACACCTGGAGGGTTTGGCCATCCAATATAGTATATACATATATATATATATATACAATGTGGTGCCCCCAAGATAGCTAAGTTGGTTTATAAGTCTAATAACTAGGACTTATGGTAGATATATCTATAGTTAATGGGATTATAAACCAACTTAACTTCATAATCATATATATATATGGGTGTGGCTGAAAATAGGCTAAACCCCTTTTTACCCAATGGTTTTGCTGATCATTATCCCGTTTTTAAATGGCTATTTGTTTGGGAATATACCCTATTTTCAGACACACCCATATATATGATTTATGAAAGCCTTGTCAAACTGTAGTATGTATCCACGATGTTTGTTAGATGTCGGAAGACTTTCAAGGAACAGCAGTTGGTGGTTTCAAGCATCCATGGACTTGGCACTGGCTCAGCGTTGGCTAAAAGCTGCCAGATGCACAACATTGGACAAGACTGATGAGGATGAAGCAGCTGGGTGCATGGAAGAAAACAATGATTCTGATCCACCAGCGATTGTATGAATATATATATATATATGTTTCAATACATATAATGAAATACATATAAATATAACATCATATAAATATCTTATATACATTTGAAAAAACACAACATAGATGTTGTGATACATCTTCATCATACAACACACATTTTGTATAACAACAACGTGTTGGACTTTTGGACTTCAACTTCCAAGCCTCATGCCGCTGAGTTCACCACTGTGACGCCATGAAGACATTCCTTTGGACGGCCATAACTCTGACCGAGATCCTCTCGAGAGCAGCTGCGCAGTGTCGTTGTTCGCGATATCTGTGCAGGACTGTGGTGTGATCGATGTAATGATTGTAAGTTTTTTAACAATGAAATGGTGTATTAATTACTCAAAAAGAATCATGTTGTGATTTCTAGATTCTAACAGGGTTTGTTCAAGCACTGCTGGGCATATGATGCAAAGATTTGATGACATACCCGGACATGTTGGGCCTGCGAAAACATAGGTGAGACCTGCAGACCCACCATGATTTGGCTAAATGCTGATGGTTGGCACAAGTTCATGTTTTTTTTGGCTGTACAAATGCAGGATTGCTTCATCTCCCAATAACCCTTGACTTCTTTGCAGGATGAGGAAATGCCATGGAAAGGCCATGTCATGGTTTGGTTGAATTGAACAAAAACAACCCCCAAATTCGATCGTTAATCATCATATGTCCGTATCATATCCATATATTTCCGTAGAAAATCGTGTTATTCCATGTCATCATTCCCTCAATCTTTGCCATGTTCAGTCACACCTGGCTGCGTGTTCGCAAGGAGCGGCGAGAATGAGTACAGCTACACCATTGAGGAGATGCCATCGCAAGAAATCATTCAGCACCTTGCCATGAAAAGATTTGTTTAATGGGTTTATGTACGTAGCAATTTGTTTTAGAAAAAATATCCATCAGCTTAACTGCACTAATGATTATGTCTGGATATATCATCATAGTGTAGCTTTGTTTATGTTTTTTGATGGGAATGGATGATTATCATGTTTTTTTTGTTTATGCGATTGTTTATTCAACATGTGCCAGATCTCATGAGATTTTTACGATGATTTAAGCATGAATATTTGCTGCATCTTTAATGGATGATGGCCAAGCAGTACACTGGAATGACGGTTTTCAACATTTTTGAACACTCAGATATCATGGGATGTTACCATCAAGAATAGGAAATGAACACATGAATACTGAATGTACTGAATGTATGTCTAAAAAAACATCTTGGATAGATGAAATTTAAGGTACATGACATAGAAGCATCCTCAATGTAGCCCTGCGGTTATTTCATTGAAATATTGAAATATAATCCAACAATATCCAACATCATCCAATTGTAGATATATGGTCACCATCAAATCGTGAGCCCAGATGCCTCAGGTGTATTTTGAGCAACAAAGCCTACAATCCTCGCGGTGATTGCAGATATTGCTCTTCCTGCGATGGCAGTCTTTGTACGTTCCACGGCGGCATTGCCTTTTTTCGTGGAGTTCGTGGTTTTAATGGTCTGGAATGGGAAGCTGAAGGCTATGAGACTTCCAACTGGAAAGAGTTTCAGCATATTGATGGGATCCTGCTACTTACATCTACTTCCCCCCAAAAAAAGCTGGTTGCAGGTTGCCAAGGAGGTGATCAGTTGGGTTGGTACCTTTAAAATGTTGGGCAAACTCTAGCAATTTGATCAATTCCACATACTTCCACCATGATTTGTCATACTTTTCATGGATTTTCCCATTGAGAAGTGCCATAAAATTGGGGGCCCAACTCTCATTTTTGCACACCCAGTTCTCAGTTGTCTGGGGACAAAAAATGTAGCACCAGGGGGTCCCTGAAATCAGCTTGTCTCGGTGAGTGGAACAAAAACAAGTTGGTACTCTGTGAACAGGTACCGGGTTTTCTGAGTACATGTTGAGAACCCTGATTGAGATTATTCAAGTTTTTTTTTTCCGAAGCTTTCTGGGTTGTTTTGGTGTTTTCTCTCCCTTTGTTCATGTTTTTTCCTAATTGAAACAACATGTTCATGTTTGTGAATCATGTGCCCGCATTGGCCAGAATGAATCACAACCACACTTTTTTAAACCTTACATATTCAGTTGGTATGCTGACTGGGGGTGGCCATAAGGGCTGAACGGATTTTTTGAACATGTTTTGAAAGCCGTTGAATCTGTAAACATAGGATACTCTATGATATTTAATTTAACATAGGCCAGTTTCAGATGGCCTATTGAAATGGTTATCACCACATCCATATCCCCATGATATTTCCAATGGCAGGTTACTCCAAAGAAATATTCCCGTGATAGCTTCTGACCATGTCCCATCATGATCATCAGAATGTTAATCATATTGTTGGCCATATAAGTTCTACATCTATCTCTTTATGATCCATTGTGGTTGGTTTACCCTACAATTTGGATATAGATATAGAAGTTACATGAACTTACAGAATATCTCATCATAGTAAACCAATATAGATATAGTATCCCAAACTACTAAATTGGGATCTATTGGGTAGTCTCCCTGATTTCCAACTATCACAACTATTACCACTTGTGGACCGTTCTATCCCCATGATATCAACACACCCTCTAGTTATAGTGTAATTGTCCAATAACTTTGGGGATTACCCTCTGGCTATTTAACATAGCCATGGAAAATGACCCATTTATAGTTTACCTATTAAAAATGGTGATTTTCCACGGCTATGTTAAATAACCAGAGGGTAAACGGTTATATCCACATATACTACCAGTTTATCATCGTTACCATTACGGTTGGGTGCATACCTATAGATTCAACATAGCTATGGAACATGACCATGTTCAATAGGTAGATAATTCAACTAAAGATGCCATGTTCGTCCATGTTCATACATATTTCAGAATTAGCTATGTTAAATTACCAGAGGGTAGAATAATTGAAACTCTTACTGGGAACCATAGGGAATAACATCATTAACCGATAAGTTGTTCAAGAGCAGTGACCAAACTCTTGTTGATTGTACATGATTATTTAAAAGGGACTTCTACTGGGTAGTTTAACGGAGACTATTACCCTCTGGTAATTTAACATAGCTATTGACAATGACCATTTATAGTGGATTTACCAATTAAACATGGTGATTTTCCATAGTTTTTTGTATGTTTACCAGAGGGTATTACATTGAACCAACGTAGGAAGCAATTTGCAACCAGGTTTTTGACGATGCGCAAATGCCCCAGGTGCCAAACCAGCGGTACCTGCGAATCGCCTGGGACCCTGAGACCTGGGTACCGTCGTTAAATGGCGATGAGTTTCATGCAACATTTTAGCTATGCATGGAAAAGTACAAGACTAGAATTCAAGAATTCTCAAAAAAACATATTAATTATAGTAGAAACTGATTTTTGGATGGATTCTATTTTGTGGGCATAAGATTAAAAGGCTACAGTGGAATGGTGATTCACTAGCCGCAATGATTGTACTTCAACGACCAGAAATCTGGTGACGGAGTTCTACTCAGCCGAGTTTTCTTTCTGTGAGATGTGAATGATCCATAAAAATCAATGTCGTGGGATGGAACGGTTATTATAAGATATTACCCATAGGATCCATGTATGGTATATATGGTAACATGGATCCCATCAATATACCCCAGTCATGTTCGCATATATACCAGCACCATGGATCCTATGGGTTATAAGTTGATTCTTGTGATATCTTGCGAACATTATTGTGGGCGCGTGTTGGGTCGGAAGTCTTTTGGCTCGGATTGGTTGTGAATGAACTGAAGAATTGCCCGTTTTTTTGGTTGAGTAATACCGCAAAAGCCGAACTGCGGACCACTTGTGGGAGGAACATTTATTTACCTGATGTTGTTTGAATTGCCACTCACTTCTACTACACACAAGAAATAGCTACCCTCCACCAAACAAATGACAGTGTTCCAGCCGCGCTGAAAGTACCAGATTGGACATACAGCTACGTTCCTACCACCATGACCATGAATCAATCAATGTAGATTTGTTTAAAGGAACAATTACAAATAGATAGACATATTCTTATCATTTACATGATTACAGGTGTGTTCCCTGATGTTTCCCGAGAGGTCGAACGGTTCGAAAGTCCTCCCCTTTTGGTTTTCCCTTCCCAGGTTCTTACCCCGCGCGGCAGCCGTGGTATGCTTTGCCCTGGGCTTGCTGTTGCTGGTGATCACGGTGACCCCCGCTGGATCGGTTCGTAACGATGACTGGGGGGTACCCCCGAGGGCAGGAAACCTCCACATTTTCCTCATCTGGCTGATGAGATAGTTCATGATACTTTGGTTTTTGTGTACAAAAAAAATCTGATCATGAAAAAAGGTGATGAGGTTTGGTTTTGATCAGCCCTGCAACACGGAACGACTTGCGCCCCAACCCGGTGCCCACTTTGCCGATCCCGGCGAGGTACGCTCCACGTGGAAATGGGCCCAGAGAACAGTTCTCGTCCGCGCCGCTCGGCATCCGATGTGGACCTGGGGTGGACCAAAGATGGTGACCCACGCAGCGAAGATGTCAAGCACTCACCAGGGGGGCTAATTCAAGTATACATATGTGTATATTTTATATTATAATATATATATATATATATAATCAATTGTATGATATTGTTATATGACTTCCACTCACAATAAAGAATGAAGATGAATAAAGAAGATCTCCCGAAGTTGATGTTGTGATAGATTACTTCCACTGGCAACAAAGGTCAATAAAGATGAGCATTTAAAGTATCCGGTAGGTCATGAATTTTGAGGATGGTTCGTAGGTATAAATCCGAGATCGAGTGCCAAGCCAATTTTCAGAATTTCATCCATTTGCACAGGCAAGACCAAGAATCAACAAACCTTGAAGTCTATGAAGTATTGTAGCACCCCAAAGAAAAAAGTTAGATTCTGATGAAACCAGTGGATGAGATTCATAGATTCTACATACTTTTTTTTGTTTGCTGCACTATCAAGAAAACAAAGTGCACCAACGACAGGCAGACAAAACCTGGATCCAAGACTGGTGAATCATGGTGAAGCAT
Source organism: Cladocopium goreaui (assembly GCA_947184155.2). Taxonomy (NCBI): domain Eukaryota; class Dinophyceae; order Suessiales; family Symbiodiniaceae; genus Cladocopium; species Cladocopium goreaui. The sequence goes on along the minus strand of CAMXCT020000058.1, from coordinate 423,304 downwards.
TGTGAAACATGGTGAACGTGAATTGGTTAAACAAATCGATCTAAGTATCATGTGCGCATATCCTGGACATATGGTTTAAAGCATCAAATCTAATTGTTTTTGCTGAAGCTCCCAAAAAAACAACAACAAGACTAAGTAAAATGTGTTGGTTGTTCCTCTATTTCCTTGAAAAAAACAGGCACAACCGCATTTTTCGTTACCAGCTGCTGTCGAAAATCAGGTGCGCCCAGATGAGCTGCCTGAAAATCAGGTGAGGCCTGAGGTTCCAATGCACCTTGGCTCAAAAAAAATACCGCTCCGGGGGAATCCTCAGTGGTCACCTGCAGGTTGTTTCAAGGTTACCCTCTGGTAATGACTAACATAGCTATTGACAATGACCATTTATAGTGGATTTTCCCATAAAAAATGGTGATTTTCCATAGTTTTTTGTATGTTTACCAGAGGGTAAGTCATGGCTAAAGATGACAACTGGATGATAACTGGGGTATGACTTCGGAAATCTCCATATGATACCAGCTAAAGATGTGTGATAAGCAGGTGGTAGTATACGAGCTGGTATCATGATATATCACGATAACTATACCATTCAATTAAGAGTGACTATCATATACTATCAAATATATGAGAACTACTTGATCCAGTTGGTATACCAGATAGTGTTTTATTATTACTATTATCATTATTAATGTCATTATTGTCATGATCATTGTTATCATGATCAATTATTATCATTGTTTATATATATATTACATAATAGTACTACCTGATCAGATATGTGTACAGTATAGACCATGTTACATGTAGTACATATGTTTGTATATGTGCTGCAGCCATTTTAGCCATTTTAGTGCTTTCAGCTACCTTCGAGCTGACTGAGTGAAAAGGTGCTGATCAGTGCTCAGGAGTGTTCATCAGATTTAAGAGCCCAAATTCTCTGTTCATGGTAGCGGAGCTGAGGTTCTGATACCCAGCTGTGAATGTGTAGGTGTCAACGCCGAGCTGCATCAGCTCTGGCGCGCCTACCCAGTGCCAACTGGAAAAGGTTGACACTCAAGCTCCTGAAAATCAGGAAACTCCAAAGGTACTTCCATAACCTGGGAGTGCATCTCCAACAGTATCCAAGGGTTCTCTTGAACCAGGTCTCTAAGCACCTGAAGAACGACTAAGGATGGCTCAGCAACAGCAGCCACCTCAGCAACCAGGCACTCCACCAGCACCAGCACAAGGACAGACCAACGGTCCCAACATGTCCCAGATGGTTATGCAGATGATGGCCCAATTGACTCAGGGTCAGGCGCAGTTGAATCAGGCAATGACCGAGGCTATGAACCAGCAGCTACAGATCAACAGAAATGTTGAGAGGTCTGTTGAGTACAAAGACAGATCAGAGTTGAAAGGCATACCCAAACCTGATAAGTTCACTGGAGCATCAGGCACTTGGGATAGTTGGTGGTACAAGTTTAAGACATGGGTTGAAAGTTGCCACAAGAATGCTGTGAAGATTGTGGCACAAGTTGAATCTCAGTGTGACAAAGAGATCACTGGGTCAAGTCTAGAAGTAGACTTTGATGAAGGCGCCGAGCTAGTTTCAGCTCAGGCTAGACAAGCCCTCATATCATTGACTGAGGGAGAAGCGTTGGAAATTGTCAAGAACACATCTCGTGGTAGCCACTTTGGCCTAGAAGCCATGAGACGACTGTTGTGCAAATATGATCCTCAAAATCCTCAAGCCAATTCAGCCTTGTTGAAAAAGGTTCTGCATCCAAGTCAATGCAGTCTTGATAAGCTTCGAGAAGGGCTTGAGAGTTGGGAGAACTTGAAAAGAAAGTACGAAGACAGGAGAAAGAAACCACTTGAAGATGACATCTGCAGGAGTTGCTTGCAGCAGATGTGTCCCAACAAGTTGCAAGATCATTTGGACTTGCAGGCTTCGAGATTGACCACGTATGACCAGGTGAAAGCTGAAGTTTTGGCCTACCTTGAGAACGTCGAGACCAGGAAAGAAGCAAAGTCAGGAGCCGTTCCCATGGATGTGGATTCCCTTGCTAAGGGTAAGGGAAAAGGAAAACATGATAAAGGGAAAGGCAAAGGTAAGTCCAAAGGTAAAGACAAAGGAAAGAGTCAGTCTTCGTCTTGGTCAAACAATTCATACAACAAGTCTTGGAACAATCAGTCTTGGAACAATCAATCTTGGAATCAGCAGTCTTGGTCTAAACAGAATACCAATGACTCCAAGAGCAAAGGCAAAGGTAAGAAAGGTCAAGACAAAGGTAAAGGAAAAGGGGATCAAGGCAAAGGTCGTAAAGTTGCTAATGTTGAGTCTGACACTTGGGCTCAAGAGCAACAACCTGCAGCCTCATCTGGTGATCAACCTGAACCAGAGATCACTGCGCTGTTTGCCTTGGAAGACACTATGCCACCCAAGTCTGAAGCTCGAGATGAATCTTCTCGTCGTGGCCCAAGACGAGCAAACCTTCAAGCACCTTCAAGGAGCACTGTGACCAGGAGCGCTATCGTCATGGCTCAGAGCGCTTTGGCATCAGCTTCTGGGTCTAACAAGGAGCTGTTTGGCAAGATGATTGCTCAGGCTGAGAGCGCTGTCAAAGAAGCTCAGGACAAAGGGCGTGAAGCAAATCAAGCTCTTAAGGAACGCCAAGAAGCCCTGGACAAGTTGAAGAAAGAAGCAGCCCAGCATCACAAAGAGGCCAAAGAGGCAATGGCCAAAGTGAGGGCAGAAGGCCGTGCTGCTTCAGCACCGGCTGCACCCTCTCGTCGGATGCAAGCCGACTTTGATGCTGGAGTACATCCAAGAGCTGCCAAGAAAGCAGAAAAGAGTAGGAAGAGAGCTGCTAGTCATCGAGCAGCCACTGCACAAGAGAGAACATCCAGCTTCAAGCGCTATGAGTTGGCCACCTTTGGACAGGCCAACCCTGACAAGTGGGACAAGGATGACATGGGAGATCTTCCTGAACCTCCCAAAGCAAGAAAGCTGGAACCCAAGCGCCATAGAGGAGGACATCACAGGTCTGAAAGACGAAGAGCAGATGAAGCAAGGAAGAAGGCCAATAAGGAGAAGATGAAAGAGATGAGTAAGGATGAGATCCCACAATGGATCCATGACAAGTGTGAGATTTCCTCTGAGGAGAGCATTTCCTCTGAAGGATATGAGTTTGTCAGCAGACTTGAAAAGCTGAAAACCGATCCTGAAGTCCTCAGCAAGTTGGACAACGTCTTGAAGGAAGCCTACGAGAAAGCCTATGGTGAAGTCCTTGACCTAGGATCTTCTGATGAGACAGATCCAGACGATTTGCCCTACAACCAGGAGCCAGCACCAGGCATGGAGGATGTGGTCGAGCATTGGCAGAATTCCTTTCGAAGACCCATTCCATTCAAGGAGTTGCACGAGAAGTCCAAAACTGTGTCCAACAAAGGACATCCCTATGTGAAGTGCCAGGCATGTGGAAAGGCACTGAACTCCATGAGTCTTGCAAGCTTTTGGCAACATGTGGAGAACAAGCAATGCTATCCTCAGTATGCCCTGGAGTTTTGGAAGAAAGAACATCGTCAGGTAAAGGCAGAGAGAGAGGCACGAGAAGAAGGAGAATCATCCCAGAAGCGCCCCATGGATGATGCAGAAGCCAAAGATGAGAAGAGGCGCCAAGAGATTGCCAAGGATGAAGAAAGGAAGAAGCGCAAGCAAAGCTTTGAGGAGCACTACGAGCGCTTCAGGCACAAGGGCAAAGATGAAGTGAAGCCCGAGGTGAAGAAGATCCCCAAGAGGCCAGGGGAGAAAGAGAAGGTCGAGGAGAAAGAGAAAGAAGAAGAGAAAGAGGAAGAAGAGGCACCCAGAGCACCCATCAAGCTGAAGTCCAAATCCCCATCGAGAGCGCCTGAGGACAGCCGGGCTGATTCAGCCCAGGCGTCCAAGGGCAGGGGAAAGTTCAGCATGGGCACCAAGAGATTCCTGGAGAAGACGGTGCGTGATGCAGCTAACTACATGGAAAGAAAAGCCAGGAAGAAGAGGGAGAAGACGCCATCTCCCAAGCCCAGGGAGCATTCACCAGGAGGAGGAGTTCGATCAGACTCCAACCTCGACTTCCTGGGAAGTTTGGCATCTCAGGTGGATACCATTGTTTGGGCCACCGTTGACTCAGGGGCAGCAACCAGTTGCCTACCCAAGGAATTGGCACAGTCATTGGAGTTGGCTATGACGCCTGTGGATGAGAAGCCGTTTACCAATGCATCAGGACAGCCAGTCCAGGTGCACGGCGTATGCAACCCCATGGTGACAATGGGTGAGAAAGGAGGCCCACAAGTTAAAGGTGTGGGACAGTTCCGGGCAATGGATGTTGCAAAGCCATTGTTGTTTGTGTCCAAGCTGGTTGAGAAAGGCTGGACAGTAACCTTCGGCCCCAATGGATCGTTTCTGCAAAGGGGAGCCAAGAAGGTTCCAGTCACCATGACTGGAGGTGTTTTCAAGATAGCCATGGATTTTCATGGGCAGCCCACAGAAGGGTTGAAGGCGTAAGTCCTGTGGAGACCACAGAGAGCGCAGGTAGTGGAGATGATGAACCGGGCAGTAGTAAGCTAGGTTCTCAAGCGCTACCAACTGCAGCAGCGCCGACGCAGAGAGAAAAAGAAGAGCATTTTGTCAGCCATTATCCTTTTAGGAGTTGGTGTGAACATTGCATTCGAGGTAAAGCAAAGGCAATGAGACATGTCAAAGTAGATCATTCAGATGAAACAGTTCCTGTGATCTCAGCTGACTATTGTTTCATGAATTCAGTGGATGACACTGTCATCACAGAAGAAGTGCAGAAAAAGCATGCACCAGTTTTGATAGTACATGATCGATGGTCCAAGTTGACCTACGCACACGTTTTGCCATACAAGGGAGTTACCCAAGGTCCTATTGGATCTAAGTGTCTTTTGAATGACCTTAAGAAGTTTGGGTACCCCAAGATGGTCATGAGGTATGACCCAGAGCCTGCACTCAACTCCGTAGTTGAGGCAGCCAAGAATGGTTTTGACAAACAGTTGGTTTTGGAAAAAGTTCCCAAAGGAGTCTCAGAATCCAAAGGGGAAATTGAAAGAGCAGTTCAAGCTATTGAATCTCAATCCAGGACACTCAGAAGTGCCTTGGAGACAAGCTATGGAAGAAAGGTGCCAGACGACCACCCAGTTTTGACATGGTTGGTTGAACATGCTAGCACCACTTACAATTTGTTTCACAGATCATTGGAAGTCAAAGATGGGAAGACACCGTACTCTAGACACCGTGGTCGTGAGTGGAGAGTGTCATTACCACCATTTGGGGAAACAATTGAATTCCTCAAAAGAGGTCACAAGTTTGAACAAAGATGGCACCAAGGAGTTTTCTTGGGAGTCAAAGACAATACCACTGAGAAGATAGTGGGAAATGCATCAGGTGTTTTCACTGTGCAAAGCATTCGACGCAAGAGTGCTGACGACAGATATGATGCCGAAACTTTGATGTCAGTCACTGGGGTTCCCTGGGATCCTCAAGCATCAAAAAGAGATGATGTTTTGCTTCCTCAGATTGTTGGGGGAGATCAGCAGCCACTGGCACCATCAGTGCCAGTTGAGCCACCAAAGAAGTCGACAAGACGACTTTACATCACCAAACGTGATTTGGACAAGTATGGCTACACCGCTGGTTGTGTCGCCTGTGATGCCACTAGAATTGTCAAAAGAGGCACTGGAGTTCATCACACTCCAGCCTGCAGAGAAAGGATGGAACGTCTGCTTCAAGCAGAAGAGGGCAACCTGAGAGTAGCCCAACATACGGCCAAGGTTGATTCTGAAATCACTGGTCAGAAACAAGAAGTGTCCGAAGAAGGCACAAAGATTCTTTATGGGTATTCAAGTGAGAAACCACAAGAAGTTCCTCACGGTTTTAAGGTGTTTGCGCGCCTTGACAAGAATGCAAGGTATCTCAAGGGTACTATGCCAGAAGGTCCCAGTTGGGATAATGTCTGGTGGAGAGTCACCAGAGATTTCAAAACAGGAAACATTATCAAGTCTGAACCAATGGATCCTAGTTTAGGAGATGAAGTCATCAACGCGCCTTTGATTGATGACGCAGATATCGTCACTGAACTGTGGTGCTCAGCCACAGGGGAATCTGCTCCAAGTTTGCCAACAGCTGGACCTGCTATCGCGAGGCAGAGTCCTGCTACCGGACAAGCTGCAGATCCACCTGCAGAAAGCGCAAGCGCAAGCACAGCCTCAGCCAAGAGGGCAGGAGGCGAGCAAGAAGAAAGAGCACACAAAAGGTTGGAAATGTCTCCAACCAAAGGTCGGAAAAGACCTGCAGACTCAGGAGGCGAAACGTCAAAGTCCAAGGACAGCCGAGCTGCTTCAGCTCAGGCGTCTAAGGGCACCAAACGGCCACCTGAGAATGAGAGACCAGAAGACATGGATGACATAGACCAATGTCTTATGAACCTGATCATGGAAGATCGGGAGAAGTACCTTCAGTCCATTGAAGGTGAAGAAGAGCCAGTTTGTGAAGAGACAATTCCTCTTCCACCAGAACTGGAAGATGAAGCAGCCACGTGGTATTATTACGATGATATCAGTGGAAAGATTTTAGACAGCAAAGGTGTAGAACAAGCCAGAAAAGATGAGGTCGAAATCATCGAAAGTTTTCCAGTTTGGGAAAAGATTCCCAGACACAAGATGCCCAAAGGGGTACGCACCATTGGAACACGATGGGTAGATGTCAACAAGCAGGATGAAGAGAATCCACTTTATAGAAGTAGGTTAGTAGCTCAAGAAGTCAAGAAGGGCTCAGGTTTTGATGAGTTCTTCGCAGCTATGCCCAGTTTGTCGGCTTTGAAGATGCTAGTTACAATAGCCGTCACGTTTCAGTTGCCAGACGCTGGAAAAGCTGTCAAGGAAGCCTATCGCAAGCGTAGACTTCTAGGATTTTTGGATGTGAAACGCGCCCACTTTTACTCAGATGCGACGCGTGAGATCTATGTGGAACTTCCTGCAGAAGCAAAGAAGCCTGGAGAAGATGTGGTAGGAAGATTGCTCAAGTCTTTGTATGGAACCAGAGACGCACCTCTCAACTGGGAGTTGCAAATACAGAAGGTTATGTTAGCCTTAGGTTTCAAGCAAGGAAAAAGCAATCCATGCATTTACTACCATGCAGGCCGAGACCTCAGAACTGTTGTACATGGAGATGATTTTACAACAGCCGGAACATTTGACAACATCAAATGGCTTCATGAAGAGCTGTCGAAGAAGTGGAAATGTGTGGAACGTGGTATTTTAGGACCACCAGGAACACCAAACACCATCCAGGACATCAGAGTCCTGAACAGAATTATCACATGGAAGGAGAATGGAATTTGGTGGGAACCAGATGCACGTCATGCAGAGTTGGTGATTGATTTACTCGGAGATGGTCCCCGAGGAGCCAAAGTCAAGACACCACTTGCCAAGGGTTCAGTGGAAGACCTCAAGAACGCCACTGTTTTTCTCAATGATGAAGAAGCAACCCAGTACAGATCAGTTGCAATGCGAGCAGCTTATTTGGCACAAGATCGACCAGATCTGCAAGTAGCGACAAGATCTTTAGCACAAGGCTACAACGACCAACTACCAGCCACATGCTTATGCTCAAACGAGTTGCACGATACCTAAGGTATCGACCACGCATGGCACAATTCTTTCCTCATCAGAGCAAACTCAGTCCATTTGTGATGTGGTCTGATGCTGACCACGCTGGTTGCGTGAAGACGAGGAAGAGCGTGTCAGGAGGCGTCCTGATGGCCGGAGGTTGTTGTATCAAGACTTATTCTAAAGGACAAGGAGTTGTTAGTCTTTCGTCTGGAGAGAGTGAGTATTACGCTCTTGTGAGCGGTGCCAGCAATTTGCTGGGAGAAGTTTCAACCGCCAAAGACTGGGGTTTGCAACCTGAGAGTGAAGTTTTCATGGATGCAAGTGCAGGAATAGCAATGGGTTCTCGCAGAGGACTAGGCAAGGCTAAGCACGTGGATACTCAATACCATTGGGTACAAGACCGCGTTGCCAAGCGCTATTTTCGGCTGAAGAAGGTCGACACTGGCGATATGCTTGTCGACGTCTTGACGAAACCTGTCATAGAAGAGAAAATGAATAAAGCCTTGCGAAATATGAATTTTCACTTTCTGGAAGGTGAGCATCACCTGACACTGAGAGCATAGATGGCTTGAGCGTGGCTATGAGTAGCTGTACATATCAAAACTCGCCTAGTTCAAATAATTGGACGGGAGCTCCGTTTTTAAACAGGCTCGGGAGGCGTGATCAGATATGTGTACAGTATAGACCATGTTACATGTAGTACATATGTTTGTATATGTGCTGCAGCCATTTTAGCCATTTTAGTGCTTTCAGCTACCTTCGAGCTGACTGAGTGAAAAGGTGCTGATCAGTGCTCAGGAGTGTTCATCAGATTTAAGAGCCCAAATTCTCTGTTCACTACCAGCTATACAAACCATTATCAATACAGTTGAATATCTTTGCCATTTTGATGGCTCATGATGTATAGATACTACTGCAAACAGCTAGTTTTTTGTAGTGCATCTGAGATTTGCCATGAGGATTGGTCAGAAGCTGTGAGACCAACCCTCCAGGAAAAGATTGAGTTTTTGGGCTATTTCGGTGTTTGCCAGAATTTGGGAGTTTGGACTAATATCCGTATACATATGGCGGTTTCCATAAATGGGAGTAGCCCCCAAATCATCCATTTTAGATCATGTTAGTAGGATCTTCCACTATATAACATCCATTTGGGAGTACCTCCATTTATGGACCCCCCCTCATATCACGTATTTGACATTCCAAAGATATGTGAACACATTGTACATACTTTTTTGTGGATCAAAGTAGCTAGGGTCAAGTAGCATCTCGCCAAATCGGAAAGCATACCAGTATGGTATAGTATGGTGAATGACTGTATGAAACCTGCAAACATCATGAAACATATGGGTTTGGAATGGTTTAGGACACAACTTCTCATAAAACACAACCATGTCTTTTGCATGGTATCCCAGGTGCCATGCGTTTGTCTTTAGTTGCTTTGTTTCATCTTGATTTCATGTCATCCTCCTGATGTGAATCAAAATCAGCGGTGCCAAAGGAAAGTCTGGGAGCGCAATCCACGCGTCGGAAACCCAGCACTTGGTGGCTGACTGCTGGGTAAGCAATGCTTTGATGAGATGTTTGCGATAATCAGGAAGACCCAGAAATGTCCTATTAATAGTGATGAATCTGATGAATCTAGTGATGAATTTCTTCGTTTTGAGGTCCTGTGTCTTAGAAAAAAGGATGAAGTATATAGTACTTTCTGAAAGCCCAATAAATTAGACCGTCTCAATGCCTCAAATAGGGGAGCATTAATGCAAACACTCTTTTATAACACACTCTGACAACTATGGTAACTATGGTTCTTGTGGCTTCTTTCCAGCAAATAACTCAGTAAAACACGTGGTTTTTTAATGATCAGATCATCTTCAAAACAGATACCCTCTGGTAATTTAACATAGCTATTGAAAATGGTGATTTATAGTGGATTTACCCATTGAAAATGGTGATTTCCCATAGTTATGTTAGTTTACCAGAGGGTAAATACCTACAAACAAAAAACACCATGGAATCACCATGGAATCTTCAAAGTCGTCAGCCCAGCTGGATGGGATCCCCGTGTAGTCGCCCGAGTAGAGAAAAAGCCGAAAGCCGAATTGAAGTGATGCGTTCTGTGTGGGGTAAGAAAATTGGACATAAATATTTACACAAAACATCCATGGTTCATTTTTATATTTCTTTTGACCCATGCCTATACCAAACATTGCTTCTGTATATAGACTAGGCCTCACTCAAATTCTTATTCATGGTATATATCATGGTGTATTTTGCCACAACCCCCAAGTTGAAGTCAGTGTGTGCTATGTGAGGATGCTAAAGTGTTCAGGCCAGGTAATATGCCATACCCGACTGAGCAGGTGTCAGTCTTACTCCCTTGCGTTGGAGCGGTGTGGGCCACGGTGACGCTGCTGTTTGTGGTCGAAATCAAATAGCTGGGCACAAATGTAGATGCCGAAAAACAGAAATGTTGATGAATTTTGGTAGAAGACAATGGATGACAATATATAAACAATCCACATATTTACCATTGGTCCCATAGGTGTGTGCAAAGCTTTTGACAGGCTCCCAATCTGTGATCCATGCACAGATGGGCATGCTAATTGGAATTTTGGCAAGCGAGTTTTGTTCTAAACACATAGTGCATACAGTATGTAAATGTAAAATGGACTTTCAACCCCAGAGAACTAGACATGTATGTATGGTTGTTTCTCAAACAACCATTTTTCTTGATGTAGGGATGTGCTGAAACCGCAAGTCATCGACCATGCTGATGGAGCCTGACTCGATGTTTTCCAAAAGATCCACTGGTGATCAGGTGTTTGGGGTTCGAAAATCCGATTGTTTGGTAAGGCGTGGTTGACCGGGTTCACCGAAAACACAACTGGGATATTCTCCCAGATGGCTAATTTACTGGCAACAACGATCATCATCAATTGAAACTGGTCCCCCATTTTCAGGCAAGCCCAAAGATGGCCGAACATTTTAGTGGATGAATGATAATCATTGCCCAAAAATTGTGGCCGCAACGTCAACTTCAGGGATACAATGGGATCATATGGGATCCATCGAGAAGTGGATGGTGAGTCCCCCCCTTCTGGGGCTCACATGAGCTGACTTGGAGGAAATGACCTATTGCAAGATCAGGCGCATATTGCAGACATTTCTACTACATGATTATGCAGTGTATCCTTATAAATATACTTATAATATAATTAAATATTATATATATATAATAGATTATATAATATGTTATAATGCGATCTAAAACAGATATGGCCGGTAACGTACCTCCATTTCAAGAAACAACTGGAAATCCTCGGCCCAAGGTTTTGTTCCTCATTGTGGGTGTGGTCGTTTGGGCCTCTCCAGATTTGATCAACCAATCTCAGGCGCGGGTTCAGAACGGGAAATACCGCTGAGCCCTACCGAAAAAAAAAAAAAGGTGAACCATTTTTGTGATGTGAAAATCGATGAGTAACTGAAAGTCAGTGTGAGTTTAACAAACTTGATAGTTTGTGTATATATATATATTATACATAACCAAGACATCATCACATCTTTGTGATCTGGCTCATATGCATTAAGTATGGATTACAACGGCCACACCGAACGATCATGGATCATCATGGATCCATGTCATGATGAGACGCCAGGGCTCGCCATGATGATGGGTTGAGATTTGCGGCCTTTTTGTTACGTGTGAAGTCCGGAACGTTTGTGTTGGAAAATTGTGCAGCTTCATTGAAAATGGATGAACATGTGATACTATTGGGATAATATTGGGATAATATTGGGATACTATTGGGATAATATTGGGATAATTGTAGGAAATTACTGGGATAAAATTATTATAAGGAACCACTTAATTATGTTGGTAAATCGTCTCCAAATTGAGAGAGGTTCATCGACGAGAGTACCAGGGGAAGGTCATTTGTTGAAGTCGCCCATCAAAGATGGTAAAACACCAACAAGACGTAACAAGACCATGTAAAACACTGTAGCATTGATGTTTTTTTAAACCAACTCAGTAAATTTTCCTTGAATCCGATGTTCACAGTCTTCGACTCTGCTTCTTTCAACTGCAATCAGATCACATGATGTGCGGATTGCACAGGTTTCACCAACCGTTGCGCCAAAATGGGCGCCAAAGCCAACCGGTACCGCGTGGAAAAGATTTTCCCGTGGGGTCCGTGTTATTGTTGTCAGATGAGTATGGATGATGTTTTTTCTTGGAGGATCATGCAAGGAATCATGAATCGTAAGTGCAACCCTGGTTATCAAAGGTCCCCAATTTGTAAGGTTGCCCCATATATATATAATATTACCAGGTTCTGAGTGGGCTGGTCCTCGAAGTAGTGACCTGCAAACTTGATGGTTGCAGGGTACTGTGCTACGATGGTACCTGGTATGATAGCATCGACCATAGACATGTACTTGGATGTTTCCTATGTGAAGTAACCCAGTTACATTTGAGTTATACCGATACCCGGATATGTAATATGTGAGTCTTTTTGGACATAGTCATTCATATGATGATTCATATGGGATATTGACCACTTGTGAACTGACAGATGTGCACAAAAGTTTGTTTCCATACAGGAGAGAGACCAAGGACCTAAGGAGTGCTGCTTTGATCCACCCGACTAGAGTGACTAGAGCAGCTGAGCAACCCGTCGCGGGACGGGGTGATAATCATATTGCAACATATTAAACATTGCAGTGGATTGTGTTATTATCTTGGAAGTTTCAAGATATAGTGTGATGGGATGTGTAGGACACAATTCAAACATATTTTAACAAACACTAAAACTATAAATTTGACTTTAAAATGATTTAGAATCTTGCACATTGTGCATACATATTGTGCAGACATACTAGAATATTAGAACATCGAACCCCCAGTCGATCTCCCAGTAGATCTGCCATCCGCCTCTCTGCCGACTGTTGCAGCGTAGTTTCTAGTGCTCTAATTTAAATAGGTGGCCCGCCGAAGCCCGCGCAATGGCAGGCGGGTTTCATCCACTGCATTCCGCTGCTAATGACAGATCCTGACAGCTTGGCGTGCTATTAGTTAGTGAAGATATATCAAGATGAATCACGGCGTTGTGACGATATTACATGTGTGTGATCTCCAAAAAAAGATTTCGAAAAGGTGTGAACACTGTTTGTTTTCCTAGGTTGGAGATTGAATCATCAAACAATAGACATGTTCTCAAAATATCACAACAAATGGTAATAAAAAAACATGATATTGTTATCTTGAGTTATTAATCACAACAATATCGTAACAATGGTATTAATCTTTTTTCTGTCTAGTTTTTGAGTTGTTTAAATCAGGCGTGGGTTCCAGATCTGAACTGCTGAACCTGCTGGGCGATGTGAAAGCCCGAGTGCAGGCGCGCGAAAAGAGATCTTTGCAAAAGGGGGATGGAAATTTGACCGAGAAACATCGTGAACTCATGCACTTTATGAGGAAAATAGGTGAACATATAGGTTAACAATTCCGAGAAACATGGTAAACTAATGGATTTCATAAGGAAAACCAAGAGGACAAGGTGGGAATCGATCAACAAACCGTTTTTCATGGGGCATCTATCAGCATCTATCAGCAATCGTGGTGATATTTCCTGTGATTCAAGCAACGAAATAAAATAAGTCACCAAGTGGGAGCTGGTTGGTGGTGACTGGAACATGACTGGATTATGACGTTCCCTATGACATTGGTTGGTAATGTTTGGCAAATCTTCACGGAGATCTACAATGAACTGGTTGGTGGTTTGGAACATGAATTTTATTTTTCCATATATTGGGAGTTTCATCATCCCAACTGACGAACTCATTTTTCAGAGGGATAGGTATACCAGAAAAAACAGGGATGCACATTTCACTAGCAGATCTTGTGGAGAATGGGATACGACCCCGCAGTGAATCAAAACCAACTGATCCTGTTCGATCGTACGTATATTTGGGACAGTAACGTGAAGCGCCAACACTCAGGGTGCAATTGATGTAGAGTACCCAATACTACCGAACATCTGGCAATGACTCGGCAATGACTCTGTGGTCATAAGTGTTCCATATTTTTCCTGCTATCCAGCCCTAGAAGATTCACCAACCAGTTCACCATTGCGACTGTCAGCAGATTTTGGGACGGCACGTCTCAAGTCACAGGTGGTCGGTTTGGCTCCAAAGATTTCCAACTTTCACTGCAAATAATATTGTCTCAATGTCATCAAACATGGCTCAGGGGAAACCCAGTTTGGATGGAATCAACATCTATCTATATCCATCCATAATTATTATATCCATCTATATCCATCTACAGCCATCTATATTCATATATATATATATAATTATATATATACTACGTATATTCATATGAATCTGAACTGACCACTGGCATGTTTGCCAATAATGCCTGGGCCAGGATAAGATTGGCATTGTCGACTTTCCAATGTCAGAGAGCTAAGTCTTTTCCCATGGGGCTTGGACACACCCATTGTCTTGGAGGGATGAAAAACCAACCACCAAGCACCAAGTATTATCGTTATAAAAGATATAAAAACAGGAATCCGAAACGGGGCAACATCTCTATATCAATGTGAGAAAACGAATCAAAACATCTACTTTCTGTTGATTGATCCTTCCAAACGGGATGGTTCCTTGTTCATCACGTCAGGAATTTCTCAAAGACGCACCGAATCCGTGAAAAGTTCGATACACTTCAGCCCAATTGATTTTGTCGTGGTAACAACATGGGGGGTTTCTATAAACGGTGGTATACCCCAAATGGATGGTTTATAATGGAAAATACCACATGGATGATTTGGGGGTACCACTATTTCAGGAAACCCCCATATCACCAGATTTCTGTGTGGTGTAAACCCTCCAGACATGGTAGGTTTATGGCATTGGCCATTGAGTTTACCAACTAGCTCGACCCTGCCATGAGACTGTGGGTTGGAGGTTAATTTCTTCTAAACTTTAAATGGTATATTAACTATAGATAACAGTAACATATAACATATTATATACATATATAGATAATCTGTTATACATATATATATGTTATATTATATACTATTATATATATATATATATATGCACCAGGCCCGCATAGGATGGGTCCCATATATTGCCCCCATATGAGATCTTCCCCCTCCCCCCTGGGGTGTGGTATGGTATGTTGGGTATGTATGCTGTGTATGGTCGGTCTGGTATGGCATGTTTGGAAAGCATGGTATGTATGGTAGGTATGGTATGTATGGCATGAATGGTTGGTATTGTACGGATGGTAGGCATGGTATGTAAGTCTGTTGGGTATGGTATGTTTGATATGACAGTATGTATGGTCTGTAAGGTACGTATGGTTACTATGCAAGGTAGGTATGGTGGGTATGGTATGTATGGCATGTATGTTTGGTATTGTATGTATGGTAAGTGTGGTAGTTATGTTTCATATGTATGGTATGTGTGGTATGTATGATAGGTATGATAGGTATGGTATGTATGGCATCATTGGAATGTATGGTAGGTACGGTATATGTCAAACACATGTATATAGTGTTGTGAGAGTACACACGTAGTAAATAGGAAGTAGATACATAGCACATGTATGTATGATTGTAGGTGGCACGTAGGTACTTTGAGGGAGTATGTCCGCTACGTAGATCGTCTAAAAGGTAGCATGTACCTAGTAAATGCGAGGCTGGTAGTCATGAATGCTGCAAAGACCTAGCAAAAACGAAGCTGGACCTCAGAAATGCTGCCAATAGCTTGCAAATAGAAGGGAAGGGGGTGCTACCTGGGGACCCAACCCATTTGGGGGGGGTGGAGAGACGGAGGACGGGACCATATGTATGACTGGGACCATATATATGACAGGCATAGGTGGACAGTGGTCATTTCTTGGTGGTTCGTTAAATAAGGTAAAACAAATGCCAATTTTGGCTCAAGTACATTGATCCAAAATAGCAGCATTGTTTTCCTTGCCCTCCCTAAATCAGGCATTTTGACCCACCCTGTTATCAGGTCCTCTGTGGGGTAACCTTATAACTTGAAGTCTGCGCTGCAGATGGGGTCCTTGCGCAGGACACTGCGAATCCTCACAGATTGGAGAGGTTAACTGTATGGGTGTGACTGGATAGCTGGAGGTACTTAACCTAACTGATACAGGCTGCCTTCATCGGCAGGGCTGATGGATCTGTGGGCATACCCAATGCATTATCTTGTAAGTGATACAAGTTGGAAGACAGTGTGAGGAAGGTGTTTGAAAAAAGAGCGAGCGTGCAGACGAGTTTGAGGTTAGGGGCTTATATGAATACAAATATGAATATAATTATATATTTAAAAAGAAGATTTTAATTATATGAATATAAATATGAATATAATATAAAATAATAAAATATAATATAATATTATAATTTATTTTATATTATATTATATTATATTTTATTTTATTATATTATATTTTATTTTATTTTATTATATTATATTTTATTATATTATATTATATTTTGTTTTATTATATTATATTATATTTTATTATATTATATTATATTATATGATAACATAAAATATTATATAATATTATATTATATTATATGATAACATAAAATATTATATAATATTATATTATATTATATTATATTATATTATAACATAAAATATTATATAATATTTTTAATTTATTTATTATTTATTTCCATGGGATGGAAAATCGGATTTCACCGCGTTTCGGAGGAGGCACCAGACTTGGGAATTCCTAGGATGAAGCGGGAAATCCCCCCATTGAACCAGCGATGCATACATCATAAATCCTACTAAAGCTATATAGCGAAAAACCCTTACATAAGTGGAAAACCATTGAACCAAGGTATATTGAATCTATTTGTATCTATCAAAAATCCTAGTAAAACTATAGCTATATAAACCATGATAAACCAACTTAGCTCTCGTTTCGGGGCCCAAGGATGGCCGCCTAGGCCTCAATTCATCCTGATTGGAAAGCAGTCGGTGGGAAAGAGCCGCTTGATCGAGGTGCCATGGCCTTTCTGGGGTTCGCCATTGGGGCAACAGTGAGAGGAGCATCAAAGAAACGATGTGGAAGACATGTTTGTTCAATGGTTTTTATGCTTGATTCTTTTGGTAGGATTTTATGGTGTTTCATGTTTCTAATTATTTGGGATCGTTGTTTATTTGTCATTTCTGGAAATGGAACGATGATCCCCAGCCAACATTTCGGTGCGGAGGATGGGATTGGACCATTGAAACTGAGGCTATTTGACCAATGAAAAATGGAGTGAGATCCGATTGCTACCCGAACTGGTGAACTAAGATAGTTATGGCCGCTATGAGCCATTCAAAGATGATTTAGCTATTGAACATATTTGAACATTGTGAATTTCCATAGTTTTCTGTCAATTTGAAGGGTGGGGGGGAAACCAACCCGGCTGGACCGGGAAAACTTTGCAGAAATCCCAGGCACTTGCTGGAGAGACCTTCAACTTCATCTCAGGAACCTTAGGTGCGATGGCAATGTTGCTACATTTTGGTACCACTTTCGGTGAATGCTGGTGAATGACATTAGGAGTGTACCATACCACCATATACTGTACCACCATTATATAGTCGTATAGTGGTTACATGTGGTTACTGAAATAGGAGTGATATGAACAAGGGATTACTTACCACTAGGATTGGAACATATTAGAACCACTAGGTTTGACCAATGATTGGACGCTGTTATTAGGCTTATTCACCAACAGCTACCGTGCATGATTGGGGGTCCCCGACCTTGGGTTTGGTTGAGTCCCCATTAAACGTAGGATCTATAATGGGTCTATACAACCATGTTGAAATGAAGGTTTGACATGATGTGGCCTTGGGTTAAAACTAGCGATTCAGCAATTTTAATCGTCAAACATTGGGATTTAGCCATACTTCATCATCAAGAACAGGTGTTGGCATGTTTTAGCCAAATTTAGCCATCAGAAATGTGAGGATGAACTAAGGTGTCGTACCCCATTTGACAATATTTGACAGATCAGGCAGTCGAAGACCGACCATCTTGGAATTCCGCAACGTGGTTGGCTCCAAGAACTCCAGATGGTGGGGCGTCCCAGAGGTTTCCCCTAGCTCGTCCTGATGCTCAACCCCTGTGTGGGACCCGAGTGTTCAAACTGTTCGCTCATGTTTTGGGGATTCAAGGTGCAAACACCAATTTGGGTGCAGCAAGGTTTACAACTTGCGTTGTGGCGTCCAAAATCCTTCATTTTTTGTTGGGACACTGGAGGTTTGGGGATGATTTGCATTGCAACAGCTCAACCCCAAATCCTGATTATTACTCCCGTTACCTTGCCTTATGCGACAGGATTTAAATCTAGTTGCACCCATACTACAGTACCAATCATTCAGCCAAGTCTTGTGTGTTTTCCAGTCACAATATGTCGGTTGTATTTTTGGTATTTTTTGGTTGTGTTTAGTAGCTTGACTTGACTAAAGCCATGTTTTTTTTCAGGGCTACAACCCCTTTTCCAACAGGTTAGGATCAGTGAAGACTCCCCCAGAATCTCAGAAAACCACATTTGTTTCATATCTTTGGGTCCCAGCCCGCAGTTAACTGGACAAAAAAAACATCATCTTGTTGATCATATCTCCCGTGATACCCCCATCATATCCATATTATGGATGCTTATATCCCCAAGATATCCAGTAGTCATAAGCTTCCATCATGTTTGGGGATATTCCCAATATATCCCCACTATATCCCTAATATTTGTTGGTTATATCTTCCACTTGTTGTTTACCCCTGATGTTTGCTATTTCAATCCCCCGGTCGGCGTCGTACGCTTGACATCTTGGATAGGTTCGTGCGCGATCGACAGACGGGTCATTGGAACGAGCACGAGGTGAGCAAGGTCATGCAACTGGCTGGAAAGACCCAGATTTCCGACGTTCCTTTTTTCGTCGCGCCAGGGGAGCAACCAGCTGGGACAGCTAGCAGCAATCAACTGATTAGATTAGATGCTGATTATAAGAAATCATCCCAAAAAGGGGTATATACCCAATAAAATATAATCAACCCAAAGTTGCGATGGTGAATTATTGGGTTTACCAGGTTACCAAATCATAAATGATATAATTGTTATATATAATTTATGATCTATAATTCTATCAGTCATTAATGTCAATATACCCAAGCTCTGGTTTGGTGCTGGTACTCGTCCATGTAACATGCCCTATGATACAGGAAGGGGTGGGAAATAGCTACAATATGTTGCATGGGTAGACTTACATGGGCAGTGTTCAAGACCCCTGTTGATGGATTATTATATATGATATTGGCCTATACTATCCAATGTACTCGGAATTGTCCCAATCCATCATAGAAAATCCATTAACTAACTATATACGTTGTACAAAGGGACGATAGAGGGTTTTGAAGATTCTTCACACGGGCACTTCGTCACTAAAGTCTTGGTTTCTTACATTTTGCATTGAAGTGTACGGAACTCTGCCCCGTGCTTCAAAGGTGTTGACATAGTCAACAATACCAGGGGCAGCCAATACGCTTGTCCAAACATGCTGGATACCACCATTTGTGGCTATTTTAACAAGGAATACGTACTTTTCTGAACCATAAAAGGTCATTTAAACAGATCTCATTTTTTTACCCTAGATGTTCAACCATAAAAAAATCAGCTTGGCATTTTGTTCAGAGAAATCCATAGTTTTTTTGTTCAGGAACTGAGATTGGCCCAGAGAATTCAGGTCGGAGATGCACATGAAGAGCTTGGTGAGACGGTGCGCGTTTGGAGGGCTTCGAGATTGAACACACCATTAATTTGTTTAATCAAGGAGCATTTAATTTACGAATACATATAGATACCAGTAGTACCCGCACGAGGCGGGGCGGAAGTTGCCTTAAAGATATATATATATATAAGACCTTTCTCATCTATAGAACTTGCATGCGCCGTGCGCCAGCCAAGCCGTGCGCGCGTGCACTCTGCGAAAGTTGTGTCTTGTTTCACATGTCACATTTGAAGCTCCACTTCGCACTTCGCACTTCTCACTGCAGTCTTCACACTCCACACTGCACACTTCACACTCCACCCTTCACACTGCACTCTTCACACTGCACCCTTCGCAGTCAACACTTCACTTCACACTGTACTCTTAAGACTCCACACTTCACACTTCACACTTCACACTCCACACTTCACACTTCACACTGCACTCTTCGCACTCCAAACTTCACACTTCACAGTCCACACTTCACACTTCTCACTTCTCACTGCTTCCTTCACACTCCAAACTTCACACTTCACACTGCACTCTTCACACCCCACACTTCATCTCACCTAAGCTCTTCGCACAAAGCAACCTTGACGCAGCCATTACAATGCGATCTGCAGAGACTGAGTTGCAAAACACAATATAAGAACTACACGCAACAGCGTCGGGAATAGCAGCTCCAAAACCGGATCTCGACGCCAAAGCAGAAAAAAGACGATTTTGAAGCACTTTTTAAAAGGATTTTTCAAAGGAAAATTAAGAGCGCCAAAATTGCGAAAAGTGCTGACAAATCACTATCGCAGCCTGGATGCAGCCACCCCAATACGATTTACGAGATTTAGCTGCAGAAGACAATAGTATTGCGCAGCACCAAGCAACCTTGACGCAGCCATTACAATGCGATCTGCAGAGACTGAGTTGCAAAACACAATATAAGAACTACACGCAACAGCGTCGGCAATAGCAGCTCCAAAACCGGATCTCGACGCCAAAGCAGAAAAAAGACGATTTTGAAGCACTTTTTAAAAGGATTTTTCAAAGGAAAATTAATAGCGCCAAAAGTGTGAAAATCAGCTGACAAATCATTATCGCAGCCTGGATGCAGCCACGCCAATACGATTCGCAATCTTCAGCTGCAAAAGACAATAGTATTACGCAAGCATCCGCAGCACCAAGCAACATTCATCGCCGGCTGCAGCCACTTTACACGGAAAAACACACGGTTTCGTGCTCCGGCTTCCTCCCCAACACAAAGCCCATGCAACATCATGCAGCCATTCCAATGCGATCTGGCACCACAGCGTCAAGAAACGCATCGAACTACGCACACAGGAACAAGCATTGTTGCAAAACACATAGAAGGAACCAAACGACCCCAGCCGCAACCGCCGCACAGACGAGGTAGCTTTCATCGACGGCTGCAGCCACTTTACACGGAAAAACACACGGTTTCGTGCTCCGGCTTCCTCCCCAACACAAAGCCCATGCAACATCATGCAGCCATTCCAATGCGATCTGGCACCACAGCGTCAAGAAACGCATAGAACTACGCACACAGGAACAAGCATTGTTGCAAAACACATAACCAAACGACCCCAGCCGCAACCGCCGCACAGACGAAGTACCTTTCATCGCCGGCTGCAGCCACTTTACACAGAAAAACACACGGTTTCCTGCTCCGGCCTCCTCCCCAACACAAAGCCCATGCAACATCATGCAGCCATTCCAATGCGATCTGGCACCACAGAACTACGCACACAGGAACAAGCATTGTTGCAAAACACATAACCAAACGACCCCAGCCGCAACCGCCGCACAGACGAGGTAGCTTTCATCGCCGGCTGGAGCCACTTTACACGGAAAGACGCACGGTTTCGTGCTCCGGCTTCCTCCCCAACACAAAGCCCATGCAACACCATGCAGCCATTCCAATGCGACCTGCCACCACAGCGTCAAGAAACGCATAGAACTACGCACACAGGAACAAGCATTGTTGCAAAACACATAGAAGGAACCAAATGACCCCAGCCGCAACCGCCGCACACACGAGGTACCTTTCATCACCGGCTGCAGCCACTTTACACGGAAAAACGCACGGTTTCGTGCTCCGGCTTCCTCCCCACAACATAGCCCATGCAACATCATGCAGCCATTCCAATGCGATCTGGCACCACAGCGTCAAGAAACGCATAGATCTACGCACACAGGAACAAGCATTGTTGCAAAACACATAGAAGGAACCAAACGACCCCAGCCGCAACCGCCGCACAGACGAGGTAGCTTTCATCGCCGGCTGGAGCCACTTTACACGGAAAAACGCACGGTTTCGTGCTCCGGCTTCCTCCCCAACACAAAGCCCATGCAACACCATGCAGCCATTCCAATGCGACCTGCCACCACAGCGTCAAGAAACGCGGCACGGTCCTCCCCCACACACACGGCATGCAACATCATGCAGCCATTCCAATGCGATCTGGCACCACAGCGTCAAGAAACGCATAGATCTACGCACACAGGAACAAGCATTGTTGCAAAACACATAGAAGGAACCAAACGACCCCAGCCGCAACCGCCGCACAGACGAGGTAGCTTTCATCGCCGGCTGGAGCCACTTTACACGGAAAAACGCAGGTTTCGTGCTCCGGCTTCCTCCCCAACACAAACCCTGCCTCATGCAGAGCCATTCCCAATCTGGCACCACAGCGTCAAGAAACGCATAGACCACGCACACAGGAACAAGCATTGTTGCAAAACACATAGAAGGCAAACGACCCAGCCGCAACCGCCGCACGAACGAGATCGAATTAGCTTTCATCGTCGCCTGCAGCCACTTTACACGGAAAAACGCACGGTTTCGTGCTCCGGCTTCCTCCCCACAACACACGGCATGCAACATCATGCAGCCATTACAATGCGATCTGGCACCACAGCGTCAAGAAACGCATAGAACTACGCACACAGGAGCAAGCATTGTTGCAAAACACATAGAAGGAACCAAACGACCCCAGCCGCAACCGCCGCACAGACGAGGTAGCTTTCATCGCCGGCTGCAGCCACTTTACACGGAAAAACACAAGGTTTCGTGCTCCGGCTTCCCTTCCTCACCACTTCCCTTCCTCACAATTCCCCTTCATCATCACTTCCCTTCTTCACCACTTCCCTTCCTCACCACTTCCCATCGTCACCGCTTCCCTTCCTCACCAGTTCCCTTCCTCACCACCCCCCTTGATCATCACTTCCCTTCTTCACCACTTCCCTTCCTCACCACTTCCCATCGTCACCACTTCCCTTCCTCACCACTTCCCTTCCTCACCACTTCCCTTCGTCACCACTTCCCTTCCTCACCACTTCCCTTCTTCACCACTTCCCTTCGTCACCACTCCCCTTCATCATCACTTCCCTTCTTCAGCACTTCCCTTCCTCACCACTTCACATCGTCACCGCTTCCCTTCCTCACCACTTCCCTTCCTCACCACTCCCTTCATCATCACTTCCCTTCTTCACCACTTCCCTTTGTCACCACTTCCCATCGTCACCACTTCCCTTCGTCACCACTTCCCTTCGTCACCACTTCCCTTCCTCACCACCCGTCATTATCACCACCCTTCATCAAGGTCAATTCCACCGCTTCTTATTCTTTTGTTATGTATTGTTATGTTGTGTATTGTTATGTGATCTACCACCCTTCATCATTTCAAGTCGCAGAATTCTATTTGTCCGTAACACGGAAGTATTGCTTCCCAACTTCCTTTGATTGTATTTATATATATATATATATGTATACAGTATATATATATAATTATATATATATGTATAATATCACACCACAAAATGTGCAAATACCCCTCACTATAGGACATTTAATTTCTGTCTGAAACGGCAAATTTACCTTGGTTCATCGTTGTTTGACAATTGTACACATGCTATTCTTTTGCGGGGAACGTATGGGAAGAAGAGATTCAGATTATTTTTGATCATGAGGAATTGATCATTCTTCTGGGCTACGGCATGTTGTGAATTTGGACCTTGGTTGCTTCAAATTGCCGCTGCTTCGAATACCTTGACTTTGCGGCGGGTCAGCGAACCTTTTTCTGTTGTGAAACTTGGAACTTGGGATGAATCCTGCCCGAGTTTGTATCACCAGTTTGTGTTTCTGTAGATTACCATTGACGTGTGCAGTTTCTTAAGAACAGTTGTCCAATGATGTCCAATTTCCGGCATATCATGACTTTTTTTTTGTGCCAAAATTCCACTGGAATGATGTGATTATCCCCAACAAATCACATATTTTGATGGGACGCGCGGCTCAACCATCCAGTAGTGAAGATGCTGAGTGGAGTGAATCTACGCAGACTCATGCGACACAGGTGTCTCCTGAGCCCATTTGCGTCCGAGTGCAGTGGGTCGCCCAGAGATTTACCAAGCGATTCAACACGGTGCAAACTAAAAAGGGTGTATAGTTATAGAAATATGGGTGTGGGTCAAAATGGAAGACCTAGGGGACCACAGATGTTAGTCTAGTTTAGTATTAACCATCCAATTATTGGGGTACTTAATTTTGACCCATACCCATATGATGAAATTAGTACAAATCATATATCGAACGCCTTCATCTAACGGGTTGTCTCACAACCGGGAACCCATATGAACCCATTTCATTCCATATGGTTGAAAGCACCCATATTTCCTCATAAGGCGCTATGGGTTTATCAAGAAGAGGTACCACGAAATCCAATTTATCATCATGTGTTCCATTAAGAAAAATCAGCAATGGTTCGAATCCTTCCAAAAACATCCAAAAAACAATAATTGCTAGACAAAAACACAACGCCCCAGGTGGATTTGTTTGGTCAATATGTTTGCCTCTGTTGGTAACCAACATTTTTTGCACACCATCAACCGGTTCCCATTCAGCAGATGATTTTCCTATATGTTCCGTGTAAAAATATGGTGATGTTTGCAATACAATGATGATTTTTCATGTGTTTCCTAGTTTTGCAATAACATGGTGATGTTTCCATGGTTTCCCATAGTTTTTTTAAATAACATGTTGATTTTCCAGTGTTTTTCCCCATATTCTAAAACCTCCAAGCCACCTGAAAATCTGGACATTTGTCTGGAGATGTTCCAAGGTCCCCTGCCTGCGTTGACATGCAGATTGTTGACCTGCCAGGTGCGACATGTTGGCAAAAAGGTGTGTCGTGATTAGTTGGATATTAACCAATAAACATGGTGGTTCAATGTGGTTTACCCTCTGGTAATTTAACATAGCTATAAAAAATGGCCCATAGAAATAGTTGATTTACCTACTAAAGATGGTGATGTTCCACAGCTATTTAGTTTGAATATGGTTTAATAGGATATTCACAGAAATATCGGAATACCATGGGAAATATCGCCGATTCCGGAAAGCTGGATGATATGGGAATCGCATTGGGAAATTGTCACCCACCCCGCCCCACTTTCATAAAAGTTACTATGCCATACTATGCCCTAAGCCACAGTACCAGGATGATGATCCTCATTGACTTTTCACAATTCTTCAAGGCGGAAAAAAACGGTTAAACCAGAAAAACCAGGAAAATCATGGGTTACCAACCAGGAATTTTGAGTTTCGAATAGAATTGTGTACATTATTGTACATCTTGTGTTTTTCATCGCTGATCGCTGCATACTTGTTGGTAAAGTAATTAAGATGTGATATGGAAAATCCATCCTGTTCCAGGCAAGGTGATCATGAAATTGCGAAAAACATATTTTGTTTTGTCTAAAAATGTCTTCGGGCATTCACCCCCGAAATTCTCCAACATTAGACCAAACACCAGCCATGGTTAAAACATGTTCAAACGCAATGTATTCTATTTTAAGAGCACCTATCTATATCCATCATTGCTTGAATCCCTAATTGTTGATGCTTCAATCCCCAGATGTATTGCTTCTTCTGGAAAGCATGGACGTCGATAATCCAAAACTGTGGAGCTCGACCAGGGTTTCGAGACTTTGCGCTGGACCAAACCAAGCAGGAGCTCTGCACAAGGAACCGTTTGACGTGTGCCGAGCGGGTGATGTTATATTACTAAATGATTGTAATTATATATATATATATTATATATATATATATATGATATGATGAATTGTTGAGTCTGAAGTGGTATGCAGGTATGTTGCAATGGTTTTTGAAGCGTATGAAACATGGATACTTTGTAGGTATAGTTGTAATATGTTGTAATTATTTGATTATATTTGATGTTTGCATTCTGTGTCTTGCCTTCCACCAATTGCTGCCCAAGTCAGCCGGTAGAAAGGGGCAAACGAGAAACAGTAGGGTGGGTGATGGTTTTTTCTCAGCGGATTGGTAGCCTGGGAATTTTCCAGGATCGAGGAGCTTGTGATGACCTTCATGCGGGATCCGCGCAATGTGATGCTTTGCGTGGAACAGGTGCAGCATCGACCCAGGGACCCAACATGACCCAAGGATTTTCCCAAGACTCGTTCAGTGCAACAGCGATTTTCCCCAATCTGCGTTAGAGGAAGACATGCGTTTTGTGAAAGATTCTGTACGGAAGGGATCAGACTCACTTGGAAATTTGAGGCTATACACCACTCCTAGGTATGATCTCTGAGTGAATACGATCTGCAACTGGGGTATATCGGTATATCTGTTGAAATAGCCCAGTTGGACGGTAGAAAACCCAGTTGATTGCCATTCAACAAAAGGTAGAACGGATTTTACCACTGGACTGGAGGTATCCTATTTTCAGACAAACTCAAATCCATTTAAATCCAAGCCGCTTCAGTTTGGATCAACCATGAAGGGAGATCACTCAATTTTACAATGTCCCATTTATAAACGATGAACGGTAAATCCATATGAGTTACATGTCCAAACCCATTATGGCCCATTCAAATCGTCACTTCAAATCCAATCCTTTTGTTTCATTTTGTGTGTTGCCCACTTGCAAATCTATTCAAATTACTCAGAGTAATTAGATGTAATACTTAGTGGTAAATTAATTACTCTATAATGTCAAGTCAGGATTAATCAACACCCCGTTATTAATCAACCTCCTTTGCTGAAATCCATTTTTTTATCCAACAATTTTTATTTCCAATTCTATTTATTTCCAATTGTTTTTTACCTTTTTTTTAATCATCATTGTTATACTTAAGGTTTGGGTTGATCATTGAAAAATTCAAAAAACAACTATTCACCAAATGATCGATGTCTAATTAAAATCTTTATAAAAATCATCAGTTTGGATAGCTCCCAAAGGGTACCCCCCATGAGCCCATGTCCCCCATTAATAATAACCACGGTTTGCCCCTGATTAATCAACCACCTTTCTGATCCATGAGATTTTAACAAATCCAATGGAATTCTATTAAGATCTAATTGACGTAAGCCATATCCAAAGTTTTATGGTTCAGAGTTGCTTATTATTAAGGGGTGGTCAAGAAAACTAGCCAGAAGGTACCCCCCCTACCTTCTGGGGGGGGTTATTAATCCGGTGTTGGCATTATCACTCTTAAATCATGTTGTTGGTGAATTACAAAATAAATCCCAAATATAAGTGGTGAATCACTCAAGCCTAAGTACTCTCTTTTTGGGTGTCATTCCAAAGCTCGGCTCATCCCGCGGTATCTGCGTCTCAGTGTGGTGACGCTGCCACCATGAGCACCTTGGGCAAGTGCCGCCAGATCGATCCCAAGTTTCAGAGGACGGCACGGATGGAACGCTTGGGGTTTTTAGCGCTCTATATGGCAGCGAAAAAACCATGGTAACCATGGGGGTAACTTAGCCTCAGGCGCCGCCCTTCGCCCAAACTCTGAATTCTCAAAACTTGCCCCGTGTCCCAAACTTAATGCACATGCTAAACCATTGCATTGATTGAAGAGATCAAATCCCCCACCCCGTTAAACTAGTATATACACTGATTCAAGATTTCAATCAGGGATCAAATCCCCCACTCCCGTTAAACTATCACACTGATTCAGTATTTCCAATACGAGATCACATCCCCTACCCTCGTTAAACTACTATGTACAGTACACTAATTGAAGATCTTGATAAGGGATCAAGTCTCCCACCCCCGTTAAACTGTTACACTATTGGAAGATCTTCAATAAGAGATCAAGCCTGAGCATGTAATGCCTTTGTTCTATCTGGAGGAAAACGAGATCGCATAAACAAATGCAAACAAACAAATGGACACCGAGTTTTCGAAGACCCTTGCAGCACTGAATCACAATGCCTTCTTCGATCACGACCCATAGTATGTCAAGACATGTTGAGACAGCCATTTTATATCCCATAGGATCCATGTATGCTATATATGGTAACATGGATCCCATCAATATACCCCCAATGTTAGCATATATACCAGCACCATGGATCCTATGGGTATGTGAAATACCACAGTTTGAGCCCTTCGTCAAGACGTCATCCAATGCATCTCCGGGCAAACGGAGACTCCTGGCCCTCAACTTACCCCCACAAGCTGGGAATAGTTGGGATATGGGGACGCGATAAGACTATAACCAAGGTGTATCCACTTACTTTACTGGAACTGCACTCCCAAGTACACTTGGAACTTGGTGTTGAAACAGTGGATAATCCATTCTTTTGTTTATTGGGTGTTTAAAGAGTTTCAGTGGTTCAACGTCACTATGCTTGGTCTTAACGCACTGGAACTTGGTGTTGGAACTGCAATTGGCTCGAAGCCAATTCGAATCATAGGCTTGGGATGGTGTCAGATCAGCTTTAGAGACCACCTGATTAGGCCTTAAAACATCATACATCCTGAAATTCTCAGGTTGTCGTCCTCACTGACCTTCGCATTTTGTTGTTGTTTTGTCTTACGGGTTAAACAGTTTAAACCATGATAAAGATGTTAACCCCCCTTGCCCACCGTGGCGTAGGACCATTTTGGTTCGCACCAAGCTGGATAAATACTACACTGACCTGACGTCGGAAACCTCAGGAAGGGCTGCAAGTCATCTAAGGGGTGTGCAGCTGACCCTGGAAGAATGTTGGAAGATGATCTTCCAACAGAGGTATTCAACAACATTAGAAAAAGAACACCAGGATTGCAGGGTTGTTTCAGCTTCTGACCAACCCAGATAGTCAATGTTTTCCGCGGCACATTCACCCGCCAAAACACCCAACCTGGTGACCTAGTGTAACTGGAGATACCAGTCATGGAAACTGTGCAGAAAATCCTTTTTTTGTTCAGGTGGTAATTTATTTTGACCATGGTTTCCGGTCAAGATTTCTTTGTAGAAACGAATCCATTTTTGGTCTGGCAAATCCCCAAAAAGTTCTTGCTCAAATCCCTAAGTTTGTTGGTGAAATCACCACTTTTGCTGCTTAAATCACTGTTGTCAACATCATTGTTCTTGGCTAAATCATCATTTTGTGTGGTTAAATCACCATTGGTACCAGTTCATTGAGCCATTTTTGTGGTTAGATCACCATTAGATCACCATTGGTACCAATTTTCATTTAGCATACTGAGCTAAGGAAAGAGAACGTGAATCAGTGGGTGGACGGCTTTGGAGATTTGCCGGAGAACTTGGTTCGGTTCGCCTTGACTCTGCCTTGGTGGCAGGCAGCGGTGCATTGTGCTCGGATGACCCTGATTACCAGGTAACCTGTTTTCAATGCTTGGAACTGTGTAAACTGGACCCTATTCTAATAGCACACGATGGGTTATAACAATTCAGAACAGTTATAACTTAGAAGTGTTTGAACCTATGAGTTATATGATGTTAGTTTTGTAACAGTTATAAGTTTATTTAGGTTATGATGGTTATGATCCTAGAATTATGACTGAGGACTTAAACAAGTATTCATCATAATTCTAGGATCATCGAAGAAACCAAAGGTGGACCATCCTGGAATTTCCAAGTGACCCAAAAACAAGGTTCCTACCCGCGCAGATGGAAATGCCTTTCAAAACCTTGGAGTGTCTTGATATTTGGGCCAAAATCAGGATAAGTGAGGGCCGGTAAGGCTCGATCCTACCAACACCAACACTGAAGAACTTGTTTGCGTTTGTGTCATGTTGTCACGTTGTGCCTTCGTTGCTGTCCACCGTGCAGGATGGCGAGCTTTGCCCAGCAGAGACTTTTGTGAAGATGCGAGATGACTTCAATCAGAAGGACCGCTTCGAGACGGGGGAAATGGGCACACCATGGTACACCCTTCGGCCTCAGAACAAATCCTTTTTTTCAAAATCCTAGAGGGATCCAGGGTATATACATGTATACATATATATATATGGCTGCGGCTCAAAATGTAAGGTTCCGATCCATACCCCGGTACCACATGCGATCCATACCCTATGATCCATACCAAAACGCAGGTGATCCAGACCGATCCATGCGTCCGGATCACCCGCGGAACGATCCATACCCGTTTTTTGAGCCATACCCATATATATATATGTATATATATATATATGTATATAAATATATATATATGTATATATATATATGTATATAAATATATATATATATGTATATATATATATATATATGTACATATACAGTATTTGGTATATATTGATGGGAACGTGTCAAAGTTGTTTTATCAACCGCCCCTCCACTGCATGCATCCAGGATCAAGCGGAGATGAGGGATCGACAACTGAAGAACGAGTACATGCAGGTGGAGAACGCGGAACGAGAAGCTGTTGTTTTTTCGAGGTTTTTCATGATATCCATCAGAAAATACCATGCGGATGGGATGAATGATTCATAATTAATACATACTAAATCATACTAATATATATATATATTACCGGTAATACCTTTCAAGGTTTGGAGGGATGAACATTCATTGGTGACCACCTATAGGCTATTTTTTCTGTGAAAAGATCCGGGGTACCGAAAGGGGACCCGGGTGGATTGCTCCGGGGTTGATCCATATCGCCACGGGATGGGGATCCGGCGATTTCCCAACGCTTCAGAAACTATTTGACCATCCGTACCATCTTCACAACCAAGGCTGGGCAACTGGTGCAACTTGATATTCTAGAAATAAATTAAATGTGTTCAGTTTCACACAACCCTGGGAAGAGAGTTATAAACTCCCACTATCTCCGATTTTGTTTTGTACATTCTGGCTGGCCAAAAAGCAATACATCCAGCAGACATCCCCAAGTCCTTATACTTGGGCCACCATCGAACTACACAATGCGGCTTGTCGACGTCCTGATTGCAAGCCACTTATTAGATACCTCAATTACGATATGTATACAATATCCTACAACTCATCTTAAATCATCTTAAATCAAATGTCCTTATGATTTTGATACATGTTGATTTATTCTACATCATTCTATACTATATTCTTCTGCCATGTTTGGTTGGTCGAACCCATGTTACGCCATGGTTTTTACTGAAGCCCAATCGCTTTCCTCGCTTTCCTGAGACCATCGGCTTCCAATCCTTCGGAGCCTACATGGAAAAAAAGATTGAACACATGTTCCTTGGCAAAGACATCAGAATTCAACATGTTCAATTTGTATCAGTTTATGGCCATTTAATGATTAAATTATGATATTTATGGCCATCTAATACTATTTAATGGAGGACTGCGATAACTCAATAATTTTCTGAACCGATCGGTGACTTCTGCTCAATTTCTAAGTGTTTCCCATCGGTTAATTCACTGGTTTCTAATGTTTTAATGGATCCCGAATCAACAAATCCGAGCTGGAAATGGATGTACCTGAAAGTTGCAATTTGTTTTTTGTGTTCATGGGATAATTGTGTTGACATATATTGACCAACAATATTAAATCGTCGTGGTACCTGAAATCGGAATTCGATCCCCAATTTATGGTCATGTATACAATGTCGATACAGTTAGATACACAGAAATTTATTCCTGGGATACACAGCCAACCATATGATTTGGGTACAGAAAATGTGGTTTTGCTGGTGCCTGAACAACAAGTCTGGCCATGTTTTTTTGCAAAGATGATCTCTAGGCCATCCAAAATGGCCATGGTATGGTGATTGTTACTATCCAAAATGGCAATCAAACATGGCAATGGAAATTGGGATTCATTTTATATGGCTATTGATTTAATATTAATATATTTATAATATATATTTATGGGTAAATTTACGGTAAATCCCCATCAAACATATTAAATTAATTATTAATATAGAGGAGTTTCCAATTAAAACCTCCATTTAGTTCAGCGATTTCCCAGCGGCCCATCGGGCCGCTATGTTTGATGACAGCGAAGACTGCTTCAAAATGTCCGGGGTCCAGATGCAGACCAGATTCCTATGCCACAAATGGGGTAAAGTACCATCCAATGGTGTCCGTTATGGTGATTTCATCCCATCATCCCCCATCTGAATCCCAAATCCTTTTCATTTAATATATCAAGATCCCCAACAATCTGCTCCGTTATATCCCATCATACCCCATCTATGCATGTAGGCAATGGAAAACCATGCTGTTTCGTTTTTCCCAGCTGGTGCCAGCGGGGTCAGCGAACCGCTGCCAGGTTCGCAGATGCCATCAATCCAGTGCTGGACAAGTTGAGGGAGCTGAAGGTGGATGAAATGATCCGCATCAACTGAGATTCAAAGGGGTTTGTTAACATTGACAAGGAAAACTGGTTGGTGGGTTTTGGAACATTTTGTATTTTTCCATATTGGGAATAATCATCCCAACTGACTAATATTTTTCAGAGGGGTTGAAACCACCAACCTGAAAATTAATGAACATGATATTAGATAGTCACAATCAACCAGTGGATTCAAGGGTTGTCCCATAAATTGTCAGGTACCCAATTGGTTTCCTGGAATGGAGGAAGCCCCTTATCCAAGTCATGGATGACCAAGACTTAGTATTGAAACAACCTGCAGGTGACTTGGGGATCCTTCATTTTGAGAAACCTCCGTATTATGGGTTATTATGGGTTTAGGATTTAGGTCTGGATTTTTCCAAGGGCAAACTCACCCAACTCCTTTAAAGTGGTGAATTTTATCAACATGGCATCACATTTTTCTATAGATGGGGTACCCTCTATTGTAAACTTACATAACTATGGAGAATCACCATTTTCAATAGCTATGTTAGCCATTACCAGAGGGTATACACAACGTTTTTTTGGCCGGATCTGATCCAGGAAACCTGGGAAACCACCCAGGATGATTTGATCAACTGGGATGATGACATCCCATGACCACCATTTCCTGGTGGTCAAA
This sequence comes from Cladocopium goreaui, assembly GCA_947184155.2. Lineage (NCBI taxonomy): Eukaryota > Dinophyceae > Suessiales > Symbiodiniaceae > Cladocopium > Cladocopium goreaui. Next base: position 390,617 of record CAMXCT020000058.1, on the reverse strand, counting down.
ATAACATTGAGAAAAACAACAACATATAAAATAACATATAAAATAACATATATATACATATATATAATATTATTATATATATATACACAATAACTATATATTCAATTATATATATATATATAATAACTATAGACATTGTATTTGAAACCATCAACCAATTTGCCATGGCCAAAAAAACAAAAATCAGCTGTGTGGAACAGTCAAGCACCGATATTTGACCACCATCTTAGAGTCCCATGTGTTGATCTTTGGGCTTCGTTTCAAGGTGGTGTGATCTGAAATCATGTTCAATCCGGGGAATTCCCGATGAAACCAATGGTTGATATCCCCAAGATGTTCCACCTGGGGATATCAACCATTGGGGGATAGCAACCACTTGGAATATCTTGGGGATATCAACTCTGGAGTTTTTTTTTCAGTACCTCCAAGCCACTCCTCCAAGCCCGGCTCGCAGACGAAGTACACCTCCAAAGAGCAGAGCCTTCAGACAGAGTTCGAAGAGACGGACCCTCACAGGAGCCGGAAAATAATGGCCGTTGATAGGGCGGTTTTCTATATAGGCTGTAGCCCAATAGCTGGATGGTTTATAATGGTTTATGATAGTTTAACATAGACCCGGGCAAGCCGGCGGCGGAAGTTTCCCAAACATAAATGACCTATAGTTCAAAGACACCCTGTCCCGACCGTGTCCTTCCCTCGACACTCCACACCTCACACTGCACACTGCACTCTTCGCGCTCCAAACTTCAAACTTCACACTCCACACTTCACACTCCACACTTCTCACTTCTCACTGCTTCCTTCACACTCCAAACCTCACCCTTCACACTTCACACTGCACACTTCACACTTCACAGTCCACACTTCACACTTCACACTTCACAGTCCACACTTCACACTTCACACTTCACAGTCCACACTTCACACTTCGTACTTCACAGTCCATACTTCACACTTCACAGTCCACACTTCTCACTTCGCATTTCACACTTCACACTCCACATTTCACACTTCTCACTTCTCACCGCTTCCTTCACACTCCAAACTTCACACTTCACACTTCTCACTTCGCACTTCACACTCCACACTTCTCACTTCTCACTGCTTCCTTCACACTCCTAACTTCACACTTCTCACTTCGCACTTCACACTCCACACTTCACACTCACACTGCACTCTTCACACTCCACATTTCATCTCATCTGAGCTCTTCTCACCTTATCCCAGCTCATCTCTTCTCATCTAGTCCCTTCTCATATGTCATCTATTAAGCTTTCATTATAATTCCCAGCACTACTACTAATCACTGTCGCACCCTTGATGCACCCACTCCAATGCGATTTACGAAGTCCAGCTGCAAAAGACAATAGTATTGCGCATGCAGCCACAGCACGAAGCAACCTTGACGTAGCCATTACAATGCGATCTGCGGAGACTGAGTTGCAAAGCACAATAGAACTACGCGCAACGGCGTCGGAAATTGTAGCTCCAAAACCGGACCTCGACGCCAGAGCGAAAAAAAGACGATTTTGATACACTTTTTAAAAGGATTTTTAGAAGGAAAAGCACTAGCGCCAAAATGGAGAAAATCTCCTGACAAATCACTGTCGCAGCCTTCATGCAGCCACTCCAATACGATTTACGAGATCCAGCTGCAAAAGACAATAGTATTACGAATGCAACCACAGCACGAAGCAACCTTGACGCAGCCATTACAATGCAATCTGCAGAGACTGAGTTGCAAAAGACAATAGAACTACGCGCATTGGAGTGCGGAAATTGTAGCTCCAAAACCGGATCTCGACGCCAGAGCGAAAAAAAAACGATTTTGAAGCACTTTTTAAAAAGATTTTTAGAAGGAAAATCACTAGCGCCAAAATGGAGAAAATCTCCTGACAAATCACTGTCGCAGCCTTCATGCAGCCACTCCAATACGATTTACGAAGTCCAGCTGCAAAAGACAATAGTATTACGTATGCAGCCAAAGCAGGAAGCAACCTTGACACAGCCATTTACATTGCGGGAACGATCCTACAGTTGCAAAGCACAATGGAATTCCATTGGCAACTCATCCACCAGCAACACTTGCAATCCCATTTACATTGAGGGAACGATCCTAGAGTTGCAAATCACAATGCAATTGCATCAGCAACTCATCCACCAGCACCACTTGCAACCCCATTTACAATGCGGGAACGATCCTACAGTTGCAAATCACAATGGAATTCTGGAACCGCACATGCACGAAAAACAGGTGACACCCCATTTACAATGCGGAACCGATCCGAGAATGATCCGCCCATGATCCGAGCATGATCCGACCACACACGAGACCGTCTCGCACCCGTCGCACCGCAGAGGTAGATCATTGACGTTCGGGGACAGACTTTGTATGGAAAAACATAGGGTTTCGTGCATCTGCTATCTCTCAAAAACGCATTTCGTGCGAGACTACGAATGCAACCACAGCACGAAGCAACCTTGACGCAGCCATTACAATGCAATCTGCAGAGACTGAGTTGCAAAAGACAATAGAACTACGCGCAACGGCGTCGGAAATTGTAGCTCCAAAACCGGATCTCGACGCCAGAGCGGAAAAAAAACGATTTTGAAGCACTTTTTAAAAAGATTTTTAGAAGGAAAATCACTAGCGCCTAAATGAAGAAAATCTGCTGACAAATCACTGTCGCAGCCTTCATGCAGCCACTCCAATACGATTTACGAAGTCCAGCTGCAAAAGACAATAGTATTACGTATGCAGCCAAAGCAGGAAGCAACCTTGCAATCCCATTTACATTGCGGGAAGGATACTACAGTTGCAAATCACAATGCAATTCCATTGGCAACTCATCCACCAGCGCCACTTGCAATCCCATTTACATTGCGGGAACGATCCTACAGTTGCAATTCACAATGGAATTCTGTCGACCGCACATAGACGAAACACAGTTGAAACCCCATTTACAATGCGGAACCGATCCGAGACCGATCCGACCATGATCCGAGACCAATCCGAGGATGATCCGACCACACACGAGACCGTCTCGCACCCGTCGCACCGCAGAGGTAGATCATCGAGGTTCGGGGACGGACTTTGTATGGAAAAACATAGGGTTTCGTGCATCTGCTATCTCTCAAAAACGCATTTCGTGCGAGACTTCCTTCAAAACTCCATCGGCAACTCCTCCACCAGCACCACTTGCAATGCCATTTGCATTTCGGGAACGATCCTACAGTTGCAAATCACAATGGAATTCCATCGGCAACATCCACCAGCACCACTTGCAATCCCATTTACATTGCAGGAACGATCCTACAGTTGCAAATCACAATGGAATTCTGTCGACTGCACATGCACGAAACACAGTTGAAACCACATTTACAATGCGGAACCGATCCGAGAATGATCCGCCCATGATCCGAGCATGATCCGACCACACACGAGACCGTCTCGCACCCGTCGCACCGCAGAGGTAGATCATCGAGGTTCGGGGACGGACTTTGTATGGAAAAACATAGGGTTTCGTGCATCTGCTATCTCTCAAAAGCGCATTTCGTGCGAGACTTCCTCCAAAACTCCATCGGCAACTCCTCCACCAGCACCACTTGCAATGCCATTTACAGTGAGGGAACGATCCTAGAGTTTTAACTCTTTCTTTGACTAACTCTTTCCCTGACTAACTGTTTCTTTGACTAACTCTTTCTTTCACTAACTCTTTCTTTCACTAACTCTTTCCCTCACTAACTCTTTCTTTGACTAACTCTTTCCCTCACTAACTCTTTCTTTGACTAACTCTTTCCCTGACTAACTGTTTCTTTGACTAACTCTTTCTTTGACTAACTCTTTCTTTGACTAACTCTTTCCCTGACTAACTCTTTCTTTGACTAACGCTTTCTTTGACTAACTCTTTCCCTGACTAACTGTTTCTTTGACTAACTCTTTCTTTGACTAACGGTTTCTTTGCTAACTCTTTCCCTCACTAACTCTTTCTTTGACTAACTCTTTCCCTGACTAACTCTTTCTTTGACTAACTCTTTCCCTCACTGACTCTTTCTTTGACTAACTCTTTCCCTGACTAACTCTTTCTTTGACTAACTCGTTCCCTGACTAACTGTTTCTTTGACTAACTCTTTCTTTGACGAACTCTTTCCCTGACGAACTCTTTCTTTGCGAACTCTTTCTGTGACTAACTCTTTCCCTCACTAACTCTTTCTTTGACTAACTCTTTCCCTCACTAACTCTTTCTTTGACTAACTCTTTCCCTGACTAACTGTTTCTTTGACTCACTCTTTCCCTGACGAACTCTTTCTTTTCTTTGACTAACTCTTTCTTTGACTAACTCTTTCCCTGACTAACTCTTTCTTTGACTAACTCTTTCCCTGACTAACTCTTTCCCTGACATTCTAAAAGTCCGTAACACGGAAGTTTCTCCCCCTAAACTTCCTTTGATAATGGTTTATATAATGTCTGACATATGGACAATTCTATTATGCAGGAAATATTGAAATGAATGTTACTAACCATGATTTTTCTATATTTGGAAGCTATAGAAAAATCCCTAAAAATCTACGCTATTTAACATAGCGGTCACGTGGTGGGTACCAGGGATTTGACTCAGGATGGGAGACAAAAATAAAGCGATTGTTCAAAAGCGATTTCTGACCAACGAAAATATGGACACACACTTGATGTTTTTTGGTTATCCAAGACAAAAACAACGGGATTCCAACCAAGAAATAGATGCATCTTCGACAAGTCGATGAAAGCAAGCCATATTTCGAAAAAGCGCACGGGTCGAAGTTCAACAAGTCATTTTTAGAACCAAAGATTGTTTAACATAGCCATGGAAAATTGCCCATTTATAGATGTTTTTGATGATCTACCTATATATTAAAAATGGTGATTCTCCAGTGCGCTGCGTCAAATAACCATTTCGGGTAATGTTTCGGGTTTCCCAATTCCCCCATTCCAAATTGTAGAGCAGTGACGCGATGGTTTTGATCAAGCAAGATGAGATACAGATCAACAATGGATTATTTTCAGTGCAAATTGTTGCCAGCATACTTACTTGGAAGGGTTGTGATCTTGTTGAGAGTAACTTAGTCTATCAGGGGGAAGCCAAGTAGCAAAATATCAAGGTACACCTGTCCACAAGTAGGATACGTTTTTTTTTGTCAGGGCCTCATGTTTAAAATCCATTTACTTTCAATATCTCGCAATATTACTGTCTCATCCACAATCACATTAAGTATAGCTTCCTATACTGACCTACCGTTCTCAGTTGTTTGCCACCTTTTCCGGCTTGGAACCCTCCGTCCATCATCATCAGCTAAGCAGCTTGGCACGCTACGCGCCATGTCCGCCGGCGGTACAACGGAGGGCGCAACATCCAGCGACGTGGCAGCTTGGACACGGATGAACTGAGTAGGTTTAGGACTTGTTTGGTTTGGTCTCAAGAATTTGTCATTCCATTGTGGTTCCATGGGGGGTCCAAGTAATTGTGACTCAGAGTTCCTTATTTGTTTCAAGTGTTTGTTGGGTATGGCTTACTCAGGTAACCATGTCAAGCCCAATCATAAACTACTTTTCACTTTTGCTCACCTTGAATTGCAAAATGTTATTGTCACCAAGTGAACAGAATTAGTACAGATGTGCCATCCAAAATGTCCCATACCTGTTCTGCCAATTCCATCCAGTTTCCCTCATTTGCTATCATTTGCCATGCTATCTTCCAATTTTGCTTGGCAAGCAAACTACAAATCTTGGAATATGTGAAACCTATTTAATTATAAACGTCCCCCATTCTGTTTGGTGAAAAACCTGCAGGGCCCATCGCGTTGGTTATATGAGGTGAGTCAAACTATCCCTTGTTCTATTGGCGATGATCACAATATATCACAATGGGAAAGTGGTGTGGAATGTCTAAAAATCCACCCAGTCAACCAGTATGAGGTATTAGGATGTCGGTGTCACACTACATGGGAAAGTCAATTCAAAGAATTTAACATGACATTGGATTTTATATAGAAGTTGGTTTACAAATGGGATATAAAATATTATAAAATGATATAAATCAACCAATCTCAACTATCAATTTCTCTCCATTTGTAGCATACCTGAGATGTCTCAGGATGTCAACCGAGGTCCTCAGCGAAGCCGAAGCCTCCGGCGCTGCGCAGCGGGCCACGTCCGAAGCCGACGTCGCCGCCGGTGCCTCGCCGGAGCCGCGGAAAAGCGCGGCGCCGCGGAGGGCGGAGGCGCCGGACGAGGCGGACGCTGGGGCAGGAGATGCCAAGAGGCCACTGAAACGGGCCAGGCTGGGCTTCATTGTGACTTGGCATGGCTTGGCTATGTTATGTTGATATGTTGGCTGTGTTGTTTTTATTTATGTGGAGTTTTGGTGGATTTTTGTGTGTTTCAGTGTTTGTTTGATGTTTTGGGGTTAACAACAACATATTGCTGAAACTTTGGAAATAACATGATTGAACTTGCTTTTGCGGACCACACACCACTGGTCGTTTCGTAAGCATCCGAGTTTATGTGATCAATCGTTTTGAGTTTTGAGCTACAGCTAAATTGAAGTGATGCTTCATTTCGAGCCTTTCCTACGTAGTCGACATTCGATGGTTGTTGTTGTTGTTTTTTCCACCTCAGATCATTTCCACCGGTCCCAGGCATCCGCAGCTGCTGAACAGTGGGGATTGGACATGGAAGGCTTAGAACTCTGGGCCAGACGGCGTCAGCTTCCCGGGGTCGGAGTGGCAGATCTGTTGGACTATCGCCAAGAGCATCCAGAAGCGACCTGGACGTGGTGGGGCTGGGGGGATGGGGGGTAAAACAGCTGTTATTGTTATAATATGAGTAACCAACACAAATATTGATAGGGGACGACCCTGATTTGCGCATGGCATCAAAATGAATGAGTCATTTTGTCCGCTATTCATATGAAATTAGGAGACATTATCAGAATTTATGGGGATTTGGCCAGTAAAGATATGTAAACCATGAACATTTTCATGGGGATTATCTCCGGGCAGCTGATGGTGTGGCTGACATTTGAATATGACTTTCCAATTGGTGGATGAACATTCACTTGCCGGGAGAAGATGTTCAAACTTACTGAAGTTGTTTTGATTGGACCGTTTAGGAATGGCAGATTACCATAAGGTCAATGGCAGATTAAACTGGATGTGCAACTAGATCTAATTATCTAATATGATGCCATTAGGCCAGGAAGAGATATTGAAAGTGCCTGATTTGGAGATGAGGATTTTGTCAATGGCGCTTAAACTGATGCACGTTAGGTTGGCCATTTAGCTGGATCGTTGACCAACGCCACAAGAGGTTTCCAGAGGATCAGGATGCGAAAAAAATACCTGCAAGTCAGATACACACCATAGTCTCAACCACGACTAGACTTGCATCCACATCAAAATCCTGAGCATTCCTTAGTTTATCTGATTGGTGGTTTCAAACATTTTTTATTTTCCACAATATATGGGATAATCTTTCCCATTGACTTTCATATTTTTCAGAGGGGTGGCTCAACCACCAACCAGTTTAACTATTTGTTTCATCCTTTGATCCATGTCATCTCCCTGTCCAAGGAGGATTTGGCTGCGGGTTTGTCCTCCGTCCTCTTTGAACCTGGAAGGAGCTGAGCGCGGCGCCAAGGCGGTGCTGCGGGGCATCACAGCTGCTCCGTGGGGGAAAAAAACAACCTTTGCGCTGCTGCGGGGCAAGTTAAGGGGGGGTTCAGATGGGGACCAAACCTCCATGATCAGCCATGTTCAGTGGTTGCATATGTTTTTGCTATTCTTTCTTTCTTTCAAGTGGATCAAATGTGCCTTTTCATCCCTTTTCAACCTTTCTATTGGTTTTGAAGATCTCGAAAACGAAATACTCATGAATATTCACAAGTTCTATGAATTGATTTGAATGATCATAATGATCATCCCTAAAAACCCAGAAATGAACAAAATGAACATTTGACAGTGCCATAAATGACAGTTCTCTGCCCATAAAATCTCCAGATATCTCCAGGATTCTGAGCACCACCCGCGAGTGTGGCATTTCCTTCGCCTCAGCGTTGCGTTCCGTCATGGAGGCGCCAGATTTTTGGTCGGGAATTTTACCACCAAAGATGCTGATAGATTAGTTATATATCATAAAATATTACAAATGATAGGGCAAATATCTGAAAATATCTTGTAATGGTGATTTATGGTGATTTAATCGACCAGAAAAAGAGTGAATATATGATAACTATATATATATATGACTATATATGTCCATTGATGCACTGTAACCATAAATGGTGGAGGGTTGAATGATGGGTTATACTACCCGCTTTGTTGGGGGTTATGGACTGAAGAACTAGGCGAAACCTGTTCTCAACTGACTAGTATCAAAGGATGACAGATGGGTCCAGATTGAGGGGTGCGAATACATGATGTTTCATGCATGCACGATATATTCAATCGCATCCATGTACATTTGAACTCAAAGCACCCTGCAATGTAGGGAACAGCATGCAGCATGGATGATCTGGGTGACATGTCCACATGATTTTCCCCAACTTTTCCAACGTTTTTGGACTCGAGCAGATCAACCATAGTGCCATGGTGAAAACTTGGGTGAAGTGCTGATATTCTACGTAGTACGGTCATGAATTCGTAGGGATGCATATGTATATACCCATATGCTCCATGTATGGTATATTTACCTACATTTAGGTTATTTTTAGGGCAAATGTTGGTAAATATTCCATACATTGAGCATATGGGATATACATCATGTATGTTTGGATTCCCATCATGGAATGGATGACCAGGTCGCCATCCATAGCTCGCCCATGTAACTTGACCAAATGACATTTGCATCCGTGCGCCTTGCGGCCAGGGTATTCCCAACTTGAAGACTGGGCGCATGACGTTGGAGAAGGAACTGAAGGAATTTCACGAGTATCACAAGAAGGTTCGTGACCTATGTTCGTCTCGGACTGGGGCCCCACCCGGGATTGGCGAAAGGAAACTCCTAGATACATGTACTGGAATTCTGTGGATATTGATTTTGAATGATTTTGATACCGAAGTTTGTGTTTGTGTATAACATATAGGTTAACTCTGTAGTATTAATTAGTTCTGGTTGACTAGGGTTTATGGTGGATACGCATCAATAGACTAACATATAGCTGTGGAAATCATGGCCCCAGCTATAAATCGATGATTTTCAATGATTTTCCTATATTTACCCATTAGCAATCATTAACAATGGTAATGTTTCACAGGAACCGGTCAGTTTATCGATGAAATTTCTCCCCCGGAAAGGGTGAACGTTGCGGCAACATGGAAAGAACATGGCAACGGTGATTACCAGAGGGTAACTTGTGGAGAGAAAGAGCGAGATGCACAAATAAGTAGCTGGTTGGTGGTTTGGAACATTTTGTTTCCATATATTGGGAATAATGATCCCAACTCACGAACTCATATTTTTCAGAGGGATGGCTCAACCACCAACCAGAGTAGGTTTATAACCCAACATGATCCCATTAAATGATACTCTAGCTACATGACAGTAGCTGGCCACATCTCAAACTATCTCCGAATTCTTTTTTTTTTCGCCTGGTGTTTTTGTTTGACGATGCCATGACTCTGCAATGGTGCCAGTTGAGCTCGGATCACTTCCAGATGTTGCCATCTGAAGACTTCATGGGTCTGGATGACTACATTGAGTCCGCGGCCCTGACACGAGCGGGCTGGGACACGGAACTCAGTGGTGTAGGGGTAAACACGGTAGACTGGGTAGGTGAAAACCATTCCATACTGTGTTGTATCGTAAGCCGTAACTGAGTGTTGGATAATGAATATTATTATACAAAATTACATGCTCTATGTTACATAAAATAATATACAAAATTCATCAAAATTCACAAATCATTTTGTGATATGTTGTCACTAATATGCCCCAAAAACATCGATCTGCGCCTCTGAGTTACTTGCAGAATGACATCCAGATCGGCGCATCGGATGCAGAGGCCGCTATGGCGCCTTGCGTTGTGTCCAAATGGATGGGGAAAATCCATGGGAAACTCCATGGGAAATCCCACCTAAATAACTTCGTCAGGCCTAATCATACAGGTTTTTTATCACCCATAGGATCCATGTATGGTATATATGGTAACATTTACCATCAATATACCCCCAATGTTAGTATATATACCATACATGGATCCTATGGGTCATGCAAAACCTCCGTTTGCGCTTCGATCTATTGTTGAACATGGAGATATTCCATGTGTCTTCATGGCTGGTTGTTTGATTGCCAGAAGGTATTTGATGTCTCCCCTTAACCTGATGCTGCCAAGAATTCCAAAAGTTTGTCTGATGAACTGCTGTTGGTTGTGGCTGTTGTTGTGGTTGTTGTGGTTCTTCTTCTTCTTTTTCTTCTTCTTCTTCTTCTTTTTCTTATTCTTCTTCTTATTATTATTTTGTTCTTCTTCTTCTTCTTTTCTTCTTCTTCTTCTTGTTGTTGTTCTGCTGTTGATGTTGTTGATGATTATACCTTATTAATCATAATAAATATCATATGTTCATGTTATTTTGTTTATTTGTTCATGCTTATAAGCGCATTCTGATCAGGCTCTTGATTCTGATGGTGATGATGGTGATGGGGCTTTACGGCCTTATGGTTTACTCTATGACATACCCTCTGGTAAACTAACATAGCGAAAATGGTCATTTTTAGTGAGTTTTCCCATGAAACATGGTGATGTTCCATAGTTTTTTGTATGTTTACCAGAGGGTACCGCTTTGTGGGGCCAGCCCAGTCCTTTTTCAATTCTAGATATGAGATGATATGAAGTAATGGACAAAATTATTGTAATACTAATTTAGTCACTTTAGTCTTGCGCCTTGGCCTTTCCGAGGTTGCACAAAACCTTCATAACCGATAGGGGACGACCCTATACCGATACCCCATTGGTGATACCTCCGGGAATACTGAAATCCTCACAACTGATAGGGGACGACCCTAATTTGCTAATGGCATTAAATGTAACATATGATTTTATCCGCTACTCATATTATAATATAATATATTACAAATGTGTGTGTATGTCTTTGCATGTTTTTTCAATATGTAGTACATAGTACATATATTAATGATTTATCTATTTATTCATTTATTTGCTTTTTTATTTTATCTTATTTGTTTATGTGTTTATTTATTTGTTATAGTTATATATATAATATAATACATTGATTATATGTAGAGGTGTAGTTTGTGAATCTCCATATTGTTGCTCATGCTCATCATCCCCATTCCCAAGCCGCTGCAGGTCAATGGTGGCGCCCAATTCCGACGCGTCATGGCTGAGGCACGTGCTGTCTGGGCTGTCTCGGACGCAAGCGTTTGAAGCGTTTGGAGGGCCATAGCCGGCCCAAAAAATGGGGGTTATCCTCGATCAAGGTGATTTAACTGGGGATTAAGCCACAAAATGATACAAATTTGTGATTTAACTGGGGATATTTCATAGGGGCACAATTGGAAACTATGGGATATTATATTGTGATAGTGGTGCATATTTGTGCCATATTAATGGGAGTATAGCGGGAAACTACTGCTTGTAATGACCTGTACCAACATTCATTTTAGGATGTTTCTGAAATAGCCGGTTGGATGTTCATCTCATATATCATTGATCCATCCCCAAGTCATCCAATGGATCTTCTAATTTGGCCCTGCTGGGCATCCCCGGCAGGTCGAGATTTTCCTTCGATTTTCCGAGATCGCTGTAGAGACCAAGAAGCGGGATGTCATTCAGGCACACGAGCGGGGAGGACCGGTAACGGGGATTGAAGCAACAAAAATGATGACGATTTGAGATTTGACCGTCATATAATTTTTCGGAAACATGGTGATTGAACTCAAAAAATCATAAAGTTTGATAAACTTCATGCTTACCCTCTGGTAATTTAACATAGCTATTGAAAATATTCCATTTATAGTTGGTCTACCTATTCAAAATGGTGATTTTCCATAGTTACGTTAGTTTACCAGAGGGTAAATGAACTGAAATGCCTATAAGTCATCCAAGAAAAATATGGGGTCAAACTTTAAGACCCCGCTTCAGCGGGAACGATCCACAAATCTTCGGTTGGTTTTGGTTTTTTCCCAGCCAGAAAAACGGTTCCGGCCCTGGGGTACCCAAATAAGAAGTCATAGGGGTCAGAGTTAGGTGCATAAACTTCACTTAACAATTGGGTCCTAGTTTGTCTCCCGCTTTCTAATGCTTTCTATCCAGTGATTCCTAAAGCAACACTTGGGGTTCCTAGAATGGGGGATCCCCCAAACTCCCTCTCACCCGGGATGTGGCATATTAGCAATAGCGGTGGATGACTATTGAAGTCACCAAATATCGTATATGTTGTCCCCGTGGCCCCGAAGGTTTGTTTGGCAGATGGGTTTGTCTGAAAACATGGTACCCAAGCAAAAGACATTGTGTATCATTATGTTTCCTTGTTTTGAGACAGAACCAGACATATTGCAACATCCAGTCAGTGTTGTTTGTGGGAATTGTTTAAGTTTAAGTCTTCAACACTATCAGTATCACTAGCTGTCAATCTCTTCAAAAACCATAGACAAACCTAGGTGGATCGTGGACTTGTCAGAGTTAGGTGCATAAACTTCACTTAACAATTGGGTCCTAGTTTGTCTCCCGCTTTCTAATGCTTTCTATCCAGTGATTCCTAAAGCAACACTTGGGGTTCCTAGAATGGGGGATCCCCCCAACTCCCTCTCACCCAGGATGTGGCATATTAGGAATAGTGGTGGATGACTATTGAAGTCACCAAATATCGTATATGTTACATATGTTTGACATACTGTATTGGAAATATGAAATATGAATCACCCGTAGAATCCACCAAATGCTGGCTTAATCCATCCAATATATGATATGATGATATGTATTTTTTAGTGAATTTCCGCATATCATCGAAGAACTTTCCATTAAAATACCATATATATATAATTACAATATATATATATTACAATATATATATATATATAATTACTATATATATATAATTACAATATATATATAACCATATCTACCAGATGCATTCCCATTATCTACCAAATACATCCATGATGGTTGGTAGGCACGTGGCGTCAGCATGAGCTCTCTCACCTGGCGTGACGTTGTGGTGAAGCTTCTGAGCAACGAGGCACATTTGCCCCTGCAACGTGCGGAGGCCAAGGTAGTGAAACGTTTGACTTTGGGATGTCAGGTTTGTTAGTTGATGTTAGCTGATGTTAGTTGATGTCAGATTTAAGATATTATTGTTGGGATATAATATATGATAATGTATGATAGCAGTTTAGATGATTTGGGGGATGCTAGGGTAATTTGGGCATTTGTGTGTAGATGTTTAGGATATATTTATATACTTGTGATATAGTAGTTTAGATGACTGGTATAATCTTCTTGGGGTAGTTTAGCTAGTTGTTGGTTTGCCCAGAAATTGGGAATACTCCCAGAAATGATGACAATTTTAAAACCCGGTGGGGCCGCCGTTAGATTTAGGGTAATTACCCTATTATTATGTTGTATATAGACAATCACGTATCCTTAGGATATTCATTAACAAATAAACTAGTTGTTCTGTCCGCTTGAATCAAGATCTACTGATAGTAGTGCATACTGCCGCGTTTGGTAATCTTGACACCCGAAAGTAGAGATGGAAACTATCCAAATTCGGGATTGTTCGTTGATGGATTCGAAGGCCAGAGAGTAACCGTTTAACGATGTTTAACGGCAGGAGACACGAGAATTTGAATCAACAAGAATTGGGATTGAAAACCCATATACCCTCTGGAATTTAACATAGCTATTGAAAATGGCTATTTATAGTGGATTTTCCCATTAAAAATGGTGATTTTCCATAGTTATGTTAGTTTACCAGAGGGTAAGTTCCTTCCAAAAACTAAGGGATTCAATGGCGACGTCTGAATGTGTTTTGACGAGGCACATTTCGCACATGAAAGGACCAAAGCTGAAGTACTGAAGTGATGCTGAGGTGGCTGCAAATGGCCATATTTAGCAGTGGGAAGCTCTTGTCCCCATTCTCCTTTTGAATGCCAGAGGAGTTGAGGGGATGTTGTAGCCATGAGCAACGTGATCTACGTGGTTTCAGCATGTTTCAGCATGGTTTGCAGCCATTGTGTAGGTAATTTCGACCAACACATGTTGGAGATCCAATCACAGGAAAACAAATCCAGTGAAGAATTTACAACCCATCATCGAGGTTTCCCCCTGGTTGATTCCTCTAGATGCTCAAAAAAAAGACGTTGCTTGCACCAAAAGTAGGATGATCGGATCCGCGAAATAATGGCAGATTCATGGTGAACAATGCGTTGCTGACAGTGCCAAATGGCATACCGCAAACCTCCAGTTGGTGATGCCACGTCATACCACCCATTCTTGGGCCATTGGGTCTCCTTCCATTGACCATCCAGGTCGGGTGCAGTATGTGGGCGAGCGCATCAAGTGGTTCTTCCAAATTCAGAAGGCGATTCGCTCAAGTCGCGCTGCCGGTTTCTGGTCGCCCTGTGAACTGAAAATGAGCCCGGAAAGAGGTGGGACCTGTCATGTGGATCTCCCTATTTTGGGAATATTTGGAGAGGATATGAGAGGATTCTCAGCTGTATCTCTTTCCCTCTATGGTTTGAAGCAGTGCCAGAGTTTGATCCGAAGCATTGCTCCAGCTGCCTCTTTGTAGAGTTGCTCCCGAAGGGGGATCTGGGGGTTGAACTAATGGCACATCAACCGTTTTGAGATGTGGCCATTCAAATTTGGGGTACCAATAGAATATAAACTAAACCCATCCAGTGTTGTTTTCCACGATTTAACATAAACCATCTACTGTCATCTACTGGGATTGATTATTCCGACCCATACATCTTATAATATCTTATACATCTTCAACATCTCGGGGCAATGGGTGATTTTTGAAGGCTGTTTCGCCTGGCAGGACTCGGTGATTGACTTCATGAGCAGTTTAGAAGGCAACCCTTCAGAGAAGATGCCGCTGGGACGGCAGACATGTTTACATCCATGGTATTTACCATGTACCCTCTGGTGAACTAACATAGCAATGGAAAGATCCACCATTTTTCATGGGAAAATCCACTATAATATGGCCATTTTCCATTGCTATGTTAGTTCACCAGAGGGTATTTACCAGGGGCCATTGGTTTCAGAGTTGGAAAACCCATGTATGTTTACCATTGTTTACAAGCCTTTGTTCTTCCAACCAGTAGGTTTGAACATCTTGGGGATGGGTTTCTCTCCAAGCAGAAAACTGATGGCACTGTTCCTGCTAGTACTCTATGCACAAATCCAGAATGATTACCTTGAGGGAGGGGTTTGAAAGGGTGACGTCGAAACAGCACTGATACACCAAGAAATATAGAGACCAATCTGGATAGTTATTTCTTTATATTATTGATCGAATATATATATATATATAATTATGTATTTCTATACATCCCAGATTATTATATATAATATATATGTATATATATATATAATTAATTATGTATTTCTATACATCCCAGATTATTATATATAATATATATATATATATATATATATATGTATATATATATAATTAATTATGTATTTCTATACATCCCAGATTATATATATATATTATATATATGTATATATATATAATAATTATTATTTCTTACATCCCAGATTATTATTATAATAATATGTATATATATATATAATTAATTATGTATTTCTATACATCCCAGATTATTATATATAATATATATGTATATATATAATTAATTATGTATTTCTATACATCCCAGATTATTATATATAATATATATGTATATATATAATTAATTATGTATTTCTATACATCCCAGATTATTATATATAATATATATGTATATATATAATTAATTATGTATTTCTATACATCCCAGATTATTATATATAATATATATGTATATATATAAATATCATCTGTAATATTGGATAGTCTGTAGATGTCTATAGTTGTAGGTCAAAAAATCATGGCCATCACCAGGCTTTTATTCAATCTCCCAGGTACTCCAGCCTGCTGCCCAAGAACGTCCCTTTGGCGCGAGCTGCGACTGGGGGGCTGCTGGCGTGACGCCGCAAGGGATTTTTCCTCAACAAAAGTCTGTGGTGACATCAGCACTACTCTCTGGTAATGGCTGACATAGCTATTGAAAATATTCCATTTATAGTTGGTCTACCTATTCAAAATGGTGATTTTCTATAGTTATGTTAGTTTACCAGAGGGTAGCAGGGAGAACTTTGGCACTGGGTCACTGGGACATTGCCAGATATTGCCATTGCCCCAAAAAATCACTGCGTAAGCGCTTGGGTTTACGCTTGGGTTTACCATGGGTTTACCATGGTTTATTGTTCACTAGCGCAAAAGCCTCAAACAAGGTTTGCCTCAGCCTGGTGGATCTCCGTTTGACCCGAGGTGAAGCTCATCAAACAGAATGAGATGATCAAACACCTGGTCTTCTCCACCTACGACCAGGCGCTAGAAATGGAGAAAGCGCGAAAAAAAAATGTGGCTTTAAAAAAGCCGAGCCGATGCAAAAGGAAGACCATCCCCACTTTTTGACAGACAATGGATAGAAATTGGTGGTGTGAACAATTCATCTCCAATTTATTGCCATTGCTTGGCTTTATACTATTTTTGCGCAACAAAGCATGTTTGTTGAAGCTGCGGAAAATGTGAACATATCGATCCGTCTAGCCAGAACGGTTTGGTGTTCAACCAAGTTGACGGGCATATTTCCAACCTACATGACACTTGATTTTCAACTGGCTCGATTTTTCTATATAGTTGTGTTGCGGGATCGTTCCACTAGACCGTATTGGTTGCAACGCTGTTCTACAGTCCACTGAGTGTTGCTTGTTGTGTAGGCCTGCCAGAGACAGCTGAATCAGTTCATTGAGCTCTTCGACAACATGCTGACGTGTTGCTGGCTGGTGTGAAGAGCTGATGGAATGCCCCAGCCCAGAGGATGATGGGGCTAGAAATGGCCAGAAACGCGGAAGAGTTTACAATTCATAGATCCAAAAGGCATAAACTCGCTGGATTTGCCCTTAAATAAGTCAAAATAAACAAAATACCCTCTGGTAAATTAACATAGACACTGAAAATGACCAATTTATAGTGGAAACTAGTCTTCCAACCCCTATCTGGCAGGGTCCAACTGTTAATTTACTGGAGGGTAGTTGTGATACCTTTTGGATGGCAACCAGAAGGGTTTCACTTCACCAGTCATCTTCAGCCACAGATCGAAAAATCCCACAGATCGCGGATGCAGCGGCCGTCGCCAGGTCCACCTTTGCCAATCCTTGGGTCTTCCTAAAAGGCGCCACCTACAATGGCTATGCCGAGGCCTGGCGCCACAGCGCCACCACCAGCACTGATGGCCGAGTTTAGATGAGTTTAGTGTTTCCAGGATGGTACAGTATGTGTGTGACCATATATATATAATATAATCTATCCCATAGGAGCCATGGATGATATATATATATATATGCTAACATTTACCATCAATATACCCCAAATGTTAGCATATATACCAGCACCATGGATCCTATGGCTATAGATTATGTTTTCCACATTGTTTCCAGGTGTCCAACTTTTCTATTTGTGATTTTTAGCAGCCTTGCGATGTGTTATCACCAACCTCTATTAGTGACTATCATGGCCTTAGCACCCAATTCATGGAGACTTTCACTGGCATCCAACACAAGCGGACCACGCATCCCGCGAAACTTGCCTGGGTATCAGGATGGTGATGCTGCTTTGCCATCTTTGGACGAAACTAAGGTGCATGCTGTGGGTCTCAAGTCAGGCTAAAAGGGGCGAATGTCTGAGAGGTTTTTTTTTTCAAAGGACAGGCTTGGAATTGGAACATTTGGAATACCCAATTGATCTGGACCAAAACCCCGCTTGATTGGTTGCTATTAGGGCTTATGGCCCACTATGGGAACCACATTCTCAACCAACCAGTACAACGAGAATACATATTTCGTTATCGTTGTTAGAAACCCCATTATTGTTCGCCATATATTTCTTGCGTGGGCATAAATCCAAATTGATTGGGTCGGTCAGAGCGCAGGACAGGATTCCAAAGGAGATTCAGAGCAGATCCAGCATCGAAAGCAAGCTTTCCGAAGCTTGGCTGTGTCCCTCGTAGCTCCCCAGCACTCTAGGTTGGTCAGTTGAGGTATTGAAGCAGATGGGTGCGTTCGAAAAAATTAGCGAAAAACATGATGCTTAACTGCCAAATTTTGAGGTGCCGTATTTTCAGACAAACCCAGATCACTTTCACATGATCATGTTTCTCACCATGTGTTCCTTGTAGGTACTCTCAAGGTCAGAACTTGTAGATGAGGCACGGGGGACAAGTTGAAAATGCTGTACATATGTTTCTGTTATTGACATGCAAAAGATCCCCAACAGTCTCAGCATGAGCCCACAGAAAAATTGGCAACTGGTGGTGGATTCATACACACCCGAAATTTTCACATGGAACCTGGAAAATGATGTGTCAAAGATGACGGGCCTATTGGATGTGGCAAATTCTCGGGTTCTCCTGTATTTTTGGGGGTGAATACCCCATAGTTTGAGTGGCTTGGATTCCAATACCTATAATAATCCCCAAAAAGATAGGGAAAAAATGGAAAAAAGTAATTTACCAGTATCTTAAGATGGAAAAGATTGAAAAGACATCTATTATTCCATACCCTATTCTATGTTTTTGCTATACAGCCATGATCCCCTCTCATGGACTGACAGTGACTGACATCCCGAGGAATGGCTCTTGGGCATTCCGACTGACTCCCATCAGATCGATGAGGATGGGGGCCATTTTCATGATGCTTCACACAGCTGGAATACAACCAAATCAGCATGTTTCAAGACAACAAAAAAACATATAGAACAATAGCTGGTTGGTGGTTTGGAACAGCCGTGACAGCCCAAGCCCTTACCAGTAGTGCGGCCGTTTCTTAACTGATCGCTGGGCGGTTCTGGTTCCCCCATTTCTAGCCATGTCTTCGAGCTACCCCATGGCCATCGGTACGACTGCTTCTGGTTCCCAGATTGACATCGTTTGTTCCATCAAGGTTTTCGACATTGAGCATTCAGCACACCTCATGATAGGAAGGGACGGGACTTCTTTTCTGCTTGAAGGTTTACTGAGTGATGAGTTTCACTCCTTCACTGTTTGGGGTGGCGTTTTGAAACAGCAATATCCCATTCCTGTGATTGTTTCTACACGTGACACTATTATCATGGGCCACCGACGACCTTCATGGGACTCATTGTTGTCCGTGGTGGACCTTTGCTCAGGGTTCGGAGGTTTGGCACAAGGTGCAGTGGCATCTGGTTTCACAGTGCAAGTTGCCGTGGACCAGAACCAACGGATGTTGGATCTCTACTCCAAGGTTGGAGAGGCCCATTTGATCTGTGGGGACGTGGGAGACAGAAATGTTGTGAGTGAGATTTGGCGCCATTCCAGTGGTGCTGCAACCGTTACCTCGGGATTCAGTTGCCAGCCCTTTTCCACTTTGGGCGATTGCAAAAGCCATGAGGACGACAGGTCTAGTAGTCTCACCAAAACCCTCAAAACGGCGTACTACTTGCAATCTCAGTTGATCATTTTGGAATGTGCTGCCCCAGCTTCACAAGATGGTTTCGTTCGCAATGAGTTGTCCCATTTCATGAAATGCACTGGTTTCCATTGCACTCAAACTGAACTCAAGCTTGACCATGTATGGCCCTGCCGTAGACATAGGTCGTGGTGGATCCTGTCATCCCCAGACATTGGACCGGTAGAGCTGAAAGCCTGGCCAGTTCTGCAGAATATCCAGGAAGTGCAACAGGTTATTCCAGACATTAGATTGTGGGCTTCCAATGATGAACATCAACTTGCTCTTGATGAAATCGAACTTGAGGCTTTTGGGGTTAATGATGAAAAGCATTTCAAATATTTGCTCAACGGGAAGGGAAAAGCCCCATGTGCTCTTCATGCTTGGGGATCTCAGACCAGAGCTTGCCCATGCGGTTGCAGGAAGTCGGGTTTTTCACATGCTCGTTTGGCCAGCAAGGGACTCCATGGATGTCTCACTCGCAGTGCTCAATTTCCAGATGGATCGTCCGTCATTCGACACCTGCACCCAAATGAAGTGATGTGTTTAAACACGTTTGATCCTGTGATTGATTTTGGAACCGACGTTCGTCTCACCCTTTCGGCAGTCGGCCAGATTGCTTGTCCGTTGCAGGCATTATGGGTCTTCGGTGCCATATTGGAAAGACTTGATGTCATGAGAAATTTTCCTTCATTTGACTCAAACACCCAAACCCAGGCTTACAGGTCATGGCTCCTCATGAGATGCAGACAGGTGTGGCCAACGGATGCATGTTTGATTCAAGATCAGAAACTTTGCGACATGATGATGTTTTGGAAGGAACTTCAACACCTTTCGCTCCTTGAACTGGTCTTTCCACTTAGATGGGAGGGGAAAATTGATGGCACTGTCAGTATTGCTTCCATTCTGGACTATTTGATCCGAACCCATATGGGAGTCAAACCCACGGTGGTTGAAATTGATGGCAAGTCTGAAGAAGAGGAAATTCCAGTCTTTGACTTTCCTGCCATTGTTGATGACCCCAACACAGTTGGTTGCATGTGCGCCGACTCATGCACGGTGGTATTCAAGGGCAGTGCTGACCCGCCAATCCGGTTTCAACTCAAGTGTGGCTCAACAGTTGAGCAGTTCTTGCAAGCCCAATTTGGTCTCACTGAGCATGTGGATATTGATTACATTTCCCTGAATGGTAAGTGTATCAACCGTGATCATGTGCTTGAGGTGGGTCAATTGATCGTCATTCATGTGAGTGAGAATGTTCCCCCAAGAGCCACCCATGAGATTGCTGTCTCTCCAACTGCGATTTGGTCTCAGCCGGCAATTGAAACACCCATTGCTTCTGTACCGCAGAAAGTTTCAAAATTTGATGTGGGTGAGTGTGTCACACCAACCATGGTTCTGCCTGATGATCAAACTTGGCTCGACGCGTCTGCCTTGCAAGGCCTTACGGGTGACCAATTCCTGAAACTGCAGGTTCCATGCGTGTTGAACGCACAACAGCTTTGGTCGCTGCGTCACCAATTCCTGCGCACATCCGACAGAATTGCCATCCTTGAGAGCCAGATGCAATTTTGGGCCGACGATGAAATCAGGTTTCACTTGAATGCCACAGTACAAGCATGCCAGGATGCCCGTGTCAAGGCTGGAGGTACCTTCCCTGAGATTTGTATGATTGACCCCCTGGTTTTCTCTGCGTGGGTTCAGAACAAGGGATTTGATGTTGCTTTGTGGGCAAGAGATCATCCTGAAATCTCTACCAAAGGGGTGCCTATTGTAACGGTTGTCCTCCTGGATGGTCATTGGGTACCACTGTTCATGTCCCCGGTGAAAGGAGTCCTCAACGTCCATACCTGGGACGGAATGAATGCCTCACATGATGGTCTTGAGGGGGTTATCACTGCCCTTTCCGATGCTTTGGGTTTCCAAGAAGCAATGATCTTACGTGAGCACCGATTGTTCTTCACTACTGAGCTCTGTGGGGCTTTGGCCATTGCTTTCATTCGGCACGTGCTGATTGGGACGCAACTTCCGAGTGACTGCACCGATGCAACAGTCATCCATGCGCGATTGAAAGAGGCATATACCAAAGAACTTGTAAGATGCCAAATTGCCCGTCGCCCATGGATCTGGGGTGCGGGCGACAAAACCGCAGGAACCCGAGTCGCAGCTAATGATCTGCAACTGGCGGTGAATATCACACGTGATCAAAGAATTGATTTGATTAATGAAAAGGGTTTCGCCATGGGTGACGATGAAGTCAGGTTTCACCTTTTGAACCTTGTGGATAACCAGCCAAATGCTTCTCTGCCTATTCATGAAAGGAAATTTGTTTCCATGGAACCCCTGGTCTTCAGTTGCTGGGATTCTATCGGGCATATCATTGCGAGCCAGTGGTGCTTGAAGAACCCACAGATCTTTGCACATGGACAGAATGTGGTCACTGCTGTTGCGGTTGATGATCATTGGTTACCCTTGTGGATGGTCCCTGACGGGCAAACCCTCCAGGTTCACACATTCCAATCAGACGTTGACTTCACTCCGGTTGAAGCCATCATTTCCACATTGGCCGAAAAGCTGGGCTTTAGTGCTCACGTCATCCACAGGATCCCACAAGGACTGCCGGAGCATATGATGTGTGGGGCCCAGGCCTTGACCTTCATTGCACATGTGATCGTCCACATGCCCCTGCCTGAAGATTTGCAAGAACTGAGGACTGTTCATACCAACATGAGGGCCTCATTTGTTGCACACCTGTACTCCATTGAATATACACCCAGACCTGTCGTGTGGGGTAATGGTACGCCACGGGAATCCGGGCAACTCCCTATAATGCCCGAGGAAGACCAAGCTGCTCTTGACCAACGACGACAAGATAGGAGTGCGATGTTAGTCTCACACAGCTATGCTATGGGCAATGATGAGATTGAATTCCATCTCCGACATATTCTTGAATGCCATTCTCAGGGTCCTCGTGTGGTCGGACCAGTACGCAAGTTTGCCATGATTCCACCACTTGCACTTGAAGCATGGAAAGATGGCGATCAGACACTCATGCAAGATTGGTTCAATATCCATTGGATTCACAACCCCAGAGATACTCAGGTCATTGCAATTATGTTGGTGGATCAGCATTGGGTCCCATTTTGGATTTCACCTCAAGGAGATTCTGCGCACTGCCATACTTTGGGGGATTTTGCAAATGATGACCAAGTTGTCACTCAAATGTTGGGGGACCTTGCCCACTTCCTTGGTTTCACTGATGTTATGATCCACCGAGTGCCACATGGTCTGGATGTTTCACGGTTGTGTGGAGCGATGTCCATCAGCTTCCTAGCACACATCGCATTGGGAACGCGCCTGCCAGTTGATGTCCACCAGTTGCGCACCAGATGTTGGAACATGAAGGAAATCTTTGCTGAAGCTATCCAACACTCCGATGTTGTGTTGCCCACCAAGTGGGGATGGGGCGCCCCAGGGGAATCCAGGCTACTCCCTATAATGCCTGATGATGAGGATACATTGGTGTCTGTACCCATTGGGCTGGGGGACAAGTGCACGTACAGGTTTGGTAGCATGCGAGGTATGAGCCATCATGAAATGAAATTTCACCTTCAGAGGCTGGCTACTATGTTGCCTTGTACATTTGCCCTGGGCATTGCCCTTGACAGTTTGTATCATGTACATGCACTACTTTGCTCATTTTGGACATCGGAACGCCATTTTGGGGGATTTGCCGTCCTCTTTGATTTTCACTGGATTCCGATTGTATGTTGCAAAATTGGCCAGACGCTCTGGGTATGGATTGAAGAAAGTCCTGTTGCCAAGTTCCTTTGTGATTCCTTTTTAAATTGGAATTTCTTCCTCATGCCAGCCAGTGACACAATCTGTTGCGGAGCTTACACTTGGACTGTCCTTGCGTGGGCAGGCGGGCTTCACGCATGTGTCGATTCATGCATCCGTGCATGGCTGCACCTTCACTATGTTGGGGAAGGGTCTCCCAAAGCTGATGCCCTTACCGAGCGCTGGGGTTTTGGTCCTCAAGGACAGTTGACTAAGTCACTTGTGCAAGAGCTTCTGAAACATGGTATTCCTGAAAATGTGGTTGAAGACCGGGCTTTGGCAGCCATTCGTTCCCTTGGTAGTGAACAAGTCGCTACTGCCCTTGCACACAGACAGCCATGGAAACAATTGAAAATCTTGGGTACCAATTCCAAATTTCAGTTTGTTTTGCCCAGTGAGCTTGCTGTTGCTGTTGAGTCCAATAAAGGCAAAGCCGTTGGCTCGAAAGGGAAGGGAAAGGGCAAATCATTCCCTCTGCCCAGTGAACTTGACCCAGCAAAACTTCAGGTCATTGAAGGCACGTTTCACTGTGCAGGTAAACCCATCCCCCAATTGAACATGAAACAAATTGGACCTGTGAGCAGCGGTTTCATCCTTATTTCACTTCATGATGCTGAGCCCTACCTCAGAGCCGGAACCATTGTGTCTCGTGAACCACTTGCACTTTTGATCCTGCAGAAGGCAGGTACTGATGTCCAGACTGTGCTTCCGCACACGCCAGTCACTGTCCCATGCCGATGCACGGTCAACAGCGAACCCGTTTTAGCTGATGTCCTCGTTGTACAGCTTGGAACTGGTATTGTTGAGAAGGCCAGTGGTAATGCCATGGTTACGGTTGAGACCCCTGAAGTTGCCACCCTCAAAATCATGGTTTACAAGGATGAACTGAAAGGTGATTGGGACGACTTCTGTGCAGCTCCCATTCGATGTTTAGTCTCACTCTTGCCGAAACTTAAGAGATGTTTCACCACAAACTGCCAGTGTCAGGCATGGCACAATACCGAAAACCTCCCACTGCGAGATCCAATCCTTGATGTGTGGCGCCGCCAATTTCTCCGGACTGGGTTCAAGCCGTGCCCGGCATCCAAAGCTGAAATCTTCTCGGTGTGCCTTAGGATTCCTAT
This sequence comes from Cladocopium goreaui, assembly GCA_947184155.2. Classification (NCBI taxonomy): domain Eukaryota; class Dinophyceae; order Suessiales; family Symbiodiniaceae; genus Cladocopium; species Cladocopium goreaui. The sequence continues at coordinate 365,917 of CAMXCT020000058.1, read as the reverse complement.
GTGCATTTTGGAAGCCCTGCTTGCAGCCAGTGGCACTTCAGGAGCCTATTGCGAACCAAGGACTGCTGACGGCAAAGAGATCTTGGGAGATTACACGGTGGTGTGGACCCAGAAGCATACACCACAGGAGATGCAACATCTCATGCAAACCAATCCAGCAGTGACAGGATTGGCACGCTTAGGTGAACGCCGGGGGTTGAGAGTGCATGTGAACCAGGCAAAAGCACTTCACCAGCAGGTCCGACCAGACACAGTGTTCCTTCCGAATGGTCCTAAGAACTTGTATACTGTTGGCCCGTTTCCCTATGGAGCGGATAGACAGGCGGTAGCCAAAACCCTGCAGCAAGCTGGCTGGGAAAGCCGTCCACTCCAGCCAACGGCCCCTTGCCCGGGCCGTGGTACCATGTGGTCAGTGCAAGCAACGGATGATCCAGAGCATCCAATTGTGGCCACCACTTGTGGTGAAATTGTCATCACACGTCAAAAGCCGGAACAGCAATTGCCAGCCAGAAGTCCCACTACAGTTGGTTCCGCGGCCACTTTGGCCCTGTGCGGTGCTGACAAAGCCTCCAAGCCGGACCAGGATCCATGGGCCACCAATGATCCCTGGAAGCAGTATCACCCTGCAGGTAATGCCATTGCCACTGGACCAAATGAAGGTCTACAACAGATTGAGGAACGTATCCAATCGGCTGTTCTCTCCAAGTTGCAACCTCCGATGGAAGATGACTTGCCAGATCGAGTCCACGCACTGGAGGGCCAAGTGCACCAATTACTTGCAAAACAACAAGGGCTTGAATCACAGTTTCACGATTTCAGTGGGCAACACTCCCAGCAGATCAATGCCTTACAGAACCAAGTCACGGCACAAGCACAGCAGTTGCACGGACACCTTGAAAGCCAGAACCAGAACATGCAATCATTGTTCGAGCAACAGATGCAGCAGATAAGAGGCCTGTTGGCCAAACGTCCACGTGATGACAGCCTGGAATGACTGCATGGCCAGGGATTTGGGTTTAAGCTTTGCTGCGGTGTTTCACTTTTGTTGGCGTGGCTTGTTTTCCGAATCCTGGGCCTCATGTCTGCTTGTTTCACAATTTTGAGGGGTTTGACTGTGTGTCAAGGTACGTCGCTCCGACGAACTCCACGTTTATGGCCGTATGTTTTTGCCTTTGCCTTGATGTGTAGAATTGGTGAAGCCGCTAACCCAGGGCCTGTCAATCCAGTTTTTGTGCTTGGGGCATGCAACCCATCCGGGTTGAAGGGGAAAGCCCCTTATGTTGTTTCACAGCTCGCTCATGGGGATTTGTGTGCATTTTCCGAAACTCATTTGTGCAGCCAGGCTATACATGCCTTTCGTTCCAGTTTGCATTTTGCAAGAAGCCCCTTTCCTTATTGCATTGGTGGACACCCCGTCCCTGCGCAAAACAACCGTGTCTTCCATGCCGCTTGGAGAGGTGTTGCTGTTTTATCCAAATTTCCGACACGTGAAGTTCCACACATGATGCCGACATCCATTCATGCTTCATCCCGTACACTCATCACCACTACCCTGGTAGGAGATGTGTGGCTTACTGGAGGCACTGTTTATGGCGAACCAGAGAGTAGCACTTACCCGCACTATAAGGTTCATAACGAAGAGCTTTTACACCATGTTGCAGGACATGTTTGCCACTTGGCCAGTGGTCCGCGTTTTCTTGCAGGTGATTGGAATTGTGAGATGGGAGCACTGCCAGTTTTTGACGTGTTGGAAGCAGCAGGTTTTAAAGATTTGCAGGATCTTGCTCACGATATGTGGGGCCAGCCGGTAGCCCACACGTGCAAACACAGCACGAGGAAAGATTTCTGTTTCGTGTCCAAAGAATTGCAAGTTTTATTGAAAGCTGTTCATGTTTCACACGACATTTTCCCAGACCATGCTGTGCTTTCTGGTACCTTCGCAGGTTTCAAGCAATTGGTGCCTAGGACCATTTGGACCACACCGAATGATATGCCATGGCCGGCACATTGGGAAGTAGATCCAACTTTCTGGAAACAGTGTGACTTTGACCCTGACACGAAATACCAATTGCTTTGGCAACATATTGAAGATACTGCATGTAAGAGCCTCCCTTTTGAGGTTCCTGACAAATCCAAAGGTAGGGCTGCCACAAGACTTGTTCAGAGAAAACTTGCCGGCAAAGTGCCCCCGCCTAAGAAGGCGAGGCCTGGGGATGTTCAGCCTCACTATGTGTGTGCCTCTTTTCGCCATTCGCAATGGCTTAGACAGACGCGCCGGTTGCAGGCGTACATGCGGCATGTCCAAGCACAGAGCGAGCATACTGAACATGCTAGGCAAATTTGGGGTTCCATTTTGAGAGCCACGGGGTTCTCTCCTTCCTTTGTTGAATGGTGGCCCCATAACTCTCACGTTGTCCATGGCACCGTTTCAACTATTCCGCTGGTCCCACCGGAGTTTGCAGTTGTGCTGAATATTTATGAGTCAATGGTGATGGCCTTTCGAGCTTTTGAAAAGGAACTGCACCAAGCTTCTCGTGCGTATGCTAGGCAGCGGCGGGATATGGACCCCAATGTGATTTTCCACGATTTGAAAACCTTTCAAAATCGAGGCATCAATGTCCTGCTCAAACCGCAGCAGGCACAAGTTGAGCAGGTACACCCTCAAACATTGGAAATCGTTTTGGATAAGCCAGTTGCCTTTGACCTCAGCAAACCTGTTTTCTGCTCTGGGGCGCAGCTTGACATCATACATGCTGAGGCAGATGCGCTGTGGGTCAGCCAGGTAGATTCAATTGAAGTTGGTTCCACTATTTCACAACTGCAATGCAAAGGAACTGACGAAGAGCTTTTCAAGATGTTCCTTGAAACATGGAAGGTGATGTGGGATCGTCATCGTGAGGTTTCACCAGGACGTTGGGATGTCATTTTGCAATTTGCTCGTGACAAGCTCAGGCGTCAATCTTTGTCTTGGCCAGCCATTGATGTCAATGCACTTGCGTACTGCATCCAGCACAAACGCAAGACCACGTCTGGGGGGCTAGATGGCGTGTCCCTGCACGACCTGCAAGCGTTACCGGTTGCTGCCCTCCAAAACTTCATCTACATGTTTGAACAAGCTGAAGACGAAGGCCTGTGGCCAGCCCAGGTTATTGCCGGCCGTGTCTCCTGCTTAGCCAAAACTGCTGAACCCCAGCATGCTTTAGATTTTCGACCCATAACCATCTTTAGCATCCTCTACCGTTGCTGGGGCACCTTTCATGCGAGGCATGCAATCCGTGCCATTGACCAGTGCCTGCCATTAGGCCTATACGGTAGTAGACCCCAAAGATACGCAGGTCAGATTTGGTCACAGATGCTTTGGTCCATAGAGATGGCGTATGAGCTCTCCACGCCATTGTGCGGGATCATTGCGGACATACAAAAAGCGTTCAACTTTTTGCCTCGTGCAGTGGTCATTGAAAGTTGTGCCCTGTTGGGAATCCCCTTTTCACTGCTGAGAGGTTGGTCAGGTGCTCTTTCCCTGATGTCACGCCGGTTCCAGGTGAATGGAAGCATTAGCCCCCCAGCCTACAGCAACTGTGGGCTCCCTGAGGGTTGTGCTCTTTCATGCTTGGGAATGATGGTTATTGACATCCTGTTCCATGAGTGGATGGTACACTTCTTTCCTCTCTGCCAACCCATGTCATATGTGGACGACTGGCAGGTCATTGTTGCAGATCCGCACAGTTTGCCTGGGGTGTTTCACTGCCTGGAACGTTTCACTGAGGCTCTTGACTTGCTTCTTGACCAGCGTAAGACGCATGTCTGGTCTGTCTCAGCTGATGGTAGGAGTTTTCTTCGCACACAAGGGTTTGGCACAGTGGCATTTAGCAAAAGTTTGGGTGCCCACGTACAATATACACGCCAGCACACCAATAAATGCCTCATGGACCGCATACACAAAGCAGGGCCGTTGTGGTCTAAGTTGAGACTTTCTGCTTGCCCTTATAGGCAAAAGGTCCGTGCCATCAAAAGCGCCGCTTGGCCCAGATGTTTGCATGCAGTAGCAGCCACCACCGTTAGCACTGCAACGTATACTTCTTTACGGGCAGGCGCGTTGAAAGGGCTCAAGTCAGATGCGGCGGGGGCCAATGCTACGGTTCACCTTGGCCTAATCGAGGACCCCACCAATGACCCGCAGGTGTGGGCAATCATTCAGACTTTTCGTTTGGCACGTGATTGTGGGGATCAACATAGGGTGGAAGAGGTTTTAGCAAGTTTGGCTTTGGGCCGCACTGACCTACCAGCCAACAGTATCACGCATACGTTGCTCACCAGAATCCAGAGCCTGGGGTGGCACGTGAATGAAAGCGGTCATATTGTTGACATGGTGGGAAGCTTTTCACTCTTTTTGATTTCCACTGCAGAACTGCAGTATCGTGTTGAAATCCACTGGCCTTTGGTTGTCCATGCTCTAACAGAGCACCGCCCGTGTTTCCAGGGCTTAGATCGTGTCGACCCAAGAGACACGAGAAGCTGGCTTAAGTCCTTGCCTGTCTCAGACCAAGCTTTGTTTCGGAAACTCCTCAATGGTACTCACATAACCCAAGATGGTAAACAATATTGCCAGGAAAGCAATGATGATGGGTGTAGATACTGTGGGAACAGCGACAATCGTTTTCACCGTTTCTGGCTCTGTGAACATTTTGAATTTGCGCGATCCGATATTCCGCCTCATGTGCATGATATGTTGCCTGATCTTCCAGAAGCAACTACGTGTTCAGGGTGGTCCCTTGCGCCTACCACCCAACATGAGTGGAACAGCTATTTTGCCCAGCTTGTGCCTACACCCATCCCTAAGTTTGATTTGCCATGTAAGTTGAACTTTTTCACGGACGGTAGTTGTCATCTGCAGCACTACCCCAACAGGCGTTTTGCGGGTTGGGCGATCGTGTTTGGAGACACAGATGCAGTGCATGATTATTCTGGCAGTACGATCGTTGACTCAGGAGTCTTGCCAGGTCTGTTGCAGAGCCCTGTCAGGGCGGAGATCTATGCTGTTCTTAGAGTCATGCAAATTACACGATTTTCACCCCAACCCGTCATGATTTGGAGCGATAGTGAGCTTGTTGTGAAACGGTTTCGCAAGTTGCTTCTGGGGGGTGTCCGACAAAACTCAGCTCATTCTGACCTTTGGAATGAAATTTTTGAATGTTTGCAGGATAGGGTGGCAGCCACTGCCATTACTCATGTTTCGGCTCACAGGCATGAGGGTTCTGCTACGAATTTCCTGCAGGAATGGTGTTTTAGGCACAACGCGCTGGCAGATAAGCAAGCTGTCAGAGCGAATTTCCATAGGCCACAACATTTCTGGGAGCTTTTTGATCGACATGTTTGTGCCTGCATCAACATTACTGAGATCAATCGCATCATCCAGAGAGTTTTGCTTACCATTAGCAGGGAGGTTGTACGCCAGGAAAGTCCTATGCAGGATGACCAGATGCCACAAGATGCCACATTGCCTCCGCCTCAGGTTTGGAGACCGATTCCGACGTTTCACCCACCTGACAAGGCGATTCGATGGTACGGTGACCCGTTGGTAAGAACCATAGCCAGCTGGTTTTGGCAAGTGGTGCATGGTAGCAGAGAAGATTTGATTTGGGTTTCACATTTTCAGCTCTATGTGGACTTCATGTTGACGACGGGTGAGCCCGGGCCGGTGCACCAGTCCAAGTGGAGAAACGGCAAGGACATCCAGGGCATCCGCCTCCTGGGGTTTTCCTTTCGCCAGAGAGCACGTTGGTTCACAAAATGTTGGAAAGAAATTTTGAGACATGCTGGAATTCAGGTTGAATTTGCATACGGCAAACCGTTTTCACAAGTGGTGCAAATGTATACAGGCTGTGCAGCCCTACCGTGGCCTTTGGAGAGACTTTCAATTGCTGATGAGTGGATGCTCAGCAAGTGTCACACCACATTTCGAAGACAGGCCCGAATCATAGATTCTTTGCCCTTTGCCGATGCCGATGACCGATTCCAGCCTTTTCTTGTTACAACTACGGTTGCTTGAGCGCCCAAGACGGGCAGCAGTCGAGACTACTGCTGGCCGCAAAAGAAAATGGGAAAATGGTGGTTTGGAACATACATTTTTTATTTTTCCATATATATATATGGGATAATATATGGGTTGTCATCCTTCCCATTGACGAAGTCCATCATTTTTCAGAGGGGTGGCGAAAAAACACCAACCAGATATATTCCTCAGGTCGAGCAGCCCACCTTTCATAGGGCCCTGGATTTGTGGCTGTGCTTCAGACAAAGTCCTGTCCCCATTATATCCCCATCACAAAAATATTATACATATACATACATATATATATATATTATATAATATATATATATGTATATATGTATGCATATTATATATATATACATATATGTATACATATTCACATAAACATATATACATATATATATATATATCCCCACTTGCAGAAGTGCAAAGTCCAAGTTGTCCAAGTTGCGCAGGCCGTGGATAAGGTGCAGATGTTGGTCCTGAAGACCTATAGCTTCATCCGATCCCAGGTTTGTGACCAGGCCACGACGATGCGATGCCATGGTCGCCATGGTCAAGTTCCATGGATTCACCAATGAAACTGGTGGTTTGATATTGGTTTAATATATATATATATATTATGTGAATATCAATATCAATATGTTTATTGATATTGATATATTGGTTGATATTGATATTGGTTTATCAATATATATATATATATGTATATATATAATATGATTTTCATGGGAGATATGAACAACTGTAACCAAGAGTTGGATTGTATACTGATTAATGAAGAACAAATTGGGGGATGGTCATCGATCCATCATAGGGATTACGAAAATCCATGATGTTTGAATTCCCACGGAATGGGATGGATGACCAAAAACCATATTCAATATATCTGGGCAAATAAAAACGACCTCACTGCGACCTCACTGGAATAATGGTTAGTAAGGGGAACCATCCCCAAGATAGCCTTATTTCAGGTTAGTGAATTATTATAATTTGCCCAGATATAGTCTCATTATCCATAGCAAAGGGAGTATGATGGGGATATCATTCGCTCATTCTATGGGATAATTGGATTCCCATCATACTCATTCATTCTATGAATTTTAACAGGGATTATGATGATTCCATTTAGAACTATTGATTTCTTATAGAATATGATAAACTAAATGGAATAATCTTATTGAATTCCATTTAATTATTCCATTTACAGTAGTTTATCATATCCTTTCTATTGGAATCTCCCCTGTAGAATGCTGGAGAGTCCACCAAAAAAGTTTGATGATTTTCCAGCCATGTTTGATGATTTTTCGGAGGGTTTTTCATGCCGGTTTTTCAACATTAAGCAACCATTGGATCCCATGAAATGCCATTAGAATCTTGATCATGTTTGAGAAACTCAGGCTCTTGAACCTGGCCTTCCAAAAGCCGCAGATACCGCAGATACCGTTTCGTTGAAGGGCTAAGAAACTTCCCGGGACGGACAACCGATAGCTGGAAGCTTGTTGAGACCTTCATCTATATATTTATGTCTATGTATAATACTACATAAACATATATATATATATACACAACACAACACAAGAATATATATGATATACATATGTTTCCCATGTTGTTTCATTTACATCCGCAATTCTATTGTTCGAATCCCATTTCCACATATCCGGGAATGGAAGCTTCTGATTGTTTTGCCTGGGTTATTCTCGATTTCTGTCGGCCAATTTCAAAGAGGACATGATTGGGGGTACAAAAGTGTGGATTGGGAGTTTCAAAATCCAGACGTGTCGATTGAATAGTTTACTCGTACTTTGCTACTTGATTTTTTGGTAGCTGGGCTGAGCCTTTTTTTCGGACCATTAGGGACCCCAGACTCCAAAACCTCCAAAGGAAAGGCGTTTTAAAACGCCGCAGGTGGAGCTGTTTGCAGAGTCCTTCTTCAAGCTGCCGATGCTTCGAAGACTCGAAGAGGCCAACATTGTGACGACAAATTTATGCCAGCTTGGTGAATGTCAACCCTGGTTATCCCTGGTCGCTTAATTAAGAAGGGAGGTACTCAGTGTCTGACCACAGATATTGATTTCAAGGGCTTCTAGCTCTTCCTCCCAGGAACAACCACAAGTACTTCCGAACTGAGTATGCAATCAATGGAGAGATAGCCAACAACAAATTGGAGATAAGCACAAAAAGGATCAAAAAGCAACAATCATGGAGAGGAAATCGCCGAGAATTGGATGGTTTTGAGTGTGTCTTGATTTGATGATCTTGAGGATAGTTCCCCTGGTGTTTAGGTTTCATCCTGCATGATGCACCCCAGTTTCTAGGTGCATGAAGGTTTTGGGGATAGTTGTTCAGAAAGCACCATTCGCAGTAGAAAGCGCAGACTCTGGAGATGCTGGGTATCCGTGTATCCCAAGAGCTGAACTATCGACGCTGAGGATATCCTGAGGAATCCTAAGGATGTAGCCAGCTTAAATACATGAGGATGTGACCAAAGATGTAGGTATACTCTGCCTGCCAATTGATGTGTAGAGGATTGTAGATGTGTCTCACACAAGGGGGGGTAGAACCAACTCAGGCAAAGAATGGCTTGTTTCAGCGATGATTTTCTGGTATTTCTATGTGCTTCTTGTCCCTTACCTGGTTTTGAATCACTATCCTGGTCCAACTTGCTTGGTTTGAAGTCCAGTGAAGTCTAGTGTATCTGAAGAAAACACAACCGCACCGCACAACTGGCCAGCTGTGTTTTGAAATACCTCCAAAACATCTCTGTGCAGTTTGCTTGGATCCCAATCGAGTGGCAGGACATGAATCGCATTGCTCTATCTGAGCAGGACAAAGCCAACTACAAGGCAGTCTCTTTGTTTGTTGCTGTTGGTGCAACAATGATCTGTGAGATGTGGATGTGTTTTGCATCTTTCTTTTTCGCACTGAACTGGCTTGTTTGTTAGATGTTGATACCTGAAGCTCTAACACGAGAAAAAGGCTGCACTATTCAGTTAGACCGATTATTAATCAGTGATATTAAGTGCTCAGTTTTCCTTTTAGCAATTTTAAATAAATGCGGTGCCACTGCGAAACCTGTTGTGGAAATGATTTACTTGGCTGCTGTTCAGCATGGCTGAAGTCACTGCATTTTTTCTAGGTTTAATCAAGTGCTGGACCGCATGTTGTGGGGTATTTCAAGACCTCTCACAAAGCTGGACTGGTTGTTTTGGGTTTATACAAAAGTTGGCTACTCCCAAATCCCAGGGTTTATCATCGAGTTGAACATTACGTTTCCTCTTAAAATGCGAATTCATTGATTCTTGGGTTGTTTCGGGGCAAACCCAGATAATATATTGTTGGTGATACCTGCATGATATCCCATGATATATCCTCATGATATTTCCCATTTTGGATTTATAACCATTGCATTTATATAATGATATTGACCCTGATATCCCAACTATTATTTCCAATTACAGTATAATATCATATCTATTTTTATTGTTGGACAAAACCATACTGGCATCATGTTGCTTGGGTGATACATTCAACATATCCCATGATATCCTCATTCTATTCCGGAAAGTTTCATAAATCCCCTAGTAAAGGACAGCAACCTCAGTTTATCACTCTACAATCAGACGCACCCAACAGTCATAGTAATCAAACATGGATGGAACACCCCTACAAAAATGGAGGTTTTGATGACAAAATCATCGAACTCAATGGTGGCTGTTCCGTTGACCTGTTTGAGTACCGGAGGGTACATATACCTGGACCAGTATATTCCCATGAAATCCCATGAAATCCCATGAAATCCCATAAAAACCATTGAATATCCCCCGTCACATCTCCCCAACGAAAATCCCCAGTATGGGTTGGTTATAGAACGCTCAATTTTCCACCATCCCACGCTCCGGCGATCCGTTGGTCAGGCACGTCGCGAGCGCTTGGAGGGCGATGTGATTAAGGCGACAGCATGGGACAGCTGTGCAATGAGATGGAAATAATGTGGGAGGCTCCAAATTCACAACTTTTCAGAGGATTCTAATGGGATTCGAATGGGATTCGAATGGATTTCATGAGATTTCATGGGAATTCTAGTGGGATCCAAGGACTGTTCGATAATATCATGGGATTTACCTTGCGGTGTCATTGATGACGTGGCTGGGGAATCCCCTCTGAAAATATGCGACAGTACCAACCAAAAATATTCACATGGGTGAATAATTTCAAATACTCCAAAACATCACTAAACATGGGTGTATACCCATGTATCTCCTATTTTCAAGCAGTGATAAGTCTGATATGATGGGTTTTGATCCATCTCCACATGGATTTTATCAGAGGAAAAGCCATGCATGTTTCCCGAGCAAATGATCAACCAGATGGTTGGTTCTTGGAGATCTATGCTACCTTGCTGGAGGGTAAGTCATGATATGATATATATATATATGGTGTATGCAATCATGGCATTCAATGATATTTATGCATATTAATGATATTATGTGAATATATGGTCTTCTTGTAACTTATATATAACCACCTTTAAAAAAAAAAACGCTTCTCCACGCAGATTCAAAGGTCAGAGAGAATCTCAAGGAGGTCGCTGACTGCACCGAAAGGCTCCAGGTGCGTCGTAAGCCTTGGAGGGTACCCAAATATCGTTCAACGTTTTCGACCGTTTTCGTATTGAAATCCACTGCTTTTGGTAATCCACCACTAAAAAAAACGACTGAGTTTGTCTGAGAAAGGGGTACGTTGACCCTCTGGTAAACTAACATAACTATGGAAAATCACCATTTTTAATGGGAAAATCCACTATAAATGGCAATTTTCAATAGCTATGTCAGCCATTACCAGAGGGTACCCTGAAAATATCACAACGTTGCTATTTTATTAGGGAACATGTTGATTGACCGATAGATTTGTTCCCCACCTGCCAGGTGAGGGTTGTTAGATTTTATGTCAGTTGCCTCCTCCTTCTCCTCCTCCTCCTCCGCCTCCTCCGCCTCCTCCTGCCTCGTCCTCCTCCTCCTCGTCCTCCTTGTCATCCTTGTCGTCCTTGTCGTCCTCGTCGTCCTCGTCGTCCTTGCTCAACTGCGATCCGCGATCCACAGTGTTCCTCGTCGTCCTCGTCGTCCTTGCTCAACTGCGATCCGCGATCCACCGTGTTCTCTGCCGGACCTCAACCACGACCACCCACGCCCAGTGTTCCCTGCCGGACCTCAACCACGACCATCCACGCCCAGTGTTTCCTGCCGGACCTCAACCACGACCATCCGCGCCCAGTGTTCCCTGCCGGACCTCAACCACGACCATCCGCGCCCAGTGTTCCCTGCCGGACCTCAACCACGACCATCCGCGCCCAGTGTTCCCTGCCGGACCTCAACCGCGAGTATCCATGCCAACTGTTCCCTGCCGGACCTCATGTAGGAATGTCAGATAGACTGCCAGATAGAATGCCAGATAGAATGTCAGATAGGATGCCAGATAGAATGCCAGATAGAATGCCAGAAAGAATGCCAGAAAGAATGCCAGATAGAATGCCAGATAGAATGTCAGATAGGATGCCAGATAGAATGCCAGATAGAATGCCCGAAAGAATGCCAGAAAGAATGCCAGATAGAATGCCAGATAGACTGCCAGATAGAATGTCAGATAGAATGTCAGAATATATGTCAGATATAATGCCAGATAGAATGCCAACATATATGCCAGAATATATGTCAGATAGAATGCCAAAATATATGTCAGATATAATGCCAGATAGAATGCCAGAATATATGCCAGAATATATGTCAGATAGAATTGCCAGAATATATGTCAGAATAAATGACAGGTAGAATGCCAGAATATATGTCAGATGAAATGTCAGAAAATATGTCAGATAGAATGCCAGATAGACTGCCAGATAGAATGCCAGGTGGAATGTCAGGATATATGCCAGATAGAATGCCAGAATATATGCCAGAATATATGTCAGATAGGATGTCAGAATATACTAAATATATGTCCAAATATTCGTCCCGACATGTCATGGTGGGGATCACGCGAAGTAGAGTAATTCCCCACCTGCCAGGTGAGGGTTGTTAGATTTTATGTCAGTTGCCTCCTCCTCCTCCTCCTCTCCTCCTCCTCCTCTCCTCCTCGTCCTCCTTGTCATCCTTGTCATCCTTGTCGTCCTCGTCGTCCTCGTCGTCCTCGTCGTCCTCGTCCAACTGCGACCCGCGATCCACAGTGTTCTCTGCCGGACCTCAACCGCGACCATCCACGCCCAGTGTTCCCTGCCGGACCTCAACCGCGACCATCCACGCCCAGTGTTCCCTGCCGGACCTCAACCACGACCATCCACGCCCAGTGTTCCCTGCCGGACCTCAACCACGACCATCCACGCCCAGTGTTCCCTGCTGGACCTCAACCACGACCATTGAATGTCAGAAAGAATGTCAGAAAGAATGCCAGATAGAATGCCAGAAAGAATGCCAGATAAAATGCCAGATAGAATGCCAGAAAGAATGCCAGATAGAATGCCAGAAAGAATGCCAGATAAAATGCCAGATAGAATGCCAGATAGAATGCCAGATAGAATGCCAGATAGAATGCCAGATAGAATGCCAGAAAGAATGCCAGATAGAATGCCAGATAGAATGCCAGATAGAATGTCAGAATATATGTCAGAAAGAATGCCAGATAGAATGCCAGAAAGAATGCCAGATAGAATGCCAGATAGAATGCCAGATAGAATGTCAGAATATATGTCAGAAAGAATGCCAGATAGAATGCCAGAAATAATGCCAGATAGAATGCCAGATAGAATGACAAATAGAATGCCAGATAGAATGACAAATAGAATGCCAGATAGAATGCCAGATAGAATGCCAGATAGAATGTCAGAACATATGTCAGATAGAATGCCAGATAGAATGTCAGATAGAATGCTAGATAGAATGCCAGATAGAATGCCAGATAGAATGCCAGATAGAATGCCAGGTGGAATGTCAGAATATATGTCAGATAGATTGCCAGATAGAATGCCAGAATATATGTCAGATAGAATGTCAGAATATATTCAAGATTTGTCCAAATATACGTCCTGACATGTCCTGACATGTCATGGTGGGGATCACACGAAGTAAAGTAATTTTTTTTTGTGGCACTTGCCGCAGACAAACCCAAATTGGACACACCAACATCCCAAAACTAGGATTGTTATGGCCGGCTTTACTAAAAATGACCAGCATTTGAGATCATACCCGCAAATGTCAGGGGTTTGTAGACCTTGCGATCTATGCCCAGGTGGCACAAGTACGCGTTGTGCGTGAATGTCACAATAGCTGGATAAAGTTTACATGGCTAGCTCAATAATTACGCTATTTTTTGCTATGAGGATATTTGCCAACCAACTACTTTTTTTGCAGGGTAAGATTCGCTATGTCGACCTCCAGACGGGAATGTCAGATTGCATCAGTGCACACATCCTGGGTACAACACCAATTGGGTCCATGGAGTGCCCCAAAAAATGTCACTTTTAATAGGGACTCCCAAAGACTCCCAAGGACATAGCCATACATACCCTGTAGTAAGCAAACCTGACCATGAAAAACCCATTTAGGATCATTTCCTGATCCAAAAGGGAACTGAAAAAGAAAGGCATGTTCCAGCCATCCAAATCTGTTTAGAGGTGATACCTCTTGCCGACTTGCTCCACAGGCCTTCAAACTGAAGTGTCAAGCACAACGCTCGCGCTAGCGGAGTGGGCCCACGCATCGCTTCTATGCGGTGGTTTTAACCACCCAGGGGGGAGGACGTCGTCCTCACGTGTGCGCGGTGGGCGGTGCGTGCGATGGTGGGCAAATAGCCATACAACATCATACAGCCACTGTTGCAACGCTTGTAAGGCGCATCGATTATCGCTTGGTGTCACCCCGCATGTTCAAATTCAGTGACCCGGCGCCACTCCAGGATGTCTATCCGATAGATCATAAGACAAATCTCATCAAGTTGGCTAGCACCTCCAGCACCATGGCGGAAATCAATGGAAATAAATAGTTGTTAATCATGGCGGTGCCATTTTTAGTAGCAGATAAAATCAAATTATAATCATATAGAATCACAATTTGAGGGTAACCTGGGTTGATATGATTCTTTGAGGTGTAGGGCAGTGTAGGGATGTACTTGAAATCCAGCCCGATGGGGGATGATTCATCCGATTGAAAGTTGTTTTGGGAGGATGATAGACTCAACCAGAAAGCAGTTGTTCATGATATTCCACTTATGTTCCTCTGATACCCTCATTTCTATTGATTAAATCCATTTAATTCCCAATGTTTGAGCATAGTTCGCTGTTTGAACTCTCAGTTACAGCTACAGTGTGTATTGTACATTGTAACGTTTCTCTATCACCTTTATCTGTTGTATTCATCTCGTTTCGTGGTTTCTCCCTCCAACTTGGTTGGGGTGAGAGACCCCTGGTGGGCCGGCTGCGCTGGCACAGAGATGGGGGTGACCCCGTCGTGGGAGTCTCCCACAAAACCAAACCAACCTGAGACACAAGGCGAGCGGCCTATCATAATAGGATCGCATGCTACGCCTTAAGAGGTGACACTTAACCTCAAGTAATTTGGATCAGGTCTTGAAGAAATTCCCTCTTTGTACCCTCTGGTAAATAAACATTAGACCCTGAACATAGCCAATTTTTAATGGAAACTAGTCTTCCAACCCCTATCTGCCAGGGTCTATGTTAATTTACTAGAGGGTAATTTTGTGATATGCTGGAAAATCGACGCATTTAGAAACCGTAACTCGTCGAAGTAAATTGGCCCTGGCTTCCGCAGCTTGAACTGTTAAATATTGCAGTCGCCTCTGTCGGGGGGATAGCAGGGACTCATTTCCCAAAAAACCGATGAACACCGAAACAGTTGAACCGGTTGAACCCTCTGTTGGGGAACAGCTTTTAGAGCTGAAAAAACATAACTGTGCTGAACTTTTCCGTGAAATCAATCTAATGATCATTGAGAGTCTATTCCAAGTGATGTTGGACTGATTTTGAAAAAGCATGTCATCTCCCTTTCTATCCAGGAGATCCTGTGGATATACATGATACACATCTTCTGGGGCAAAGAAATGGCAGAATCCATCAGGTGGAGTCTCCAAATATGGGTCCAAAGATTCCAGCGATTGACCGTCCGCTGAATCTGGAAACAGAGCCACCTGTGGGTCTCATTTATTCAGCAGCAAAAGAAAGCTGAAGGTGCCAGTGTGGGTTTCAAAGGAAAGAAGTGAATTTGTTAGCACATTGGGTAAACCATGGTAAACCCAATTCCAATTGATGATGATGATGTGTGCTTCTCATGAAACTAGGGTGCAGTAAAATTGTTCTTTTGGGGTGTACCGGTATACCGGTATATATACCCCATGTTTAGACAAGCCATTGACAAGCCTAGAAAAATGATGGAGGAAAGCTGGTGTGTTTACTACACAAATCGGGATCGGACATTGGATGTTTGAATATCCCAAGCGCGTCTCGGAGTTCCAGTGGATGGCTTGGAAGTGACCAAAGCCCTGCTTGATTGGTTTTTGTAAGGGGTTATCTATCCTGCCTGTTTTATAGGGAATTGTCATACAGGAGGAATCCCTACTGACCAACCACTAGAAGGGCTGATAGAGGGTTTTGAACACTGCTTATTTGTCCAGTTGTTGACTGAATTTGGTAATTACTTTGTATATTACTTCAACATCAATTTGCCATTATTCTGTTTTTTGTGCTTCATGTTCTTATTTATTTGTCAACTAGGCATGTAAAGGGTTGCTTGGGTATTCTCCAAATATACCCTTTGAGACAATGACCTTGAAGCGGGCTACATATTGTGTTTGAAGCTCTCAGTTGAGGCATTTAACCTTCGAACCAGTATGATTTTACTCTTGTTACCACGGTGTTGAAAGTGCACTGTGATTTTTCTCTCCGAAATTCGATGGTTCAATCCTTCTTGGTGGTACTGTAAAATCCCTATGATGATTCATCCCATGTGTTGAATGGTTTAATCATGTTTAATCCATATTTGTGGCGCTGCTTCCAGTTGTTTCGCCCCTTCGTTTGCATTTGGTCCAACTGCCGGCAGCTTCAACTGCCTGAACTCGTGGGATGGCGTACCGCAAATGTGACCCATACCAATATCTGGACACTAAAACAGAAATCAAGCTGAGTTGACACAGAATCTTCCAACCGCATTTTCGGACTTCGTTCAAACTTTGTCATTCAGTGTTTTTAACCTCATCACAGTTTCAAGTAAAAAACCTCTGGCAAATTCTTGAAATTCAACATCGGTTTTCATGTTCAGCTAAAGCAATAATACTAATAATACCCTAAAGTTCAAATTTCAAAAAAAAAAATACTCTACTTCGTGTGATCCCCACCATGACATGTCAGGACGTATATTTGGACATATATTTAATATATTCTGACATCCTATCTGACATATATTCTGGCATATATTCTGGCATTCTATCTGGCATATATCCTGACATTCCACCTGGCATTCTATCTGGCAGTCTATCTGGCATTCTATCTGACATATTTTCTGACATTTCATCTGGCATATATTCTGACATTCTACCTGTCATTTATTCTGACATATATTCTGGCATTCTATCTGACATATATTCTGGCATATATTCTGGCATTCTATCTGGCATTATATCTGACATATATTTTGGCATTCTATCTGACATATATTCTGGCATATATGTTAGCATTCTATCTGGCATTATATCTGACATATATTCTGACATTCTATCTGACATTCTATCTGGCAGTCTATCTGGCATTCTATCTGGCATTCTTTCTGGCATTCTTTCTGGCATTCTATCTGGCATTCTATCTGGCATCCTATCTGCCATTCTATCTGGCATTCTATCTGGCATTCTTTCTGGCATTCTTTCTGGCATTCTATCTGGCATTCTATCTGGCATCCTATCTGACATTCTATCTGGCATTCTATCTGGCAGTCTATCTGACATTCCTACATGAGGTCCGGCAGGGAACACTGGGCGCGGATGGTCGCGGTTGAGGTCCGGCAGGGAACACTGGGCGCGGATGGTCGCGGTTGAGGTCCGGCAGGGAACACTGGGCGCGGATGGTCGTGGTTGAGGTCCGGCAGGGAACACTGGGCGTGGATGGTCGTGGTTGAGGTCCGGCAGGGAACACTGGGCAGGGAACACTGTGGATCGCGGATCGCAGTTGAGCAAGGACGACGAGGACGACGAGGACGACAAGGACGACAAGGATGACAAGGAGGACGAGGAGGAGGAGGAGGACGAGGCAGGAGGAGGCGGAGGAGGCGGAGGAGGAGAAGGAGGAGGCAACTGACATAAAATCTAACAGTAACAACCCTCACCTGGCAGGTGGGGAACAAGACTTAAGTAGTGTAAACATGTTGAAAAATATCCAGGAAAAAAAATCGTCAGGATCCAAATCCACCCTGCCTCGCCATGGAGTTGGCTCCACTTTCTGGTGTCCCCGTGGCCTGTGGCCCCACCGTGGGCGGCTCCTGCGGCTCGCGCAGGGCTCGGACACCACGATGGCCCCGGGGGCCCGCGGGGCCCGCGCCGCTGCTGCCGGCGATGGGGCTGGCGGCATGGCGGCGGAAGGAAAAAGTGGCCAGGAAGGCTGGAAAAACTTGGGAGTTGGATGGTTGTGGGAATGGATAGTATGTAAATGTATGTATATATATAATATAATATATATATATATGTATGTAAATGTATGTAAATGTATGTACATTTATGTAAATGTATGTAAATGTGTGTAAATAAATGTATGTAAATGTATGTAAATGATTGTAAATGTATGTAAATCATGTAATATGATGTCAACATCTATATATTGAATTGTGATCATTTATGGCACTTGAGACAACACATGCACATGTTTAAAGCATTGGGTGTGAACCAGCATAAAATGGGATTTAACCAGCAAGAATCCATGAGTTGGGGAACAAAGGTTGACATACGTTGACTGTCAAAGATTTTGCATGCAGAAAGCGATGAGTCAAAGCCTGGTACATCCTGGTACTCTGGTCTTCACATCCCAAAAGTCAACCCAATTTTAGGGCTACTTGGCATAGACCCATGCAGAAATCCAAGTTTCGTCTTGACTCCACTCAACGGACACGTTCATCGTGGCATCTGTAGGCTGCAAACATTGGCGAGAAGGCCTGGGTTGGGATCCAAAAGTGGATCGATGCGGGATCCACAAAGTGGGGACATTCCGGACATACCCCCAAATCGAAGAACGAAATATGGGGATCGAACTTCAGGAATTGGACGTTGAAAACTTGCTGATTGCATCTAGCAAGGTCTAGTCTAGTTCATCAGGAGTGGCTCCAGGGGTGCCTACTATTTTAAGATGGCCATCTTAGTGCAGGGGCTGTCAGGCTTCAGACATGTCATGCTCATACTTATCAAGATTTGTTGGTTCACCATCAGACATCTCCAGCATAACTAGATAGTGGCCCCCAGCCTCTGTCCCAGCCTAGTGATAGCATGTGATGGCACCTGTCCCAGCGGGATTGCCGTCTCAAGTGACAAGTAACATTTGGCCGCGATGCATTTACCAATTACCAATCTTTCACAACTGGATGTGCTTCCGCTCAAATTTTCTAGTTCGAAATGATTGTCAATTATTGGCTGGAAATTTTGATATCAACATATATCAACATTATCAACTTTCAGGAATTGGCAATATTTGGCTGTGAAATCTCACTTTGTCTCAATTCCTGCTTTGAAAACGCCTGTCTTAGTTCAAGTTTTGTGCGTCACAGTCCCGAGTTGCTCTTCCTATACACACAATGTTCTCGTTTCATGTTTTGGAATCCGACCTGAGTTGGCTCCCGCTACAGTCCCGTTCTATCTATCAATGTTGTCCCAATCAAATCCGCGCGGGACAGTTTTCTGGGAGCTGCAAGCCCATCAATCATGTTATTTACAATGAAAAAGACAAACTGGGATTAAGACTTCATGATTAAATTAACTATCCTGGTTGATTTAGCAGTGTAACTCCCAAAAAGTGATCAATTACTGTTATCACATATTTTACCATATATTTACCATATATGTTAAAATATGTTAAAATGATACATCCACAATGATCAACAGCCCGGCGAATGAACTTCGTCGACATCGTATCACTGGTTTGGACCACCAAAAAAGTCTCATGACCCGGGTTTAATTCAAGCACTGGTTGAGTAATGAAGGGCTCACCCCAGAAAAATATGAATCTCACTTGAAATATGGGCGCATTGAAAAGCCATTCACTCATCACAAAGCATGTTATTTGTCCGTATGTAGGGCGTAACCATCGGCATTCACCATGAGTTCAACCAAGAAAAAATGCGTGGGAAAGTCAGCGGTCATTGTTTGGTGGACTCATTTGGTGGGTCAAAACCTATATTGAACAAAACATTGAACATATTAATCAGATATAATCAAATCTTCTGAGATATTCCAGAGCCATTGAACATATGAAATCAGCCATTGAACATAGCTCTGGAAGATCTCGACCACGGCCACCATGGCCACCAGCAGCATGGCTAGCATGGCTAGGTCCTTGGAATCGATCTGGGCACCACCAACAGTGTCATGGCTGCCGTGGAGGCGGCAGTGCCTACGGTGCTGCCCAACTCAGAGGCGTTTTTTTTGGATTTTTGGGGAGAAAAAATGGTGGATTTTACCCTTTGGTAATGGCTGACATAGCTATTGAAAATGGTGATTTATAGTGGATTTACCCTTTGAAAATGGTGATTTTCCATAGTTGTGTTAGTTTACCAGAGGGTATGGAAAAAAGGTGGAAAATCAGGGAAAACCCATGATGGAAAGATGGGAACGTCTCGGAAAATCCATCCCAGTTTGGGATTTTTGTGGTCCGAGGCTGTCTGAAAATGAAGTCCCCTAAGTTGTGGGAAGATCGTCATAGCAAGAATTGGAGCCAGCCACAATCAGGATTGAAGCAGAACAAAATGAACAACTATAGGTTGTTTTGTCAGAAAAGCATTAGATCATGAGATTTGATTCGCAAGTTTCAGTGGGGATTAACTTCTAGCAAACTAAGAATATTTCATGATATTAATGATGATATGAATATATAGAAAATCCATGAAAATCCACCATTCATGGATCAATGGATCATGTCGCAGGGAAAGCATATGGCTAAGCATCAAAAACAACCGGATTGAAGCCTGTCTGATTCTTCGGGGACCATGATGACAGTTACACGGTTAACCACGGTTTTTACACCCATACTACAACAGGACAGCAAAATACAGCATTTTTTTGTCATAGGGATTTGGCTGAAGCTGTTGAAAAACCGGTGAAAACCAGCTGTTGTCATAGGGGCTGAAGCCTCAACACTGGAGAGATTTCGCAAAGAGCAAATGACATCGCGGCACAAGCGTGGAATGAGGATAACCTGAAAGATTCCCCTGAATTGGTTGATATAATATACCCTCTGGTAAATTAACATAGACCCTGAAAACAATCACTTTCTATTGGAAACTAGTCTTCCAACCCCCATCTGCCAGGGTCTATGTTAATTTACCGGAGGGTATCTACCGAAATGTTTCCTGTAACCAACTCGGGTATCCTCCACAAAACTTTCCAGGGAGAGCGCACTACGCCTAGTGTGACGAGCTTGGAGATCTGTCAGCTTGGTTTGTTCACGTTATCGTAACTCAGTAGCGGATACGTCAGGAATTTCCGGAAGCCCACAGATTCTATTTCTTCTATTTCAATCATTGAGGTCCTTTCATTTCTTTTCCAATCAGAAAGGATCCATCTAAAAGTGTTGCTCCAAGTGCTCCAACCAAAGAAGCTGGGAAACAGCAGCTTTCCTTGAAGCAGTTTATTGGCATGTTGGGCAACACAGAATGACCACGTGATGCCTAGCGTGATGGCGTGGGCTGAGGTGGTAGCTTATTCCAAGGATGGGGAGATTTTGGTGGGCACCACCGCCAAACGTCAGGCATGAGCTGATGGAAGGGGGAGCCAGCCAGTGCCCTTTTCGGTAGGAATGTTGTGGTTTGTGTTGGTTTGTTTTGGCAAATTTGTAGATGTTCATCAAATTCAATTCTGATTCTGAAACTCTTAATCATGTTCCATCATATGGGTGTGTCTGAAAATAGTGTACCCCTAAACCCAATGGTTTTGCTGATCATTATCCCTATTAAATGGCTATAATTGGGGGTATACCCCATTTTCAGACATACCCATCTTCCTATGATTTTCGGAGGAACTCAATGACTGTTTTTGTAGAACCGAAAACCTTGGATCCCTTGGATCAATGGTGGAGGCCGCATTGAATCCTTTGAACACCTTCGGTTCTGTGAAGCGATGGTTTGGTCGCACCTTTGCCGAGGCGACGTTGCGGAGAGAAATTGGATGTCACTGGGAGTTGGTCAGAAAAAAGATGTACCTATTTATAGAGGACGATTCATGGGATTATATGTTTTGATTTATAATGTTAATTCATGATATATATATATATATACATGTATATATATATATGTATACATATAGATATATATATATATCATACATATATATATATATTTAATATAATGATATTTTATAGAGATTATGAACATAGATTTGCTGATGATGATTACCCTTTGGTAATGTCAGTGCTATGAAAGCCATGGCCTCCAAATTCCGATTCCAGGTGGAGTCTGATGCGCGGTCGGTTCCCTATCACCTGGTTGACAAAGATGGGAAGGCGAGGGACGGAGATCTCAGCCCAAAGTTAAAGTGACCATTCCTGGTTGGTGGTTTGGAACATGACTTTTATTAATTTCCATATATTGGGCATAATAAGGCCCAACTGACTAATATTTTTCAGAGGGGTAGGTATTCCACCAACCAGATTTAGTTGTGTTTCAAAACCCTACACTCGAAGGTACTTACTAATGTCAGGTTTTGCACCAAAAACTAGTCCAACAATATACAAAAAGGCCAAAAAGGCAGATACTATGACCATGGATAAAGATCCAGAATAGAATTAAACAGTATCTGTCATAGTATAAGTTAATAGTATCTACCATACAATACCCTCTGGTAAACTAACATGGCTATGGAAAATCACCATTTTTAATGGGAAAACTCACTATAAATGGTCATTTTCAATAGCTATGTTAGTTTACCAGAGGGTAGTATCTGTTAAGCCCTTAATTTTTTGCACATCATCGAACCATGCGCGGCGGTGCCATCGTGCCATCGTCAGGCGCGCTTGGACTGCCCCAATCTGCAGCGGCAGCTGGCGCCCGAGGAGGTTTCGGCTCAGGTGCTGAGGCGCAGCGAAGAAAAAACCCAGAGCGGGTCATGGGTGGTGATGAAACGATGGGGATTTCATGGTCTAAAAATGGGGAATCTCATGGAATCCCCAAGTCACCAGGGGTTTCAATACTACAATATACTACAATAGCCATCCATGACTTGATTTGGATGATTTTAGCGAATTACCCGATATGATATAGTATGCTATCATGATGTAGCATGTTTTTGTTTGGTGATATCATGCAAATGTGCAAATAGATAGTTTGGAAATGGTTGGAACATGTTGTACATCCACACACCGGTGAAGGCGTCGGTTTCCTGGATCTGAAGTCACAACCTTCACGAGCCACCCTTGCAGAATGGAGGGAGAACACATAAATCAGTTGGATTCATTTAAAATGTGGCCTTTGTCGAAAAATCGATCAGATTAAAACGAACTTGGGATTCGTCATCTCTTCACCAGGAAGTTGCAAAGAGACGCTTCCGTGTTCCTGAACGCCGACGTGAAAAAGGCGGTGATCACTGTTCCCGCGTGCGCAAAGCGAGCTGCTTAGGTTGCTTTGAAATTATCCCTAAAAGGGAGAGATTTGCAAACCCAAGGGTTGGTTCATTCTATTGTATACTATATAACCTCCTCAAATTGTCATACTACTGTCCAATCATGTTCAATGATGTTTAATGTGTATCCTCATTTGTTTTGAGGTTGTCCACCTTTTCTTTTGGTAGCTACAAAAAAACCGATCACATGATTTCTCAGGACAATCGTCCGCTGAGCCGCAGGTTGTTCCGGATGATTGCTGTAGCTACTCCGGACGATTCCATCTGATGATCAAATCCCAATCTTGGAATGCTCAAATCCCAATCCGTTGCTCAGATCCATTCAAGTCACAAGATGATCATTTCCATGGGTGAAATCATGTCAATCCCCAGATGTTCGCTTCATCTTCCCATACTTTGGCCATCCCCATGGGCCCACATTCCTGTCATGACCGGGTTCCCCGGGCTTCACCGGGCTCGGGTCGCAGGTACTTTGACGATGCCCAGCGGCAAGCCACTAAGGCTGCAGGTACGTTGGCTGGACTCGAGGCCTGAGACATTTTTCAGCAACCACCTTTTCTTGGGTTTACCGTCATAGACAATTACCCTCTGGTAAACTAACATGGCTATGGAAAATCACCTTTTTTAATGGGAAAACTCACTATTTCTATGGCCATTTTCAATAGCTATTTTGACATAACCAGAGGGCAGTAGTTGTTTCATAGCATTTTTTAAATATGTTGAATAGGGATTCATGGGATTTAATGGGTTAACCTCATGTAATTTTTGATATTTTTTGATCTGTTCCATTGGAACTGCAGTTTGATGATTTTTGATGTGTCCCATTCTCAGACACACCCTTTTTGGATGTACAAATTGGAGGTTTCCAAGAAAAGGGTTGTACCAACAAATATATGGATTAGAGATGATTGGAGCTTGAAATTTTGAGGTGTTTTACCACCACACATGTTGGATTGGGGCCCGCAATGTATGGCAAATTGTTTGACGGGAAAACAAACTAATGAGGTGTTGATCCTGTGGAAGTGGGGTTGGCCATTTCCGGGTTCCAACCTGAACTTGAGACATGTGTTGTTTGAAACTAGGGTACCCACTATAACCCACTGCTCAATCATCATTATCCCTGTTCAAACGCAAATTTGGTGTTATCATGGAGTATACCTATTATTATCCAGTGATTTAAATAGGGATAAACACCTATCATTATCTGGTGGTATACTCCATGTTCAGACACACCATTTGTTAAATGGCAATCACTCAAATGTTCATTGGTTTCGAAGCAGGCCAGGCATGCGCTGGCCAGGGATACGTACAAAGAGCAGGACCTCCTTGGCAATAAACAAAATAAGATGTACAATAACCCCAGAACAGCACCTCCAAGATATCTTCATCTATCTTCCAAACTATATTATATATAATGTATGTATGTATGTATGTATGTATGTATGTATGTATGTATGTATGTATGTATGTATGTATGTATGTATGTATGTATGTATGTATGTATGTATGTATGTATGTAATTATATATATATGTTATTATATTATATTATATTGTATTATATTATACTATATTATATTATATTATATTTTATTATATTTATTATGTTATGTTATGTTATATTATATTATAATATATTATATGTAGTTATATATATATATTTATTTATTCATATGTCCAACTTATGAATCTGCTTTAACCATGCCACCTGATATTCTTTGGTGCCACGTTGCATATCCTAGTCAGCGCGTGTCCGTGTTGCACACGCAGGTCATGCGAGTGTGCAACGAACCCACAATGGCAGCCCTAGCGTTCCCTGGCAGGAGATCAAACCAACCATTTCATGGGGCACAGTACTATGGAAGAATGTTTTTGTCCAGCAGGAATGTGGTTTCATTGTGTTTTTAGTGACTCTTCTGAATGGCAGGTGGAAATTGGATTCTCTGAGATCAGTTTGTAGGGAAAAACACTAAACTTTGCTCTGGTACTTGAATCTGAAGCTCAATAGTTCGGGTCCTGTGATCAAAGTCAGGGTTCATTTTGATAGTCCTGTTGTTGCATCAATGCATAAACCATTGTCGAGCTGCTGCTGACTTGACCATATCCCTGACCTTGCACTGATGCTTTCGGTGAAACATAGCAACTCTTCAATTGTGTTTAAGATGTTGGATTCGAGGCATCCATCTCAATCGACATATGTGCTGAACAATGCTGAACATGTTCAAGGACTCAAGGATGTTTTGTTTTGATTGGCTATCATCACCTATCATCCTTCATCCATCCACTTTCCCTGGAAATCCTTCCACCAGAAGTCCGGATGTATCCCACCAGGTATGGTTTGGATCAGAAGAATTCGCCAGGGAAACCCAATGGGAACGGCGGGAAGCTGCTATGACTTGGTGCCATTGTGGACCCATGGGGTTTTTATATATTTTTTGCATACAAATTTGCCCCACCATCCACCCAGCTGCACATTGAAATGTCAGACCCTACATTGATCGCTTGGTTGTGGAAGCATTTTCACGCATTCGAGCGCTTGAACCAACATGTTTGTTGCTCCAAGCCCCAATGTTTGTTGGGAATTATCATAGTTCAACCACTCATGGGTTGGTTCCTACCATTTCTGGATATGATGCTCCCATATAATTTCCCATCATATGTTCCCACCGAAAACTAGGAATTCCAAGCTAAAGGTTGCCCAGATTCCCAGAATTGAAGGAAACATTGGAACCAGAAACCCCCTTGATGGAAAAGCCATTGTTTCAAACGTACATGTCCCTTAAATCAATCGATAGTGCTTGGTTCAATCCCCGCGTTTTTTTGTTGGTGGAACGCCAATTTTACCATAAATCCCAAATATAATCGTTATGTCCCTATGAATGATTCATAAATATTCATAAATGTTGGATATACCCGTGCATATATATATAATATTTATATATATATATATTATATCCATATATATATATATAATTATATACATATATATATATATCCTTATATATATATACAATTATATACATACATCCCTGTCATTCTCATAGAAAATATCACCAGAAGAAAAGCAATCTACATTATATCTCCATCATACACTGGTATATCCCAGTTACTTAATCCATCATTGGGAATATGTGGATGTGGGTCAAAATTAGGTAACCCAAGAATTTTCAGATGCTCAATGCCGAAAAAAAAACGAAATCGCTGGTCAGGGACTGAAAATTTGACAATACTGGGAGCATACTGTACCTATCTAACAACTCTTCTAGCAGAGGGTTCATGCAGATCACCATGATATCACCCGTCCCAGAACTGGATGGGAAAATGTACAGGAAGCTCCCCAGGGTCGGTGAAGAATGGTTTCAACCGCAGATTTTCCCTCCCATCCATTGAAATAAAATACATGAATCCCATTTTAATATATCACTATGTATATCCGCATGTTCGCTGACAAAAAACTCCGAAATTGCAACAATTCGCAACCTCAAGATCAAACCAATCAAAAATAACTTGCTTGCTTTTGCAACCCATCTATCCAGTGGTTAAAAGGGAGCGATTCGGAGCCGGGGGTATTCATATTTCCTACTAAATCGGGAGTGCTGCGCAGCTACAATCAGAGTTTCCCATAGTTTCCCAAACACACACACAGACATATATATATGTGAATAAATATATATATATATACATGTGAATCATATATATATATATATGAATCATATAATTATATATATAAATAATTTATAAATATGTTTGTATGTATATATATATGTCGTCGTCATCATCATCATCACCACCATCATTATCATCACCATCATCATCATCATCATACATAATTATATATATATACGCTTATCATCACTACATCCCCATTTTCCTTTCCAAAAAAACACATCCTCTGACGCCAGGTCCAATTTGTTGGTCTTCGATTTGGGTGGCGGCACCTTCGACGTGTCGGTCATGGAAGCGGGCGACGGCGTCTGCGAGGTGAGCCAAGTTCATGGTGGTTTCATGATGAAAAAAAGAGAAAACAACCATAAAAAATCTTGATTTTAGCAATTTCAACCATGAAAAGTAGTGTTTTGTTATACTGGTGATTCAAAGTGAAAGAAGACAAGTCACGGTTTCAGCAACAAAAAGTGGGGACAATTCCAGTCGCAATCGGATCATGGGATCATGGGGACCCATGGGGACCTGGTGAACCGCCGTAGGTCACCATCGAGTTGGGACCTGGTGAGTTGTTGAAGACTTTGAGAGGTGAATCTGTGATTTTTTCACTCTGATTTATGGATATTTATGGTGGTTTACAGGAAACTTTGATGTATTTTATGTGGGTCTGAGATTTTTGTTTTGACTAGATATGTTGCCTCAGATTTACCCAAATATCATGTCCCATATTTTCGGTTAAGAATGGTTACCTATAATTGCCCCAATGATTATCTATCGTGTCTCAGATTGTCCAATTATCATCAGGGGGAAAAACAATCAACTATGTCCCAATATTATTCAACATTTTGTAATATGTGTTTGTTCATATTATGTTGTATGAATTGTCCCCCTATAATCGCAGTATAATCCATAGAATCACATACAACATCCAAAATAATGCCGTAACAGCAGATAGAAATAGAATCACATAAAATCCCACATCCCAACATTATCCCAACATAATCCCAATATCGTCCCATCAACTCCCATACCATCATTGAACCCATGGAAAATCCCCCGGTTCTCTCGTGATGTCGACCAGGTTTTAGCCACCAATGGTGATACACAGCTGGGTGGCGATGACTTTGATCGAAGGCGGAAAAAAACTGGCTGAATCTGAGGGAGCTCATTGAATTATACTGGGTTTATATTGAGATTTTATGATTGGGATATCATTAAACCATATCAAACCACTACAATCGAAGGCCTGACTGGAAGACGGATGTCTTTTCGGGCTGTATATGGAAGAATAGTATGGGACGAACTGGCCAATTGATGCGAATTTTAAGCGTCAAAATTTAGAATGAATACTGGAAATTGAACGATAGGTGGGTCTCCAATACTACCATTTCGAGTGGGCACCTGTTCTATCCCACATGCTGCATGTATTGTAAACTGGTATACCATGGTATCCCTATATACATTCGGGGAATTGTTCCTTGCAAAGGTTGCAATATTCCATACATTGTTACATGGCACATCAGTTTCCGAAATGTGTCGTGGACTTGGCTCTTCTGGTTTCTTCGGGGAGATACATGTCACTATGTTGTGGATAGTTCCCCTTCAACCAAGTACACTATACCATACCAGCAGGACCTGACTTCTGGCCAAGAATCAACAGCGGTCTTGACAGCGGTTCGCAAGGCCATCGTTCAGGTCATCATGTTCAGTTGATGCACCTTTAGATTGGGAGAGATCAGATATGATGTACTCAAAGATGTCCAAAAACTGCTGCAAAGTTTACTGTACATGGTGTGATGTTCAAGTACGACAAGGCGGACTTGGGGACCTCAACATTGAACTGTGGCTGACTGGCCGTGTCCTGTTTCTGCAGCAAGAAATAGCATGTGATGGTGATACCTGTCTAATTATTTTGGGAAAATTGTTTCTGGCCAAAGTCATTCATCCCTGTGTGTAGATAAAACCCGTTTTCCATGCATTTCCCCGTCGAACAAAAAATACACCCTTGAGATCACTAGTGAAAAACACCCCTCAAGCATTACTATATAAGTTGACAGGTCAAAGCGATGTGGAGACATTTCAGTTTTCAATGTTTTCAACACTTCAAGAAGTGTTCTGGCTTCAATTACAGAAACATCATGAACTACATGGGTGTGTCTCAAAATGGGATATACCGCACAAGGAGCCTCTTAAGAGGGATAATGGTGGTAACTGACTGGATTTTGAGAGCCCCTATTTTCAGACAAACCCACATCATGTTGTTTTCTTGATTGGGGAAGCAGAATGTTTTTTTTAATGGAAGGATGTGTTTTTTGATTTTGTGTGATGGGAATCTGTCCCAAAAATTGGCAAAATTGCACAGTAACCCCATGGCCCAAACCACCAGCGCCCCAGTGCTACATTGGATTGAAGGTAACTATCCCAATATGTCAGACCAATATTTCAGGTTGGTTTAAAGAATTCTCTTCAGCTTATTGGTTAATTGAAACAACATCCCATGATACTGAAAAAACACAAGGCACCCTCTGGTAAACATACAAAAAACTATGGAAAATCACCATTTTTCATGGGAAAATCCACTACAAATTGTCATTTTCAATAGCTATGTTAGTCATTACCAGAGGGTATATCCCGATGACATGATCTGGGTCTGTGAAAAATATATGGTGTCCTCGTTGGTTGAATTTTCCATATCGTTTGACGATGAAATCCCCCATATTAATCCTCAATGATCCGAAGTCTATTCCCATTCATTTATGGCTTTTTGGATGTGAGATATATTCATGATATATGTAATATACGCAATAATGTGTATATATATAATATATATATATCATTATGTATCCATATCCCCATGCTTCCCAGCCTCTTAAATTAAAGCGATTTCAGGCGCGGAAAGTTGTTTCTTTTCACCAGGATTTTGGACTTCCTGCTGCAGCGCTTTCGAGAAGCCAACGACAAGATGGATCTCCGAGAGGCGTTGAAAAAGACGGGGTCACCAGCTTACTGCTATTGAAAATGGGATTTTCATGGGATTTAATGGGATTTTCGTGGGATTTTCATGGGATTTAATGGGAGATTAATGGGATTTGATGGTATACCCTCTGATAAACTAACAGTTTGCTATTGAACATGGCCATTGAAATAGTTGATTTACCTATTAAACATGGTGATTGTCCATAGTTTTTTGTATGTTTACCAGAGGCTATATAATGTGACAACCCAATATTTTACATGTACCATTTGGGATGGTAAACATACCACCCATGAAATGGTGATGACTTGGGGATGGTTTATGACATTGGGTTTACCACATGAACAGGATTTTCCTGATAATTCCCGTTATATCTTGGAGAGGAACTCACTCCATATATAAATATCGGAACACTGCTCATGTGTTTGTCGACCGGTGATTTTTTGAAATCATGTGGAAGATTTGAAAGATGCGAAACTCTGGGTATAGTGACTATAGTGTTGGAAGAATGGCTTTGCATGGACAATGGTTGCTCCTTTGATATGATACCATGTGCCTTTCACCCCTAAAACTCATGATGCTCGTATACAATATCACTGGGACAGCTTGAATTCACCAAGGGTTTTGGGTTGTGTTTGACTGGTTTTAGTCAACCGGCAGAATTTAATGTACCCAACGAAGAAAAAGGGCACGGAGCAGATTTGAAGAGCCAGAATAAGGAACTCCCATAGCTGGAAGTGGGCTATGGGCCCATCCAACAGAACTGATAGGGGGCTGCAGTAGAGCCGCTTGTTGCAGGAGTTTGTTTCTTGGAGGGGTGGGTCAAAATTGGTAAAGAAACATTACAATGGGACACGTGCCACCCTGGGAGAATCATCTATTAAATTCTACTATAAACACTGTTACAGTCAATTGAAAGATGCGGGCATTATTCGCTTGCCCGCACTATCTCGTGCAAGGCTCAATGATAATTGTTTACTGCAGCTTCAAGTAACACTTTTATCACCGTATGGATCCATAATGGATGAGTGCACATTAACCACGACAAGGTTGCCACAAGGTTTTCCGGCTGAAGACACCAATGTGTTTCCGACAGATGGCAAATCAGCTCAGTAATATCTATCCAACAACATCATGCTGGCATCACGTTTTAATTCAACCTCACAAACAACCTGTTGCGGATGAACGTTGGCAAAAGATTGCTTGTGGTCGGTGGTCGTGTTTTTTGTCTTGGTGTAGTTTCAGATATATTATGTGAATATCAAGGAAATTAGTTCTACTGGTATTCACATATAATATATCACAATATATCTGTTGATATTCAGGATATTTCTGTTGACACCTTGTTCAAAGGTGTACCCAGTGATTGCAGATGCTTTCCGTTCCGTCCCAGGACAAGCAGGCCATGCAGCGTCTTCTGGAAGCGAGTGGCTGGACCAATGGCTGGACAGCGTTGGGAGAAACATGCAGAACCCATGTGGATTTATGTGGATTCAAGATGCTTGACATGTCATGAAAGGTATATGGATGAATTATCAATGACCTCACGTAGTGACGGAAGTCTGGAATAATGGGAATTGGATTCGGGGAATCATTCCCATGGGAGGCCTTGTTTCAGTATAATTCAGCCCCAAATATGACAGAATATGAACAAACCATGAGGTTTACTATGCGGTTTAACCAACGTTTGACCAATGAGTGGAAATGACCATGAGGTCAAGAAATCCGATGGTCGGCCCTCCAATAGGATATTTGTTTCCTTCAACCTGCCTTGGTTTACTTACAATCTTCGGGAGCCTTCAGAAGCCAGGGATTGTGAAAATGTCGGATCGACAATGGGAAGAAGAGACAGACAGACTCGCAGATGATGTTCGGAAGAATTGGAGCGTACCAGCAAAGCATCGCTATACCTTCACGGCACTTCACGGTGAAGTTTTTCATGGTTTTGATTTCAATGTTCTGTACCTCTCTTAGGGCACGTAGAATGATGTAAAATGGTTAAAGAATAAACATAGCAGGTAGGCAAAATCATGCAAAATCCATCAAAATCCAGTGGTTCATCCAGCTCCAACATGATCCAACTGCGGCCATGGCCCCAGGTGAAAAAGCCAAGGTGGAGCTCAGTTCGCTGAATGAGGTTGGCGTTTCGATCTAGATTTGCACCACTCCAGAGACAATCGAAAAAGAGGTGGCTTGAGAAGATAGTGCAGCTAACATAGTCATGAAGAAAGTCCTGTGAAAATTCAACTTGCTCTAAATTTCTCTGAAATCAGTGTGAACATGAGTCAAAATGATCTTCCATGAATTCGGTAAATTAGGTGCTCCCATGAGGAACCTGACCCAGGTAAACCACAATCAGGGTTTCACTGAGCTGGGCAAATGTTGCAGACACAACTCACCGTGGGGACGCCACGCAGCATTTCCAGCTGCGACAGGTTCGCATCTCTGTACCCTTCATCACTGCAGATGATGCTGGGACTGCCGGGAGTTTGGATCATGACATATCTCAAGGATTTTGGGAACATGGGTTAGAAGATGTTAGAAGTACCTCTCCCAAAAATTGCATTTTGATGCCCGGTCTCATACAAAGAATGATCAAACTTGTGGGTAAAAAATGGATGGCTCACCACGGAAAATCTCCAATCTTTTGCCTAACATGGACTATGAACTATACTCAAAAAGCCATTTGAAGTGGCTCCATCAGGCACCCCCTTCACTCATACCCTGGAGTTGATGATCAACCGGTCAGACACCACGGGACCCAGATGGGGTGCAAAAATATGGTGCTGAAGAAACCAGCCATTCAGCAGCTGTTCTAATGGGTGGTTTGAGAAGCGTTGGAGAAAAACCATGTTCAACAAGCCTACTTAGCATGCGATGATAATCATGAAGAGTATTTCGGGGGTTCCCTACACACTAGCCGTTTTCGCATTTTCGTGTTTTCGCTTTTTCGCGCGGAAATCCCGTGCACCACCAGGGCCGAGACACACACATTTCCTGCACAGCCTACACAAAGGGGTAGCCTCTACTCCCATTGTGTTTCCCATGACCAATCCCCCTGGACGAAAACCTTGGGGTCCACCATGACAATGTTGGAAACCTCGATCTTCTTCGCCACCCAAGGAAGATGGGCCGAAACACGTGGAGGAGGTCTTGACCCGCGAGCACTTTGAGGACTCTACCCAGGTGGAAATATGGCTCAAAATGATCAAGCCCTTAATATATGGCTAATTCATGCGGTAAACCCAATGCCATACAAACATATATATATATAATTATATATGTATATAGCAATTACCAGTACCATTTGGGGGGATGGTTTCTTCAAATCTCCATTTATATCAATAGTGATGGGACTGTTTTAAACATGAATTAGCCATCATTTGGTTTATGTAACTTAATGTAAGTGATCGAAGGGTTTTTCACCACCATACTACTAGGGTATCAGGGTATCAATCCCCGACAGACATTGAAAACCTGGGGATGATCATCGGGGGTTGTATCAAGTTTAATGCCCAAGATGTGTACAATTTTGACAGATACTGCGGACAACAAAATGGTCAAAGTGAGTGATAAAGTTTATAAATCCTCTCTTCCAGCGGATGGTTTCCTTCAGGTAATCAGCTCCAGAATGTGCTGGACAATCGTTCGGGGATTTCCTAGCCAGCCATGGAGCTGATGACACCAGAGGCTAAGCATTGGTTCTATCTCCATGATATCCCTGTTATGCCCCTTATGTCCTAGTTGTTCCTAGTGAAATCCCCATGTTTGATGAGTATATACTGAACATAACCAACTTTCTTGTATAATTTGTCAACCCCGGAGTTATAAAAGCCCGGTTGATGACTGTATTAAGGAGGTCCCCCCAAATCTTGATAAAATATCATAAATTGCTACTCAGATGGTGTACCCCTCCTAGGGGTTCATTAATTCAGGGTTGACAGTACGCATTATATCCCCGGTATATCCCCATTCTATCCTCATTATAACTGGGATATCCAGATCTTGAGGGATGTCAGGAGCTTTCAGAGGATTTGGTTCAGCGCTTAGCTGACCCAGTGCTGAAGGCCCTAAAGGACTGGACATTTTCAGGGTAGGATGGGTATGGCTGGGTACAGGCTGCAGTTCTGATAGTTACTGGCACCAGTATTGTGGCGCCCCATCATTTCCATTCGGGTTATAGGGTTATAGGGTATGAATCAGTTCTGATTGGATGATCCATCGAAATCCAAGAAGAACCAAACACAAACATAAGGACCCAGAATATATATATACCCTATGCTAAACTAACGTAACTATGGAGAATCACCATTTTTAATGGGTAAATCATGGTAAATCCACTATAAATGGCAATTTTCAATAGCTATGTTAGTTTACCAGAGGGTATATATATATACAAGTAAGCGACACAATTATTGTAATACTAATTTAGTTTTGCTTCGCCTTGGCCTTGCTGAGGGGTGCGCAAAACCTTCACAACCGATAGGGCACGACTGATACCCATGTTTTGCATGAGTCGCCTCAAGCTCTGAGAACCACCCTAATTTGCGGATGCCATAAACATGAACAAGTAATTTTGTCCGCTATTCACATATATATATATATAATATATATATATATATTAAATTATATATCTATATATATATATTATAATATATATATATAAATAAACATACATATACATACACACATTATATGATATGTTGGACATGTATGTAAAGCCTGCCAGTTGTACATACATGTGCACCAATACACACACATATATATATGTTCATATAATCATAGATTATAGCTATATGCAATTATATGCATATTATATGCAGATTATCCTAAATTGTATCTTAAAGTTTCTATGTATCATCTTGATATTAATATATCACAACTTTGATTTACAATAGATCAATAGTAACTGTGTTATATCCAGATATATGAATAGATTTTTACATCTGGACCCCAAGCGATTTGGAATTTGGGTGACCCTGAGCTCGCTGAGCTCGTAGGACTCGCGAGTGAGGCCCAGGAACCTGCACGAGGTCAGCACATCCAGTGACAATCTGAAGGACATGCATCTGTCTCAAAAATGGTGGATTCATCAAATTGGCTGTAATAATATAATATACATATATATATATAATGATATTATATGTATATATAGATTATATATATACATATAATGATATTATATATATATTATATATATAGTGATATTATATATTAATATTATATATATTATATATATATTATATATTATATATATTATATATATTATATATAGTATATGTATTATATATATTATATATATTATATATATTATATATATATTATATATTATATATATTATATATATTATATATATTATATATATTATATATTATATATATATTATATATATTATATATATTATATTTATTATACTATATATATTATATATATTATATATATTATATATTATATATATATTATATATTATATATATTATATATATTATACTATATATATTATATATATATATTATATATATTATACTATATATATTATATATATATATTATATATATTATACTATATATATATTATATATTTATTATATATATATACGTATACTACATATTATACATTATATATACATATAAACTGCTGATATACTGCTCAATAGGCATCATTCTTTGGGATTTCAAGGAGGAAACTGCTGATGAAGCATCACATTTTTGGGATACTGCGACCCTGTTTTCAGACACCCCCACATGTCGATTTGCAAAGACCATTCCGGGGCCCATCCTCCTCCGGAGAAAGCCATTTTTCGATCAAGATGGAGATTCAGCGCCTATAAGACCATCATGAAACCATTTAGGGGGTGTGCAGAATTTTAGGGGTTTGACTCATAGCCAAATTGAAAAAAATGACATTGGAGATGATAAAAGAAATGCAAACTGTTGGCACAGGTGTTGGCACGATTTGACGATGCCATCGTTTGCACATTTTTTTGTGGTGAGGGTCCTCGTTTGTGGCCCCTATGAATTATCGATTCGGTGGCCTTGAAACAGGGTTTGGGATCTATTGTACCTTGTCAATGAGGTAACTTCAGAAAGGTCAATAAAATGGGAAGCCCAACAATAAACCTACCAGGGATGGTTTATACAACTCATTGATGGTGATTTGGGGGAGGGTTTATTATCAGGTGTACCTTAGTACCACATTATCCATGCTGTGGCTGCTTGAAATTCCCGATGATTGCTACTCAAGCGCCAAGTTTCCCTCGTCAAGCCGAACTGTATGCTAATTTTAACCGGAACACAAATTCATCAGAACGTGATAGCTGATGGCATCATCTGATTGGATCATAGCCATGGCCACACTTTGATTGTTTAAATAGATGTTTGAGGACTAGATGGGTTTAGAAACAAGTATCTAACATCCTAACATCTGAAAAAGTAATCCTAAACTTCTTGGAACTTGCACTTGGATTTCCATAGATCCTACCTTAAAAGGACCTTTAGCACAACAACCGCACAGCATCATCGTGCCAGGTGATCTTGGTTGGGGGCTCAACACGCATCCCTGCTGTGCAAAACCTCGCCAGGGAGACCGACCCCGGGAGATGTTTCGGGCCCAAAACGTCCGTGAAATATGTGGATCAAGAATTTGGGGTGGTGAAAAACCATTCTGTAATGGGATATTACATGATACATATTTATGATCATTTAATGGGACATGTATATATATATATATACATATACATGATGTATATATATATATATATCTGTGTGGCATATATTTTATACTGTAACCAACTTGATATGATTTGGGTATGTTTGTAAATAACTGCTTAAGATTGCCATTTGCATAGGGAATGATGATTAAGCATCTTAGTGGAACCTATGTTCATTCTTAAACACGTGTGGGTACCAACAGCCCACAATTCTTTGGATATCTTTGGTGAATTTGAGTACAAAACCAAGAAAACACCTTGGGATTGCCACGAGATGTTTTTGTGTCCTCACCTCACCGCCGCATGGGAAAAAAGGGGATATGATGGGATCTAAAGGGCATCGAAATAAATATATATATATATACATATATATATATTGATTTATTGATTTATTTATATCTATGTATATCTATTTATATCTATTCATATCTACTTATTTCTATTTATTTCTATTCATTCATTTATTTATATTTATGTTTATTTATTCATTTATTGATTTATTTAATATCTAAGTGTCTCTAAAATCCCAGTAATGTCCCATTGTTCCCACCAGGATTTCTGCTTACCCAGCGCTTCTCGCACCTTGTAGATGGTCCGTAGGAGCTGACCGCTTTCAAACCCATCAACATGTCCATCAGCGCTGATGAGGCCCGCGGTGTATTTGTTGATGGTGAAACGTAAAATGGAGTGGTTGATGACGAGCCAAAAAATATGCCCATATTCTAGATTCTCATATATAAGTTAAGGAATATATATATTGTTTTACATATATATATATATATATGTATGTGTCAACAGTCAAGATCGGTGTTTTTTAGAAGGGCTTGAATTTTAGTCAAACTGACAACATTTGACAATAGTTTGTTTCAAAGATGTGGAGGGTCTAACATGAGCAGCAAGCATTCACCTACTGGATGTCACTGTGTTAGGACAGAAAAACACGCGCGAAATCACCAGCGTGCAGATCTTTGAAACGGAACTCAGGAAGTTCCGCAGAAATCTTCCCGGATTTGGATTTGCCATAGGTACGTCTTCATGTTCCCTCGTTTTTTCTCTGCCCCATGTGGCGAGGTGGTGGCGTTGGGCGCCTCGGTTCAGGCCGCAATGATTAGCGGCGAGGCCGGCAACACAGGGGGAATATGACCCATGGAAATAGATGAGATATGTGACAATTACCTATGAAAAATGATGATGTACCTATGAAAAATGAGGATTTGCCTATGAAAAATGATGATGTACCTATGAAAAATGATGATTGACCTATGAACAATTGGGATTTTCTGGATGTATGTGACATGACCAGAGGGTAAATGTCCTGTTTGGGGGAATTTGTTTCACATCCTTTGAGAAGATATTTGTTGGAGATTATATTATATTATATTCCCTTTTTTGTTTGGTGATGTGAAAAAAATAGGATATTTACCGACTAAATGACTAGGGGACGTATCGCAGCTTTGAAGTTGATGACTAGCCCCAAACTTGCAAATTGCACCACATTCCTGTGGTGAAGTCATCTTCTCTAGCTCATCCATCCTCCTTCAATCGGCCCACAAGGCAAATAGATTGTAATATAACATAATATCATATAATTTATGTAATATAACATAATACTGGGGTGCATTTAACATAGTCAAATAGTCATCACCTATTTTCAGCAATCTATAATAAGGATTAGATCACATACTAAAACCAAGCGCTCGGTAGTGCACTGCTAAGGTTGGATCATACTAAAACCCAACAATTGGTAGGGGCTGTTTTGAGGACCAAAAAGAAACAATCGGTAGGGCTCCTGGCTGTTCAAAGGACTTAAATAAAATCAACCATCGGTCTGTTTTAAGGATTGTAACAATACTAAAACCCAACAATCGGTAGCGCTCCCGACTGTTTTAAAAGGACTAAAAACAAACAATCGGTAGCGCTCCCGACTGTTTGAAGGACTGAAAACAAACAATCGGTAGCGCTCCCAACTGTTTTAAGGACTAAAAACAATCAATCGGTAGCGCTCCCGACTGTTTTAAGGACTAGAAACAAACAATCGGTAGCGCTCCCGACTGTTTTAAAGACTAAAAACAAACAATCGGTAGCGCTCCCGACTGTTTTAAGCACTAAAAACAAACAATCGGTAGCGCTCCCGACTGTTTTAAAGACTAAAAACAAACAATCGGTAGCGCTCCCGACTGTTTTAAGAATTGAAAAAATAAATAAATGTAAAATCAGCATCATGCTGTTAAGATAGTCACCTTGGCCAGGGGGGGGTCTGTCAGACCCCCCTCTGGCCAAGGTCGGTAGCGCTCCCGACCTTGGCCAGCCTCCCCCCTGCGTAGTATGGGGCATGCCTTTTGACCTTGGCCAGCCCAAAATAGTGAAAATTACAAGTGCATTTAAGATAATAAAGGGGAGGCTAGCCAACATCGGTAGCGCTCCCGACCTTGGCCAGAGGGGGGTCTGACAGACCCCCCCGGGCCAAGGTGATTATCTTAACAGCATGATGCTGATTTTCATTTGTATTTGTTTTTTTTCAATTCTTAAAACAGTCGGGAGCGCTACCGATTGTTTGTTTTAGTCCTTAAAACAGTCGGGAACGCTACCGATTGTTTGTTTTTAGATTTTTTAGTCTCTAAAACAGTCGGGAGCGCTACCGATTGTTTGTTTTTAGTCTTTAAAACAGTCGGGAGCGCTACCGATTAAAACAGTCGGGAGCGCTACCGATTGATTGTTTTTAGTCCTTAAAACAGTTGGGAGCGCTACCGATTGTTTGTTTTCAGTCCTTCAAACAGTCGGGAGTGCTACCGATTGTTTGTTTTTAGTCCTTTTAAAACAGTCGGGAGCGCTACCGATTGTTGGGTTTTAGTATTGTTACAATCCTTAAAACAGACCGATGGTTGATTTTATTTAAGTCCTTTGAACAGCCAGGAGCCCTACCGATTGTTTCTTTTTGGTCCTCAAAACAGCCCCTATACCAATTGTTGGGTTTTAGTATGATCCAACCTTAGCAGTGCACTACCGAGCGCTTGGTTTTAGTATGTGATCTAATCCTTATTATAGATTGCTGAAAATAGGTGATGACTATTTGACTATGTTAAATGCACCCCAGAATATCATATAATTTATCAATATCATATCATAGAATATAATACATATGTTTCTTTAATGTGTATGCAAAATTCACACCCGCACTTGTTCATATAATTTCCCCATATGTCTTTAAACATGTCCATCTTCCCGCCAGGTGAAGGACATCATGCTGATCGACGTGACACCTCTCACGCTGGGCGTGGAAACGGAGGGCGGGGTCTTCAGCGAGGTGCTGCCGCGTGGCAGCGCGGTACCCTGGCAGGCGCGGGAATGGATGCCGATGGGGAGAGCGGAGATTTGTTGGATTTACCAGCAAAATGCAAGAGATAGAGCTGGGTTCTAGTGACCTGATGTCGTGACCGAACCCTGGAATCATGGTTGGAGTGCGTGAATTATCCCAAGAAGAAGTCCTATTTCGGGTTGGTGAATTATTATGATTCACCCAGATTAAGAACGGATAGGGTTTAAGCATGAAAATTAGATGCTCAAAATATAGGGAAGACCCTTCTTAACTATTTCATAGACCAATTTAAGGGAATTGTTTATGGATTTTGCCATCAAAACTTTGGAACGAATGGACAGTGGTTGGTTGCATCATGTGCAAGTAAAGTCAATCCTGGATTGACAAGCCCCCACTGTCAACTGGGGGTGCCCCCCAAAATGGTAATGAACTATTCTCCTAAAATTGGTACTGATGGCTATGGATCAATACCTATTAATACCATTTTTAGGGGGATGAACATCCATAAATCCCAGCTATTTTGATGTTCACCAGGGGGATAGGGTTTTGACACATCCCCTGGTATCCCCCTCTTAGTGATCTGAGGTGGGTTATGAAACTTTTACCACCAAAATGAGGGAACTGTTGAACACTGGGTCAACAGTCAAGGCCCAGCGGGGACCAGAGATTCTTGTGATTCTTGGGACCAGTTTTTTGGTTCATGTACAAGTAGACCCATGTTTGTTTGGAATCTAGACTTTGGTAATCTAGGGCAGCAATGACAGATGCAAAGACTTTGATTGTGATTTTGATATTTAGTGTGAAACACCTAGAAATTGTATATGGTTCCTGGCCGCAGTCGCAATCGCCTGATTACACATAGAGTACCTAGATATATTGCACAATGGGAACCGGGCCTTGGCTGCTTTTGCCTTTGGTTGGGTACAGGCTATCCATGCTGACAGTGTCGTTGTATATGCGATGGTTGTATATGACGTCAGGGTTTGCATCATTGCTTGTTTCTCCATTTGAAAACAAGTTCCTTCCATCAGCAAGCCCCTCACCTCACTACCACGGACAAAAAAAACAAGCTGCAACTCTCCAATGAAACCGCCTTGGATGTGAAGTCGCGGATCTTGGAATTCAGACTTAGTTATTGAAAACTAATTCACCTAACATGATCTAACTATTCTTCACTGTAAAAGAACCCTGCAGTTGCCCTTCTCACAACCATTTGTTGCAGTGAAACATAGGCCAAGAGGATCTTCACAACCTCGGCTGATGCTCAAGATGCTATTGAGGCGAGATATGCTGAAGTGGCCACTTTTAGGGGTTCTATATCTCTGAAATCCTGATGGATTTAGGGATGATATCTATTCAAAGAATGGTAAACAGACAACAGAACGATCATGGTATCACGAAATACCCTCTGGTAAACCTCACATAACTATGGAAAATCACAATAATGTTTAATGGGAAAATCCAATATAAATGGTCATGTTCAATAGCTATGTTACCAGAGGGTAGTTGGTATGTCTAGAGAGTTCTGCCGGGCACGCCCAGAACCATGGATCTTGATGGGGCTTATATCCTAGTTTGTGAGGCTACAGTTCCACTAATACGTGGATGATATTTCACCATGGTTGTAGGGGCTCCAGACCTCTTGTTGAGGTTAGAATCCCATAGTTAGTAAGTTATATATGGTCATTAAATTATCATTAATAACCCCAACTGCCAGTTATACAGTTATACCATGTTATACCTATAGTTTTTAAGTTTTCCCCATGGTTGATGCTATGGTTTCTGATTGGCTTTACCACTTGTGTCTCCACGTTCGAATCCCAGCTACCGAGACTCTACCGTTCGAATCTCCGTTTTAGTCGGGATCCAGGTGGTGGTCCTACAGGGGGAACGGCCACTGGCCAAAGACAACAAGAAGCTGGGGATGTTTCGCTTGGATGACATCCCCGCGGCTCCCAAAGGCTGCAGTGGGTCGGTGCTCCGATTTGATGCTGGCATTTTTGAGGGTTGAAAAATGGTGGTACCCCGGTACCTAGCTGGATGGTTGATAGTGGAACATCCTATTAAAATAGATGATTTGGGGATACAGTATACCCCCATTTCAGGAAACCTCCATATCAGTTTGAAGGTTTTAAGAGGTCTCTCAAGTTTTGCAAGTCTGGCGAGTCGAGCGGTACGGAAAGTGGTGATGATTTCAAAAGAGTGTCACTCCAAACATCTCCAAACACTCCACGACCACAAACTGCTCCGAGAGGACTTATGGGCTTGTTCAAAAATAGGGTATACCATGATCCACCCCAAATCCATCCAAATCTGAGGTTAATCATGATCAACCAGTAAAGCAAGGGTGCCCATCTTTAGACACATCCCGAAGAATTTTCTTGCGCCAGTTTTCGTAGGTTTTTGTTGCGCACTGTTCCACCCAAGTGGCAGGTGTTCCAAAGATTGAAGTCACCTTTGACATCAACGTGGAGGCAAGCGTGGTTACCTGGTTCGCCATGAACGTGGAACGCCAATGCCAAAATATGGATAGACGTGGAAGAAAGGTATGCGGTGTAATCTCTAGAACTGCGGCAATGTTGCCCCACTAATTTCGATTTTATATTACCAGCCAGTTTACGTCCCTATCTAGCAGCATTTGGAATCCATATCATTGATGTGTTGTTTCAGAGCACGCAATCGACGACCTCAACTTATCAGAATGCTGACAGCTGAATTGATGTTGATTCTGTAAGACAATGGCGCTCAGGAAGTGTTCAAAATTACATCATTAACTGATGTAGATAGATTCAAATAGATGATAGAATACATAGAATCTCATGGAATCCTCCACCTGTTCAACAATTGTTTCTTGGTTGATGTTGCTCAGCCTCTTCAAACGTTGTTGACACCGGATTCCTTTGATCACCGTGTGAATCGCGATGTTCCTCGTTTCGGAAAAGCCGCGCACCAGGGGATTTTGACGGTGTCGGCCAAAGATTGGGGCACGAGCCAAGAGAAATCCATTCGGATCGAGGAGACTGGGACATCCGGGACGGGACTGCGTCGGCACGTGGGTGAATGGAATTGGGTTCAGAGAAATATTCGATAAGAGACAGACAACAGAATATATATATATATATGTTTATGTAGAAGAATGATATAGTGATGAAGAATGATTATATTTTTGTTAGCCGGAGAATCTTTGACAAGTGACGTAATCAAATTACAGGCTGAGTCATAGTCAGAGTATTAGCCTTAGATCATCCCAATGGCGACAAGTTCTCCGCAATAATATATATATGTGTGTGTGTATCGTGTAGATGATATATCATATATAATCGATTATACACAAATAATAATGTCAAATAATACAAAAACACTTATATATATATAATCGATATTTTTCACACCTAACAAATATACTGTATTTCCAGGATGGTTGCATGATATGTTCCAACTGTGATTTCCATGTTTTCCAACTTGTGATGCTCGCCATGGGCGGCCGACGCGGCTGGGAGCAGCATCCATGGTGGCTGGTCAAAAATGGTGGATGTTGGTTCAGTCGGAGACATGGGAGTTTCTTACAATGGAAGACCCCAACACCATGGGTTTCAACACTAAAAATGGTTTCATAGAACTGTAATTTAAGGAGGATTTGTGGGGGCCCTTTTTAGGAGACCTTCAAATGGTACTGTGGGTATTTGTTTCTTGATTATCAATACTGTTCAATTGAGTTAGATCTTCAAAATAGTGATATTTCCGAATATCTCAATGAAGTGTGCAGTGCATGTTCATTTTGGAGTATTTAAACCCAAGGAATTTTACTTGTTGATTTTTCATGATGCATATGACCCTGTAGGAATATGGAAAATCTGAATTTATGATTGGAAACACAATTTGATAAATCTTGTGTGTTTTTTTCCGATTCAAGAAGAGGAGCAGGACTAGAGCAACTCAATCCTCGGCTTGCGGTTGAACATGGAGCCAGAGAGGGCCATGGCACCTCTAATCCCATCGATGATGGATGATGGATGATGGTGGATCGT
This sequence comes from Cladocopium goreaui, assembly GCA_947184155.2. Taxonomy (NCBI): domain Eukaryota; class Dinophyceae; order Suessiales; family Symbiodiniaceae; genus Cladocopium; species Cladocopium goreaui. The sequence continues at coordinate 322,312 of CAMXCT020000058.1, read as the reverse complement.
GAAGACGTTTGAAGATATTGGATCAGATGGCATTTAGATGGCATTTAGATGGCAGTTTGTCAGTTGGATCCATTGCTGAACATCGATGTGTAGGATACCCTGCAGCTTTGGTGCCTGGGTGTTGGAGCAGGCCAAATGGGTCTCAAAATAGCGTAGAAAAACGTCCATTGAACAATTCCAAGAGTTCCATTCCTGGCCAACATCATGGAAAGATGATTACGCCATGGCCAGGGGGTAATTCCCCAAAACCACCTCGCTTCAGGCTGTTTGCGATGATGACCAGCGTCAAATCTCGTTGTTTTTTCAGCATTTACCAGATGTTTTTTGGTCACATCAAATCACATCAAGTCAAATGAAATTGATTGTGCCTCATGTCTATCCTTGTTCCATTTTATTCCTATCAATTATAAACAATAATGTGGGTAAAACAATAATAAACCACCGATTTGGGAATGGTTTATACAACCCATTAAGAAAAATGGTGATTTGGGGGATGGTCTATTTTTGTTTTACCCACATTAAGATTAAACAGTTTTTTTCTGTGCCAAGGTACGGCTATGGCTTGCCCTATGTCAGTTGGTCTCTGCCGTCTCTGCGAACTGCGGATCTCTCTACGAAAGTCGGGCAGCGATGTGGCGATCCATGTCCCAGGCCAGAAAATTGTGGTGTCTATCTATCTACCTGTTTGTGTTTGTAATCTATCTATCTATAGAGATTTACTGCTATTATATAGGTATATTTATTGCTATCTATGTCTATCTACCTGATTAATATTCTATGTCTATCTATAGGCATTTGGGGTACCCCCATATGTGGAAAATGGATGATTTGGGGATACCCCTATTTCAGGAAACCCACATTTATTGCTGTTCATATAATGCGATTTAGCTATCTAGCTATGTATCTTTCTATCCCAGTTAGGTTGGTGAAGTTCCACACGTATGCACCATATTCTTGTGTACCATCCAAGTTAAAACGGTGATCCTGTAGTTGCTGATCGCATAGTAGGAATGATTCAAGTTTTTGGGCACCCATCACTCATTACCTTGGAAGAACATGCAAGACTTGCTGCGTTTTGTATTGAGGTTTCAAAGAGGCCATGGGTTGGTTTATGGACAAAATTAGTGGAAACCGTGGTTTTTAAAACCTCAGTCCCAAGAAAAGGGGGTCCTGTAATCTTCCCTTCTGAGAGGCTACAGTACAAGATTGGCCTTTGTCCAAGAAGAATGTGTCCAAATGATGCATCTCCAAGCGGTGAAATCACTACTGTATGCACTTGTGGTATCTTGTTGTATGTCTTGGTGCCAGGGGTGTCATGATTGGGATCCAAAATCCAGGGAGTCCCGCCTTTTCCTAACCAGCCGGCATGGTGTGCTTCTTTTTCTAGGCCATGTCTGTCTACACCCCAGTGAAGCATCGCCCGGAGTGGTATTGGAAGGAGATCTTTGAAAGGCGTCAGATCGAGCCTCCCGGCCATTCCGGCTATGAGGACCCAAGATCTGTGGCGTGCTTTGAAAAGGAAATGGAGAGAGGGCAAATTTTGGTGTCAAAGACATGTCTCCCGAAAATGTCTTCCAAATTTTGGCGTATCAGCAATTAGGGGCTTACTACTCTGGGCTTGTCAACTAGGTAGTAATGAATCTGATTCGTGGTTTCAAAATGTTTCAATGTGCTTCAACTATTTTGAATTGTCCATCTCAACAACCGGAACTGATTTTCCCCCCACTTCAGGGTATACTGTATATAGCAACCCCAAAAAAAGATAAGTTATGTAGCTGACATTAGCTGACTACTTATCTTTGGAATTTTCTCACTTCTATCCTTTTTTGGGGGGTTGAAGCCGTTGAAGCCCCCCATGGCTTTCCGGCCAGGAGACCTGGTTGGATTTACTCTTCGGGCAGGCCCACGATGAAAGCCTGGCATGCCAGGTGAATGAGGGCCGCCACTGGGACCCTTGCCGCGTTGTGGGGGGATCGGGGGGATCGGGGTAGATTTCACCTACCAAAAAAGCAAAGGGATATCGAAAAGAGTCTAAAACCCATTAAAATCCTATACTAAAGAAGTGTGATGAATGAATTGTTGATCGTTTTTTGGGCTGGCTAGACAGTAAACCTTGAGGAAGTTAAGTTATAGATTTTTTTGGTTCAAGGCCCCAATATATATATATATATTTACATTGCTTCAATGTACGTATATAGATACACACACGCACTAGCCAACTAAAAGCAATGCAGGGTATCCAAGATTGTCGATGATTTGGCTGCGTCCAATGCCGTATCACCCAACTGCTGGCCATTAAAATGGGGAAGTGATTCTAAGCGTTTTCATTTGTTGGGCAAAGCCAAATTGGTAAGGTGTCATCTGGATGTGGGTCAAAATGGAAGACCTAGGGGACCACAGATGTTAGTCTAGTCTAGTTTACTATTAACCATCCAATTATTGGGGTACCTAATTTTGACCCATACCCATCTAGAGTTTGGCAATGGTTGCCTTCACTTTCCTTGAAGGAAGTGATTGGGCATGATTGAGCGAAATATTTGGTCATGGACTTTGGGTGACCAAGCTATAATCTAAGGAACTCGAACTTGACGTGCAAAAGCTCTATGACGCAGTTCGTATTTCTGACAGACCTTCTTTCATGAAGCTTTGCATGCATTTGCTTTTCTGCTTTCACCATTCTCCTCCCGTGCCGGCGATTATCTGATTATCCTCAATACCCTTACTGTAATGGGTTTGTGCTGAATCAATGAGTGGATACTGCCAAACTCTGACCCAAAGACTATGACCCAAAAACACCACGTCACGAGGACTAAGGGAATCACGAGACATGTGTGTTGTGATTCTCCGATTCAATAAGAATGAGCTCTCGCACACGTGTATAATCGTGTATACATACATTCAAAACCATACAAATAGATATACAGTATGGAATATTATATTACAATATATTTTTACGGCCAGACGCCTTGTGTTGCCCGGAGATTTACAGGGACGTTCCCGGCATGTTGGTGATGATGATGATGATGATGATGATTGAAGGTCTTCAATGGATGTAAGAGGTTAACGGAGTTGGGAGAATTAAACCCTTATTGAAGATCTTCAATGAATGTAAGAGTTTAACGGGGGTGGGAGAATTAAACCCTTATTGAAGAATCTTCAATGAATGTAGAAGTTTAACGGGGGTGGGAGAATTAAACCCTTATTGAAGAATCTTCAATGAATGTAGAAGTTTAACGGGGGTGGGAGAATTTATATGAGATGTATAGTGTGAACAAAAAATCTTTGTAATTTACGCTATTCTGGGCTTGGGCAACACACGGTGTCTGTGGGTATTTTTACCAGTACTGCCAGGCCGTACCGCGGAAGTTTCGATAACTATTTAAAGAACAAAGGAACAACCATGTTCACGATTGCTCACAACTTCTCATGATTTTCCACGCACCTTCTGGGTCTTAGATGGTCTTAGGGTATTTTATGGATCCTACTCACGAAAACTCGCAAAAACTCACCCTTTCGATATCTCACCACAATGGGACCTTTGGATTGCTGTCAGGGCCTTTTGGGGGCCGAATTTTCCAACATAACATAACCCAACTTTTTTGTTTTTAGTCCAATAGAATAGTTCCCCAAACAGTGTGGCCACACTGAGGGGTTCTTACCGTTTCAGTTAAGGCCCGGTGTTAAATTGAGGTGGTATCATCTGTGTCCGGCCAATTCCCTGCAAATTTTCACACAAAATGGCTCTTGTGAAATGTTCATGTGTATTTCGACCGCGCAGGCTCCCGCAAAACGAGACATCTCATACAGAATTTTACCAAAGGACCTCTTTGAGGGAGCTTGTACAGAGATCTTGCTAAGAGACCTCTTACGGAGATCTTGTGAATAGATCTTTGCTAAGAGACCCCTTACAGAGATCTTGCTAAGCGGTCTCTTACATAAACGTTGCCAAGCATGCTTTTATAGAGAGCGTGTACAGAGATCTCATAAAGAGATCTTGCCGAGATTTTTCTTATAGATATCTTGTCCAGAGGTCTTGCCAAGAGACATCTTTAAAGAGATCTGGGCAGAGAGAGCTTTTTGAGATCTTGTTCTGAGATCTTGCCAGGAGGCCTCTTATAGAGATCTTGTACAGAGACCTGGTGAAGAGAGCAGCGATCTTGCTCAGGGATCTTTTATATTCTTATAGGGAGCTTGAACAGAGACCTTACTTTGAGGTCCCTGACAGAGATCTTGTGTGGAAATTTTCTTCTAGAGAGATCTCTTCAAGTGTCTTGCCAAGAGACCTCTTATAGAGATCTTGTACAGAGACATTGCATAGGGAGATGTTGCAGAGATCTTGCCAAGCGGTCTCTTAAATAAATGTTGCCAAGAAAGCTTTTATAGAGAGCTTGTACAAAGATCTCATAAAGAGATCTTGCCGAGATATCTCTCATAGATATCTTGTCCAAAGGTCTTGCCAAGAGACCTCTTAAAGAGATCTGGGCAGAGAGAGCTCTTATAGAGATCTTGTACAGAGATCTTGCCAGGAGACCTCTTATGGAGATCTTGTGCAGAGACCTGGTGTCGAGAGCATAGCTCTTCCTCCGAGATTATTTCTAGATAGCTTGAACAGAGATCTTCCTTTGAGATCCCTTACAAGGATCTTCTGTGGAGATCCCCAATAGGCACCTTGTAAAGATAGCCTTACACAGGGATCTTGCACAGCAGCTTCTACAGAGAACCTCTTCATACAGAGATCTTCACAAAGGGCGCTTGCAGAATCTGACCTGGTATCTTTTTTTCCCACTCTTCGGGTCGCTCTTGTCCTGCTAGCTTGCAGCCACTGATGATTATAGGTCCTTTCCACCTTCCCCTTTAGAATCCTTTTGATTCCACCTTCCACTGTGAAAGATACGCTGGCTGAACACAGCTCCGTCTACGTGCCAGCACCAGAGGCGACGCGAGTCGTGGAGCTTCTGCTTGCTTTAGGACAGGTGCCTCAGGATAGCTGTAGCGAGTTCAAGCGGGTCTGTTCTGAACATGACCCATGTCCGCGGCATCGCGACAAGCCAGCCACCGTTTGACCTTCTGCTGCCGCCGCCAGCTGACCAGCAGCTGCCGCGGCATCGCGCACTGCCACTCACACTGATGCGCCTCTTTGGGAATAAAAAACTGCGGCTGCATAGCTCCGTTCCGTGACAACACATGAAAACCCCACTGGATTCATGTCTCCTCTTCTGTTTCTCCTCCCTTGACATTACCCTGCATGTCCTTAAGCACACTGTTTGGGGTCTCTTGCCGGGAGAATATTAAAGAAATTTAAAGAGTACATGTACCTTCTGGGGCCACGTCTACGGATGTAGCTATGTCCAATAGATTTTCATGGCAAATCTAAAGCATGAAATCTTGTTTTTGTATACGCATAAATTTTCATAATTTATGTAATTACATCAGATTCTACGGTATATTAATATCGCAATTGATTTTTACATATCAAAAATCCATCCACCCCTAGGGCCCTAGGATCCGTGCCGCAAATGCTTTCAACATCGCCCTCCCGACGCAGCGTTCCGAGCTGCCGCAGCACTTGCGGCTCTGCCTCTGCGTCCCCGCGACGTGCACGGCGGAGGAGGTGGTCGAGACGGTCTTTGCGGCGCAGTTCGCCGTGGAGTTCATGGGGGACGAGCCAAAGAGCGCCTGGATTTTCTATGAAAAATGATGAAAATTGAGGATCTAGTTCTGGAAAAATAGGAGTTAGATGACTAAATGATCTAAGTGCGATATGATGGAATTTCGATGAATTTAGCACGAAATGAGAATGATTTAGCCCTGAGAAAAATGTCATGAGGCTATAGTCTTGTTGGGGATATTTCATGACGTATATAATGGGATATGTATATATATATGATATATATATATATATATGGTGTATATATATATGGTGTATATATATATACACTATATATATATATTTATATTATACATATCCAAACATGATTCATGATGGGATGATGGATGATGGGTGTGTCCCTAAATTGTTGATAGCCAAAAACACAATTTTAGTGGCAGAATTTCTGAGTTGAATAGTTGTTGAGTTTGAAGTACCATGGATGATGCGTGTTGAGATTGTCAATTCACACAAATCTACAGATCAATGGCATTTCCAATATGAAGGAGCGCCTGGTTGTTAGATTTCAAATTGAACAACATCAGCATCACCAAAACATCACCTTGAAGATGACAAGACCGTCTCAGGATGATGTGTAAAACCCCCATTCCATGGGATGTTTGACAAACCCGTTTAGCACGGAATGATTCTATGTCCATTATATGTCCTTGCTTTGGGGTTGAAATGGAGGATGGTGCATGTCCATTCCATGTACAATCTTTTGAGTTCAAATTGCTCAAACATCGCGTGAAAATAGTGCTGAAAAATGAAATAGTCGGCCGCCCCACGAAATGGTGGTGTTGCTGGAGGAAATACTTGGGAAACCCTGTGTGAGGGAGGCTTATGTTGTCTCCTTTGCTTTTTCGGCAGGGGTTCCTCCTACAATGAGTTCGACTTGGAACAATAGTAAATGTTTGCTCTCATGTTCATGTGCCAAACTGCCAAAAGTAGGGAGGGGGTGTCGCTCATTTGGCTATGGGTCAAAACGTACAATACCACATTGGGGGGATGAACATCAACAAATCCCAGCTATTGATGTGAACAGAAGGGGATTCCATGGTTTTTGACCCAGACCCATTTGAGCACCTAGACTTTGTTGAGCACCTGATGATTCTGGAAACTTCACCTCAGGCATGCTGAATGGCAAAAGCTTTCGAGATGTGGTGGAAATCTCTGAGTTGAGGGCATCATGGCAGCCATGATGATGCCATGATGTTGAAGACCAACATGTTTCTGACTGGTTTTGGGAAAATCATGGAACATCGTAAATACCGGTATTTCATCATCGCACGGATCACCCTGCGGCCCAGTCTTTTAGGTTTAGCGGGATAGGCGTGGGTGGAGAGAAGTTGAGGACTGGTCAGCCATCAATCTTGACTTTGTGATTGGCGGAGTTGACAGCTGCGGGACCGCCTCCCTACACCTGAATTTGGAGAAGCACTCAGAATCTGGACCGTCAACGGATGGCAGGACTCTTTACCGAGGCATTGATCATAGCATGTCGTAGCAATAGGGCATCATAGGGCCGTGATTTTTAAGGTTCAACAGGTTGACTTAAGGACATCGTCAGAAAACCCAATGGATTTCACTCACCAAATCATCAACATGGAAAAACAGTTATGGTTTTTCTATCATGTTCCCTTGATCCTTCGACCACTTCAGAGTTAGGTGGGACGGGTTGGGGCTTCAGGGGTCACTCAGGAAGTCGCTTTCCTGACCTCCGATGTTGACTACTTCTTCACCAATAAATTGGCACACCGGGTCTTGCCTCTGAAGGCACAGGTGGAGCCTGGGCGAAAGTATTCCCGGAAAGTTTGGTTTGGTGTGGTGATTTTTTGGGGGATACACGGAGAATCATAGGCGGGAAATGGCGGGAATATGGTACCCAGCTGAAGTCAACCTGTTTACATGGTATCTTAGGTTCGTGAGTATGTGGCATGATACTGGACGCCGCTTGGTAAATTTTTGATCCTTCCCAGGGCTCACAGATCTTCAGTTGCCAAGGACGAGTACAATGCTTTAGTGCTGGCTGCCAGGGAGGCAAAAGAGAGACTGACAGGCGTTACTCCTCTGGTAGGCGCCTGTGTTCCAGCTCTGTTTAGTACTGCCTTGGCGCGAATCAAAATGGCTTTGATTCCGAACTTGACGCTGGGCGAATTTCATGGACGAGATGGTGCATGGACATGCATGGACCATTTTGGTACTTGAAAATGCCGTTGGCTAAATTGGTTGAATGGTTTGCTGTGGATGTATCTACAGTTGGACTGGTTTATAAACCAAGTTCTAACTGGGGGGTGCCATGGTGTACCAATCCACTCGTGTGTCTGGAATGAATGACACGATGAAACCTTGACCATGCTTTGTAGGAGAGAACTGTCCATATGTGCTATGGTCAAAAGATGGATCATGTTTTTTGCATTTACACCTCCGCACTTTTCTACATATCCATGTGTGGATTTCCATTATGGGATGGATGACCACAAACCATATACCATGTTTTGACCATGGCACATTCTGACCATGGCACTTATGGACTGGTTGAGGTGATATACTTTCGGTGTGCTATGGCTTGTGCACGGTGGTTTCAACTATGTTGTTCTGTCTGTCCCTGCTTAAAGCGAGCCCCAAAGTGCTAAGCAAATATGTGTTTTGAATTGGTGCCTCAAGCACCAACATGTCAGACTTCAACAGATGTGATCGTGAAATCCTGATTGTTGGTTCTACCTAGTACCAACAAGTGGACCCATGTGGATTAGAACTAACCAATAGTGACCAGGTTTACGAATGTTTAGACGTACTAATTCTGGAGGATTCCGAGGATTCCCCATTGACACAGCCCATCAAGTTTATTCCCCTGCGCCTGGTGAGGAAACTGGTGATGATTCTTTGCGATCCTCTCGGGCGATTGGAGAAGCTAGCAATGAACAGTGTGTTTTTCAGATGTTGATGCAAATGGTGGGATTATTGGATGTTATTTGGTCATTTGGTTTGTACTCAGAATCCAATTTTCTTGGGGTAGCCAAGTTTGACCCATACCAATATTGCCAATATCTGACGATAATTAATTGAATTTGTTGGGCCATGGTCAGATGCTTGATGGTGATGATCATTTCTTTAAACGGATGAACTTTCAGCTGACGACTGAAGTGTGGTCATTGCTTATTACATTGTCTTTGCTGGTAAGTAAGCTCTCGTTGTACACGGGGATATATTGATATAATATGTTTTTTTGCGGCTGCGGGATTTCTAAGATTGACCATGTATTGGTTCATCATGATTTGTTTGCTGTGTGGTTTTGTTTTGATTCAATCACAATTCTTTTTGGTTGCCTTCTTGAGCTGGAAGAAAAGTGGTTTTACCAGCCATACATTTACCATATGTTTACCATGCGTATATTTACCATTTATTTACCATCTAGTTAGATATGTATATATTATAATTTTATATACATCTATACATATTGTTAATATATATATATACATCTATACATATTGCATATATATATATATCAACTTCAACCACTGATATAAGACATTGCCTTAAAAGCTTGGCTTAGTCACGTCTCAGGAAGGGCTTCATGCACCATCACCTGTGCTTCGCAGATCTGGAAGATGCGCAACGCCAGGGCCTTGCGGCGCGGGCCTCGCGGCATGGCAGCTGCTATGAGACTCGGATGTTTTTTTGACCCAAGGAGCCTCTGGTAATTTAACATTGCTATGGAAAATGGCCCATTCTGGGTAAATTACAACAACCTCACTGCGACCTCACTCGAATCATGGTTAGTAAGGGGAATCATCCCCAAAATTGCCCAAAATAGCCTTATTTCAGATTAGTGAATTATCATAATTTGCCCAGTCCATTTATAGTTGATGTATCTATAATGAAAAGTTGGGATTTTCCATAGCAAACTGTTAGTTTACTAGGTTACTACATATGGATACATATGGTAGCCATAAGAACAAACATCTTGCCCCGTATGTTGCGTACGTTTCGCCACTTTCATGGGAACTTCGTAACTTGGAGGACTTGGAGGGTGGTCAGATTAATATAGTTAGATCATGGATAATTGCGTATATAATCGAATGGGACGTGACGGGATATGATGGGGATATAATCGAAGGAAGATTAGAAGTCAAACTTCCGACAACATGGACAGATGAAAAGCAGAGATGGGAAGAGTCAGAGAGAAGAGAAGAGTAGAAGAGAGAAGATCAGAGAAGAGAAAGAGTCAGAAGAAAGAAGATGCAGATGCGCATTTGTGGCTCCGGAGGGTCGAAAAGTAGGCTCGCTAAAGCGGCGGGTGCGGAGCCATCTGGCCAGATGAGAGATGAAAAATTGCACGCCGTTGTGGCGCGAAGCACATTTCGAAGTCAAAATGTACGAAACACCTCAAGTGAGCGTTCGTGGGTCACGCATTTTCCCCGTGTCTTTGTGAAATAGTTGCTGGATTCTTTGTTGGATTCCAAAGTGTATTTTTGCTGAAGCCCAAAGGCAACCATGCAACTCCGACCGTTTGGGAACTTCTATGCTCGTCTCCTGTAGTTTCTGAAACAACAACAACGACAACGACAACGACAACGACAACGACAACGACAACGACAACGACGACAACAACGACAACAACGACAACAACGACAACAACGACAACAACGACAACAACGACAACAACGACAACACCGACAACACCGACAACAACGACAACAACGACAACAACGACAACAACGACAACAACGACAACAACGACAACAACGACAACAACGACAACAACGACAACAACGACAACAACGACGACAACGACAGCGACAGCGACAGCGACAGCGACAGCGACAGCGACAACGACAACGACAACGACCACAACGACAACAGCAACAGCAACAGCAGCAGCAGCAGCAACAGCAACAGCAACAGCAACCCAACTCCTGGTGTCCTGGGTCATCCCAACCAGGTGCCTCTGGGTGCACACTCCTTCAAAAAACACGCCTCCAACCATCCGTCGGTCCATCAGTGGATTCGCTCTGCCATCCGTGATTCACAACAACCAGCCTCTCCTATAGGTTTCCTATTTCTGAAGCTTCCGCCACCGCCTTGCGCGGTACTACTGGTAATGGGTGTATAATGGTGCTGACATGGGTTTATAAGGGGGATAGCATGGGGATACAATGGAAATATCATGCGGGCATCATGGGGATAGCATCGGGACATGATTAACCACCGATATATCATATTTGGTGATTTGTCTACCATATTTCTGGGAAGATTGGGGGTGGATGATCCTTGCACAATTACCACATCAAATGAATCTGTTCCAACCTGGATGATGTTTTCCATATCCATCTGGTGCAACGAGGACGGGCTGAATTTCACATAGCCATGGAAAATTACCCATGAAAGTAGATGATTTACCTATGAATTCCATTTACCAGAAAGTATGTGGATCATCCCTGCTCATTTTCCACACTAAAACTGCCGCCATGGGACCCCGCATGCTTCTAAAAGACTGGTACAAGTCACGGTGGTGTCGTAGTTATGTAGTTGTTCATGTTGATACCTGGGATGATTCGATACAACCCACCAGTTCCATGGATAGATTAGAACTGCAAGAACGATCCACCAGTTGGTTTGTTTCCCAGCAAAAGGGATGCAAGTCGCCTTTGATTCTGCAACCAGTCCATTTCCCCCGTCTGATGGTCCTGAGGACAGTAGTGCGGCACTCTTGTATGAGAAAGAGGGTGAGCTGCAAAGTTTTTGGGAAGATCGACAGATTCTGGTTGCTTTCAGGCAGTTTCTTATTTTCCATCCCTGATATAGGAATATCGGAATGATGATCCTCAATTTTTGGATGTTTCATTCTGCTGTTTACATATTTTGGTGATATTACATTATAGGTTACATTCAACCACTGAATTTCATGACATGATGATCTGTGGTTCACCACCAGGATTGCACCCCACCTGCCGGCGGTGTTGCTGCGCTTCTATGAGCGCATCCTTTTCCTGCACCAGGAAGAATTGCGAAGGGCTCCAGCTGATGTGCTGCCTGGATGTCGACGTCGTGATGTCATGGTTCTGTTGGGAGATGTGGCCAAGACGTGTCAACTGAATGGAGTATATATATATATAATTATGTATATATATATATATATTATATTTTGTCATATTATAATGTTGATCATACTATATATATAAATATATTATATTATATTATATATTATGGTATTATGTATATTATACGTAATTACATATATAGATTGTATGAGCATATAGACTAGAATTATAGGATAGTACCGCTGGGATCATTGATCATTCGATTTCGATGTGTCTCCAAATATCTCTTTGGGTAAAGGGCAGTTCTTTTGGGAAGCAGCTTGTAGCAGTGGACTGCTATGAGTTGACCAAGTAAATTAAAGGTTGCCATGTATTGGATATGTCTTACACATATCAACATGTCGGGTCTAGGGTGAAGTGCTGGGTTGGGTTTTTGTAGACAACCGAGAAATGCAGCACATGACGGCTTCAAGGTTCAGTTCCCTGGCCGGTTTCCTGGGTGTCAAAGCTTTTCCCGACATCGAGTTCCCTCGCTACAACTCCATCGGCGGACACCGGACAGATTTGTGCCGCAATATGACTTTGGTACCTTTGGACGAGCGCCTGTGGGGGTCCGTTACCTGAGGGAAATTATGACTGAGTGTGTATTTGAATACTAACCTGGTCTGAAGAAACAAATATTATTCTTATTGATGATGATGTATCCCTGTTTTTTTTGATGTTGTTCAGATTCAATCTGATCGTCGGCAAAAGCATCAGGAACGGTTGGGGAACCTATAAGGTTGATTAATGTCATCTATGTAAAGATCGAGTTTCTTGAACGATAGTCCCTAAAAGGTGGAATTTATTGCATCCACTATTCATTTCGGAGGGGCTTTGTTGTGGGAATTGGATATATATATATATATATAATTTTTATATATATTTATATATATATATATCCAACCGTATCATTGGAATCATCCCACAATTCGTCTTGGGATTTATGCAGATTGATACGGACATGGATCAATATGAAATTACATCAGATTGATCTACATTCCAAAGGATGAGGTCAGTCTATATCAACCTAGCAAAATTCGCAATCATTCTTGCCCAGCACGGGACAGGCCTTGCCTTTCAACTTGTGTCCCTGAGGTAAGGGCCTTGCAGCAGAACTTGGAGGTTGGACCAATGTTGCGGATGGATCCATTTATGGCATGCGTGTTATGATGTTACATGGGGTTTCATGGGGTGTCCATAAATGGGGGTACCCCAATAGCTGGATGGTTTATAACGGACAGTCCTATTTATTTAATGGATGATTTGGGGATACCTCCATTTTAGGAAACCTCCATATGTTGTACTGTGATATGTTGTCACGGGGAAAAGTGATTTCTCAACTATAAGATTTGGGGAGTCCATAGACATGTAAATGTAAACTTGATATGTTTTTAATTAATAAAGATGGGGTTGTTGAAGATGGTGAATTCCATGACAGAAACCAATGGTTTTCTGGGGTCTGTTTATCATAAGGGACGGGAATCAATAATCCTAAAAGATTGTGTGGAAGCGAAAAAACAAAAAAACACAACTAGTTTGATGGTGATGTTCTTGCTTCAAATGCCAAGTTTGAATTTCCATGTCAGATTTCAGGCGTGCAAATCGGCGTCTCAACCTGGAGGCTCCTCATGTCCTACTTGAGGATGCCTACGGCCCAACGAAAGAAACAAAGAAAGGAAGGAAAAAGGAAACATACGCAGACAATATGTGATAATACAGGTATATAGTTTATTATAATTAGTAATATGATATAGACATTCACAATATTTATGTGTCCATACGCTTAATTAGTGTCTTATGTATTTGTTACGCAGAAAGTGATGCCACAGACTCTTCAGGCAGACTACCAGATGCAGGAAAAGATGATGCAACTGAGCAACTCGACACCAAAGCAATGCGGTATGGGAAACCATGGGACGAAGCAACTGGGTGGGTAGTCTAGTACCATTGCAAAACCAACTGGATGTTGCCGATCAGTTTAGTACTGGATGTATTAATCTAACTCATTTTATACATTTTTCACAGGCTACCTACACTGGCCATGTCCAAAGTGTGATCATCCTTCAAGGTTAGTACGAGCGATTTGGATGGGGATGGCTACGGGATTTTGTGGTGATGAGGCTGCTGTTTTCTCTGATTTTTGGCGTCATCTCTGAGAACGTAATGGAATCCAGGAGGTGGAGGGGTCATGAAAACAAAGTTCGGGGACTTACCAGCTAGCCATTTTGACTACCGGAGGTTATGTCCCCAGACTCTATTGTTGGTTACACATCCAATGATATCCTCATACAACCCCATTAAAATCACTATGTTGATTGGTAGTTATACAGTAATCCCTTCCTCCTAATACTAACCCCCCCCCTAATACAAAACACGGCAGGTAGTTTTTAGTATTAGGGGGGTATTTATTATTAGGGAACCAAATCGAAGTCATGTTAATTAATTAATTAATTAAATTTCCTTATATAACGCAATTAAAATATTGCCAAAAATGGCAGTTCGAAGCTTACCTAATACTAAATTAAAACCCTTAATACTAAAAACTATTTTTTCCGATCTCAAAATCAGTTAAATTTCCTTATATAACGCAATTAAAATATTGCCAAAAATGGCAGTTCGAAGCTTACCCCTAATACTAAATTAAAACCCTTAATACTAAAAAATATTTTTTCCGATCTCAAAATCAATTAAATTTCCTTATATAACGCAATTAAAATATTGCCAAAAATGGCAGTTCGAAGCTTACCCCTAATTGCTAGAGTAGCCAGGCAGCTTGGAGTGAGGGATTGGGACTAGGCCCCCCTAATACTAAAAACTCTAAACACCCCGGGGTGAATTAGTTTTTAGTATTAGGGGGGAGAACCCACAAATGGTAGGTTGATTTTTAAATTGTTTTTTAAAGGGGATCAATTAAAAGTCAAATTGGCCAAACTGAAATTTTCGGAAATTGGAGATGGATGCCTGTTTTTAGTATTAGGGGGACGTTTAGTATTAGGAGGAAGGGATTAATCCCAAAATAATCCCATTGAAACCCAATCTTAGCTGGTTAAACCACTATTAAAGGGCTACGCCCTCTGCCGCCGACCCCTGGACACTGGAGGGGAGTGAGATGCACCAAGAGAAGCTCCGGGCCAAGCAGCCGAAACAGCAGGGCCCTGAAGGACGGACCGGGCCTGCGGGCCGCGGCCCCCACTGCCTAACGTTGCTTTCTGAACCGACAAGAAAACTAGCTCTCTGAGCTGTCTTCCAGCCGCGAAGGCTCACAAACGGCGCCTTCGCCACACCGAAACAGCAGGGCCCTGAAGGACGGACCGGGCCTGCGGGCTACGGCCCCCAGTGCCTAACGTTGCTTTCTGAACCGACAAGAAAACTAGCTCTCTGAGCTGTCTGTCTTCCAGCCGCGAAGGCTCACAAACGGCGCCTTCGCCACACAGAAACAGCAGGGCCCTGAAGGACGGACCGGGCCTGCGGGCCACGGCCCCCAGTGCCTAACGTTGCTTTCTGAACCGACAAGAAAACTAGCTCTCTGAGCTGTCTTCCAGCCGCCAAGGCTCACAAACGGCGCCTTCGCCACACCGAAACAGCAGGGCCCCACCGGGCCTGCGGGCCACGTTGCTTTCTGAACCGACAAGAAAACTAGCTCTCTGAGCTGTCTTCCAGCCGCGAAGGCTCACAAACGGCGCCTTCGCCACACAGAAACAGCAGGGCCCTGAAGGACGGACCGGGCCTGCGGGCCACGGCCCCCAGTGCCTAACGTTGCTTTCTGAACCGACAAGAAAACTAGCTCTCTGAGCTGTCTTCCAGCCGCCAAGGCTCACAAATGGCGCCTTCGCCACACCGAAACAGCAGGGCCCTGAAGGACGGACCGGGCCTACGGGCCACGGCCCCCAGTGCCTAACGTTGCTTTCTGAGCCGACAAGAAAACTAGCTCTCTGAGCTGTCTGCCTTCCAGCCGCCAAGGCTCACAAACGGCGCCTTCGCCACACCGAAACAGCAGGGCCCTGAAGGACGGACCGGGCCTGCGGGCCACGGCCCCCAGTGCCTAACGTTGCTTTCTGAACCGACAAGAAAACTAGCTAGCTGTCTGACCTAAAAGGGCGCCTCCGCCACAGCCAAACAGCAGGGCCCTGAGGACCGAGCCTGCGAATTTTCTCTTTTCGCCCCTTGTTGCTAGTAAGGCCTCCTCTGACGCGCTCCCCCTGCTGGCGGCAGGGGTCGGCGGATTATTCACCATTTTTCATGGTCCCAAATAGGGAAGATCTGTGTTGTGGTACCCAAACGATCTGCTGAGGCAATCCCAATAGATCGCTGATGGCCAGACTTCGACGAAGATTGACGCGATGTCATGACATCGATCGCGTGAAGGTCACCTACTGTCCACGACGCAGCGCGTGTGACGGCACCGATGGTCGTATGGAGGTTTCCATACTCATGGGGGTACCCCAAAATTGAATAAAATTCATGGTTTATTTATATTGGAAAAAATGAGATATATAAAATGGATGAATTTGGGGGTACTCCCATTTTAGGAAACCGGCGTATATTTTCGATGATTTTGGATGTGAATCGGAGGAGGTTTATATAAGTCTCAACTAGCTGATGATATTGGTTGGGACATTGAAACAGGCTGAAGCACTTTCTCATTGTCTCATTGTAATGCACATCCAAGCACACAGGTTTTAACTTTCCGCTGCCAAAGAAGCAGAAATTGTTTAAATTCCACAGTCGGCAGATCTGAGTGTCCAAAATGAATCACCTTTCAAGGATTAATCAAAAGGGGCCATGGGCGTAAAGGAAAGAGTAGAGATTGGTCCTGAGTTCCTATTGATTCCCATCAACTTTTACTGATTCCTTTGGAGTTCGGGTTTGGTACTTGCTGATTTGGACCCAGGAAACTCAATGGATACCTTCTCATCAACTGTAGATATTAGGTGATTGATAAAGTCGATGAATTACAGTTTTACTGATTAGTGCTTATTACTTACCCAAAGTAAATAAATCAGATATTCACTGGATAGCAGCTCCAAGAACCAAATATTCCCGCTGTTTTTGCCCTTCCAAAAAGGTTTTGTTTCTGTGGTTTAAGCCAATTTGTCTTCCTGAGTTTGACATTAAGACATGTCAAACCCAGACGTTTTTTGTGTCCCTTCCAACTTTTGGTGTGTCCGAAAATGGGGGAGAGGTGGCAAAATCCAATAGGTCATCATGATTTTTTCCCCATTCAATTGGCCATTTTGGGGTGTGCCCAATTTCCAGACCAACTCCTTTTTTAGCCAGCGAAATATCCTCATCCTTCGGTGGTTTCGCGTGTTTCTAGGACACGGCATCCTTAGAGGATCGCGAGGTTAGAATGGCTGCGTTTCTTGGGGATCACGGAGAGTCATGAATCTCATTGGTCCTCAACTGGATATAAGATTTGTTTGGCATTGTTTTCCAACGGCTTTATGGCAAATAAATTAGGTAAGCAATGCTGAAATCTAAATAATATGGCAAATAAATGCAAATTTAGATTTCTGATATTCTAGGTAAAAGTGGAGGTGTAGCCAACCATTTACAATGGTTTATTGCCGGTTGGTGATTTTCATCCATCTGGAGAAATTCCAACGATCTCACTGTGACGTCGCTGGAGTGATGTTTAGTAACTGTAGATGTAACCATCGCACAATAGTTTTCTTTCAATTCGGTGAATTAGTATACTTGTTCCATCTTTATCCATATCAATGCCTACTTAGTAACTTTGCAAGATGCTACTCCATCGACTGGTTTTTTCCTCATGTGTGAAGTCAAGTTTTCTACCAGCAATTCTTTCATATTTGTCAGTCGTACATTTATCCACCAGTTGTGGGGACTACGGTAGGGTTATTCTGCCTATAGATGCCTGTACTGTAGTCATTTAGGGTGATGGACATGGCCAAATTGTTATCAATTGTTTGGGTTTAGTTATATTATGTGTGATGTCTTTACTCAAACATGGCAATGGAACATCACCCATGTAGAGGTGAATGTCCCTTGGGGATTTTGCACCATCTTGGATAGCCAGTGAGGGACTTGATCACAACTTGAGCTTAGGGCCTCATGCAAAACTGCTGGGAATGGACACAGCCCTCATGGATTTGGAAGATGCCTCTCATAGTTGGGCATTGGATTTCTTAGCATTCCCGAAAATTCGGTGGAAAATCAGCTCAAATCAGCTAAAATCAACCCATTTTCCCATTTTGGACCAGATCTTCCATGCATTTCGCATCCCGATTCCAGGTGCAGCGCATCTTGGACGAAGCGGAAGAGAAGTTCCTTGGGATCGAAGGGTCGGATCTGGACAGGCGGCGTTGTGAAAAAATCGGATCTCAATGGATTTACCTGGTCAATTCACCTATCTTTAGTGGAAAATCCGGTGACCAATGGTGACCAATGATCCAAGTTGGACATAATCAACCAATCTCAACAGTTTGACCCTGAACATCACCGATTGTTAGTTGAAACTCACCTGAACCAACCTCGATGACTGCCAGGGTCGAACTGTTAATTTACTGGAGGGCAAAATCATGCCATGACTTGCAAGAAGTGGTGAAAATTGCCGAAACAAAACCATGGTTTCGTAGGGGGTGTTGAATATGAACAGGGGAAGGGATGATGATTTATTTTCATGGGTGTTCAACTATCAAACATATATGGATAAATTGAGAAGATTGTTTGATCATCTCAAATATGGTGCCTATTAGCATGTGCAACATTTATGATCATTTAATAGGCACTATCAATCCTATAGGTTAAACTATGGTTTTTTTTAAAAAAAAGCGGTGCCTATGATTTTGCTACCTGGTGATCTTTTTTCAAAGCCTCACCTGGAAGGATGACATTTGATGACATCGTGACGTTGGCCCTTGTGATGGCTCTGTCAAAGAGATTCAAATCTTGGGTTTGACATAAACTGATATGCATCCCAGTTCGTAGGTGGTTAATAGCCATGGTTAGTTTATTCAGTTATAGTCGGGATTATTTGTCAAACACTTATAATTCTTGGGTCCTGCACGAGTCCAAGTATGATATCATGATGATATCCCCCTACTAAAAACGCTAAAAATGCAGTTCTGGATTCAGGTACATGCATTTTGCAAATTAAACAAATAAAAGCAATTACCACATAACACAAACAGCTACATAGCACAGACACATAACATAACATAAATACATAATTGATTTTATCTTGGCCTCGACCTGCTTCAGTTCCAAGGTGGAACGAGGACGAAGAAGCGAAATTCCAGCTGGAGCTAAGGCTTGGTTAAGCTGACCATGTTGATGTTGTTGTTGTTGGTTGTTGGTTGTTGGTTGTTGGTTGTTGGTTGTTGGTTGTTGGTTGATGGTTGTTGGTTGTTGGTTGTTGGTTGTTGGCTGTTGGCTGTTGGCTGTTGGCTGTTGGCTGTTGGTTGTTGGTTGTTGGTTGTTGGTTGTTGGTTGTTGGTTGTTGTTGTTGTTGTTTGTTGTTTGTTGTTTGTTGTTGTTTGTTGTTGTTACCATCGTTGTTGTCGTTGTTGTTGTTGTTTGTTGTTGTTTGTTGTTGTTACCATCGTTGTTGTCGTTGTTGTTGTTGTTGTTGTTTGTTGTTGTTGTTTGTTTTTGTTTGTTGTTGATTGTTGTTGTTTGTTGTTGTTTGTTGTTGTTTGTTGTTGTTTGTTGTTGTTTGTTGTTGTTTCTGGTTGTTTGTGGTTGTGGTTGTGGTTGTGGTTGTTGTTGTTGTTGTTGTTTTTTGTTGTTGTTTGCTGTTGTTTGTTCTTGTTTGTTGTTGTTTGCTGTTGTTTGTTCTTGTTTGTTCTTGTTTGTTCTTGTTTGTTCTTGTTTGTTCTTGTTTGTTTTTGGTTGTGGTTGTGGTTCTGGTTGTGGTTGTGGTTCTGGTTGTGGTTGTTGTTGTTGTTGTTGTTGTTGTGTTGTTGTTGTTGGTTGTTGTTGTTGTTGTTCTGTTTTTGTTGTTGTTGCTGTTGCTGTTGCTGTTGCTGTTGTTTTTGTTGTTGGTTTTTTGTTTTTGTTGTTGGTTGTTGCTGTTGTGCTGTTTTTGTTGTTGTTGCTGTTGTTGCTGTTGTTGTTGTTGCTGTTGTTGTTGTTGTGGTTGTTGTTGTTTGATGTTGTGTGTTGCTGTATGTTGTTGTTTCTTGTCGTTGATGTTGTCGATGTTGTTTTTTGTTGTTGATTGTGGTTGTTTTTTGCTGTTTGTTGTTGCTGTTGTTGTTGTTGTTGTGTTGTTGTTGTTGTTGTTTTTTTTCTGTTGTTGTTGTTGTTGTTGTTGTTGATGTGCTGCTGTTGTTGCTGTTGTTGTTGTTGCTGCTGCTGTTGTTGTTGTTGCTGTGCAGTTGTTGTTCTTTCTGCTGCTGTTGTTCTTTCTGCTGCTGTTGTTGTTGTTGTGCTGTTGTTGTTGTTGCTGCTGTTGTTGTTGCTGTTGTTGTTGCTGTTGTTGTTGCTGTTGTCGTCGTTGTTGTTGTTGTTGTTATGTTGTTGTTGTTGCTGTTGTTGTTGTTGCTGCTGTTGTTGGTGTTGTTGCTGTTGTTGTTGTTGCTGCTGTGTTGTTGTTGATGATGTTGTTGTTGTTGTTGTTAGTTGTTGTTAGTTGTTGTTAGTTGTTGTTGTTGTTGTTGGTGTTGTTGTTGTTAGTTGTTGTTAGTTGTTGTTTGTTGTTGTTTGTTGTTGTTTGTTGTTGTTTGTTGTTGTTTGTTGTTGTTGTTGTTGTTTGTTTTTTTGTTTTTTTTTTTTGTTTTGTTTTTGTTGTTTGGTTGTTGTTGTTGTTTGTTGTTGTTTGTTGTTGTTTGTTGTTGTTTGTTGTTGTTTGTTGTTGTTTGTTGTTGTTTGTTGTTGTTTGTTGTGGTTTTTGTTGTTTGTTGTTGTTTGTTGTTGTTTGTTGTTGTTTGTTGTTGTTTTTGTTGTTGTTTGTTGTTGTTTGTTTGTTGTTGTTTGTTGTTGTGTTGTTGTTTGTTGTTGTTTGTGGTTGTGGTTGTGGTTGTGGTTGTGGTTGTGGTGGTTGTGGTTGTGGTTGTTGTTGTTGTTGTTGTTTGTTGTTGTTTGCTGTTGTTTGTTGTTGTTTGTTGTTGTTGGTTGTTGTTTGTTGTTGTTTGTTCTTGTTTGTTGTTGTTTGTTGTTGTTTGTGGTTGTTTGTGGTTGTGGTTGTGGTTCTGGTTGTGGTTGTGGTTGTTGTTGTTGTTGTTGTGGTTGTTGTTGTTGTTGTTGTTGTTGGTTGGTGTTGTTGTTGTTGTTGTCGTTGGTTGTTGGTTGCTGGCTGTTTGTTGTTTGTTGTTTGCTGTTTGCTGTTTGTTGTTTGCTGTTTGTTGTTTGTTGTTTGTTGTTTGTTGTGGTTGTTGTTGTTGTTGTTGGTTGGTTGGTTGGTTGGTTGGCTGGCTGGCTGGTTGGTTGGTTGGGTGGGTGGCTGGCTGGCTGGCTGGCTGGTTGGGTGGTTGGTTGGTTGGTTGGTTGGTTGGTTGGTTGTTGTTGTTGTTGTTGTTTGTCGTTCATGGTGGTGGTGATATTGGTGTTGTTGTTGGTGTTGAATTTTGTGCTGGTGTTGGTGTTGAAGTTTGTGTTGTTGTTGTTGTTGATGTTGTTGTTGTTGTTGTTGCCCTTGTTGTCCTTTTTGTCCTTGTTGTTGATGATGCTGTTGCTGTTGCTGTTGTTGTCATCATTGGTGATGTTGATGATGTCGGTGTTGGTGTTGTTATTTTTGTCGTGGTTGTTGTTGTTGTTGTTGTTGTTTTTTGCTGCCATTGTCGTTGTTGTTGTTGTTGCTGTTGCTGTTGTTGTTTGTTGCTGTTGATGTTGTGGCTGTTATTGTTGTTGTTGCTGTTGTTGTTATTGTTGTTGCTGTTGTTGTTGTTGTTGTTGTTGTTGTTGTTGTTTTTGCTGTTGTTGTTGTTTGTTGTCGTTGATGTTGTTGCTGTTGTTGTTGTCTTTGTTGTTGCTGTTATTGTTGTTGTCGTTGTGATGTTGTTACTGTTATTGCTGTTGTCGTTGTTGTTGTTGTTGTTGTTGTTGTCGTTGTTGTTGGTGTTGTTGTTATTGGTGGTGGTGGTGGTGGTGGAGGTGTTGATGGTGGTCGTGGTGCTGTTACTGTTACTGTTACTGTTACTGTTACTGTTGTTGTTGCTGTTGATGTTGGTGTGTTGGTGTTGGTGTTGTTGGTGTTGATGTCGGTGTTGGTGTTAATGTTCATGATGTTGTTGTTGTTGTTGTTTTATTATTGTTGTTGTTCTTGTTGGTGGTGTTGTTGGTGGTGGTGGTGATGTTGCTAGTGGTGCTAGTAGCGTTAGTGGTCTTAGTGGTCTTAGTGGTCTTAGTTGTGTTAGTTGTGTTGGAGTTTTGGTGTTGTTGGTGTTGTTGGTGTTGGTGTTGTTGGTGGTGTTGGTGTTGGTGTTGGTGTTGGTGTTAGTATTGGTATTGGTGTTGGTGTTGGTGTTGGTGTTGGTGTTGTTGGTGCTGTTACTGTTACTGTTACTCTTACTGTTGCTGTTGGTGTGTTGTTGTGTTGGTGTGTTGGTGTTGGTGTTGTTGCTGTTGTTGTCGTCGTTGTTGTGGTTGTTGTGAGTTTCTCTCCAAGAGATAAGGCAGATCATCAGGGAAATCCTATTAATGTGGTAAACCCAATGCTGTACACCATCCCCAAGTCATCCCCATTTTCATTTATGGCTGGGATTTAAACCGTTTGGGAAGCAGAGAGCAATATGAAATCATACAAGATGAATGAAAACGTTGGATCAAAGAGTTTCATGCCACCTTGAGAACAACCATCAAGTGTCAGAGAACAAAAGTTGTCTGCTTTGGAGAGATATCTAATTTTTCACTGCTCTCGTAACGCTGGACATGCAGTCGCAAAACTCCCAAGATGCTCTAGATGCCAATTGATACTTCCTCACCTTCGCCCGCTACGCTTCCACACTCCCCATAAGCACAACTTTCCGAACAACTTGAGGACCCCCAGCTACTAGTTGGTTTACTTTCACTCATCCCAAAGTAGATATATCCACCATAGACCCAACACTTAACCAAGTTACTTCCCTTGGGACTGGGGGCTCCCCACCTACCTTTGTTCAGCCGAAAGACACCGTTCCGGCGTCACCAGATACGCTGCAGCAAATCTCCTGGAACAGACGGACCTGAACCTGGTGGAGCTAGGTGCGGAGGGGATGAGGATCTCACAGCGGAGCATAATTCATGTTAATTAGTACCACATTAATACCATTGTTAATTAGTAAAATTAAAATTAATATTAATTAGTAGCATAACTCATGTTATATAATTAGTATAATTCATATCAATTAGTAGCAAAACTCATGTTATATAAGTAGTATAATTCATATTTATGATAATGTTCAATATTAGTTCATCATCGATGATGGACTTTCCGGGGCAAGCCAAGGAAAGTTACGACGTTTGCCCAACTAGTTCAAGGGGATCTTAGATCTGAGCCACCAAAAAAACCGCTGGGTTCAGCCCTAAAAATGATGTTACGGTGAACAGATCCATATTCAGCAGTGACCTGGTTGCTGCCTCTGAGATTGGTTGGCCACGTCAGTATGGTGGGTGACATGGTGACATTGCTCCTTTTGCTGGTGATTGGTTGATATCAGTCACGTAAAGAAAACAACTTCCTTTGGATGATCCATCTTTCGGAAAAAAAAAACTCACAGATTTTCCACAAGAAAGAATATCAAATAGCCTCAGATGTTGCTAGGTTTCGAAGCTTTGCTCCCAGCTGGAATTTCCACCGCAGGCTTTACCTTCATACTTATCCACATTTCATATATTGGTACATATATTTCGTATATATTTCGTATATTTCATGGTAAAAACCCAGGGTGAAAACACCAGGCTACAAGGCTCCTACGGACGCGCGGCTGGCCTTGGAGCCCAAGATGGAAGAAGTGAAGGCCAGCGGACCATAGTGGACACCATGTGAATCCCATCATCCCAAATGGTTTTTAAACTGTTTTAATATGGTTTTAATATGGTTTTAATTGCGTTCTAATGGTGTTTATGAATGTTTATGATGTTTCAATCTCTATTAATAATATGTAATATTAGTAATATGTATCAATGCTTAATCGTATAATTATAGTGGTTAATGGTTGGAGACTTGATAATCCCATCCCATGTTTTACTCCTATTGTTGATGATTGATTCATCCATATTATCCCAAATCAATAATCCCTACTGTCGATGCTCAAATCCTATCAATCCCATCTGCCGTTCATATGAAACACCCCCACAAGGATGGGTGAAACCCTCTAAATAATGGCATGTTTACCACCTATCAACTGGTGCAGGATTTCGCTACCATCCACAGTATGAACATTCGCAGTCTGGAGCCGGGTACCATGTCAGAGCCAGGTTTGCTTAGCCGAAGCCGAAGAGCAGGACTATTTCAAATTGATGGACGCCGTGGATGTGAACCTGGCTCACGTTGCCCGAAAACATCCAGATTTACCCTCCGGTTGTCAGACGTTCAAGGGGAAACCCCCTATTAATGCCACGTTTGATTGCTGGAGTGTAGCTGGATTTGTTGGTGGATTTTTGGCCCAACTATATTCTATGACCTGAAGTTCTTTCTTCTACCTTAAATGGATGTAGTGGGTACTTGGGTTAAGTTGATCGTGCTTACGGAAGTCGATCGGAAACGGTGTCCCTTATGGGATTTGGGTACAAATGGGATGTATGCAGACATGCAAGCTGTTTTTTTGGCAGTGTTTTGCATGATTTTTGCTAACTTGTATGCATGTCATAGCACACACAAAATGTGATTGATATGTTGTGCTTGTGGTTGCAAAATTTTGGCTTAGATGCCGGAAAGGAAATCTGTGTTGCGGCGCCTGCAGATCTTTTGCTTGCTTGCTTGCTTGCTTGCCTGCCTGCCTGCCTGCCTGCTTGCTTGCTTGCTTGTGTAGAGCTGCTGCTGCTTAGTGCTGCTTAGTGCTGCTTAGTGCTGCTTAGTGCTGCTGTTGCTGCATAGTGCTGCTGCTACTTAGTGCTGCTGCTACTTAGTGCTGCTGCTGCCGCTTCGTGCTGCTGCCGCTTAGTGCTGCTGCTGCTACTTAGTGCTGCTGCTACTTAGTGCTGCTGCTGCCGCTTCGTGCTGCTGCTGCTGCTTGGTGCTGCTGCTGCTGCTTGGTGCTGCTGCTGCTTGGTGCTGCTGCTGCTGCTGGTGCTGCTGCTGCTGGGGGCTGGGGTTGCGGGAGCTCGCGTTGGGCTCGCGCGGGGTCGCGCAGGGCTCGCGCAGTGCTACGTTCAGATTCTGCCTAAAATTGTAAATGGTTTGTACATGGTTGGTTTCCTGTATGGTTCCTTATGAAGTTTTCCGTATTCTGTCCAACAAACATATTGTGCATGGTTGTCTTTACACATGGTAGCCTGATGGCATTCCCTGTTGAGACACATTGTGGGGGCTGACCATTTCACAGGTGTCCCATGGTGATTTCAATGATGTTTGTGAATGGCGGTGTCTGGTGGTGACGTTGCTTTTTGCCCACTACACAGAAGACATCTTCTAAACCGGTGTCCCATGGTGCTGTTCAAAAAAAAACAAAACAACCAAGAAACTGCTTCCCATCCTGGTGTCCGCAACTTGACTGCCGTTCGAAACGGTGTCCCCTTGCGGGTGTTTGACTTTACGCGAGCATGTTTGACTTAACCCGAGCACCAAGTAGTAGCCGAAGTCAGTTTAGAAGTCAAACTTCCGACAATATGGACAGATGAAAAGCAGAGATGGGAAGAGTCAGAGAGAAGAGAAGAGTAGAAGAGAGAAGATCAGAGAAGAGAAAGAATCAGAAGCGCGAAAAGGTAGGAAAGTCGCGAAACACTGTGTTTTTCCAATGATTTGTGGCTCCGGAGGGTCGAAAAGTAGGCTCGCTAAAGCGGGTGCGGAGCCAGCTGGCCAGATGAGAGATGGAAAATTGCACGCCGTTGTGGCGCGAAGCACATGTCGAACTCAAAATGTACAAAACACCTCAGCTTCGGAGCACTTTTGGAAGTTGAGATGTCGAAAAAGTGCACGCCGTTGCGGCGGGAAGCACATTTCGAACTCGAAATGTACAAAACATCGCGCCACTTTTGGACGTTGAGATGTCGAAGCCGTTCTGGCGCGAAGCACATTTCGAAGTCAAAATGTGAAAAACACCAGGGGTTCGGACCACTTTTGGACGCTCAGATGTCGTTTCGCGTGGCAGGCGCAAGGGATTGTGGACCTTGTCAAAAGTGAGCAAAATGTGAGGGTTTGTAGCATTTTCAACTACAACCACCACTACACCACACTACACTCCAATACACTACACTACAACTACAACTACACACTACACTCCACTACACTACACTACACTCAATTACACTCAATTACACTACACCACAGTACACTACATTACCTTACACTACACTAATGACATCTCACTAAGATTACATTACAATACACTACACTACACTACATTACACTACATCACACTAACTACAACTACAACTACATAAGACTACACTACACTACACTAATTACATTACACTACACTGCACTACACTACACTACACCCCATTCCACTACACTACACTACACCTCATTACACTACACCCCACTACACTACAGTACATTACACACAATTACACCACACTACATTACACCAAGCGACACTACACTACACTACACTACGCTACGCTACGCTACACTACACAAACTACAACTACACCTACAACTACAACATACTACAACTACAACTACAATACAATACATACACTACACTACACCACAGCCACAACCACAACCACAACTACAATTGACAATACATTACATAACGCTACACAACACCACAGCTACAACCACAACCACAACCACAACTACAACTACAACTACACTACACTAATTGCATTACACCACACTACACTACACTACGCTACACTACACTACACTACACCACACCATACTACACTACACTTCACTACACTACACTTCACTACACTTCACTACACTACACACTACACACTACACACCACACACCACACACCACACACCACACACCACACACCACACACCACACACCACACACCACACACCACACACTGCACACTGCACACTGCACACTGCACACTGCACACTGCACACTGCACACTGCACACTGCACACTGCACACTGCACACTGCACACTGGACACTGGACACTGCACACTGCACACTGCACACTACACTACACTACACTACACTACACACTGCACACTGCACACTACACTGCACTACACTACACTGCACTACACTACACTACACACTACACACTACACACTACACACTACACACTACACACTACACACTACACACTACACACTACACACTACACACTACACTACACTACACACTACACTACACTACACACTACACTACACACTACACTACACTACACACTACACTACACTACAATACACACTACACACTACACACTACACACTACACACTACACACTACACACTACACACTACACACTATACACTATACACTATACACTATACACTATACACTACACTACCCCACATTACATTACATTACTTTACATTAGATAAAATTACGCTACACTCATTACACCGCCACAAAGACAACTGCAACTACACTATACTAATTACACTTCACCACAACTACAACTCCACTACACTACAACTACAACTACAGCTGCGCTGCACCACACTACATCCAGCAGCTGTGGGTGAGGTGACCGACCAGGTGACTACTGCAACCATTGCAGCCACTCCAAAAAAACACAGCTCCAACCACCTTTCGGTCCATCAGTGGATTCGCCCTGCCATCCGTGATTCACAACAACCAACCTCTCCTATAGGTTTCCTATTTCTGAAACTTCCGCCACCGCCTTGTGCGGTACTACTGGTATGATGTAGTCCCAGCATGCATCACGAAAACACCGTTCGTTGTTTGAAGACACTGGGGAATGGGGTAACATCCTCACATTTGCTGTCATGTGCCATGAGGTTAGCTATTTGGCTGGAAGAAGTCACTGATACCAGAACTGTTTGCTTTCGGGATTTTAACCCTATAGGGCGACCAACTCCCTGATCAACCCGGTTTTGGCGAAGATGTCATGGAGATTAGGTTCGTTTGGCTCAAGTCATTGATTTCAACAAAAGCTGTCCCAGTTTGGAGCAACATGTGGTACACCTTTCAAGTTGAAGAGAACCCAACACTTGTTCTACCAGAGGTGATGGGAAGTGTATATATAATCGCCACCCTTTTCGTGGGGTGTAAGCATGGGGGACGTTCGCAAAATGCAAGCAACAATTTTGAGCCCTTCGTATTTTTTCCCGATGGGGAAGGCTATATGTATATAAACCCCTCCTACGTCAAAAACCGTGCCCCGGAAGATTTTTACATTTGGGGAAGTTGAAAGTCCGCAAGAGATATGTCACCCCGTACCCCCCTCCGAACCCCCCTCCCCGTACTCTACGGATAGGGGGGGCGGGGGGAGGTAAAAATTGTTAAATGTCAGCAGGCAGTTTGTAAACTGTTTGTGAGGTGTCTTTGTGGGGATGTAATCAACCTATGTCTGAGGTCCATAGTTCCTTGCAGAAAGTGTTCGAAAAAGAAAGTAAAACTAAGATAGAAAATGTAACCATCCTACACCTGAGGCCTATAATTCCTTGCAGAACGTGCTCAAAAAAGAAGGTGGAGATAAGATAGAATCATGTAACCATTCTACACCTGAGGTGTTTAATTCCTTGCAGAAATTGCTTAAAAAGAAGGTAAAAATGAGATAGACAAATGTAACCATACTACACCTGAGGCATCCTGAGGCCTATAATTCCTGGCAGAAAGTGCTTAAAAAAGAAAGTAAATATAAGATTTAAAAAACACCATCCTATACATAAGGTCCATAGTTCCTTGCAGAAAGTGTTTGAAAAAGAAGGTAAAGCCAAGATTGAAAAATGTAACCATCCTACACCTCAGGTTCCACAGTTCCTTTCAGAATCAACATGACACATGTGTAGATTGTCATTGTATTATGGTTGGAGGGTCATAAGGGTGGGCTAGATAGGAACCGTGGCAGAAGGGTGTTTAAGTTCGATCATGTGGGTACATAAAGGGGGTTTACCATGGGGACCCCATAAAGGTTCATTTGAGGTCCATTTGAGGTCCATTTGAGATCTTTATTCGTATTCTATTGTTTTTCCATAGGTAGGATGTAAATTTGAAGACCTTCAACATCTAATTTTACATTTATTTATTATTTGAAGTTCAAGGATTGTCCAATAATTTGCAAGGAATAATATACCTTGTATACCTCTATGTTACATGTGGACATGGAAAAAAAGGTGCAGAAAAAGTGTGGAATGTATTGGAAATACCAAGCAATTGGGGTCCTACAAACTTTCAGTTTGCATTTTTGATTTTCTGCAATTCTGCAGCTATTCGCAGACCTTCACACTACAATTTTACATGTGTTTTCATTTTCTTGTTTTTTTCAAAAATGCAATCGGACATTTTGAACGCTCCCCTGCGTTTTTTTAAGAAAGTAAATGAAATCCCGTAAAGAGTGAGGGGACCTACTAAAATGAAATCTTGCAAATAGAACGCAGTTAGAAAAATGCATGTTTGCTGACATTTACCAGGCCCCCCTCCCTCAAAAACGTCTAAATTGTGTGTTGCAATTTGGGTACGTCCCCCCCCTTAAAAGGGTAGTGATTATATATATATATATATATATCTATATATATATATATGGTTCACGTTATTTTGATTTACCCTCTGGTAGTTTCACATAACTATGGAACGCAATGGAAAATCACTATGTTGAAACGGAAAACGACCTACTGTATAAATAAGTTAAATGGGCCATCAATACCATAGCTATGTTAGCGGAGGTAGTTTAATGCGTCCTTGGACCAGAGGTTGTTGCTTCGACTGTATTCAAGTAGCTGGATCCGATTTTCTTTTGTCGGAGACTTTCGTGACCGTTGCTTTGGTCAATAGATTGGTTTACGGGAACAAAAACGAGCAACCATTGTTTCAGCATGTTTTTAACGATAACAAAGTAGAGGGGGTTCCTGTAAATTTTCCCACCAGTCCATTGATTTGGAGAGATCTTGTCGCATGCTCTGATTTTTTGGCCAGTCCTTACGCTTTGAGCTGATGAAATTGGGTTTGCGAGTCTATGGTAAGCAGGCCATGGGGGAGGGGGTTGGCCATGACCGAAGTACGGAGGTGTTTGAAAAAATGTGGAAATGGGATGAAATGATATGAAATGGGCATCTCTGAAAATGGGTTGTGTACCCTCGAAATGGCAATTTTCAGAGGGAAAATAATCAGTTGATGGGAATGTCTGTTGTTGCGGGCCGTGAAGTTGAAGAATCAGATCTTCCGGAGCTGTGAATGCTCTCGCAGAATTGGATGGAAAAAATTGCAGGGTTTACGTCTCCATTTAGTAAAAACCATCCAGCAAATCGGATTGAAATAAAGCATCCAGCAAAAAAAACCATGGACATGTCATGAAATGTCACATGTCCATTCCATGCAGAATGGGATGTACAAACCTTGATTTCCTATGATTATTTCCTTGAGATTTTCCCTTGAATCCAGTGAGTCTCAACTATAGCGCCCCAGGTGGCACCAGATGGTGCTCCCGGACCCGCAAAGCCACGGCGGGAAGGAGGCGTCACAGGTGGTGGCTACATCTTGAAGGACCTGGGGATAGGCTTTCGAAAACAAATTGGTGTGCTGGGTATGTTTATTTGCAATTTATTTGCTAGATTATTGGGGTGAGATGTGAGTGGCTTTTCGATCTGACCTGTGGGTCCTTTATGATCTTCAGTATCCATCCATATATATATATAATTATATATATATATATAATTATATATATATATACACGTAGTTGTTCTTTGCCCGTAGTTTAGTGTTACAGAATGGGCAAACGATTACGCACCTTCATTTCTGACATCCCCTCTTTTTTTTCCTCGAAAGCTGATGAGTTCGGTTAGTGAGCCTGAATTTGGGTAGGTGAACATGTGCCTGTCAAGTCGCTGCAGGAAGATAGCGAACCCTACGATGATTCGTACCAGAAACAACAGGAAGAGAAGTGGAAGAACCTCCGCAAAAAGGCGGAGAAGATGTATGGTCGCAACTAGCGGCACCAAAGCCTAATAAAATGGCAGGTTACCCTCTGGTGTCATGAAGCATGGCTGGCAAATCCCCCAAAAAATGTGCATTGAAATTATATAATTGTATGAAATTACCATTATCTGGGAAAACCATAAGGTATGATGATTATAATGTCAACCCCGGATTAATAAACCATGGTGTATTAATTAGGGGGGTACTCCCAAATAGTCATAATCTGATACTTAAATGGTATCCCCCCAATTAAACAACCTAGGGGGTTATTAATCCAGGGTTGACATTATGTGGGATTCTCCATTGCCATGTTTGATGACCAAGGGGAATCGCTGCAACTGTGGTGCCATCCCTTCACGTCCAAAATGACTCGCAGCAAGCGGGATGGGCAGCTCAACCGATCACGGTCTGATTCACAAACCAAACGTCACGGTTCAGAAACTACGATTCAAAACTATCATTGATATGGTATAAATGTTTATAGACTAATCATGACTACTCAGACTAAACTACTCACGAGCCAGAAACTCAACCGATTCACAGGCCCGTTTTCAGAAAGGGATAGAAAGGGTATCGCTGGCATGATCATCCAATAAGTACATATTACTTGATCGAACTATGCCACCTATATCCAGCTATCATCACCACCTTCCAGATCCCTCAAGTGCCATTGGAAATCTTTGGCAGGCGATTGAGAGCTTGGATTTCCAGTGGGTAACACCAGCCCATCACCAGCCCCAATCTGCACGTTTTGTTTCCCGCAGCAAGATTTTTGTTGTGTGGCAATACGTGTCGCAGAATGAGGCATCAATTGATTTGCAAAACACACGTGGCAGAGTCAGGCTTCGTGAAACTGGATACCAGCAGCCTACTGGACAGCACGAACTGCATTCCTGTGAATCTGATGTTTGGAACTGGCCAAACTCCAAAAGCTCAGGAAGTTTCTCAGTTGTTTGATGAGTGGTTGCTAAAAAGTAGGGTTGGAGCAACAACCTAAAGAAACACGTCATCTTGAGACCACTTTAGACATCTCAGCTAAAACACCGTGACATCTCGGGCCCAGAAGAAACCGCGGATTCGTAGCTGCGCTGCGGGCCGGATTTGGCCGAAAGCCATGGATCTCTAGCGATCTAAAAGGATCAGGTGGCAGAGGGGTTGTTGTGGCTACCGCCTTGTTCCAGTGCTTGGGTAGACCCGGTTTGGGACCTTCAGCAGCAAAGACGTGGTTCGCGGTGGCATCTCCACGTCTCACCATCCCATGTCCACATGGTTTTTGTTGCTAATTCACCTTGCTTATCTTGATTCATAGCCTCATGACCTTTGATACCTAATCACTTTTTTGTTTATACAATCATGTTCATATGATACAACAATTTCATGTATGATCATATATGTATACATTATGTAGAAATACATCACCTTACATCCGCCTCTTGGTGTTTACCTCACCGGAAGATGGTGGAAGCCTTCGAGACCTTGGCCACAGCGCCCAAGCGCAAGGCCCGGCCCGGTTTGCGGCGAATCCGTGGAGGTTTTTGGATGTTTTTGATGTTTTTTGGGCTCCGAAACCATGGGAATCCCATCTGTGTTTTGATGGGAAACCAATTCTAGGACCATCTGGATTTAGCCAGCTAGAATAATGGGATATGATGAGATGTGATATGTTGGAGATGTACTTGGGATATAATGGGATAAGTAGCCAAAACTATGAAAATTGGCTTTGTCCATAAATGGATGTAAATAGGCGATACCCTTGGTTATTGATGTCGAAATGGAGAAAAATGCATATCCTATCTTCAGACAAAGCCATAGGTTACGTGTCCTTACCCATGAAAAACGGTGATTACACCAATCAACATTCCTTAACATCACAGGGGCCATCAACATGACTCATCCAGTCATGGTGCCATGGTGATTTCATCAGCCAGGAATGGGGAGAAACTGCCAACCCAAAATGGGGATGTAACAGATGTAACATGATGTAACTACATTAAGCAGATTAATCTATATTTCACCGGTAAGACTTGGTGGTGGTTTAATCCATGTTCTCCCCCCTGTGAAACTGTAGGAATG
Source organism: Cladocopium goreaui (assembly GCA_947184155.2). Taxonomy (NCBI): domain Eukaryota; class Dinophyceae; order Suessiales; family Symbiodiniaceae; genus Cladocopium; species Cladocopium goreaui. Next base: position 289,393 of record CAMXCT020000058.1, on the reverse strand, counting down.
GGATGATGAAACCACCAACCAGTTGTATTCCTGCAGTTCACATTGCAACAATGTTGCCAGAATCGTCTTGCTTGGGATGTAGGTTCCCTTCTCCCAAGCACCTGCCAGTTTTTTTGTTTTTTACGGTGCTTTTGATAGTGGAAAGGTCTGTTGATGTCTATTGATTTTTTTTATGGAGACGAATCATCCAGTCGATGAGTATATCTGGTTGGTGGTTTGGAACATTTCTTATTTTCCATAATATATGAGCGGGATAATCCTTCACATTGACTAATCTTTTTCAAGATGGTTAAAACCACCAACCAGTGAATGATAGAAATGTTGTATTCATCCAGTGGATGATTCTCCTATGTCGAAACATGAGACATGGTGACTTGGAGGCGTGGGTTGGCGCTGCGGTAAGCTGTGCCTGGCAGGCAAAGTCGTTGAAACCCGATGAAGGTCTCCAAGTGTTGGGGAGCCAAGTCGGCGGTGATGAATGTTGGGAGGCTATCTTAAAAAAAAATGCTCCAAAGATATTCCAACGATATTCCATAGAATCAGAATTGAATTATTACCCGTAGGATCCATGGTGCTGGTATATATACTAACATGTGGGGTATATTGATGGTAAATGTCACCATATATAGCATACATGGATCCTATGGGTTACTAATTATAGCTGCTTCAAGGGGGTTTTATCGGGGTTTCCACAGATGTCGCTGTTGCATCATTTCCAGGCAGCATGTGCAACACCTGGTGGTTCCTCTGAAAATCTCTGCAGGGAAATCTTTCCACTTCCAATGGATGACCATGTTAGATTCCCTCTTAAAATAGCCATTCTCATGGGGTATGCAATTTTTTCCAGGTACCAAAGAGAAGCGAACTCTAATGGCAAGTACTACCAAGCCTACAGATTTACAATGATTTACATGAAAGACTGTGCGGGTTCCCATTTAGGTGGTCCTTCATGTGCTTTCCGGCTGATACCATGTGCTGCTTTCAGGACACTGCTTGGGGTTAGGGGGTGAAGAATTGGTGAACAGAAAATGAAATCTTTGCTGCCGACATTTCATATTCAGCAGGTTTTATCGACGTATGTAGATTTATAAGAGAATTTCCGCTGCATAAGAGCTATTTGTGTCTAGTTGTATCTATGGGTTGAGTATTTTGGTGTTTTGCCTTCAGACTTTGACCATTGTTCCTTTTGATGCAGAAAACGTCTGGCTCTTCTCATACGCATTTGCGAATGATACCAACTTTTCTCAGGGTGCCATTCGCAGCTGCGACCAGTGGCATTGTTTGTTTCTGTCTGATTTCGATCTCAAAATTGGTCCTTTTGGGAAGTGTGACAGCAAAAACATGCTTCTAAAAACCGTAGCCATTTTGGCATTCAGAAAAAGAACGTCATGTGGTTCAAACAATAATTAACCATCCCCTAAATCACCATAAATGGGTGGTATAAACCATCAAAAATATGGCTGGTTGATTATTGTTTTACCAACATCAGTTATCGAAGGAAGTTTGGAAGTCAAATTTCCGACAATATGGAGAGATGAAAAAGCAGTCAGCAGGGAGAAGAGTCAGAAGAGAAAAGATCAGAAGAAAGAAGATGCAGGTGCGCGAAAAGGTAGGAAAGTCACGAAACACTGTGTTTTTTCGTGGTTTTGTGGCTCCGGAGGGTTGAAAAGTAGGCTCGCTAAAGCGGCGGGTGCGGAGACATCTGGGGAGATGAGAGATGAAAAGTTGCACGCCGTTGTGGCGCGAAGCACATTTGGAAGTAAAATGTGTTAAAAACTGAGGGGTTCGGACCACTTTTGGAAGTTGAGATGTCGAAAAAGTGCACGCCGTTGTGGCGCGAAGCACATTTCCAAGTCAAAATGTACAAAACACCTCAGCTTCGGACCCCTTTTGGAAGTTGAGATGTCGAAAAAGTGCACGCCGTTGTGGCGCGAAGCACATTTCCAAGTCAAAATGTACAAAACACCAGGGTTCGGACCACTTTTGGAAGTTGAGATGTCGAAAAAGTGCACGCCGTTGTGGCGCGAAGCACATTTCCAAGTCAAAATGCACAAAACACACCATGGTCGGACCACTTTGGAAGTTGAGATGTCGAAAAAGTGCACGCCGTTGTGGCGCGAAGCACATTTCCAAGTCAAAATGTACAAAGCACTAGGGGTTCGGACCACTTTTGGAGGTTCAGATGTCGCTTCGCCGCTTCGCTTCACTACACTACACTACGTTACATTACACCACACTCCACTATACTACACTACATTACACTACACTACACTCCACAACACTACAACTACAACTACACAACTACACTCCACTACACTCCACTACACTAAATTACACTCCACTACACTACATTACACTACACTACACTTCACTACATTACACTACACTACACTCCACTACACTACACTACATTACACTACACTACACTACCCTCCACTACACTTCACTACATTACACTACACTACACTCCACTACAACTACAACTACAACTACAAACTACACTCCACTACACTAAATTACACTACACTACACTACACTACATTACACTACACTACATTCCACTACACTCCACTACACTACACTACATTACACTACACTACAATACACTGAATGACACTGCACCACAGATAGACAGGTAGACAGATAGACAGATAGACAGATAGACAGATAGACAGATAGACAGATAGATAGACAGACAGACAGATAGATAGATAGATAGATAGGTAGACAGCTAGACAGATAGACAGATGAAAGAGAGAGAGAGAGAGATAGATAGATAGTTAGTTAGATAGTTAGATAATAGGTAGATAGGTAGATAGGTAGATAGGTAGATAGGTAGATAGGTAACTAGATGAAAGAGAGAAAGAGAGAGATAGATAGCCAGAGAGAGAGATAGATACACAGAAGATAGATAGATAGGTAGGTAGATAGTCAGAGAAAGAGAGAGGCAGAGAGGAGACCTCAAGCACCTTTCGGTCCATCAGTGGATTCGCTTTGCCATCCCTGATTCACAACAACCAACCTCTCCTATAGGTTTCCTATTTTTGAAACTTCCGCCACCGCCTTGTGCGGTACTACTGGTATATGTTGTATATGTTTGTTCCCCACGACAAACCCAGGAGGAGGAGTTGAGAGCTGATGAACTCAGAGCAGCAGGGCTGTTGAGCACAGGGGAAGATGTGTCGCCCGAGGAGCAGCCGGGCTCCTCCCACTGGCAGATGTCCAGCGATGAAAACATGGGAAACATGGGATGCTAGTCAAACAATATGGGATGTTCAACATGGGAAACATGGGAATTCATCATCAAACAGAGAGATTTTTCCATGACCCAGAATCTGTAAGGCAGGATTGAGGCTTTGGACCCTTGAATGATTCAGAGATACTCAAATTCCAGCCAGTTCTCGACGATCGATCCTGGTGAGGATGCCTCCTTGGAAACGAGAAGGATCTTCCATGATGGAGTAAATGTGGAGGAGCTGCATGGGGGACTTGGTTGCTCTATGGTTTACCCATGTAGCTAGCCATTGGGGAAAATGGGGTACCCTGCCCTATTTTTCGACCAACTCCAGTGGTTGGACTATATTGGAATGGGGCATAATGGGGTACCCTATTTTTAGACAAACCCCTATCCAAATATGGTTATGGGTCAGACTTGAAGGCCCAGGGGACCGCAGGTTTTGATTATTTGCTTAACACTTATGTGAAAAAAACACGAAAAATATCAAATCGGTTGGTGTACCCAATTCCGACCCATAGACATATGATGCATAAAACCAACTTTATCCGGGACCTAATGGGGATACTATGGGGATATATATATATATATGTATAATATATAATATAATATAATACAATATAGTATAATATAAAATAATTTAATATAATGTAATATAATATAATACAATATAACATAATAAAATATAACATAATAAAATATAATATAACATAATATAATATAATACAATATTATATATAATTTATAATATATAATATATAATTATTATATATAATATAATATTTAATATTATATATAATATATAATATAATATACCTTAATATTTCATATAATATCATATAAAATATAATTTAATATATAATTTAATACAATATAATATAATATAGTATAATTTAATATAATATCATATAATATATAATATATTACAATATAATATAATATAGTATAATATAATATAATACAATAGAATATATAATTTATAATATATAATATATAATTATTATATTTAATATAATATATAATATTATATATAAAATATATTATAATATACTTTAATATATAATATAATATCATATATAATATAATATAATATATAATATAATATAATACAATATAATATAGTATAATATAATTTAATATAATATAATATAATAAAAGATAAGATAATATAATATAATATATATATATATACACTACTAATATTTGTTTGGGATTTGCCCGAGAATTGGTTTGTCTGAACATGTTTCTTGGGGGAAAGTGACCAAATTTGATGGTGATAGTCATTGTAGTTCCGACAAAAGCATTATTATTTGGTGGGTGTAGCCCATTTTCAGACAAAGCCTTGTTGGTTTTTTGTTCAATCCCCAAGACCTCATGGATTTTTGCTATGCATGGGTCGAAATTTCCCGCGACTGCAGAACCGCAGCCTTTCTGCTGAAACGAAACAGTTTGCTGTGACTCCTACCTGGTGACCTTTCAGTGTTTCCTTGCGGCCGGTGACATGGGCTGTTCAACCTCGATCCTTGGCGAATGGGAGGGCCATTTCAGTTCTGGCTATAGGACAATATATAATTATATATATATATAGGTCAGCTCTATGTCTATGACTTCCAAAATATTCCAAAATGGATGGTGCAAACAGTGCCGACGGTGTGTGGGTCCACTCCAAGTTTGACCCAAACCCATGTGATCCCAAAGAGGGTACTTTTGATGAAGAGTTGGTGATGCGAATATTAGATAATATTAAATATATCACTCGAATATCTGTCAATTTACTTTTCCTGACAGGGTATTTGAGCTTAGACCTGGTGGTTTTGCCCAGACTCCAACTAGTTGAGGATAGTTTGTTGTCGCAACATGATGATTTTTCAAATTGCCTAAAACACTGCGTACACCATGTTTTGGGGTTTATGGATTTCGGGTTTATGGCTTTTGGCTCCAGGTCCGTGAGGCTAATCCCAGCCCAAAATTATTCAGTGGCTATGCGAAAAAGTCATCTCAATTCGCCTACGTGCTTGGGGAGCTGGGGTTCTTTTTATGGATACATCCCATATATCCCCAGTTGGGATCTAGCTTCCGTAACAAGTGAGCCATCATATTTGTGGAATCTTGAAGGAACCATAGGGATCCCCAAGGCTGGGCCCTTCCCATTCATTTTCCCAATGGGCTACTTCTGGAGAGCTCCAATCATCAGGGCGTCCCCGGCGTCATGTGCCTCCCGTTGACATCGGACAACGTTGGACATCGCTGTAAAACTTCGTAGACACCCCCAGTTCATCCAGGACAAGTGCAGTTCCCCATGTCAATGTGGAGAAGACAAGCAGCCTAAACAGCGTCAACAGCCGCGGGATGGATCCATTTGAGCCTTGGCGAAAGAAACAACCATGTTTTGTCCATTGAGACAGTCGAAACAGGTGGTGGCACATGGGAAGGGATCAAGTCAACCAATGTTTTTTCATGAGATGAACATTGAAAAAGCATTATAAGATATTAAGCACAGAGCTAATTTGGTGTTCACAAAAGGGTATCAGAGTTTTGACCCAGACCCGAAATAGTCCAGTTTGGATTCGTACATCGCATAGCCTCTGGTAAACTAACATAACTATGGAAAATCACCATTTTTAATTGGTAAATCCACTATAAATGGCGATTTTCAATAGCAAACTGTTAGTTTACCAGAGGGTAGCACAAATGCTATGAATTCTGCGAGGAGTCTGACATCTAAACTGAACTCCTCCGAGATGATCCAAGGTTTGTCCCCGATCAACACTGGTGATTTTCCGGAAAAAACTTCAACTTCTTCAACGGCTAGCCCTTGGAATGCAGTGGCTGTATGTGGCTAAAAGTTGCGAAGAACCAACGATCTTTGAGTTTTACGGAGATCCATTGCACTTGCACATGTCCAAAGCTTCAGGGAGATTGCCTTCCGATATAAAGAGCATCACGTTTGACGGTATGAATTCAATAATCACACAATTCACAGGTAGATGAATATCCCTATTTGTGAGGGTATGATTGGATGATTGTGAACATCACCTTTGACTACCTTTTCAAGATGAGACTGTATATCCAATAAATCCTAATACTTGGGTAATGTTTAATTAGGACATTTACCAAGCCTTGTTTATGACATTTGTCAATAGTTCCAAGGTTAAGGATGCTTAAGGTATGCATTTCTGCGTGAAATCCTTAGATTTGTTGGTCAAATCCTTATTTGTTTTCGGGTTTGTATGGTGAACAAATTCACTTTGGTTTAAGGGTTATGTCCCCATGTTGTAGATTACATCTTACTTTGTGAAATTCCATATGTGCTGGCCATACCAGCATATGTGTTGGTTCAATCCTAATTTTCTTGATTGGATCACATTTTTTCTCGCTTAAATCATGTTAAAGCACAGTTATTCTATGTTATTCTACGTTTTTTCTTAGTCAGATCCTCATTGTTGTAGGTCAAATCCTCATTGCTTCATATTTTTTGTCGGTTTTGCTCAGGACAAGATTCTTCAGAAGTCTTCACACTTTGGTCGTGACGTCAGCTATCAGTCCACCGTCTCGGGTAATACGATACTTGGGCTCCAACGGCGACCCAAACGGCGACCCAAACGGGAACCCAATTGGTACCCTAAGTTATAAGTGGTTAATGGATGTGTGTTCCCCCAGTCATATGGTAATTTCATAGGTTTTGTTTGACCCATCGCCACACAGGAACTTCTATGAATTTCTCAGCAAAAATAGGGATACCACCTGGTAAACATGGCGTGCTGGAAAACATGAATTTAAGTAGGGGGTTTCATTGATTTTAAATTGCGACTTTTGATTACCTGGTATAACGAGGAGAAGTGGGGATAGTTTATGTCAAAAGACTAGGAATTATGTTCAGACAAATTCATACAAATTCCATATATGTATATATATATATAGTAAATTATCACCACTACGTATAAAGAATAGTTATTTGAGGGGGATAGTCTGTGGAGGTATAATATGTCACGGGTAAAAATCGGGATATGTGTAACCGACCATGTGATAACATTATAGTTTGTACAGGAACTGGCACTCTAGCCCAATTTATGGCTACTCCGACTTCGTTTGGGCGAAATATGCTTCGATGATGATGATGATGATGATGATGATGCTGATGATGATGGTGGTGGTGATGATGATGGTGATGATGATGCTGGTGATGATGATGATGATGGTGATGCTGGTGATGCTGGTGATGCTGATGGTGATGGTCATGATGATGGTGATGATGGTGATGATGATGATGATCATCATCATGATGGTGATGATGATGACGATGATGATGATGATGATGATGATGCTGATGGTGGTGGTGATGGTGATGATGTTGATGATGGTTTTGATGATGATGATGATGATGATGGTGATGATGCTGATGGTGATGGTGATGATGTTGATGCTGATGGTGATGGTCATGATGATGGTGGTGGTCATGATGATGCTGATGATGATGGTGGTGGTGATGATGATCATGATGGTGATGATGATGATGATATGATGATGATGGTGGTGATGATGATGATGCTGATGCTGATGCTGATGATAATGATGATGATGATGATGATGATGATGAGGTGGTGGTGGTGGTGGTGGTGGCGGTGGTGGTGGTGGGGGCGTGGTGGTGGTGGTCGCGGTGGTGGTGGCGGTGGGTGGTGCGGTGGCGGTGGTGGCGGTGGTGGGTGGTGGCGGTGGTGGCGGTGGTGGTGGTGGATCATTGGATAACCTGTGCGTTTCACCCGTGTGTGCTGCAAATGGATGAATACTTTATGTAATGAATCTACACTGTAAATAGTTTTTCCCCACCTGGCAGGTGAGGGCCTTTAGGTTTTAACAAAGGTGTAGCTCATCCCTCTTCCTCCTTCCTCTTCTCCTCGCCTCCTCTCTTCTCGTCTACTTCTGTGCCAGCGCGTCGCCAAACTTCATATCGCGAGATCCGGACGCTGTGGGCTGGGCCTGGACCCGTCGCCGAACAGAGAGAAGCCAGAAAGAGTGCCAGAATAGATGCCAGATAGAATGTCAGCATATATATATATATTATATATATGCCACAAATACTTCCAGATGGTATGTCAGAAACTGTGTCCGAATAATGTGTCAGGGTGGGGAACACTGAAATGTAACTTGCTGACTAGGCCCTTTTGGCATTTTGCTTGGGCGCATGGGGAACTGTTTTACAGCAAGCTGAGAAGGAAGTCTTTTTGCACCAAGGTTTCTGGGGAGCTCTTCATTGTTGAGAAGGGATTAGTTGTTCAGTCCCCGAATTGGCTTAGAGGAAATTCACTGGAAATCACATTAATTTATGATAAAAACATATAAAAACCATGGTTGTTTGCAAAGGAAATCCTTAAGCAGACCCAGTGAACGAGCGGATGTCCAAGCAACAATGAGAATAGTGGATATCCAAGCAACAAAGTGGGGATGATATATAGCAGATACGACAACAATAAAAATTGAAGATTATTGGCTGGTGGTTTCAAAAAGAATGAATTGGGGCAGAGATGTGGATATATGTTGGCGGCAATGTGGGGAATGATACTTTAGAGATGGTTTGCCACAAATTTGAAATGTGATACTAGATGAATGAATTTGATCTGGAATAAACTAGGTATACGATATTCTCAACCTTAGGATTCTTTTGGCTGGTTTGGTGTATCAATATCAGTAGCGAAAGACTCCGACTGGAAGATCCAAGATCCTCAAAGATACAGGACCGTAGTCCTACGGTGCAACTGCGTGAAATGCAGGCGCCAACTCAAGCTGTTCATAAAATATCCCATCCCAGCCCCTGTGCCATGAAATGCCATGAACACTTGGCCAAAATACAAATTCCATCCCACATCCCAAAACATATCTTCAACGCTAACCACAGTGGTCAGGTCATTTGGGTACCGCTCAAACTTTTTGGCCCCACCAATGGATGGTTGAAGGGTTTGGGTCAGGTATGGCATTGTTACCATAAACGGGCTATATGAATCATATGAAACTGTTTTTTTGTTTGGTAACTTTTGGCTACTGATAAATGTTCAAAAGGAATATATCATTTGTGTGGGTGAATTAAAAACGCCAAGACTTCAATTGATCAATCTCAGATGATTTATGCACCCAGGAAACCAATGATAGATATTCATATGTGTATCATGTTCTATCTATATTTCTACCCACATCCAAAAAAATAAAATCTCTGAATAACAAATCCATATAAGCACATTGTTTACCAATGTTTACCATACATAGCTATATCTACACCTATATCTACACCTACTATCTTTGGCCGGTGAATATAATAGTTTTACCTGTACATACCTTTATATCCGTTCATACCAATTATGGTTCGTTTTTTCACTGGTGAATTCGTCTACTGTCCATATCTAATACCCACATCCAAAAATCGAAGATCAACAAAATCCATTTAAAAAAAGATCCATATAAACATCTATATTTTTCTTTAAATATTTCTACACCTATCTACTCAAGATAACCCATTTGTTCACTGATTTTTCTGAGGATCATTGACGAGCAGGACCTGAACCTGATGGAATGCAGTTGGTCCTCTTGGGCCGAGGATGACCCATCGCCCGCCTCACCGCCCACGCGCCGGACCCATGAAGTCTACAATCAGGCTTGGCTATTGGGATCATTCCAGTGTAAAATAGAATATTTACATGTATCATAGACAGTATATTGAATATGTAGTGTGCAATAGATGGTGTATATATATAATATTTAACATGTGATATATTTGGGATTTATTGAATTACATGATAGATAGTATCCTGTAAGATGATATGATCTACATATTGTGATATGATTTAGCACATTCTGTAAGATATATGTTCATATAATAACACATTAAAGGAAATAATATTATATCAATATTTTAAGATAATGTGTTATCAATAGTATAAGTATAATCTAAAGTACTAAAAAATATATGTATATTATTTAATTTAATGTAATACTGTTTAATATATTACTATAGTAATTTGTAAATAATATTATTTACTTAAAATATCTTAAAATTATATTATCAACTAATTTAATACAATACAATATAGTATAATGTAATTTATTACAATATAATTCATTATAGTATAATATAAAATAATATAGTTTAATTTGATACATTTAAAATTAAATAGCATATGTTAATATAGTATAAAATATGCTGTAATTGATGTTGTAATATGTGTTTTTTATGATAGTATGGTTTTTAATATATAGTATAATATATATATGTATGTATTATAATATAGTATGATATATGATTAAATCATTATGATATTATCATATACCATAATGTAACATGACATAATGAAATATAATGTAGTATTACAATATATTTTAATACGAATATAACATAATACAATATACTATAACAGAATATAAGGTATATTGTTTATTTATTTATTTGTGTTTTGTTTTATTTATGCATTTATTTATATACTTATTGACGAATACATTAATCTATTCATCAGATCACAATTGGTTGTTCAGCATTGAAGGTTGGGGAAGACGGGTGCTGCCTTGTCTGTGGGGCAATTGTTTTGGCCCCGGCATGTTTAAATCAATGAGTCAACGAATAAAGACCCATGGCAACAGAGAATTTTCATGGTTTTTCAGGACACAGGGTACCTAATCTTGACCTACTGTAAACCCATATACGACATTTTGGTAGGCAGAACCAGCCCAAAAGTGATTGCTAGTAGGCGGGACCATCCCAAATCGAACAAATATGTCTGGAAAATTATCACAATTTGCCCGGACTGGTTAAATTTAATAGTGATGATTACAAGCCACATCCATGAACGACCCATGACCAATCCATGGTTGAGTTTTTTTTGCCGATTTTCTCAATGGGTTCGTTGCCATTTCAGGGCATGTGTGTATCGCCCATTCTTAATGTTTGATGGTTAAATCCAGCTTGCCACATTCCTGAGGTGTCCACATTTTGGCGAAGCAAATCCAACGATTTGATAAAGCTGCCTCAGGCTTTGGACAGGTTCCTGAAGAAAGTCGATGAGAAGCCAAAGAGGCTTGTTTCCGTTCTCAGTGCGGCCGGAGGACCACAAGGAGAGAAGAGCCTGTTTTCATCTTTTCTCCATAAAACACCCGGGTAAGGCATGCTGAACACAAGCAAGGGGGTTGTGTACATTATTGTATAATTATATAGCATATGTTCATTGCATACAATTATGTACATACAGGTTTGTACTGCTTGCTGCACATATATACAGCTATTTACAGGTATATGCACATGTGCATTGTCACGCTAGACATGTCTTTTAGGATATTTGAGTTTAACCACGAAAATCTAACTCATGATTCATTGAGGAAGGTGCTTGGCGGGTTTCGAATCCCGGGGGAACTGCCATGACCAGCCAGATTCAATGGTAGGTAAGTTTTACAGTACATGTTTTCACTGTTTCATATGATCCCCTTTGCTGGGGAAGGACGATGCCCACTGTAGAGGCCTCCAAATAGATAGAAATGATAGAATGGTGCTTCCCGCATGCTAATATAGATGATGTTTTTTTGGTGATGGCGCCTCTCGCGGTGCGGGACTGTTGTCACATTTGCAATGGGGGGTGGGGGGGTGGGCGGGTGTAATAACTGTCCAGTCTGCATGCACACACACACACACAGGATGCATGGATGCTACGTTATAAGATCTTCTCTTCATAAAATTGTCGCTTTCAGACAGACGAAAACGCCGCAGGTCCACAGGCGCCGCAACTATGTTTTTCCCATAGTGTTCAACTTCTCTATCTTTGGGGGGTTGCTAAAGGCAAGTTGAGCAACATCTTTGGGACTGTTTGAAACCACCAGACTTGAAATGATTTTGAGCCGGTCGTGATGCAAGGCACGTGGCCCAGCAGTCTTTCCATGTCAAAGACTGCACATCCACTTGTATATATTCCCGGGTGTCTAAGGGTAAAGCTTGTAAACAGGAACTCCCACATTTGATGGGTACGTTCATGATCTTAAATTAGATATGCATTCCCTAAAACCAACACGTTGATAGAACCTGACTTTAACCCTCCAGTGGAAGAGATTATATTTGTGACAGAGATGTGGTGGAGATGTATTTGATCATCATTGTTGGTTGCTGGTTTCATTTCGAAACGTTCCAGCACCTGCCAAGAATATCAATGGTGCTGGCGTATTTTTATGCTGAAACTCACCCATTCATGCTGGGGCTCCCCAAAAAGATAAAGCACATGACCATGAAAACAGGCGTGAACCCCAAAAAGGTGCAGAAAAGGTTCAATTTTGCACGATTTTAGAACTTGATGTTGCCAATTGTTTCATCTTTGTACGACATCTGTAGCCATAGCATTTTTTCGGAGTTGTTCGGAGCCCCGAGTCGCCGGATCTCCCAATCTCGACAGGTTCGAGCAGATGGTTGGGATCTACCGCAAACGTGCAGGCTTTGAGGAAGACGAAACCTGGTGAAAAAAGGGAGATCTTCGATCAACGGGTTTCATATATGTTCATATCATATCCACTTTGTTTTGGCATATCTCACTAGTGCAGGGCATGTGTTTTCTTTTCATTACATATGCCAATTGATGCTAGGTGGTATTACGATTATTATGTTGATTTGCATGCATTTGCATCTATTTGCGGTTATGCATTCCAGTGTTTGGTCAAATGAACCGATAGCAACAGCAACATATAGCAACATATTGCCATAGCATCACTCCGTTGGGGCCTGAACAATGGATATCTATGGCATTGAAACAACCTGCGTTTGCTGCAGTTCGTTTGTTTCGAAAAAATGCTCACGTTCCAGGAAGTGAAACGCTTGGTGTTTCCATTTTTTTGTTTTTGTTCGCTCCAGTTGGCTGGGCATTGTATTGAAATTTGACTTCCAATAAGGCTGTTGACGCTGGATTGCTGATGTGAAAAGTTGTGGCTAGATGTTGGTTTGAATTGATTTTTTGGTGTTTGAATGCGCTCATGAAACTTGATGTTTGATGACTTTGGCGACCATCCGAGACAATTGTATTGCTCGAATGGCTCCACGGTACAGGATGGTAAGAACTAAGTATATAGTACTTACATATAGTCTTTGAAGACCAAGATTTGTGGGAAAGCACCTGTCATCTCATGTTATCTCATGTTATCTCATGTTATTTATATGGGGAGTTCTGAAAATGGGGGATCCCCAAGTCACGATGGGTTTCAATACCAAAATACCGTGTAATTCGTATGATTTGTGGGTACCCCCATTTTAATATACGTAATAATAATATATATATAATAATATATGTATAATAAATGTTAATAAATTATAATAATAATAATATATACATATATATATATACTCAATCTTCCGTAACTGGTGGGCCATGTGCCGGTGTTTGCACTATGCGCCACGCCCAGGTGATGCAAATTATTTCCGTATGACCGAAAAAGGCCGTTCTCACGGCTTCGGTCTACGGCTGGATTGACTGAATCCACAAATATGTCAATATGTCATGTGCTGAGCCAAGAACAACTTCACTTTATATCATGTAGGGATGATAACGAGTCTCAGCATGATGATCTCAATAGCTCCTGCTCAGACGGATCATGCTGGATATATATATATATATAACTGTCGTTGATTTGTTGTTTGTTGTCGTTTCCTCAGAAAAAATGATTTTACTTTTTGGCTCTGAACCGGTGGGATTTTGATCGCCAATTACCGGCTTATAGTAGTCTTCCGCGGAAGAGATGTCCTTGAATTACGGCTGTGAGCGCCTCGTTTTGAGTGCTCGTTGTGTCTACGAGGCTGGGCTCTTCCCGAAAGGTCTTTCTCGAAAGTCCTTTCTCAACCTTTCAACACGGCTGTGAGGGGATGCTGATTGCAGCAACACACGTAATATTCTTTTATCGATGGAGAGAATGAATCTCCATTAAGTACAGCCGCCGCTTTTCTCCGGGAACGAACAAACAGCTGTGGTTGGTGAACCGGTAGAGAATTGGGATCTTTTCTTGACCCATTGACAGGTGCTTGAAGGCCAAATCATGATTTGCAACCAGCAGCAACTCACAAAGAACCAAAAAAGTGTTGTATTCTAGTAGTTCTAGGACAGTTTAAACTCAATTGATTTAAGCTGACTCTAGAATCAGAAGGGAGGTTGTCGGGATGAATCCAATGTTCCATTTCTATCATAATATGTAGAAAACAAACGCACACAGGACTCCTTGGAAAACAACTGTTCCAACAGCAGCAACATCATCTAGGGCTCCTTCCAAAGAGCGGCTGCCATTGTACATTTTCAAATATACTAGTACACGTTCATCATCATCATCATCATCATCATCATCATCATCATCATCATGACCGTCATCATCATGACCGTCATCATCATGATTATTATCATCATCGCTGTTCATCTTCATTACCGTCATTGTCATCATCTCCAACTACAGCATCTACACAGCTACAAATGTAGATTTGCATGTGTGTACTCGCAGGTGAAAAGATATGCGCATCCACAACTGTAAATTTGCAGGTGCACAGATCTAGTTGAAAACATCTACACATGGATATGTGCAGGCTGTGCAGGTGTAAAAATGCAGGTGCATAGATGTAGGTGAAAGCATCTACATATCTACAACTATAATTTACCTGTGTCTACACGAAGGTGACCAGATACAACAGCATATATGCATAGATGTAGATTCGATGTAGGTGAAAGCACCTCCACATCTACAACTCTGTATATGCAGGTGTATAGATGCAGGTGTACAGCTGCAGGTGTAAAGGTGCAGGTGCATAGATCTTCTAGAATACACCTACACATCTCGAGTCCTTTTAATTTGCTTCTCTTAGGCGGCAGCGCAATGCAGATCGATGCAGACGAAACGCACCCTTCTCGCACAAAACATGCGTCGATCGTCAAACACTGGGGTAAATTGCCATGCTCCGACGCGAAACTCGCGTCGATCTCAAAAGCCAACAGAAGATTGCAATTTGGTTTGTCGTTGGTGGAGCCTTCCCGCACGAAACGCGTGATGATCGTCAAAAAGTAAGGTAAAGTGCCTGCCGACAGCAAGGTTTCCAAAATCATTTGACGCTGGAACCATGGCATCATTATCAGAAAAGGCACCATGATGACAGTCTCTAAGCCGGGCATGGTGATCCCTTTGACATGTCAAACCATGTCGGCATTCATGACGACTTGTTGACGTGTTTGTTGATGTTACGTTCTTTTACCATAAACAATGCCATATGACAGAAACTCTTGTTTGCAATGTGATGTAACGATGTTACTTCTACATATTAACTATAGAAGTTGCTCCGGAATGTTGCCTAGATGTACGTAGTAATGATTAGTGGTGTTTCTTAGAGAAGTCACGTGTTGCTTTGTTATTTCCTTTGACCCTCAAAACCTTGCTCACATTTCACTCCAAGTAACATTTCAAACAACATGTGTCACATAACATTGCTAGCCATTTCTATAACATGTCGAAGTGACATCCAAGCACTGAAGTCATGATCAAACATCATCATCATCATCATCATCGTCATCATCATCATCAACAACAACAACGACATCATCAACATCAGAAACATCACCTGATCATTTACCATGTTCAATTTTTACGATACTGCACTTTTTGGAAGGAAATTCTTGCGTGTTGGGTCTCTTTTTGGACAACAAATTGATGTTTATCTCCTGTTTCCTTTCGGGCCACACGGTCGTCTAATTGATTTATTGAGATTCCATTTATCATTGTATGTTTTGTGGGTTTGCAGCCCAGTTCAGATAATTCTTGTTTAAATTGTTTCGTGATTTTTCAGGAGTGTAAGGGTGTAGCATGAATCTAAGTTCCAACCTTGCATGGCCTCAGTTTATGTTGCCTCCATGGGCCTTTTTTTGGTTTGCATTGATTCAAGTGACCCGGACGTACGGCGGTACAGCGGCAGGTCCACCTTCAGAGAAAGGTGGACAGATCTTTGCGATTTCGGGCTTGCAACACATTCCCCGAACGTTTTGCATTCCGTCAACGCAGACATCTCGAGTGTGCGATATTTTTTGGTTTGTGTTCTTTGATTTTCTTTATCCGGGGTGGCATGTGTTTATGCCCTTGTGTCGCGAACGTACAGGCCGATTCTTTATCATTTCCCTTCAGTCTACGACCTTGCCATTGGTGTGGATGAATCACTTCCTGAGATTTGCAAACAGATCCAGTCGTAAGTTGCGACCCTGCCACCTCACAATGACGACCTATCGGAACCTGCGGATGCTGGAAAGTGGACAAACTGGAAACTCAACTGTAAAGAAAATGAGGAGCATTGCAAAAGGCATCCTTTTTTCATCACTTATTTGTCTCTCCCCTCCCAAAAAGACAGAATGATAGGGGCACACATTGGCGGACTGGCGATAGAAATATGCTGGAAATTGCTTAAAACATGTCAACGACTCATGCTATTGGCTTTGTACATCTTCCAAAAACGGTGAAGGTCTAAATTGAGTTTCTTACAGGAACTGATTGGTAACTGATTCAATGAGCTTAAGTATTTCCCATGAATGTGGAGGTAAATGATTGGATTTCATTTTTTCCCATTTTCCACTAAATTATTTGGAATAATGCTCTCCAATCGATTGACATGCTCGAATGGGGTTAGAAACGGCAGACAAAGTTTAAGATCGTTTTGCGTAGTCTTCGCAGTTGCTGTTCCCTGGATAGGATTTTTCTGATTTGGTTCATCATGTTTCCTGCAGGGGTATATAATTCAAATCAAACACACGTTCCAGTCTTGAAACCCGGAAATCAAGTTTCATGAGTGACGCACCGCTGAGTGCAATGAGTTAAGCCCCGCGGCCCTGCGGAGCATAACTTGCCCATCACATGCCCTTGCCAAATATAGTCGCAGTGAGATCAGGTCCATTTTCCTAGAAAGTGTTACGACATCTTACGACTGTGTCCAGTTGCTTCATATCATGGCCATCCAGTAATATCCAGTAATCTTCACCTCTGGCTAGGAATTATCTGCGAGGAGAACCGTTGGAAAGTTGAGCACGTCGTTTCAGTGCAGACTTCCATGGTCCTTCTAAGATCTTTCAATCGGCTGCCGGATGGCCTTGGCGCTTCTGGTTGACTCGGATGACTTGGGGCGGATCCATGGGACCTCAGAGTGATAATCATATGGTGTCAACATGTTGCGACGATTCGTGGCTACGCTAAGCCGCTAGGTATTTGGAATCATATATATATATATATATCATATATATATATATATCATATATCATATATCTATATATATAATATATCTATAATATATATATATAATTATAGATTCTATTGTGGATAGCTGTGGAGAACTCCAAGATCCACCAAGTGGCGTAGCTCTTGGCCAACTGAGACGTCTCACGCGGCGCCTTTCCGGAGGTGGCGCCTTTCGGTTGACCTTGAGAGAAAGGTCATCTCGATGGGTCACGTGCGCCAATAAAAAAAGAGGGCCCCTGGGGATCTCCGGGAAAGCTGGCCAAGCTGTGTATCTACCCTCTGGTAAACTAAATCATCAATAAATATCAAGAACTAAATCACCAACTACCCTCTGGTAAACTAACATAACTATGGAAAATCACCATTTTTGATGGGAAAACTCACTATAAATGGCCATGTTCAATAGCTATGTTAGTTTAGCAGAGGGTACATGTGGCGCCCAGAGTGCTATCGCGCTCCAAATCAGTCGATGAATAATCAAGGGCAAGTGACATGTTGGTCATTTGACGAATACTCGTCACTATGAAGATTTATGAAGAACGTCCCTACAGCCTTTGGGCAATTACCAGACCTCTACAAGTGAATAGCTGGGGCTCTGAATCAGAGGTTTGCCTCAGCCAAAGCCTTGTTGATGGTTGATTGGTGTTCTTGTTGAATTAGTCCCATTCCCCTTCATGTCACTTCTATCTTTCGTTGAATAACCCCCAGTAGGAACCCCAAAATGATAGATTTAATACAAGGGTTTTTGGGTGTTTTTGGGACTGTATCTAGTTATGGGAAGGGATTACATAGTTATATGGTGTTTGAACATATTTGCTATGTGGGTTCAGAATTTCACTTTGATGTTCAGTATGAACCCTCCAAAAAATTGCACTAGGCAATTAGTTACAGTTACATGATGATAGATCTGGGTAAATTATAACGACCTCACTGTTCTCCCTCACTGGAAATCGTGGTTTATAAGGTAAATCATCCCCAAATGGCCTTAATTCAGGTTAGTGAAATATTATAATTTACCCAGATAGATCTAGTTCCGTCTCATCAAATCAGCTCTGTAGCCTGCAGGAAGGGGATGCTGAGACCGGCCGAGAGCCTAGTCTACAGATTTCGCTGCCAGCTATCGATGTGGAAAACCCATGAATTTCATGGACTTTCCAAGGAAAATGATCCAAAAATTGGGTCAAATTGAGTGGTTTTCCATATCTATGTTGAAGGACTCATTGAAGGACCCAACATTTTTCTCAGGGCTTGTAATTTTCTCTGCCTGTTGATATTTCCCAACTGTCAGGTGTTAGGTGAGGATCTCTAGATCTATGTCAGCCATTCTCCTTTTCCTCTCCACTTCCCCATCATAAACACCCACTGATGATAGAGATGAACAAACTGATCATACATCTCACCCATCAGAAACACCCAAAAAACAGTGGGTGTTTACAAATGATGGAGTCCTGATAGAGATGAACACCAAAAAATGATCTGTTTCTTTCCGGTGTTTCACATTCTGATCATTTTTTGGGAACATGTGCAGGAAACCTCTCTGATTCACGATGGCAAGAACACACATGGCTGTGGATTTTCCTACCAAAGCCCCAAGAATCTTGGGAACAGGTCCACCTGCAGACTTTCCCAGACTTGCTTTGTTCATTTTTTTTGCATGAAACTCTGACATATTTGGAATTCAAATAATGTTCAAATATTTAAATATAGACATGGTTTTCCCCACCCATTTGTAGATATTCTTCCCTGAAAATTCATGGGTTTTCCACATCTTTTTTATAGTTGACCCTAGGGCCCTAGGACATGTAAAAACCATGCCGACACCCTGGTTTCATATCTTTATGTGTCCCTTAAATCCTTTGGTTTCCCCTTGGCCCAGCGCTACTTCATGGCCCTGAGGGGATGACTTCCGGTTGAAAGAGCAGCTTTCTCCTGCTCTGAGGCGGAAACTGGTTGATGTTAAAAGGAGGGGTCCTGATCAGGATTTTCAACATGAACTAAAACTAAAAATGAGGATTTTAACATGTTAACATATGTTAACTATGTTAACATTCACTTTAAAAAATAGACGCCTTTAAACAAGGGATTTTGTTGCTGGAGAGCCATGGTTTTTACCATTGTATCAATGAAAATTACTAGTTTTCTCTTCATCCAATTCTGAGACGTGAGAGGTCCCAGTTGCTGCCACTGCAGCCAGGAATTTTCTGAGCAATGCGGATGCAACAAAAGTGGGGATAGAGACCAACCTATTCAATTGCTTCGGCTTGAAGATAGTTGGTGGTGCTAGCCACTATACAACGATTTGGGGAAACATGGGGCGAGAACCAGAAAGATCGGAAGACTGGGTGAAGAAGCGGTAAGACTGGAAAGAATGGGAAGAGTTGGGGAACGATCTTGGATACAGCCCCCAACTGAATACTCAAGATACCAGCCATCAACAATTTCCATGGGAAATTATGAGGATATGACCAACTTAAACCAACTTAAAGGTGGAGATATGGCACATCCTTGGGAGGCTGGTTTCTATAAATGGAGATACCCCAAAATGGATGGTACTGATATGTATTTGTAACGGACAATCCCAAAAAATGATGTTTTGGGGAATTTGGTGGTACCACCATTTTGGGACACCCCCCCTTTTTTGGGGTTTAACATGGTTTAACATGAAACGTGACCCACAAAAGCAGGAAAGAAGTCCAGCAGATCAAAGCCGATCTTGCTGCTCGCGACGCCGAAAGCATAGGCGGATGGGATCAGATGGGGCCCCGTTTTTTGGGGTCCCCAGGGTCGACCGTGTCCAAAACGGATCGGTTTTTGTTGGGAAATCTATAGGAAATAAATGGACATCTGTTTTTTTCGGATGTTTACATACACGGTTTTTACAGCTTGCGCTGTGTTTCAGGTGGACAAACGGACAAGTTGGGTCACAGCAGTTGAAGTTTTTATTGCGGACGCTTGTGACAGATGTTGGAATTTGAGGGGGTTGTTGTGGACTCAACTGGATCAGAAAGCTGGATATGTCTGTCTCAAAAGAAGGCACCCCGAATTTAATGGTTAGTCATCTTGGGGGAAAAAAACTCTTCAAACACAAAACTGAGACAGTTTGCCAGAAATGAAACTTGAACAGCGGTTCCATGGCATGCGTTTCAGTTTGAGACTAGATGGATTACTGTACTGGTCTGACGTTTGGAGTTACTGAATGGTTTGCAATTGTGTATCCTAAGATTCTGTCTCCCTCATTCGGGTGTGTTTAAAGATGGGGTATACCGTATACCCAACAAATTGGAAAATGAATGACATATTTATGTGTTTTTTTGAAAAGAACTTGGAATTGAGGCTATTCTATTCCCATCTGATGCTGGCAAAGCCATTGCTGGGGTGGGACTACACCCCTGATTGTTTTGCTTGGTGATCCGGCGCTGTTCGAAGGTGATCCGGGGCACGGTCCAAGATTTAACCTCTGCGAATTTCATCGCGAGAATGAACATCGTCATTTTTGAGAAACAATTCATCAACCGATGGGCCGTATTCATCCATGATGTTAAAGTTACCAGAGACTATAACATATCGTGTAAGTAGATGTAAGTAGACTATGCAGGCATTGGGACGGTGTAGTAAAACCAATGGTACTCTCCAGCGATTCGCCGCCAGTTGAAGAAACTGATGGGCCTTGCGAGGTGTTCGGTTTTTGGGGGGCCCTGAGAATAGCTACAGAACTTCGAAAACCAGCTGGATGGGTCATGCGCTAACCATCAAAGATATGTGATTGATATATGGTTTAGTCGGTTTAGTCAGTTTAGTCAACAAGAATATGGGATTTCAACCATCAAAAGTGTGGGTAAACCAATGTGATGGGCACTTTAGTACAACAATGTTGTTTTTTTTGCCACTTTGATGGTGACATACAGTATTAGCCTCACCAGCACCAGCGAAACATACGTGTGTTGTTTTTGCATGTCAAAGTTTGGCCATGACAACGCCTTTAGTGTTGAAAGAATTGGTTGAGCGAGCTCACGACCAAAACAAAATATGATTTCCCAGATGCGTGGATGTGTAGTTGGCACACGCCGCATAGACGGCCGTGTGCCTTTCACCATTTCTCAACATTTTCCAGGGTTTTGGCACGAGGTTGATACTACGTCCACGAGGGTCTGTGGGTGGGGTGGGGTGGAGCATGTTAACGTTCCTTGTAAGTTGCACACGTTGTTGATGTTCCGCACCTGCAGGGATGTGGGGCAGGACTGGGGTGGGGTGGGGCATGTTAACGTTCCTTGTACGTTGCAGACGTTGTTGATGTTCCGCAACTGCCACGATGTGGGGCAGGGGCTGGGGTGGGGTGGGGCATGCTAACGTTCCTTGTACGTTGCACACGTTGTTGATGTTCCGCAACTGCCAGGATGTGGGGCAGGGGCTGGGGTGGGGTGGGGCATGTTAACGTTCCTTGTACGTTGCACACGTTGTTGATGTTCCGCACCTGCCAGGATGTGGGGCAGGGGCTGGGGTGGGGTGGGGCATGTTAACGTTCCTTGTACGTTGCACACGTTGTTGATGTTTGCCAGGATGTGGGGCGCACGTTCCCGTTGCACACGTTGTTGATGTTCCGGATGTGGGGCAGGGGCTGGGGTGGGGTGGGGCATGTTAACGTTCCTTGTACGTTGCACACGTTGTTGTTCCGCAACTTGTACGTTAACGTTCCTTGTACGTTGCACGTTGTTGATGTTCCGCAACTGCCAGGATGTGGGGCAGGGGCTGGGGTGGGGTGGGGCATGTTAACGTTCCTTGTACGTTGCACACGTTGTTGATGTTCCGCAACTGCCAGGATGTGGGGCAGGGGCTGGGGTGGGGTGGGGCATGTTAACGTTCCTTGTACGTTGCACACGTTGTTGCACACTGTTCTTTCTCCAATAGTTTCGGAACTCGTGTTGCAATGGGCTTGGCGACAGCACCAAGGACCCATGTCACCAACTCAGTTCTTCACTGCACTGCAACGTCTCCTGAAACATTGAAAAAATGGGACGAAACGAAGATAAACAGATGTTCCTTGCAAGAAGTGCTGATGAACAAACGTCAGTGCGAGTTGCAAAAAGTGACCGAAACGCCACGGCCGTCTGTGCGGCGTGTACCTAGTGTAGTTTCAGTGATTTCGATTGACGAATTGTTGTATGTCCCCGGATATTGAATTAGGGGTTCTTGTACATCCCATACTGGAGATAGAGGCAATAATTCCCGATGACATGGTGCGTACGAAAGCCTACTATATTTTGCATCTCAGACAATAGTATGATGTGCTAGATTCCAATCACTAAGTGAATGCTTCTGGCTCAGAATTGGTAATATTGACATGTACACATATGGGTTATTCTGAAATTGGTGTACCCCCAGTTCCAACGCTTATCATTCGTCACCTTCCGATACCTTCCTGATTAAAATGCGATTTGGGGGGATAAGCCATTTTTAGACACCCTAAAAAATACCGGCAAAATCTCATAAACATCCTGAATCCTGTAGACAGACCAAATCAAAACGTGTCAGCACCAAAGGGCTCAATGATCTCTTGAACACACTTCAACTGGCGTGTTTGAGCGGTCCCAACGGTGGTTGTGAATTGTCCATTCAGATTTCAATAGGACATCCCAATGATTGTTGGTAAATAGTGGCCTCGGGTATATCAGGTATCTATGTTGTAAGGTATCATGTTTCCCCACATAAAAGGAAACTAAGTGATCAACATCTCGTGGATATTCTGGGTTTTTGGGCCTTCTGATTTTATGGCCTATCATGAGGACATGGGTTTTCTAAGACCATGGGATGGAATGGGGGTCCAAATTACTGAGACAATATATTTCTCAAATGGAATGAATCTCAAAGACCGTCAAATTTGAACCCCATTGTATATCTTATGAATGGTCTTTGAGATTCATTCCGTTTGAATGGTGATATGTATATATTACCATCAAACCAGCATGTTTTCTTGGTGATCTTGCCATTGTATAGTGTCTTGACAGTGTTCGGTGATGTTTCGGGTGTCTTGCTCATGTCTTGGTGATGGTGGCGGTGTTCCAGGATGGTGTCTTCGTGGTATTGAAGGAATGGTATTTTTTGACTAAGCTGCCTCACTTGTCAATGCCAAATTGGCGTCAAAGGAATGAAGCGCGAAGCTTTGCTATTGGGGTTGTATGCTGGGTTAATTTTGATTGATCGACCAAACATTTTGGCTGGTGAAATGTTTTTTTTGGCCAGTGAAATCCACTTTTGGGCTGCTCAAACTCCCAAAAAGATTGGCAAAATCATTCTTTTGGATGGTGACATCAGTAAAATCCCCCATGAATTGTGTGAACTTTCCCTGTTCGCCCCATCCCCACGACCACGACGTCGACGTTTCCATATCCGACAAGTAGGCACGCGCGCCGCCGCGCACCAGCGCGGATCGGGGCAAAGGCGCCTCAGGGCGTGTCACGGAGGCTCCAGAGGTGGAGGTGCACAGGGTGAGTTGGAACTGTTGGAGACATCACCAGGGTCCACGTTGCCGGGGATTCTGATGATATTTGATTCCTAAGTGACCATGGGTTTCAAGACGATTTTTCTAATTTTAGGTGAGTTGGGGATAACCATTTTAGGAAACCTGCATATGTTAATATGTAATATTATATCCAACAATATTGTTATATAATATTCTGATAAGCATCATTTGTCATTCGTATTTTATATAATATATACTGTATATAATAACAATATATTGTGATTAACCAAGCATAATGACATTATTAAGGACAAATACTAGTATTGACAAACTTGACCAGCCAAAATGGGGATTGAACCAAACACAATGGATCATAGTGGTATCTATATAAAGGTTAGTTGTTTTTTAGCGTGCTACCGGATATGTAATGGTGGAGGCTGGCGCTCTTGCGAAGCATAGCCCCGAAGCATAGCCCCGAAGCATACCCCGAAGCATACCCCGAAGCATACCCCGAAGCAAACCCACCAAAAAATCAGGTTATTTTTGAAAAGTTGTTATCTGCTGGCAGCTGGCTGCTATGTGTAGCCCCAGTAGGTTGAAGGCAGCTTCCGTGCTGACTGGCCATGGTTGGCTGGTGCAGTTTCTTTCTGGCATCTGGCTGCTATGCAGCCAAGAAGGTTGAAGGCAACTTCGGTGCTGACTTGCCATAAGTGCCTGGTCTGGCATTTGGCTGCTATGTGCAGCCAAGCAGGTCGTAGGCAGCTGCGGTGCTGGCTGGCTATGACTGGCTGGTGTAGTTGCATTCTCGCAGCTGATGCCGCGCTTGACCTTGCATTCGGCAACTTTCTTGTTTGCTCAGATATGTGTTGAAAGCCGTGTGGAGAGCAGTGCTCCGCCAGTGATACCCGGATCAAATCCGTTTCATACCCAAAATCTTGAACTTCTAGAGCCTGGTAAAATCTGGAGATTAGAATCGGCAGTTCGATCGCGAAGGCATGAGTAGCTGAGTAGCTGCACATATGGACAGGGATCGTGGTGTCTTTCTAGAGATATGCACAAAGGTTCACGCAGGCTTTCTGCCCTCAAAAGTTTCCAATCGAGCCTGCTTCACCCAGTTATGTCTTCAACCAACAGAATGCTGTCAGTAGCTACCAATAAGTGACAGGTTTTGCGCGCATGATGTCATTACTCATAGTTGGACAAAACTTGTGTTTGTAGCTCCATTTGTAAAACCTTCGCGGAGCTTGCCAGTCCCTTCAAGACTTCAGGTACTTGCAAGGATTGACACAAGCGGTTTGAAACCAACACCTAAATACTGTATACTCATATACTGTATACTGATACTAAATTGATTTCCTCAAGTTATGGTTTTTGAATATTTATATAACCTGAAGTTTATAGTGTGTATGTAATATGAGTGCAAAATTGCTAGGGGTAATTTGTTGAATTCTTATTAGATCCTTATCAACTGATATTGACACTGATATTATTGTTTGCATGGCCAATATTAACACTCCTGCGACACTAGGTCCCTGCCGAGCGCCCTTTGGCCTTTGAGGCTGGGCTGTGTCGGATCGGTATGCTTTGAGAAGGAAAATTGTGATTTAACCACTACAAAGCCGGATTTGATGGGATGTTAATGGGAGATATACGGGATATCTGACATAAGCCAACTTTTAAAAAGCGATTTGGGTGTTTTTGCGAATGGGGTACACCCCCAACTGGCCATGAAATGGGTTGTACATGCTGATTTTTACCATCATAGGGGTACTGCATTTTCAGAGAAACCAATATACGGCAAAGGGATTCTTCAAAATATGTGCCAAGACTTATTGATAATTTGCCTTGAAGTCTAAAAACATGTGGATGATGTACTGTTAGCCTTTCCAAAGTCAAAGAAACAAATCCTGTGGGCGGTGAAATTGATAAATGAGGATGCATCAATTTATCAACCGATTTGTTTTTCCATTGATTTCTTGTACCCACTGGTAATTTAACATACCCATGGAGGAGCATCACCGTTTTTTATAGGTGAATCATCAAACGTTCAACGGATCATTTTCCATAGCGATGTCAATTTACTGGAGGGTATCATCATCGTTTGGTTGCTTAAACTCCATTAAAATCCCATTAAATTTCACTCAAGCACCACTCTTGGTTGATTACCCTCTGGTAAACTAACATAACTATGGAAAATCACCATTTTCAATGGGTAAATCCACTATTTCTATGGTCATTTTCAATAGCAAACTGTTAGTCATTACCGGGTAACTCCCATCAAACGTGGTTTCGATCATCGCTGGCGTTTCGGCCAGGTGGGTCACGGCCACTTCGCGTTTGCACCGCCACCGGAAGACCGGCATGGGAGCCTGGGCATCCCATGTATTTCAAACATAAAACATCATAAAACACTGTAAATACGACTAATGAGATATTTGCTTGAAATGTAGGTCTTGGGGGGGTACTATGTATATACGTATATATTTAAGGGCTGCCGCCCATGCCGCCGACCCCGGAAGAATGGTCATGTGGTTATATGACAGTTATATCATATATCAGATGATGGTCTGAGTTTTTTTTGACAATTGGTTGATAGTTTCCAGCCTTTAGCTACTTTAGGGACTCAACTAGCCAGCATCATGTTTTGTCGATCTTGGAGTAGTTTAGATAAAGAGTAAATGTTAATCAGCACAGGCTTCCCAAGTCTCAGTTACAGTTACAATTTGTTAAGGTTGTCTGTGTGTTTTCCGATTCAGTTGATTCTGCTCCATGGCGGTACGACCATTTATAAGCGGTTTCTCGATATTCAGAGTCTCAGCCTGTCGGGGGGCCCAAGGGATCCATGGTCGGCTGCATTTGCGTCGTTTTGGCAAGGCGAATCTGGCGCGAGCCAGGTGTTTATAGTCCTATGATTGCATATGCTGCTGCCTGCTCCTACCTGCTGCTGCCTGCTGCTGCCTGCCTGCTGCTCCTTGCTGCTGCCTGCTGCTGGTGCTGCTGCTGGTGGCTGCTGCTGCTGCTGCTGCTGTGGTGCTGCTGCAATCAAACAGCCTCCAAAGCAAGAAACAAACAGCCAGACACCCTTTTCGAAACACATCCGAAACAGCAAAACACCACCTAATTTCGTGCCCAAAACGTAGCAAAGGAACCCCAAAAAAGGGCCTAACGTCACTTCTGAAACCCTACTATAAAATTGCAACTTTGCCGCTGCCTGCCGCTGCCTGCTGCTGCTTGCTGCTGCCTGCTGCTGCCTCTGCTGGTGTCTGCTGTGCCTGCTGCTGCCTGCTGCTGCCTCTGCTGGTGTCTGCTGCTGCCTGCTGCTGCCTGCCTGCCTGCAGCTGCCTGCGGCTGCCTGCGGCTGCCTGCCTGCTGCTCCCTGCTGCTGCCTGCTGCTGGTGCTGCTGCTGGTGGCTGCTGCTGCTGCTGCTGCTGTGGTGCTGCTGCAATCAAACAGCCTCCAAAGCAAGAAACAAACAGCCAGACACCCTTTTCGAAACACATCCGAAACAGCAAAACACCACCTAATTTCATACCCAAAACGTAGCAAAGGAACCCCAAAAAAGGGCCTAACGTCACTTCTGAAACCCTACTTAAAATTGCAACTTTGCCGCTGCCTGCCGCTGCCTGCTGCTGCCTGCTGCTGCCTCTGCTGGTGTCTGCTGCTGCCTGCTGCTGCCTGCTGCTGCCTGCTGCTGCCCGCTGCTACCTGCTGCTGCCTGCTGCTGCCTGCCTGCTGCTCCTTGCTGCTGGTGCTGCTGCTGGTGGCTGCTGCTGCTGCTGCTGCTGCTGTGGTGCTGCTGCAATCAAACAGCCTCCAAAGCAAGAAACAAACAGCCAGACACCCTTTTCGAAACACATCCGAAACAGCAAAACACAACCTAATTTCGTGCCCAAAACGTAGCAAAGGAACCCCAAAAAAGGGCCTAACGTCACGTCTGAAACCCTACTTAAAATTGCAACTTTGCCGCTGCCTGCCGCTGCCTGCCGCTGCCTGCTGCTGCCTGCTGCTGCCTCTGCTGGCTGCTGCCTGCTGCTGCCTGCTGCTGCCTGCTGCTGCCTGCTGCTGCCTGCTGCTGCCTGCCTGCTGCTCCCTGCTGCTGCCTGCTGCTGGTGCTGCTGCTGGTGGCTGCTGCTGCTGCTGCTGTGGTGCTGCTGTGGTGCTGCTGCAATCAAACAGCTTCCAAAGCAAGAAACAAACAGCCAGACTGCCAGACACCCTTTTCGAAACACATCCGAAACAGCAAAACACCACCTAATTTCGTGCCCAAAACGTACAAAGGAACCCCAAAAAAGGGCCTAACATCACTTCTGAAACCCTATACTATAAAATCGCAACTTTGCCGCTGCTTGGCGCTGCCTGCTGCTGCCTCTGCTGGTGTGTGCTGCTGCCTGCTGCTGCCTGCTGCTGCCTGCTGCTGCCTGCTGCTGCCTGCTGCTGCCTGCTGCTGCCTGGCTGCTGTCTCTGCTGCTGCCTCTGCTGGTGTCTGCTGGTGTCTGCTGCTGCCTGCTGCTGCCTGCTGCTGCCTGCGGCTCCCTGCTGCCTGCTGCTGCCTGCTGCTCCCTGCTGCTCCCTGCAGCTGCTGGTGGCTGCTGCTGCTGCAGTGGTGCTGCTGTG
Organism: Cladocopium goreaui; assembly: GCA_947184155.2. NCBI lineage: Eukaryota > Dinophyceae > Suessiales > Symbiodiniaceae > Cladocopium > Cladocopium goreaui. Next base: position 260,836 of record CAMXCT020000058.1, on the reverse strand, counting down.
GTGCTGCTGCAATCAAACAGCCGCCAAAGCAAGAAACAAACAGCCAGACACCCTTTTCGAAACACATCCGGAACAGCAAAACACCACCTAATTTCGTGTCCAAAACGTAGCAAAGTAACCCCAAAAAAGGACCTAATGTCACTTCTGAAACCATACTGTAAAATTGAAACTTTGCCGCTGCCTGCCGCTGCCTGCTGCTGCCTCTGCTGGTGTCTGCTGCTGCCTGCTGCTGCCTGCTGCTGCCTGCAGCTGCCTGCGGCTGCCTGCGGGTGCCTGCCTGCTGCTCCCTGCTGCTGCCTGCTGCTGGTGCTGCTGCTGGTGGCTGCTGCTGCTGCTGTGGTGCTGCTGTGGTGCTGCTGCAATCAAACAGCCTCCAAAGCAAGAAACAAACAGCCAGACACCCTTTTCGAAACACATCCGAAACAGCAAAACACCACCTAATTTCGTACCCAAAACGTAGCAAAGGAACCCCAAAAAAGGGCCTAACGTCACTTCTGAAACCCTACTATAATAAAATTGCAACTTTGCCGCTGCCTGCCGCTGCCTGCCGCTGCCTGCTGCTGCCTGCTGCTGCCTGCTGCTGCTGCTGCTGCTGCTGCCTGCTGCTACCTGCTGCTGCCTGCTGCTGCCTGCCTGCTGCTCCTTGCTGCTGCCTGCTGCTGGTGCTGCTGCTGGTGGCTGCTGCTGCTGCTGTGGTGCTGCTGCAATCAAACAGCCTCCAAAGCAAAAATCAAACAGCCAAACACCCTTTTCGAAACACATCCGAAAGAGCAAAACACCACCTAATTTCGTGTCCAAAACGTAGCAAAGGAACCCCAAAAAAGCGCCTAACGTCACTTCTGAAACCCTACTATAAAATTGCAACTTTGCCGCTGCCTGCCTCTGCTGGTGTCTGCTGTGCCGCTGCCTGCTGCTGCCTCTGCTGGTGTCTGCTGCTGCCTGCTGCTGCCTGCTGCTGCCTCTGCTGGTGTCTGCTGCTGCCTGCTGCTGCCTGCTGCTGCGTGCTGCTGCTGGTGGCTGCTGCTGCTGCTGCTGTGGTGCTGCTGTGGTGCTGCTGCAATCAAACAGCCTCCAAAGCAAGAAGCAAACAGCCAGACACCCTTTTCGAAACACATCCGAAACAGCAAAACACCACCTAATTTCGTACCCAAAACGTAGCAAAGGAACCCCAAAAAAGGGCCTAACGTCACTTCTGAAACCCTACTTAAAATTGCAACTTTGCCGCTGCCTGCCGCTGCCTGCTGCTGCCTGCTGCTACCTGCTGCTGCCTGCTGCTGCCTGCCTGCTGCTCCTTGCTGCTGGTGCTGCTGCTGGTGGCTGCTGCTGCTGCTGCTGTGGTGCTGCTGCAATCAAACAGCCTCCAAAGCAAGAAACAAACAGCCAGACACCCTTTTCGAAACACATCCGAAACAACAAAACACCACCTAATTTCGTGCCCAAAACGTAGCAAAGGAACCCCAAAAAAGGGCCTAACGTCACTTCTGAAACCCTACTATAAAATTGCAACTTTGCCGCTGCCTGCCGCTGCCTGCCGCTGCCTGCCTGCCTGCTGCTGCCTGCTGCTGCCTGCTGCTGCTGCTGCTGCTGCCTGCCTCTGCTGGTGTCTGCTGCTGCCTGCTGCTGCCTGCTGCTGCCTGCTGCTGCCTGCTGCTGCCTGCGGCTGCCTGCGGCTGCCTGCCTGCTGCTCCCTGCTGCTGCTGCTGTGGTGCTGCTGTGGTGCTGCTGCAATCAAACAGCTTCCAAAGCAAGAAACAAACAGCCAGACATCCTTTTCGAAACACATCCGAAACAGCAAAACACCACCTAATTTCGTGCCCAAAACGTAGCAAAGGAACCCCAAAAAAGGGCCTAACATCACTTCTGAAACCCTATACTATAAAATCGCAACTTTGCCGCTGCTTGGCGCTGCCTGCTGCTGCCTGCTGCTGCCTGCTGCTGCTGCCTGCTGCTGCCTGCTGCTGCCTGCTGCTGCCTGCTGCTGCCTGCTGCTGCCTGCTGCTGCCTGCTGCTGCCTGCCTGCTGCTCCCTGCTGCTGCCTCTGCTGGTGTCTGCTGCTGCCTGCTGCTGCCTGCTGCTGCCTGCCCCTGCCTGCTGCTGCCTGCGGCTCCCTGCTGCCTGCTGCTGCCTGCTGCTCCCTGCTGCTCCCTGCAGCTGCTGGTGGCTGCTGCTGCTGCAGTGGTGCTGCTGTGGTGCTGCTGCAATCAAACAGCCGCCAAAGCAAGAAACAAACAGCCAGACACCCTTTTCGAAACACATCCGGAACAGCAAAACACCACCTAATTTCGTGTCCAAAACGTAGCAAAGTAACCCCAAAAAAGGACCTAATGTCACTTCTGAAACCATACTGTAAAATTGAAACTTTGCCGCTGCCTGCCGCTGCCTGCCGCTGCCTGCTGCTGCCTCTGCTGGTGTCTGCTGCTGCCTGCTGCTCCCTGCTGCTGCCTGCAGCTGCCTGTGGCTGCCTGCGGCTGCCTGCCTGCTGCTGCCTGCCTGCTGCTCCCTGCTGCTGCCTGCTGCTGGTGCTGCTGCTGGTGGCTGCTGCTGCTGCTGCTGCTGCTGGTGCTGCTGTGGTGCTGCTGCAATCAAACAGCCTCCAAAGCAAGAAACAAACAGCCAGACACCCTTTTCGAAACACATCCGAAACAGCAAAACACCACCTAATTTCGTACCCAAAACGTCGCAGAGGAACCCAAAAAAGGGCCTAACGTCACTTCTGAAACCCTACTATAAATAAAATTGCAACTTTGCCGCTGCCTGCCGCTGCCTGCCGCTGCCTCCTGCTGCCTGCTGCTTCCTCTGCTGGTGTCTGCTGCTGCCTGCTGCTGCCTGCTGCTACCTGCTGCTGCCTGCTGCTGCCTGCCTGCTGCTCCCTGCTGCTGCCTGCTGCTGGTGCTGCTGCTGGTGGCTGCTGCTGCTGCTGTGGTGCTGCTGCAATCAGACAGCCTCCAAAGCAAGAAACAAACAGCCAGACACCCTTTTCGAAACACATCCGAAACAGCAAAACACCACCTAATTTCGTACCCAAAACGTAGCAAAGGAACCCCAAAAAAGGGCCTAACGTCACTTCTGAAACCCTACTATAAAATTGCAACTTTGCCGCTGCCTGCCGCTGCCTGCTGCTGCTTGCTGCTGCCTGCTGCTGCCTCTGCTGGTGTCTGCTGTGCCGCTGCCTGCTGCTGCCTCTGCTGGTGTTTGCTGCTGCCTGCTGCTGCCTGCTGCTGCCTGCAGCTGCCTGCGGCTGCCTGCGGCTGCCTGCCTGCTGCTCCCTGCTGCTGCCTGCTGCTGGTGCTGCTGCTGGTGCTGCTGCTGGTGGCTGCTGCTGCTGCTGTGGTGCTGCTGTGGTGCTGCTGCAATCAAACAGCCTCCAAAGCAAGAAACAAACAGCCAGACACCCTTTTCGAAACACATCCGAAACAGCAAAACACAACCTAATTTCGTACCCAAAACGTAGCAAAGGAACCCCAAAAAAGGGCCTAACGTCACTTCTGAAACCCTACTTAAAATTGCAACTTTGCCGCTGCCTGCCGCTGCCTGCCGCTGCCTGCTACTGCCTCTGCTGGTGTCTGCTGGTGCCTGCTGCTGCCTGCTGCTACCTGCTGCTGCCTGCTGCTGCCTGCCTGCTGCTCCCTGCTGCTGCCTGCTGCTGGTGCTGCTGCTGGTGGCTGCTGCTGCTGCTGCTGTGGTGCTGCTGCAATCAAACAGCCTCCAAAGCAAGAAACAAACAGCCAGACACCCTTTTCGAAACACATCCGAAACAGCAAAACACCACCTAATTTCGTGCCCAAAACGTAGCAAAGGAACCCCAAAAAAGGGCCTAACGTCACTTCTGAACCCCTACTATAAAATTGCAACTTTGCCGCTGCCTGCCGCTGCCTGCTGCTGCTTGCTGCTGCCTGCTGCTGCCTCTGCTGGTGTCTGCTGGTGTCTGCTGCTGCCTGCTGCTGCCTCTGCTGGTGTCTGCTGCTGCCTGCTGCTGCCTGCTGCTGCCTGCAGCTGCCTGCGGCTGCCTGCGGCTGCCTGCCTGCTGCTCCCTGCTGCTGCCTGCTGCTGGTGCTGCTGCTGGTGCTGCTGCTGGCTGCTGCTGCTGCTGCTGTGGTGCTGCTGTGGTGCTGCTGCAATCAAACAGCCCTCAAAACGTAGCAAAGGAACCCCCAAAAAAGGCGTCACTTCTGAAACCCTACTTAAAATTGCAACTTTGCCGCTGCCTGCCGCTGCCTGCTGCTGCTTGCTGCTGCCTGCTGCTGCCTCTGCTGGTGTCTGCTGGTGTCTGCTGCTGCTCCTTGCTGCTGCCTGCTGCTGGTGCTGCTGCTGGTGGCTGCTGCTGCTGCTGTGGTGCTGCTGCAATCAAACAGCCTCCAAAGCAAGAAACAAACAGCCAGACACCCTTTTCGAAACACATCCGAAACAGCAAAACACCACCTAATTTCGTGCCCAAAACGTAGCAAAGGAACCCCAAAAAGGGCCTAACGTCACTTCTGAAACCCTACTATAAAATTGCAACTTTGCCGCTGCCTGCCGCTGCCTGCTGCTGCTTGCTGCTGCCTGCTGCTGCCTCTGCTGGTGTCTGCTGCTGCCTGCTGCTGCCTGCTGCTGCCTCTGCTGGTGTCTGCTGCTGCCTGCTGCTGCCTGCTGCTGCCTGCTGCTGCCTGCTGCTACCTGCTGCTGCCTGCTGCTGCCTGCCTGCTGCTCCTTGCTGCTGCCTGCTGCTGGTGCTGCTGCTGGTGGCTGCTGCTGCTGCTGCTGTGGTGCTGCTGCAATCAAACAGCTTCCAAAGCAAGAAACAAACAGCCAGACACCCTTTTCGAAACACATCCGAAACAGCAAAACACCACCTAATTTCGTGCCCAAAACGTAGCAAAGGAACCCCAAAAAAGGGCCTAACGTCACTTCTGAAACCCTACTATAAAATTGAACTTTGCCGCTGCCTGCCGCTGCCTGCTCGTGTCTGCTGGTGTCTGCTGGTGTCTGCTGCTGCCTGCTGCTGCCTCTGATGGTGTCTGCTGCTGCCTGCTGCTGCCTGCTGCTGCCTGCTGCTGCCTGCTGCTGCCTGCTGCTGCCTGCAGCTGCCTGCTGCCTGCTGCTGCCTGCTGCTGCCTGCTGCTCCCTGTCTTTTTCTCAATCTTTTCCACTTTTTCAATCTCCCACCAGCTCACCTGCTGCTGCTGCTGCCCAAAAGCACCTGCTGCTGCTAACAGAAGAGTATCAAAAGCACCTCCCGGCACCAAAACAGCAAGGCACGGAAGGACGAACAGGCCCTGCAAGCCGAACTTCGCGTCGGACGCTTATTATCCGAAGACAACCATGCATTCCTACATGGCCGACCCACAAGAGTTCCGGGAAGCTGGTGCACAAAAACTCAGCAGCCTACCTGCGGAGAAAATACATGCTATCGCTTCTGCTGCTGCTGCTGCTGCTGCTGCTGCTGCTGCCGCTGCTGCTTGTCTTTGCTTGTCTTTGCTTGTCTTATTCCCTGGCGCGCTCCCCCTTGCGTCTGCCGGGGTCGGCGGATATATATAATAATAATATTATATATATATATGCATTTATGTTTGTGGTGCGATGTTTGTCGATGACTGATCGACCTGTGACGTCAAACAGCCGTTTCGAAATGGTGCGTGGCTCCGAGGTTTCAAGGATTTCAAGAAGTTGGAACCTTGAGAGAAGCTCTTTCCATTTGATCGAAGATCTGAGGAAAGGCCTACCAAGAAACACACCTATAGGTGTTGGTAAGGAAAACCAGGAATATTTACGGGTGTTTTTTTGGATGTGGTTTAATTGGATACATTTGGGTGGCTTCAAACTTGGACGGCCTGGTCATCCTGGATTGGATATTTGGATCCATGAGAGGCATCAGACACTCAGCATCTTCGTTGAAAACGGTCGCATGGCTCCGCAAACCACTTTGGTCTCAAACAGGACCATGTCACAGTGAAGCCATTCTTTGCGAGTTTACAGGTGGCTATGGGATAACTATGGTCTATGGTTTATGGATGTTTTTGCGGGATTTAAGTATATATATATGGTTAATGGAGTTTACAAGCTAAGTTATAACTGGGGAGCCTCACCTTGTATGGCTTCGAATTTGCCTTATTTCATAGATCTTTGTGATATTTGAGGAACAAAAATCCTAAATTGAAAAGTAGTTATTCGTTTGGGCATGGCCTTAAGGAACCAGTTGAATCGATCATTTATATACATTCATTCACCCAATTTGTGGCCTTTGTTCAATTTACGGAGCAAATCCCTGGGATGGCAGGTGTTCATTTTGTATCTGCCGTTTGGGTATGGCTCAGTTGGACCCCGAAATTCCATGATTATGATGATTGAATTCATTGGTATACTGTATACTAAAATAATATGTATATATATATAACTATATATATATATAATTATATATATATATGTAATTATATATATATGTAATTTGTGGGTCCATTTTGGCCCCCCTTGTTATGAACCAAACCATTGAAGAGAGTTCTTTCCTTGAGACCCACGTTCTTGTCACTGCGGCAAGCGATCTTAGGAAGCGACTGGATGAATTTCAGGGTTTTTTGGTGATTCTAAGCATCAATCATCAAAGATGATGGGGGTATAGATAGTATAGATGACGAGAAAGGGAAAATTTTAACTTACGGAGTTTAACCATCCTACTAACTTTGGGGGTGTGTATATATAAATATAAGTGGAACTGATAAATGATGGTTGGTTGATGCTAATATATTGGGGATTGGGGATAATCACAATGTTGTATTGGATTGTCATGGGGTTTTGAATAGGATGCTAATCATCAAAGATGATAGGGATGTAAGATGATGTAAGTGGATATAACTGATACATGATGGTGGGTTGATGATTGTATAGGGGATTGAGTGAACCAATATAGTGGGAATAATCACAAGTCCGTTCCCACAAGTTGGTTGATAAACCAGGAGGTTCCCCTCATTCAACAACTACACTAATAGATCGATGATAATAAATGATATACTAAACCAGCCCCTTCTGTAATTCCCAAAAGGACATATTGTATCAGAATTCCATGGCAAATGTTCTCAACCAACCTTTGTTGAGGCATGACACAGGGTCCAGTTCGAACGCTGTTCAGGTGATTTCAAAGCCAAAATATGGAGAATTCAACCATTTTTAACATGTGGACTTGACGATCAAACATGAAATTTAACCATCACAAATAGGGGGTTGATCGTTTGACCATGAGAAATGTGAATTGTCATGGGTCATTCTATGTCATTCTGAAAGGTCCAACGGTGGTTTTGTGTTTTTGGCCATGATTTTCCGGATTGGATGAGAAGGTCCAAGGAAATCTAAGGAACTTGATCCAAGACGTAGAGGAACTGGTACCATTCATCTGATTCGACTGACATTTCACCGCGTTAAGGGCGACTCGAGTTTCACCTGCAGATGTCTAGGAGTTGTGACAAAATGGTGCGAGATGAAAAAAGGTACAGCATGCATCACAACAAAGAAACTCATCCAACAATACACCTCCAGTTGAGGATGCTTCATAACGCAATTTCATGGGAAGTTGAAGATGATTTATGATATTTTATGAGTGTGTTTACAGATATACAGTTTACCAGGACCACACAGCGTCGTGCCATACATCGCACAGTTTTTTCCCGTTTTTTTTTCTTCACATCTTCTCTAATTGGTGACTGATAGACAGCCCGGCATGGCCATGGCACAGAAATGGATGTGTTGGAAGCAATGCGCCTAAGATTCGTGGGCAGTATGAGTGGTTGCCTCATTTTTTCAGCTGTAGCCATGGATTTTGATACTTGGTTGGTTTATAGATCCATTGCGGTGAGTGAAGAACTCCTTGAGTTCTTGTGGCATTCCGCATTGGCTCAGCGCGTCGAGGACTGCCCCGAACGCCCGGCCGCCGTGTCGAATGGCGACGGAATGCTTTGATGTTTGTGGCAGTGGCATTCGCCTGATCACCAGCAAGCCTGGGGCCCTAAAGTCGATGTTTTAGCTTGCAATATCCCACATCCCACTATAAATATATGGAAATATTAGAAATCTGGTTTTAAACATCAAAATAATCAAACAACATTAAACCATACATGGAGAAATGTAATGCGATGTCCCACCAAAAGCAGCGAAAAGCTATACTTCCTTGGGGTATCCCTGTGTAGCCATGGGTCACTGTGGTCTGTATTTTGCTGCGTTCAACCCTCCCCAAGACCCCAGAATGATATATACCAAATATACCAAATATATCAAATATACCAAATATACCAAAGCATATTCTTTTTGGGTGGCACTGATAGTATTTGGCAGAAGATGTTCGGAAGCTATGAGGTGAGCACAGCAATCCCCTTGACATCGATTTGGCTTACAAAGCATCTGCCGAAAAACTATAGATCTATTTATATAAGTATATTATATATAAAGGCTATATACATATATAGCTAATTAATGTCTTAATGTCACCTGTTATAAATCCGTTATTCAGTGATTCCTATAGTATGTGGCAGTCATAGAGCCCAGAGCTCTTCGAACGCCTCAGGTGGATGGGTGGATCAGTGAGCCGAGATGATAGCACCAGGTGCGCCGGTGCAGCAGCGACGTGGGGTTCACATTGGTGGTTCGGATTGGGGCAGTCACTTGTCAAAGGACATTATTTTCAGGTGTGGTGAATTATGCACCAATCCGAACCTGAATAATGGATTAAAAATGATTAAAATCTATGAGAATGGGTCAAAATCTATCAAAATCTATGAGATCTTCGTATGAAATACCAATGAATACCATTGTAGGGGTAGTTATTTTGATGTGGTTTTTGGATGTCAGGTTTTTGGGATCCGTCACCAGTTGTTTCACCGGAGGATCGTTGGGGAACAGTGGATTCAGTGGGCCACAGATCAAGGAATACCCTCTGGTAATGACTAACGTAGCTATTGAAAATGACCATTAATAGTGGATTTTCCCATTAAAAATGGTGATTTTCAATAGCTATGTTAAATTACCAGAGGGTAGTTTTGCAGCCGAAATGATCTCAAACCCCGCAACATGAGAAGTTTTGCAGCAAGTCCATGTTTCTGAGTCCATGTCCCTGTTTCTGTCAAATCCATCATCAGGTTCATCTCCTGATTATTCTGGTTGTTCTCTCTTGTGGTCAACTCCTCATTGTTCCTTTGTTGAACTCCCCATTTTTGCTGGTCAAATCTACATATGCCAATGTTTGCCGCTTAAATGACCAGTTCAATCCATATTGTTTGCGGGTGAAGAACAATTGTTCAACCCCCTACCTTAGTTTTGATGTCTAAATAGTAGTATTCCATGAAATATGATTGGTGGTTATTTTTTGTCCATATAAACCAATGATAACATTTTTTAATAGACCCATGAAATACTTATCAACCATGAAATCAGTGATATCAGTCTTATGTTAATTGGTATCCCCCTATCAGTTCACAAAGAAAAATGATGAAGCCCATGTTAAACTGACGGGATTATCACATTAGAAATCCATAACATCTTTTAAGAGAAACATCACCTATCCTATGATATGTGTATATATATAACTGATGGGATTATATATATATAACATGTAACTGTTTATTATAATATAGTGGTGCATCCTATTCATGCGTAACATATAACTGATTTATTATAAATATATTCTATTATTATTATTAACATATAACATCTATTAGTGCTGCAATTTAATGCAATTTAACCTATACATTTTTTTACATCCTATTCCAATCACATATAACTGATTAATACACTATTATATAACTGTGGTTTAAAAATATAACATGTCATATGTCCATATATATTAATACAGTAATACACCATTAATACACCATTATATATACCATTATACATATATTTTGATATACATATATTATGATACACCATTAATACAATGGTATCCTGATTGATACACCATTATACCATTAATATATTTTGTATTAATGATGTATTATGATATATTAATGATATTAATGATGTATTATGATGTATTATGATGTATATTGTAGTGGCCATTAATCCACCTTTATATATTATATATACCATTATACATCATTAATACTCCTCCAGGTCTACCTTGGTGGATGAGAAGAGCAAGTGGATCGACACCGCCGAGGCGGCGTTGATCGCATTGCTGCGCGACGCGGCAAGCGACGGGTGAAAAATGGGTGGATTTATATAAGTATCAGACTTGTGGATTTGTTCTGGATCAGAAACTGATAAATATCTTGATTTAAGATGATTTAAGTATGAGAAATGTGGATAAAAACGCATCAAACGTGGGATTTAAACACACACCATTTGAATGTGACATCATGTGATTCAATGGGATGTACTGGTGTAGAAATGGGTAAAAAAAAACAGTGGGATTTCACATGATTTAAGCATCAAACATCTACGGCTTGCTCCAAGCTGCAGGCGATTGCCAGCCAATGTCCACCCCAAACGTACCCTCTGGTTATGTCAAAATAGCTATTGAAAATGGCCATAGAAATAGTGAGTTTTCCCATGAAAAATGGTGATTTTCAATAGCTATGTAAACGTTTACCAGAGGGTAATTACAGATATTGGGAGCAACCCTGTACGGGATGATCATTCCACTAGGCATGTGTTCTTTATATGCAGATGATACAATAATATTGGGAGATAACTCCAAAGACACTGGGGGTATAGAATGGGATATATATATATAATATGGGTTTTGTCCAAGAAAAGGAGATACTGCAGATACTGCAAATTATGATATATTCCCTGTGGGGCAAAAGGAGGTTTCGAATATACGTTGGGGCCCCCCACCCACGTGGGCTGTGATTATACCCTCTGGAAAATTTCTTATAATAGATCTTGAAAAATAACCAATGTTGGTGGAAACTAATCTTCCAATCTCTGGCAGGGTCTATTTTCATTGATTGGAGGGTACCATCTTTGGGGGAATGAACATTATTCTATTTTACCAGTCATGTTGGTATGAGTTCACCAGGGGTTCACCAAAATTTCACCAGAGTTTTGACCCTTTTCCAGGCTAAGGGATGGGGTCAGGACCCACGGTATCATGGTATCACTGGGGGCATCAGGCTACTGATGCTACTGGGCTAGATGTCACCAGAAATGGTCATTTTACCTGAGAAAATCGATCAGTTCTTGGTAAATGATAACGACCTGGTAATTCTCTCAATATGGTCATATTTCAGCCTAGTGAAATAGTAGAATTTACCGGCACTCAGCCGGACCCGTGGTTCCCAATTGTTGGTTCAAATTTCAAATAAACTCCTTTGACATCTATAAACTGCCCAAAGGATATAAACCATAGATGTATCGTCTACCAGATATTCAGAATTGTTTAGTTTTTGTTGCTGGAGTCTTTATATAATTAGTTGATATATTTATTCTACCAGAAACCATAGATTGTCATAGGTTAACCTATTTCAATCTCGTTGTCTTTACCAACTGAGCTATCCAACAAACACCTTGGACACCAGCAGGTGATCGAAAAGAAGGGGAAGATCCCTGTGACTGGACGCTACTGCACCAACAGGCGGTGGATGATTGTATTGGGTTTTTTGGGATGATGATATGGGATGAAGCCCATGAAAACATATGGGTATGGATCAATACCTATACACACCATTTTTAGTGGGATGAACATCTATTTACCAGCTATTTTGATGTTCACCAGGGGTACAAGGTTTTGACACACTGCCATATATATATATAGATATGGAGGTTTCCTGAAATGAGGGATCCCCAATAGCTGGATGGTTTATAACGGAAAATCCTACTAAAATAGATGATTTGGGGATGTCCCTACTTCAGGAAACCCCCATATATACATCTATATTGGGATTAGTTATTACTTATATAGGGATGATTCATCGGATGACTATCCTCTGGTAATTTGCAACATAGCTTTGGCATCGAAGCACATGTATAGATGATAAAGATGGTGATTTACCTTTTGAAGATGGTGATGTTCCAGTTCGCTATGTTAAATTGCCAAGAGAGTTTGCTTAATTCCTTGGAGACAAAAACCCAGAAACATCTTGTTAGTTATACCCAGTTGTAAGCCCATATGAAACCAATTAATCCTCTAAAAGCTCATGTTCACCCCAATTGATGCATGTCTATTCCATCATTTAGCTCACCACCACCACTCACATGGTTAGTTGTATGTATAAATATATATATATATACATATTATATAAATATATCCCATTGTATCCGGTGGAGCAAAGAAGTATGGCAGACACACATCAAAAAGTTGTGACGGCGCCATGGCGGTGGTCTCTTTGGCGATCCCAGATTTGACCAATAAGTTCCCGGCATTACGAAAAAAGTCATGACAGTAATGATCATTATTCTAAAGGCAACTGTTGCCGTAGAAAAATGCCTGGACCAAATTTTCATGGAACTGACCTGGGTTTTGGTTGGGTGGTTTTGGTATGTTACTTTATGTCAGCTCAATGTGAAGGGAATGGTTGGGCCAGTGAAATTTTGCATGGTGTGAAAACAAAAAACACTGGTGTGTCTGTCGAGGGTTGGGCTGGGATTGGGAATTTAATTTCTGGCTGTCTCTATTGGCCTTTCTAGGCAGGCATACTCAACAATTGACGCACTTGGCATCATCACACTCCACAGGTGTCATTGGATGCACCACACATTCTCAGAAATCATCGCGCTCCAGAACGGGCATCGCATACCGCAAAATCTTTGCATCCGGGAAGCGAGATGAATTTTGCATTTTTGTCGCCTCACCAGGTGTTTTTTTGTAGCTAAAGTGGTCTGGAATCACGTATTTCTGGAATATGAGGAAGACGGAGTTCCCACCTGAAACCTCTGAAATTTCACATACGATCGCCTTCCCTGCTAATCTGGTACTTTTGAGCTCGCGGATTTTTTTCTATGTTTTTTCAGGCACTTGAGCAGGGTCGGCGGGGCCAAGTGTGAACTTTTCTGGCATGTGAAAAAAACATGAATGGTGTAGGGTCCATTGGGAAGGTGTCAAGGGGCCACACATACTGTTTTTTGGCATACCAGAAAAGTAATTATCGTACTCCAGGGGTGTCATCGTACTCCATGGTTTGACAGTCGTGCTGAAAGGACGGATCTTTTTTGGGGCAGGGACATGTGCCGTCAACAGTGCATGTGCCAGAAGAAAACAGCGCTTGGCTAACATCATGAAATCCACATATCACCTGAATGTGGTCTTTGCAATTTCATGAAGGTGTGGCAGCAGCAGCAGCAGCAGGAGTAGCAGTCTGAGCGTAGTAGTAGTACCAGCAATATCTTATCGCAATGGATCCTGTCATGATTATCAATGATCTCAGTGATTGTTGTTGTTGCTTCCCAGTATTACCCGTCAAGTCCACGTTCTTTGGGTGTTCATTCTCCGGCAAAATGAAGAACTGCCCTATCTGCCCGCATCACCCTTCGCCTCGGGGTGACATCGCGCCGTAGGCTTCTGCAAGACGACTACCAGCTTGCTTCCAAGGCGTTGGGACATGTGGAGGACCCAATTGGGAGGATATTTCAGCTCCATCGACATGTGCTGTCAGCTCATGTCAGCTCCATGGCCGGCATATCCCTGAACTAGCCATGGAGGTTTTATAGTGGTAGACTTGTCACTATACATGGTCCATTTTTTCGGCAAACCATGATTGAAGACCAGGGATGACCAGGGTAAGGGTTATCAGGCAATAACTTGGGTCATTACTCAGCAATTATAGGAATTCCTTCAGCAAGCATTGTTGGTTTGTGACAAAATCAGTGGGATACTTTGGATCATTTCACCCTGGGACGTTGCTGTTCACGCCCCAAGAATGAACCAAATATGTATATTTAAGTTTCGCTTCTAGGACGTTCACCAATCTGCTGAAGCGACACGGTTTAGTCTTGACCTAGTGATGATATTTACCCTCTGGTAAACGTTTACATAGCTATTGAACATGGCCCAGTCGAAATAGTGGATTTACCCATTAAAAATGGTGGATCTTTCCATAGCGATGTTAAATTACCAGATGGTAAAAGATTTTAAAAGCAAAAATCATCGCCAACAGAACCGGTAGAATCGGATCATCGCAGAAAAGGGGCCCGCACAATTCACGGTGATACAACGGGGTCCGGTCCGAGTAGGTTCGTAGATTCGCCCCAAAAACGTAGACAATTAATGGACCATGAATGGAGGTTTCTGAAAAAGTGGGGTGTAACCACCTGAAAAATTCATTTTAGATTGGGATTTTCCATACAAACCATCCATTTTAGGATCCCAGTTATGGAACCCCCCATATCCCAAATCAATCCAGATTTTGCGAAGATACAGTAAGTGACGTAGCTAGGTAGAGGCAAAGTGAAGATGTTTACCCTGCGATGATTTAACATAGCCATAGAAAGTGGCCCATTTGTAGATGACGCAAATTCCTTAGGAAAAACGGTTATTTTCCATAGTTATGTTAGATTGCCGGAGTGTAATGTGTTGGTGGTTTCACACATGTTTTATTTTCCATTTCATATATGGGATAATCCTTCCCATTGACTAATATTTTTCAAGATGGTTAAAACCACCAACCAGGTATGTGTTGATCCAGTCTGTTGATTTTTGGGTCTTCATTACCCCCATGAGTTGGGATATAAGCCACAAGCCATTGTTGGGGAAAGCAACACGAAAGGCTGCGTGCTTGTGCGTTAAAACAATCTACAGAAACTATAATATATATATATATGATATATATATAATTATATAAACAATGATTATCAATTGGTACAGTACTACCAAACATTACCAAACCAATAAACATGATTGTTTGATAAACTGTTTTGATTGATAGTTTGGTAATGTTTATATATTTTGTCCATGTTGGTGAAGATAGTTTGGTAACATTCGCCTGAACTATCCATCCCAAATGACCCACAGCCATGTTTTCGGAGGTGCTGGGCTCTGGCATGAGTGGCCCAGTGCAACTGGCAACGAGCAAAGGGGGAGGCATGGTTGGAGTTTCTACGTTGTTTCTAATGCACTAATATCATGAATGGTGTGTGGATGTGTATGGTATGTTATTAGTAATGTAATGTGATGTCATATGTGATATAATTTGATGTAATGGAATGGCATGCAATGGAATGGCATGGAGTGGAGTGTAATGTAATGTAATGTTATGTTATGTATGTATGTATGTATGTATGAAGTTTCAGTAAGCCTTGAAAATGGCAACGACTCACGATTTTTTTCAGCATGTGTTTCAAGGAATCGAAGCCACAAATAATGGAGTGTTTGCTTCGCAGATTCCCCACATTTCCCCAGTGGTTTGTCATGACCTCGGTGCATGGTTGAGCCTGGCAGCCAGTTCTTAGTGAAACTGCACCCCCCAAGTTACCCATTGGTCGCTTCTGCAAATGGTTTCGCTGCTATTTCCGATGCGATTTTTCTATGGCGATTTTTCTATGGTTGGGTTTGATGGGAAATCAGAAAAACCAATGCTAATAGAATCATAGAACAAATCAACAAAGCAATTTCAGGAGCTCACCAAACCTATTTCAAGTGCAAAAGCCTCAAATTGAAAAAAGTACGGATTGGATCACCTTGCGCATTGTTCCACAATGGCAGCACATTTGGAGTTGAAACATGTTGAAGCCCAAACACCCAGCAGTTTCGGCGCAGATGGCGAGAAGTGTGCTGTGAAAAGCTTCAAAAAGCACGGACTTTCAGACAAGCGCCGTGGTGACCTCAAAAACGAGGCGAGGCAACTGCTGGGCTGCTTGGAAGATTTTGGGGGGCTCTGGGTTTGTTGTTTTTTGTTCAAAAGAAACTGGAATTAGATAATTAGGGAGTATAACCGATTTTCAGACAAACCCAAGTTGAATGATCCGCAAGATTGGGAATGATGGATTACTAGGCATTTTCAAAACAGCTATGAGTGATGACTGTGGCCCGTTTGGCACCTCAATTATTCTGGGAGTCCAATTAGGATCAAAAACTGAGCCGGGCTCGTGTAGCTGCTATGGTACTTGGTGTTAGTTGAGTGTTCCTCTCTTAAACATTGTCAACCAATGCTCAATATAATGTTGTTTTATGTTATATGATGTTATATGCATTTTTATATACATGACATGTGTATAGTATAGTATTTATAATTATTATATATTATATATGGCTTTGATTATCTAGTGGCTTCAGTTGGTGGTTTGGGATCCTAAGAGCTTCTTGGAAGTCACACATGTAGCAGTCACTGTTTGTCCCCAACGATCCATTCATCGCCGGCCGATCAGCTGCTTTGAGTCGGATGATGCGACAATCGCCACGAAAAAAATGGATGTTCAATGGACATGAACAGAACAGATTGAGTATCTGGAAACAGTGGCCCCACTTCCAACATCTTCCAACCCCCATCAACCCCCCACGGCCACTGCAGAGATCAGATCTCTGAATTGCTCGCACCTCCGTTTCAGCTGTTGAACCTGTAGGGTTCTCCCAGGTGGGCTTCACATGTGGGATGCTGGCACCGAAAGGGACCCAGAACTGGTCCGTTTCTGGCGGGGATTTGATCATATTCACGATATGAGTTGGGCGGAAAATAGGGTACCCCATGGTACCCCTGAATATCACTGAATCCATTGGTTATAGTTAAGATGCTCCTTCTTAAAGTGATTCAAGATTTTGGTGGCATGCCCGATTCTCGGGCACACCCATGTTAACTCTTCATTGCTGGAAAAAAACCTATGTTGGATTACTAGCCTATGCTATCCAATGGCTGGTTCACCTGTTAGAGACTACTTTTTTTTTCTCTAATTCTGGATGAGTAGATGATTAAATTTTTAACTATGCCATAGTTACATTCATTTCTCTGGGTAAATTATAACGACCTCACTGTTCTTCCTCACTGGAATCATGGTTAGTAAGCTCGTAAGGGGAATCATCCCCAAATAGGCCAACATTTCAGGTTAGTGACATATTATAATTTACCCAGATTTCTAACATGAAATCATGAAATCATCCAGAATTATAATATATTACCCAACTATCATCCAGATTTCTTCAAAGAGAGTTTGTTTCTATGCCATGATGAGCCATTGGTTCCACATCCCATCGCGGAGATCGCTGAAATGAGGCCATGGCAGGCAGGGCCTCCCTGGCTGGCACCTGTGAATTTGACTTTCAACCTGTGAGTCCCACGACGTTACCAGGACAGGCTTGTGATGGTTTGGGGATAAGTACAACCCAAAAGAAGGATACATAGGGATACTTGTTAACCAACCAGTATAATGAGAATGGGATAGATATTTTTCATGCAATGTTGGACAGGAGAATGCCTGGTTAAACCTTGATTAAGTGAATGAGCTTATCAAAGGTGCATGTTTGAAGCTGGGAAATCGATCAAGAGATCGCCGGGATAACTGTGGCTGTTTGTGAAGCCACGTATATGACATGACATGATATGATATGGTCAAAAAATGATGATGCAACTACAACAAACCAACCAATAGGGGAATATACAGTTACATATACATAAATATATAGATAGCAAACAACATTGGGGTATTCAAGCCTTACCCACGGAGATTCGGAGTCAGGACTGCATGGGAAGGAGGCCATGTTCGGCGAGAAGCGTATGAGCGTGTCACTTGTCGTTGGATCAAATTGGGTCAGTGTTCAACCCGTGGTCTTCACTGACCCGTGGTGAAACCCTTGGGGAAACAGAAAACCAGAATCGCTGGGATCTAGTTGGTTCCACTTGAAAAAAATGGTACTGGGTCTATTATCTATGGTTCCACTGGTTCCACAAAAAAAAGGTATTTAGCCTCCACTTATTAAACATAGCTAAGGAAAATGGTCCTTTGCTCAGTTGAGTGTTCGCCGCCTAACGGTGGTGAGACGAAGGGCGGACACCGAAGACTGGCACAAGGTCCAAACAACTACCAAATTTCCTTCGAAAATTATGAGGTGAATAGTTTTTGGGCCAGTTCTAAACCAAAAATGATGCCTTAGAAGTGAAATGCATATAGGGCCTATACTTGTAGCTCATTCCAGAGGAGTGGCAGCACCAGCTGTGGAACCTGCAGCACCAGCAACCACCTTCTGGTGATTTCCCCTGGCTCTGGAACAAAGCCCTCAATTATGTGCACTCAGATTGATGATTTCCCGTAAGTTTCCATGTATTTTTACAGTAAGTCCTGTAAGTCCTAAGGACATACTCAATGAGTCCTTGGGAACAGTGGCACAAAAAAGGCGTCCTCGCTGAGAAACCGTAGCAATGCCGAGGGTCTACGGCCGAGTGTTTATAGCAATGTCACTGGATTCTACGGCCGAGGGATTATAGCAATATCAAGGGTTCTGAGCGGACGGTTTATAATTAGCAAATGTTCACTCACGATTTCTCACATTTTTTTAGCCGCTACTTGATGCTATTTGTACCTTTTAAGGGCCTTTACGTACCTTTTAGGGCCCTAGGGCCGTACTTTTTAGGATCCTGCTCACGATTACTCACGATTACTCACGATTACTCACGATTACTCACGATTACTCACGATTACTCACGATTACTCACGATTACTCACGATTACTCACGATTACTCACGATTAAGGATGCTATACTGTATAGCAATGTTCCTTTTGAGGTCCGACATTGAAAGGGTGTCTATCCGCTAACGGGGATCTATATACATACCCATTGTCAAGATTCAGATTGTGGGATCGATGACCATACCACATATACAATCTTTTGACCATGGATATTATCAAGTTGATTCTATATCCCATTGCATTCCCATGATCATCCCGATTATAGTGCAATATCATCCATGAATATCCCATTGAATATATGGAGGTTTTCTATAATGGCGGTACCCCAAATCATCCAAACTTAGACCATTGCAATGGTTTTGGGGATCCCCCAATTTAGGAAAACCCCGGGAAAATTGGGGAAAATTCCAGATAGGCACCGCCTTCTTCGCCTTGGTGAGGCAAAGAGAGCAGCTGGCGGGGAAGCTCTCGCGCTCGTGCCGCATCAATGAGGGCAGGTGGCCCCTGCGGTTGTTCGATGGGGGAGAGGCTGACCTTCAGGAGTTATGGCCAGTTGGCGCTATTTGATGCTATTTGATGCTATTTGATGCTATTTGATGCTATTTGATGCTATTTGATGCTATTTGATGCTATTTGATGCTATTTGGGTGTGTCCGAAATGGGAAATACAATGAAATACACCCATTTCTACCAATGTTGATCATAAACTGATGACAAACTATGGGATTTAACATGATTTAATGGGATCATACATCATTTACTATGCTATGATCCAGATGCAGGCGACAGGTAAGCAGCCCATAACAGGGATTTAACATGAACCATCGATAGGGATTCAACCAATTCTGAGATTTATCCACTGGAAATAGAGATGAAATTTCCAGCCCGTTCCAGGATCCAACTGGGATTTAACCAGCCAAAAGTGGGATTTCTCCATGGAAATGTAGTGGGACATGACGGGATACATAGCTAGCAGCTGGACCTTGCGGAAACTAGGGAAGCGATGCATATCCAGTGATCCGGCGGGGGTAGCAAGCACTAGGGATACAGAAAAGCCACCCCAGTACTTAAGTCTATAGATTCTATACTGCTACAAATACTACGCAATTCTAGAAATCGATGAATGTATATCCATCTACTGTACATATACATATCAATATACTTAATTATACAGATACATGTACATTTACATGTACATGCACATGTATATATACACATACACATACTCATACATATAGATCATACGTTCGCCAGGGCGTCGCTTCTGGCTAGTACCGCTGTCACAGGCGGAATGGCGGGAGGGGAGCGGTTAGGTCTGGAGAAAAGGCTGAGGTTCTTCCCAGAAATCCTGAGGGTTTAAAGATGGGTTATGGTAGATATATCTATTGTTAATAGGGCTTATAAACCAATTAGTATTTGTTTGTCCAAAAATGGTGGAGACCCTGCAATGGCAAACGCAACTTCAAAGCCAGCTACTGCAATTGAACACATATGGGTGTGGTGTGTTTGAGATTTTTTTGGTCCCATGCAAAGTCCAGAGGATGATCATCCCGTCCATTGAAAATAGCTAATTTGGAGTCCAGATTTTCAGACAAACCTATATAACCCATACACTAGCATTGGGTTTCAAGAGCAGATCAAGAGAAAATGAGACCTAGTGGAGCCAGCTTTGGCTTGCGGAGGCCTGATCTTTCATGGTGTGGTGTCAGCTAGTGTTTATCATTGGAGATACCCCAGTACATTGTAGATTTAGTCAATAATCCCATCCCCTTGATACCAAAAACACCCCCATGGCCTATGGTTCCTAATATGCGAGTTCATCCCCAGAGCGCCGGGGCTGTGTTTCATTTGAATGGGGGAAGGGATTAGTCCCAGAATCATTGCAGCTTCAAGGTTGATCCGGCGGTCTGAAGCCGCTGGGTCGGCTTTTCTCTGCAGGGATCTGCATTGGATGTTTTGGTGACCTTGAAGTCAGTAAATGGAAGAATGTGGTAAACCATGGTAAAACCCAATGATAAGCAATTATTATGGGTATACGGTAAAATGACCCCAAATCGTTGGTTGATGGGATGAATTATTGGGTTTAGCACATCATGAGAATGCGGAAAACTGGAAAACGAAATCTGGTGAGTAAATGGGTTGAAACTAGTAATTAATATAATTAATTACATCCTGAGCTGACTATCCTGAGGTTGCAATCCAACATAATCCAACCATTTCCTGAAGTTCAGTGGATCAGTCCAGCTGCAGGTGAAACCACTTATCGCTTTAGACACAAAGGCGAGGATCGTTGCGGTCCTTTTTTTGTGGTCAGTCGCGGTGGTTCACCGCACGGAGAGATCAAGCAACAAAGATGGCGATACGCAGCCAACAATAGGAATATAATGGGATATGGCTAAAACAATATGATAAACTGATGCTGGTAAATAATTGGGGAATGAGTTGATATTGTTATTTGCCAACTTCGTCCCTAACACGAGGGATGTCAAGAGATCTAAGGCATCTAAAGGTTATCTCAGCTAAACCATGGACGAGAGTGCAAAGATAGGACTTGGAAGTTTCAGGGAGATACAAGGCTGAAACCCTAACCTCTAGCGGTAGCTGCAGCTGTGGCTATTTAATGCTATTACATATACTGTGTATATTACACATTGTATCATATATATGTATATTATATATTTATATAAACACATCATACTTTGTATATGTACATACATGCACACATACATACACAGACATACATGCATGCATACATACATACATCATACATGCATACATACAACATACATACATACATGCATGCATGCATGCATGCATGCATTCATGCATGCATCAATACATCAATACATACATACATACATACATACATACATACATACATACATACATACATACATACATACATACATACATACATACATACATACATTAATACCTTACTTACTTACTTACATACATACATGCATACCTACCTACCTACATACATACATACACTATCATATATGTACGTATATGATATACTTAAACACGTTGTACTATATTATATATATGATATATGTGCGCACATATACGATACACATTTACAAACCCAGGTGCTGCTGCTCGTTTGCAGGTTCACCCGCCATCTCACATTCAGTTGCGGACCGCAACGAGGTTCGCAGCGACCAGCAAGGATTCAGGTGTTGCCTTTTTTGTGGATCAGATGGGTGTACAGGATTATCCCCCTTAGAACTAAACTTTTGGGGGGTCAACAGACCATCTACATTTACACAGTTTGGCCTAACATAATAGGTCCTTCTTTTCCAAAGGTAAACTGTGAATTTGTGTTGAGTTTCAATCAGTTTCAGACTTTTTTCACAGATGTGTTAAATGTATGAAAGGGGTATGAGAGTACCTTTTTCGATTCGCTGGCATGCTTGGTTTTTCTACTCGCTGTGCCCAAACAGTACGCAACACATTGACATACCCCAAATTCAGGGGGAAAATGATGAGGTACTTCAGCACCACAAACTGCATATCCACTGTCGCTGGTTTTGGTGAAGACATAGGTTAATCTAATCTTGTCCCCGTTTAAAAAAAAAAACATACCCACCGATGGAGATCCTGATCTTGTATTGGATCATATTAGATGCATTTATCCCATAATTTATGATAGAAATATACAGATCATTAGATCATTTGTTTCATAATTATCCCAGAATAGTTTTAATAATTATCTATTTGGTGTCCCAGAATCCTTGAAAAACACCAGGGATGGGGTCCCTTGCTGCAGCGTGACTCCGCATGACAGGTGGTCGAGAAGAACAGCAAGGTCAAATGGGTCACAAAACTCCCATTTTTGGTGTTTTTTTGGGCGGAGAATGCCCCTAAATCATGGTTTCTTAAAGGTGACATGTCCATGAAAGAATGCGATTTAATGAGTACATATAACTACAATGTCAAGATTCATGGGTATGCCAACCATGAATTATGGTGAAATGTGGGGTCTCATGTACTTACTGGTTAGTATATACATGAGAATGGTGCACAAACTCGGTTCCTTTTTCTCAATGAAGTACAAGAAGATGATCGCAGAAGTACCACACATGGATGCGTTAGTCAATTTTAAGGGCTAAAACGATACCAGTACCCCAGCAGTTTAGCTTGGTGAAGGAGTTTGATGTGCTCAGAATTGGTGGGTTACCTTTGGTTATGGTTGGATTAAGAAGCCTTTGATTACCTCTGCATTGCCAATAAGGATCAACAAAGTTACCCTGTGGTCAAACATGGCTTGCTAAAGGATCCACCATGGATCCACCCAGCCACGTTTGAAACACCGGAGGGACCAGCAATGACCAAGCCAGGTGTATTTTCCGGGCGCCTTAAGGATCTTGAATGATCTCGAATGGTTTAGCCAACCAAAAAAAAAGATGGAGGTTCTGAATTATGACCAACAACATCATTAAATATCATTAAATAAGTTTTACGTAAATATCAAACATGAGGATATTGATGCAACAGGTAACATGGTGCTCCAGCGCCATCCCATTCCACTTTGCTTTTTCATGTCAGGGATCAAGATCTCGGATCTTTCAGATCTATGGATCTTTAAAATCACCAGGTGCAAACCGGCCCCCACCGATGGATGGATCCCATCGGAACCCCTCGTGACAAGGCCATCCAGCACTCCTGCGTGGTGGGAACCCCTCGTGACAAGACCAGGCGCGAGGATTTGCACAGGACAGCAATTGCTGCAGGTACACTCTGATTATGACTAACATAGCCATGGAAAGATCCATCATTTTTGGTAGGTAAACAATCTATAAATGGGCCATCTATACCATGGCTATGTTAAATAACCAGAGTGTAGATTCAGAAGATCCAATCAAAATGAATCAAAATGATAAAGCCTGAGGAATTCTGTGTCCATACTGTACCTCTTGGAAATCCTCTTTTTGGGGATGCAACAGCCAAGTGTTTGGGAAACTGAAGCAGTGCGACTTTTGCTTCTTTCGACCTGACTTTGACCTTTGCCTGGTGCTTTTGTCCGATCATGATTCCCCAGGAATGGTAAGTTTGAGATGGGGGGCTCTACCCTTGGGGTGCAGCAGTTTGGCCCTCCCAGAAGCATCAGCATTTCTGCAGGCGTGTCTCAGAGATTGCGAATACGAAGGCTGCATTCGCCTGAAGGGAAATCCTTAAAAAATATGGGGGATCTTTGTGGGAAAGTCAACCATAAATGAAGAATTTTCCATTGCCACGTTTCTCATTACCAGGGGGCAAACTCAACTGTATTGTTTTGGACTGTATCCTCACCAAACACCACAAATTAGGTGGTGATATGCCTGCCTTTGGATGAACTCCCCATAGATCGGTGGCTAAAACACATACTGTATAGGCTAGGAGGTTCTTTTCATACGGGACCCAAAAACCAGCGGTTTCTCTCTATGAAGAGGCACCATGTTTGGATGATTGTTGGGGTCCCCCATAAAATTACATAAAATAGAATGGGCTAACGCCCTGGTGCCGCCGACCCCTTTCTACTAGGAGGTTTGGTAACCGAAGGTTTGGTAGAGGTATTTGAAGCTAGATGAGAAGATGATGAGAAGATGATGAGAGGATGATGTTATGTGTAGATGTGAAGATGGCAAGATGTGAAGATGAAAAGATGATATGTGTAGATGTGAAGACGGGAAGATGTGAAGAGAAGATGATATACAGACCCCCACTATTAGAAGAACTCTTCGCTCAGACGCTCTCGGGAAAAAATGATGTTTAGATGATGAACTCGATCATATTCCTGGAATGTTTCCATCATACTGTATGATTCATGCATGTATCATTGCTCTGTTCATGCTTCCAAAAAAGTATTTTCATACTATTGCGAGAATCTCGTGCATACCAAGTTATTTCTATACATACAAACGCTGGAGATTTTAAGTGCAGCAACAACTTAAATCCCCAGACTTCTTTTTCTCACGCCCCCCCCAAGCTGTTGAACCCAGACTGGGCGGCAATGGGCATGGGCATCTTGTTGCAAGCACAAAGCTTTATCTCAAGAACCTGGTTACAGAACAAAACCCCAGACAAAGGGAACAGAGAATAGAATACGATCTGGACTCTGGAGTACGAACATGTTCAACCCTGGAAACGCCATGTACTTATTTTGCAGGTCCAGTTCTTTATAGCCAGGTCCAATTCTCAATAGCCATCCTTCGTATTTATCTCTACGAAGGTTCTTCCAGCATGTTGAGACTTCAAGTCCTGCTACTGTTGTCGGGACGCCCAGCTGCAGGGAATAATTTGTCGGTCGGCAGTTGGAAGGTCGACTTAGCCACCTGTTTGGACAATTAGAATTTCTAAGTGGACCAGCTTGAGCGCTTGGGAGTTTGTCTTCTTTTAGTCACCTTTTGGTCAGCTTCATGATCTTGCTACTCTTCTTTGTGCTCTTCTGCAGCTTTTGCATGCCCCGACCTACGCTTTTTAAGCTTGGCGTGCGCTCGAAGCCATGCAGCTCCAAGCGCGCAGGCTCTTTACATTGCTCGTCGTTGCAACGAGCTTCTCGGTGGCTGTGGGAACGGCGAATACGACCAGGCCCGCCTGGCAAGAGAAGATCAGCGCGTTCGTCGAAGCAGTTCAAAACTGCTTCAGCCCATGTTCGTCAAATTTCTCCACGTGCGAGGCACAGCAGAAGAAGCTGGAAAATGATCAGTGTCAGAACTTTACAGAAGCCGGGTTGCACGTTTCATGTGTCGTGCAAGGGATGGTCTGCTGGCGCAATTGCCGGGAGAAGGCGCGCAAAGCTACAGACGACTTGGTCATGGAGGTTGCCGTTGGCAGCACCGCTGGCGGCAGCAGCAACACCAAGGATTATTGCTCTACGCAATATTTCGCGTGTATACATAGTGTTCCCTAAAACGGACAGGTGTATGACTGCTCCGTGGCATACAGTACGTGTTTGGAGACTGGTGTTTGGAAATATCCATGGGGCTAACTGTCTAGAGACTGGTGTGTGAACATCTCTATGGTAACCGGGGTCCCTTAGGCTTGGATGGTGTTGTTGTAATGGTTTCAACATTGCATTTTCCGTTACATACCGCTGGGGACCCTGGTAAGAATGGCCACTACAGCGTGGTGATTTTTTACTTGCAGGCTGATCGCGCACGACATTTTCCTTGCACAGCGTGCGGATTGCACCAAAACAATGCTCTGAGCGGATGCTTCTATGCTTAAGGGCCATGATCCATTTCGCTTCAAAGGTTTAGCATCCCTGTGCTTCTATACAAGTTAAGAAGGACATTTTCCCGAAACTGATTCTTTTCATTTCTCCAGCGGCTGCGGCATACATTGGATAATGAAGCTCTCCTAGCCCCAACAGTCAATGGTTTCGTGTCAGACAACATTTTCTCAAATTGATAGGCTTTGATTTTCTGAATTTCTGTGAGTTCTTTATGAGACGAAGGCTTTCATTTTCTGAATTTCGTGAATTTTTGGAAGTCCATTTGAAGCAACGGCTTTGATTTTCTGAATTTGTTTGAAATTCGACTTGCTGATGCTTGTTTGTTGCCCCTGTTGCCCCTAGGCTTATTATGACATGATCAATGGACTCAGTTTCCTATGGGTTCTTTTTGGCTATCGTCCACAGTCTGCGCATTTTGATATAATAAGGAGGCTCCGAAGTCTCCTCCGACTTTGAAGGAGGCTCCCGCCTCCTATAAGGTACCTACGACTTTCAAGGAGGCTCCCTGTCTCCTAAGACTCTGAAGGAGGCGCCTGTCTCCCGTCAGGCTTGGAAGCGGCGATTTGATCGAGACGGGCGTCTCCTAAGGAGACGTTAAATTTAAAGACATATTTTAATGTCAGACTCCCCAGGAAGGAGGCCGTAACGGCGCGCGTCTCCTGGCCTGAAGGGAGGTGTGCGTCTGCCAATTTTAAGCATCTCCTGACCATCGTCAAGGAGGGGCAGCGACATGTCCACCACTGACATGGCATATGACATGACAGACAGTCAGACGACTCAGGCACATGTCAGACAAATTTTTGCCTCGTCATGTGTTGAAATCCGTGTCATGTCAACTGCAGCCGTTTAAAACTTCACGCTCGAAACCGAAACGACGTTCAAGTCCCGCCATGCCGCTGCTTCGCCGCTGTGTGGTGTTCATGGCCTTAGTGGTGGCAATGCCGCCCGAAGGAGGACCTGCGGCTCCTCCTGGAGGACCTGCGGCTCCTCCTGGAGGACCTTCGGCTCCTCCTGGACCTTCGGCTTGTCCTGGCAGTGGAGGACCGGCTCCTCCTCCTGGCGGAGGTCCTGGTGCCGACCCAGCCACCTTAAACGCCTTGGCGGGCCTTTGGTCGTTCCTGGCACGGCCACCGCCGCCGGCATTGGCCACTGGCGGCGTGGCAGCGACGACTGCCAAAGCCGCTCCTCCAAATGCCCCTGGCACATCGATGCCACCTCCTGGCACAGCGCCTGTGCCTGTGACTGGCCCCGGGCCTGACGCAGCCCCGCCGCCCTGGAGACGGGGAGACACTCCGACTCAGACGGCGGCTGACACTCCAGCGCCACTTCCTACGACGACGACGGTGCCAGGACCAGGAGTGGTGGTTGATGTCGACGCGGTTGAGCCAGCATCGTCGTCGAGGCCAGCCCCTACGGCGCCACTGACGGTGGATCAAGCCGTCGACCTTCGGGTTTGCAAAGTTTGCGGCAGGCAAACTTATGCTGGACGTGGCGTTTGCTACTACAAGCAATGCGAGCCTCGTCGTTAAATTTTTGGCTGTAAGTTTTTTTAAACAACTTTTCCATGAAAAGTCAATGGCGATTCGCCTGTCAGGACATCTACTGGAAACCTTCTTCGAAACCTGCCAAGCGCAAGAAGGCGAACAGAGGCAAAGCACGACCAATCTGGTACAACAAAAAATACCAGGAGTGGGAAGACGACGAAGACGACGAAGAGGAGGACGACCCCTACATCCCTGCCGTCAAAATGACTGGCGCGAGTGGCACGACTGGCACGGCGGAGGTTCCGGAGACTGGTCCCACGCCAGCAGAGGCCATTGGGCCTGGGTGTCCACTTAATTGACAGATGACGACCTGGATGTCTTCCGCGTGTCAGCAGCAGGTGGTGTGAAAAAAATGCGCGGCAGCTCAGGGTTCTGTGGTCCTGGTTTTTCTTTATTATTGTGGCAGCTGATTATGCTGATAACACGTGGTCTCCTAATTTAATAAGGGTCCCCCCGGAGGCTCAGTCAGTTGAACGCAAATTAATATGTCACGTGTGGACACGGTCTCCTCACACATTGCTCATGGGTCGATGATATTTAAGGAGGCGTAGTCAATGACACTGGGTTGGATATATCGGGGCGGTCTCCTGACACAATGGCCAATGGTCAATGATCGAAGGAGGCTTAGTCGTCATAAAAGTAAAGCGAAAGCTCAGAGCATTGTCTTTTCAAAGTATAGACTTTAAGACATAAGCCGTCATCAAGGCAGGCCAAGCGGTCTCCTCCTAGTAGGACAGCTTGAGACAAATTGCTTTCTAAAGGTAAGGCAGGCCGACATGGTCTCCTAACTTAACAAAATTGTCAAAGCTAAGGCAGGCCGACATGGCCTCCTCACACTTCGCGGCAAGGTGGCCCCAGGGTCACCTCGCGAAGCCGGGCCGGTCTGGCTCTGCGAGGAGCCTCGCGAACCCGGACCGGTCTGGCTTTGCGAGGTGACCCTGTTAAATCCCTAGGGTCACCTCGCGAAGCCGGACCGGTCTGGCTCTGCGAGGGAGGGGAGTTAAAAATCGGTGCTACCCTGGGAAATGGCTCGCACAGGGTTGCGTGGATTTTTAACAGGGTTCCCTCGCGAAGCCGGGCCGGTCTGGCTCTGCGAGCAAGCCCTGTTAATGCCCTAGGGTCACCTCGCGAAGAATTTCACACATATTCTTGCGAGGCAGGGGTGGGTAGCCCGGCAAGCAACTTAGCCGCCTGCGCAATGTCTATGCTCACAGAGGAATGTAGTAATTTACGATATGTCTTGACACCTGACATTACTCACACTGAGATTCAACAATTCTGTGTTGCAGTGCTAGAAGTCTCACATGTGTTGCAGTGCAAGCGTCGTAGGGCCTGACCCACTTAGAGCATGCCGCGGACAACGGAAGTCGCACAGAGTAAGCTGGAGAAGCTCGTGGGGAAGCTCAAGGCTTACGTGAAGGAGCACAAAGCTCGGCCATTCCAACCAAGGCCAAAAGGTTCCAAGCTCCGAGTTTTTTCTGACTGCGCTGGAATCAGCGCTGAGATCGCTTTGACACTACTAGGACTCAAGCAGTTTTTCACCATCGTTGGTGGAAGTGAAATTGACGAAGTGAAGCGATGTCTCATTGGTGTGGTTCACGAAACCTGCCGGACCAGCTGTAAGTCAGAGTCTTTCGAGCTTGGGCAAACTGCTGCTTCGGCAGTTCCAAGGCTGCTTCGGCCATGAAAAAATGCTTGAAAGGGTCAATTAATTCAAGCAGCTGTCTGAAAGAAGACAATCTAAATTTGGAAACCTCGTTTCCACATGGAGAAAAACTCGTGCGCACGCGCAACGTGAGATTTCCTTGTCATGAGGAACTGTCGG
The DNA here is from genome assembly GCA_947184155.2 of Cladocopium goreaui. Taxonomy (NCBI): domain Eukaryota; class Dinophyceae; order Suessiales; family Symbiodiniaceae; genus Cladocopium; species Cladocopium goreaui. Next base: position 231,740 of record CAMXCT020000058.1, on the reverse strand, counting down.
CTAAGTAATCTTCCCATTACACCGCTGATTTCTTCTTCCTTGCTAGGTTTTGGCTCAAAAAGGGTGCGAGGCTGCTTCTGCTAAGCTACATCGCTGACAAGGCCTGGGCCATGGCGACTTCGCTTGCATTTGGTCCCAGGGAACCCTTGAGAGTTCTCCGGCAACACTGTGTAGTGTGCAAGTACCAAGACTTGACAACAGCAGGCAGAAGCAGGAAATGCGAATGGTTAGTCTTCTGGAATGACCAGTCGTTGAGTTTCTACCGACGAGCTCGGTCACTTGACAATTGTCAATTGTTTGTTGGTGCTTTTGTGTTTTTGCTTGGGGTTTGGTTTTGGTTATCTTGTTCGTCGTTCTGTCCTGAGGTCACGCCGCGAATACTTAGAAAGCCAGGGCACGTGGAACATGTCCAGGCTGAACCTAAGAGACGGCGGCGCGAGAAACTTCATGCACCTCTCACGCTTTGCTTGCTGCCCGGCTAACGGTGTTACCCAGCATGACATGACGATGGAGCTGCTTCCTGTCTTCAATGACACTTGCCGCTTTGCACATGCGTAAATTTTGTAATTTTGTTTTGTGGGCCCTTGGTCAGTTGTCATTCTTAGATGTCGTTTTCAAATCAGGCCTGGTGCGACGTCGATGGAGGACGTGCTATGATGGTCCCTATGGCGTATTGCTGGTGCAGTCATGTGGAATTGGAAATTTACTTGCGCACGTACAGCGCTTTCTGGCACACATAATAAGGCGGAGAACAGAGCGGAATTGGTCCCATATTTAAATTGGACCGCTGGAATGTGCGCCAATCGCAAACGCAATGGTGCAAGATCTTCTGCCACATTTTTTGGCAGCAATGATGATTTTAAATTGGTTGCTCCGGCCATTTTGCATTGTTGCTGGGGCTGTTTCGGCCTCATATTTTTGCCACGCACAGATGAATTGACTCTTGGCCTTTTTTGGTCTCTAGTCTGAGGTTGGAAACACAGCGTGTAACTTAGTTTGACTTTGCGCGCACAGCGTGCGTCAAAACATCTTCTGCTGATTGTGTCGTCGTTCTGTCACAGTGATTCTCATCTGAATAATATGAGTAGTCTTTTGAGCGGCGCAGAGGGGAAGTGTGTTTCTGTCGCCAGTTGCTGCAGCCTCAGTGACACACTGTCTCAGACCCTCATTCCTGTGTTCACTGTCGCAGCCCTGGCTCTAATTTCAATTGTGTCCTTTCCCTGCACCCACTGGTATAATTAATATAAATTATATAAATAAAGGAGGCTTGATTCAGTCTCCTAGAGTAACAGGTTTTCAAAACAAGGAGGTGGGCAACTGTCTCCTGTACTGGGAGGCGCCAATTAAATAAATTAGTTTGCTGGAGGGCGCCACCGTGCACAGCGGGGAGGGGCTGTGCATTGACATGACAACACAAACACACAATTAAGCCACTCAAAGGGCAACAGGGGCAACGAACAAGCATCGGCAAGCAAACGCACCACCTCATGCATCACATCCTGCCAGGAAATGCCAAGGTACGTGGCAAGAGCACGGTACCCGCAGCGGCCGTCCCCTGCAACATGTGAGATGTGGAACAGCTGGCCAGCGAAGCAAAACTTGCGAGGCTGATACGCCGTGCAGTTGGCTGGAATGCGCTTCGCTTTGGGTGGCAGGAATGCTGTATCGAGGAAGCTGTCGTTGGTGTCGCTGTGACGCAGCTTGCAACGACTACGGCAGCAGGGCGAAGAGACAGGTGTGGCCGCGTCCGGAAGCAGCATGTCGGATTCCTGCAGAGCAACAGTTGGGAAAGGAGAACAGCTGCTGCAAAGAAGAAAGGAACGCAGAAAAGGAAAAATGTTTCAGCAAGAAGGATAGACGAGAAGAAAAGGTGAGGAAACGGGACAAACCATTTGCAAACGCTGCAAGCACGAGATGCAAAAGTCCTCCCCGTCATCGCCGTTGATCCATTTCACCAGGAGCGTCAAGTCGTCGTCAGCGGAGATACAAGATACAGAGTCCTGCAAGGGCGTTCAAGTTGAAATGGCAGCCGGCTCCAAATCAAAACGTAGCACAAACCGTGAGAAAACATGGTGTATATTTTCATGTTAACAAAGGTCCACCTCGGGAATACAAAAAAGGAAGGCAAACGGGAAGCTTCAGAAAGGGAGAGTGACTTGGAAAAAGCCGAGCGGCCTCGTCAACGGCCTCGTCAAACATGTCGCACCAAGCTTTGCGGCCGCTTAGGACGCGCAAGTTGGTGGCGACATAGTCCTGGACGGGAACTCGCAGGCAGAAGTGAACCACTGGGCGAAAACAATTAAAACCACTTCGGAATGACATCCTGGAAAAAAAGAACGTACGAAACACATTCTCAAAAATCGACGCATGATCTTGTCATGCTGGTGTTCCCATATGTAACAACAAAAAAACATCTTAAAGTGCTGCTTGTGCAACCAGAATGAACAATTTTCCTGGTGTCCAGGAATTTGACCCCGTATTTCAACCCCTCCATGGTTTGACTACGTCCTACAACCGGCAGAAGCCGTCAGCCCGGACTCGGAGTCCCAAGCTTTGCGCCGTATGGCGCAGGATTCGCCCCACGGCCTAGCTTTTCGGCTGTTTTGGTGGGAACAACATGGACAGTCCAAGACAGATGATGGACTTTCATGGGGACTTGTCCATATCGAATGCGTGTTTTGATTGGATGGTGGACGTTTCTTCTGGGTGCTGCTGCATAAAGGTGCGTATGAATACAAATGAATGTGTTCACGACTTGATGAGTTCTGTTGAGTCAGATCCACGTGCGCATTACATGAGTGGCGATGACTGAGAACTAGGAACTCCAAACACACCAGCTGAATCAGCGAAGAAAAGCCCAGACCAGTTTGAAGCCATACCGCCGCAATAACCATGTACATAATATATATATATATATATATATATGTGATAGATATATATATATATAGATAGATAGATAGATAGATATGAAAAAATAAAAAATCTCCAGGCGTGGTTTTCGTGGAAGATGATTTTGAATTGTGGAGAAACCATTGCCATTGTAATTGACATGATTTTCCCTCCCAACGACCTTTTTCTCCATGGGAACCTCAGCCAAATCCTCCGAAAGAGTAGAAATTTTATGTATTTGATAGATCAATTCAGTGGTCTGAGACATGCAGCTAAGTCCCCACATGACATGTGTTGAACGCGTTTAACCAAGCAAAATCTGTATGAATCGTGCTTATGACTTGTTAATACCATGGTTGACCCGGTTTACACATGACTCTGTGTCAAATTCGGAAATGAAACTTCAGGTTTTTAAACAGGATTTTCAATGTGGGAGTTTCCTGGAATGAGGGTACCACAATTTATGGATGGTTTATGTCATGGAAAAAAAACCATACAAAAATGGATGATAACGAGGGGTGACCCAACATCTTAAATCGTAAAAAACCACCATTCGTGTATTTCCCAACCGGACACTGCTTTCTGGCCTTCGAAATCTGGATGCCGCGCTCCTCGCCGCGTGTGAAAACCGTCAGGGGCCGTGGTAAGCGGGCCTGAGTAGAACTCAAATTGCGGCTCACACCTATGGGAAGCATCGAATCCCCTTTCCATGCCCACATACTGTTAGAGCTGTCACTTGACTGCATCAGTATTCTTGCTAACCTTGCTAAAGGGCTTGAGATGGCACGAGCAGTGTGAGTCATGCAAATAGTGATGTAAACCGACGTAAACCGCTGCGACGCGGATTGCACAGGCTACCAGGATCCACAAAGACTCTATAGAGGCTTTGGAGGAGACCAGGAATCCCGACAGGCGTTGCAGAGAAGCTGGTGCGCAGGGATGCATCCTGCCATGCACTACTTGGGCTCTGGCTCTCAGTGGTAGCCGTAATGGTCGCCAAGTCAAGAATTAGAGCCAACGAAAGAGAGATTGGAACTCGCCCAACGTATCTTCTGCTGGAGGGATTGCACATGTGCATCACCAGAAGTAGCCACGGAAATGATGACCATCTTACAATATCTCACGACATCTGACAATACTCTACGATCCTATCCACAGCTAGTATCTTTCAATAGCTCGCAGGCACGGTTAGATATTGCCAGTCACCTTCCTAGTCACTGGATGTCGTTGATTCACTCGCTGTCCAGCGCAGGTGCCGCCTCTGGTGGAGCACCAATGGGGCATCTCGGCCGGGAGGCGACCTGAACGAGGCGGAAACCAGGAAATCACTTGAGAAGAAATGTCACAAGTGCTGTAGGAAAATGTAAGAGACAAATATATATATGCAAAAAAGTGCAAACAAAAAGAGCGCTGCTATAGACAATGCTCCACAAGAACTCTTGAATTTGTGGGAAGCTTCTTCACCTAGGTTGTGGGTCTCAAGTGGCACCAGCAGCGTGAGTCATGCAACCAGTGATGTCAACGGACGTAAACCGCTGGGACGCGGATTGCACAGGCTAGCAAGATCCACAAAGACTCTATAGAGGCTTTGGAGGAGACCAGGAATCCCGACAGGCGTTGCAGAGAAGCTGGTGCGCAGGGATGCATCCTGCCATGCACTACTTGGGCTCTGGCTCTCAGTGGTAGCCGTAATGGTCGCCAAGTCAAGAATTAGAGCCAACGAAAGAGAGATTGGAACTCACCCAACGTATCTTCTGCTGGAGGGATTGCAGATGTGCATCACCAGAAGTAGCCACGGAAATGATGACCATCTTACAATATCTCACAACATCTGACAATACTCTACGATCCTATCCAAAGCTAGTATCTTTCAATAGCTCGCAGGCCCGGTTAGATATTGCCAGTCACCTTCCTAGTCACTGGATGTCGCTGGTTCACTCACTGTCCAGCGCAGTTGGCGCCTCTGGTGGGGCACCAATGGGGCGTCTCGGCTGGGAGGCGACCTGAACGAGGCGGAAACCAGGACATCACTTGAGAAGAAATGTCACAAGTGCTGTAGGAAAATGTAAGATACAACAAGATATATATGTAAAAAAGTGCAAACAAACAGAGCGCTGCTATAGACAATGCTCCACAAGAACTCTTGAATTTGTGGGAAGCTTCTTCACCGAGGTTGTGGGTCTCAAGTGGCACCAGCAGCGTGAGTCATGCAAACAGTGATGTCAACCGACGTAAACCGCTGAGACGCGGATTGCACAGGCGACCAGAATCCACAAAGACCCTATAGAGAATTTGGAGGAGACCAGGAATCCCGACACGCGTTGCAGAGAAGCGGGTGCGGACGGTTGCATCCTGCCATGCACTACTTGGGCTCTGGCTGGTCGCCAAGTCAAGAATTAGAGCCATCGAAAGAGCGATTGGAACTCACCCAACGTATCTTCTGCTGGAGGGATTGCACATGTGCAGCACCAGAAGCAGCCACGGAAATGATCGCCACATCTTACAATATCTCACAACATCTCACAATAATTCTACGAGCCTATCCACAGCTAGTATCTTTCAATAGCTCTCAGTCAGGGTTAGATATTGCCAGTCACCTTCCTAGTCACTGGATGTCGCTGGTTCACTCACTGTCCAGCGCAGTTGGCGCCTCTGGTGGGGCACCAATGGGGCGTCTCGCTGTGAGGCGACCTGAACGAGGCAGAAACCAGGACATCACTTGAGAACAAATGTCACAAGTGCTGTACGAAAATGTAAGATACAGAAAGAGATATATGTAAAAAATGAAACCAAAAAGAGCGCTGTTATATACAGTGCTCCACAAGAACTCTTGAATTTGTGGGAAGCTTCTTCACCGAGGTTGTGGGTCTCAAGTGGCACCAGCAATGTGAGGCATGCAAACAGTGATGTAAACCGACGTAAACCGCTGAGACGCGGATTGCACAGGCTACCAGGATCCACAAACACCCTATAGAGGCTTTGGAGGAGACCAGGAATCCCGACAGGCGTTGCAGAGAAGCTGGTGCGGACGGTTGCATCCTGCCATGCACTACTTGGGCTCTGGCTCTCAGTTGTAGCCGTAAGGGTCGCCAAGTCAAGAAGTAGAGCCAACGAAAGAGAGATTGGAACTCACCCAACGTATCTTCTGCTGGAGGGATTGCACATGTGCATCACCAGAAGTAGCCACGGAAATGATCGCCACATCTTACAATATCTCACAACATCTCACAATACTCTACGATCCTATCCACAGCTAGTATCTTTCAATAGCTGTCAGTCACGGTTAGATATTGCCAGTCACCTTCCTAGTCACTGGATGTCACTAGTTCACTCGCTGTTCAGCAAAGTTGACGCCTGTGGTGGAGCTCCAATGGCGCGTCTCGGCTGGGAGGCGACGTGCGAGGCACTCCTCAGAGAGTGGAAAAGTGTTCAAAGATGTTAGAACGGAAACAAATGTTCGATACCGTTGAAAAGCCCTGCGCAGATCGTTGCTGTGTCTCTTGTCCCCGCTCCCCGTTGTCCCCATCTGAACTAAGGCACAAGGTTGCAGAAATGCCCGCACTAGACACCTTGCCAACGCTTCACAAGGTGAAGTCGCAAGAGTGTCTCAAGACAAGCAATCTGCAAACTGCAAATTGTACTGCATCGTGTATTACTGCATCTGTATCAGGTAAGAGAAAGATAGACAAAGGTAGGAAACTCGACCAATGGAATAGAGGCACACTGCTCGGGCGTGGCCGAGTCCTAGCTCTCGGACTTCGACTTCGCCGCTGCCTCAGTAGCATTGACACACACAGGGTGGCAGCACTTTCCGGTGAACACCCAAAAGAACAGAAGTGTATTATTATTATGTGATATTATTTCGTATATTTTGTGGGGGCGATTGCCAGCCTGCCTGTTGGATTCTTGGGTCGGGCCACCACCCAATAGAAGGTGAGAATTCGCACTGGGCATGCCTAGAGTCTGGAGTCGACGACGGGGCGACCACCCTGGAGATCAATAATATCGGGAAACTGTTTTATGTTTTATCAGGTGTTTCTATTTCACTTCCAGATTTCAACCAGTGAGGAATGGAGTCCCAAAGGGCCCTCGAGTTGTCTGGGGCATTCTGCTTCCATCCTGTCTTCCATCTTGACATATCGTGACAGATTGACATAGGCTGTGCTGTCAAAGTCTCATGAATCGGGAGCAGAAACACCATGAAAGACCCAAGAATCCACTCTTTCTGGGAACTGGTCGTTTCACAAAACAACTTCTTGGTGCTATTCTTTGTTCGGTAACAAAGTTACAAACTATCCAGTTTGTACATGAAATTACATGACATATCAACCACTAGTACCACTACTAAATGATTTCCGTTGCTGCTCTGCGGCCCGAGGCGCGCCATGCGGCCCAATGCGCAAGGAGACGGTTGGAGACTCAAATGGTGTGGAATGAACGTTGACACCGAAATATCCAGGGTGAGAATGCAAATGATGACAGGGACTGGTTCTCATTTCAGGGATAACCATACAAATCGATACAAATCGTACGTATAATATCGTATAATATCGGTGCATCAGCCAGAAAGGGGTTTTCATCCCTCAACGGAGATCTCATTTGATTGTCACCAAATGTCAACAACCATTCCAGGTTTGACATCTTTTGACGCCCATCAAGTCGTCAGGGAGTTAACTTGGGCCAAACTGCACAGGAAGACACACCACGTCCGCCCATGCCCAAGTAACTGAGAATGCAAAAATGTGGAGGTGGTTGAATGTGGCTGATACCCGATCTTGCAATCAGACAAAAGGAAGACCACCTCCAATTTCTGTACTACTACTACTACTACTACTACTACTACTAGTACTACTACTACTACTACTACTACTACTACTACTACTACTACTACGACTACGACTACGACTACGACTACGACTACGACTACGACTACTACTACTACTACTACTACTACTACGACTACGACTACGACTACGACTACGACTACTACTACTACTACTACTACTACGACGACTACTACTACGACTACGACTACGACTACTACTACTACTACTACTGCTACTACTACGACTACTACTGCTACGACTACGACTACTAGTACTACTACTACTACTAGTACTACGACGACGACGACTACTACTACTACTACTAGTACTTCTACGAATAGTACTGCAACTCACGGTTCCACGGCTGAGCCGTGGACCCGTGGGCCACGGTTCCGGCTCACGGTTCCACGGCTGAACCGTGGAACCGTGGGCCACGGCTACGACTACGACTACTACTACTACTACGACTACTACGACGACGACTACTACTACTACTACTACGACGACTACGACTACGACTACTACTACTACTACTTCTTCTTCTACTGCTACTGCTACTACTACTACTACTGATTTTACTACTACTACTACTACTACTACTACTACTACTACTACTTACTAACTACTAACTACTCACTACTCACTACTCACTACTCACTACTAACTACTAACTACTAACTACTAACTACTAACTACTAACTACTAACTACTAACTACTAACTACTAACTACTAACTACTAACTACTAACTACTAACTACTAACCACTAACCACTAACCACTAACCACTAACCACTAACCACTAACCACTAACCACTAACCACTAACCACTAACTACTAACTACTAACTACTAACTACTAACTACTAACTACTAACTACTAACTACTAACTACTAACTACTAACTACTAACTACTAACTACTAACTACTAACTACTAACTACTAACTACTAACTAGTAACTACTAACTACTAACTACTAACTACTAACTACTAACTACTAACTACTAACTACTAACTACTAACTACTAACTACTAACTACTAACTACTAACTACTTACTAACTACTAACTACTTACTAACTACTAACTACTAACTACTAACTACTAACTACTAACTACTAACAACTACTACTACGACGACGACGACGACTACTACTACTACTACTACGATGCCTACGACGACTACTAGTACGAGTGCTAGCACTAGTACTAGTACTAGTACTAGTACTAGTGCTAGTACTACTACTACTACTACTACTACTACTACTACTACGACTACTACTACTACTACTACTACTACTGCGACTACGACTACGACTACGACTACTACTACTACTACTACTACTACCACTACCACTACCACTACCACTACCACTACCACTACCACTACCACTACTACCACTACCACTACCACTACCACTACCACTACCACTACCACTACCACTACCACTACTACCACTACCACTACCACTACCACTACTACTACTACTACTACTACTGCTGCTGCTACTACTACTACTACTACTCCTACTACTACTCCTACTACTACTACTACTACTACTACTACTACTTGTCGTACTACTAGTACTACTTCTACGAATAGTACTACAACTCACGGTTCCACGGCCTGAGCCGTGGAACCGTGGGCCACGGTTCCGGCTCACGGTTCCACGGCTGAACCGTGGCCGTCAACCACGGTTCCGGCTCACGGTTCCACGGCTGAACCGTGGAACCGTGGGCCACGGTTCCGGCGCACGGTTCCACGGCTGAACCGTGGAACCGTGGGCCACGGTTCCGGCGCACGGTTCCACGGCTGAACCGTGGAACTGTGAGCCGTGGAACCGTGGAAACCGTGGAAACCGTGGAAACCGTGAGCCGTACGGTTTCCACGGTTCCACGGCTCACGGCTGGAGAGTGCCCGTCGCCGCCCTTCTGTAAGGTTGGGCACTAAAAAATCCAACTGATCATGCATATGTAACTTATACTATATACAATTATTCCGTATATCTTTTATACATCCAATTTCTTTGTTTGGAATGGGTAGGCCACATCCTAGCATCATATATTGAAGAGCTAAGTTATATACGTATAAATCCATATAGATATAATGTTATAAAACCCCGATTGGGCAGATTGCTAATTGACAGTTGACACGTTTGTTGCTTGATGCAACTTCAAAATACTTTCACTATACTAACTATACCCAAACCGAACCCCAATCTCATCCAATCTCCACATGTGCCAACCATCGTTCCTTCTTGCTGCCAACTCGTCGGGGTCTCTGTGAATCACATCGGCTTTTCGGGCTTCGGCCGCCAATTTCTCGACCTTCGCCTCTTGGCCTCCCACGCTGGGGGAACAAGTCTTGACCCAAAATGGAGGTTCCAAACATCATCAGCAAAGGAGTGGGACTCACATGGTTTTCATATTGATATTCGATGATACTAGTTCATGAATTCTACTATAGCAAATATAAATAAATATATATATATATATTATATATATAGTAAATATCAAATTGTGTTTTTATCTTCCACAAATAAAATTGGGACCTTAGATGACCTCAACGGTTTTCAACTGGTCCTGGCAGTGGCTCCAAGGTCTTCGGGGCCATGGCAACGGGCGAAAGCACGGCTAGCTGGTGGCAAGTGGAAAAGTTGTGCATCGAAAATTCCCAATTCACCGTGGTTTTTCCCATTCAAACCTCCATTTAGACTACATATATATATATATTATATATATATATAGAAAGTCAGAAATGCCACCTGAATGCCATCTGACCATTCTTAGACCCTGAAAATGAAACTGGGGACTGGATGCAAATGGATGAAAGTGGTGGTTCCTCATAGTTTGTCCAAAACATCCAAAGAACCACGCCGTCATATAATTAGCAGCACCATCTGTAGAATCGTAAATCGTAGGTCCAATGGATCAGCATCACCCTGAGTTGTACAAGTTGCTGATCAACGAATTCTGTTGACTTGTGGTAAGTTAGTTCATCTGCGACATTTGTTATGCTTCTTTGGCTATGAGGCTGGAAACCTTAAGCAAATCTGGCAAATGACCAACGTGTGCATCCACAGTCCAGAACTTGTAGTGTCCTGGTTGCACTTGTGCATGAACAATCTCTTGTTGGCGGCTGGACCCCTGAATATGTGAGTCATTTGGAACTCATCATTCCAGATAGGCATTGAAAAGACGAGAAACTGTCAAGCCACTAGCCAAATACATAAAACCATTACAAGCAATCTTGGAACCCATTACAACCATCACAACATATTAAACACCCCCGTAATGGTGCCAAGAGTGTCGAAATCCCTCATTAAATGGTTTCTGGGGCATGTTTAAAAATGAAATTGATGGGATTACTCTAGTTTATCCACTATAATCTTGTAATATCTTGTAATCATTGTTAGTTGATTATATTCCCACTTGATTTCTGGGAGGTGTTTCCAGCAACCAGGACGGGAGACCGCACCCAGTCACGCACCGGACGGCTGCTTCTCTTCCAGCTCACCGGCGAGGTATCCCGGGCCTGCAAAAGGGGAGCTGGGCTAGAAAAAGAAAGAGAGAGAGAGAGAGGGGGATACACGCACACAGATATCACATGTGTGTGTGTGTGCAAGTGTGTGTGTGTGTGTTATTGTTTAATAAAGATAGATAGATCGATAGATCGATACATCGATCGATAGATCGGTACATCGATCGATAAATCGGTGGGTAGGTAGGTAGGTAGGTAGCTAGCTAGCTAGCTAGGTAGGTAGATAGGTAGATGTACTATGATGTATTACATGCATTCACATATGTATGCTTGTGTCTGGTGTCTTGATAGTGCATGAATGCTGAAGGATTTCTTCATGCCAATAACTTTATGCTGAGGTGTGCATTTGCCTTTAGACAATTGTTGCAAAGGCATGTGGCCGTTTTACCGCATCTGTTTTGCGGGAGTCCACTCTTCGAGCTCCGTCATGATGTGTCACTGAGTCACTGGGTTCCAGGCAGGATCATCCCAGCCTCACCGTCCGGTCTGGAGTTTGGGCGTGATGGCATGCGGTCACCCAAAAAGAAACTAAAGAAAGGACCCAGCCTGGACGGTTCAGTTCTGCCACATGGACTTGTCATCTGCCCATCAGATCCCATCTGCTGAGACCATGGCTTTTGCCAACGTGCGTCATGTTCAGGACCGTCACCTACCATTCTGAACAGGATCTGGTGATCAAACCTGAGGTATGTCTTACAGGTTATACATGGTTATACAGGTTATAATTAGTGAAAGTTCCTGCAATCATTGAGATATCAATCATTATCAATCGTTAATTAATCATATTTACATCATCAGCCTGAATCTGCCTGAATCTGCATGATGCCGGTCCCACAAGTGGGTTGATCATTTGATCATCACAACCCCAGGATCCACCCGGGAAGCCGAACCAGCCTCCGCTTTACCGGTGAAACTGCGGGCCCTTTCCATGACCAGAACGAAACCTCGCACCTTGGAAGACGAAGGCGGGCACGAAGGCTGATGTTGAAGGCACACAACAAGAAACCTGATCCAACTTGCATGGTGATGCTGGATACCGAAATAACATGCACATGATTCAGACATGGGATGCATGTCCTTGAACACGAGCATTTCGGTGGCCAATTTGTTGTTCATTTGGTGTTCCTCCCTTCTGCATCTCTGCATCTCTGGATGGGTTTGAGACAGAAAAAAAATCGATTTGTTGGGCAAATTGATGGTGTCACAAATGTCCACAATCATTTATAAGTCTTCAGTTTGTAGTATTTTGCATGTATTTTGCATGTGTGGGGTTTCGTCGGCCAATGTCGGCCACGTTCAGGTCATGAAAAAAATTCAACCTGTCTGCAGCGCCACCCTGCTGAGTGCCGGCGGATGCCAGAGACAACGGTGCGCGGGTCGCACTGCTGGGGAAACGATGCTCCACCTGGGTATGTTGAGGATCCATGGAGAACAAGTGGTGCCGTGATATGCCGTGATTGATCGCAGTCACTTTTTTCTGTAAAGAATGATGGTACAAAGGGTGTGTAACCCATTTCAAAACCAAGTTAATATAGTCATAAGGGCTTGTAACTTGTAACTTGTAACCCACTTAAAAAGGGTTTAGAACATTTCGAAACCCCAATGCTAAGGGCCTACACCCAAGTTACAAGGAACTCTACGTATTTCTTAGACCCAAATGCCCCAAAATGCCCTAAATGATCAGGTATGGTCCAAGTTTGTCCTTTTTCTGCTCTCAAATTGCACCCTCTCCACAAATCGCGCAGCCTTGCAGTCGCGCTTGTCACGCATCGAGAACACCCAGATGGTGCCCTCCAGATCTGCGGCGATAATCCGAGTCCTGGGAATGCTGGGAACGGGATAAAAGAATGAGAGATATGGTTTTGTGGTGGGCTGAATACCTACAGGACGTGAGCACCACACAGCCCTCAAAGCGTGAGCACCACACTGCTGCGCCGTGTCAGTCACAGCATCCAGCACCCCTGTTCCAGGGTACCTGGAACGATGCCGACTGAAAACCATGGTAAAATTCATCCAGCCAGGATCGTGCACGATCCACCTTGAGGGGCTGCCTTGCACCATGCTACGTCATCTCCATATTTCATCTCCACACAGTGGGGGTTCGTCATAATCGCACATTGACATCATTGACACCATTGACCACCAAAACGACATACAAAGACGCACCAAGTCAAGAAGACTTGTCAGAAGCTGTTTTCAGACCCAACATCACTTTGGTGCCAAACAACTGGCGCACTTGTAGCAGTTGTAGGCGCGAGCCTGGCGCGAAAAACATGCGGAGATCTCTAGTTATGCCAGCCAAAAAACTGGTTCTCTGAATTGGGGGGCCGAACAACACACAAATCATTGGCTTTGAAACAGAAAACCTAGACCTAGCCATAAGTTCCCAAGTTTCATCAATCACAAGAAAAAATGCATGACTATACAAAGCAGTGTCCAGGTGGAAGTGGTTCCTTTCCAATATGGGAGTGGCTCTCATCATTTGAGGCTACCGAGAACATGCAATGCATACCGACGCCATTTTTTCTACACCCCGTCCAAGCTCAATGCGTCCTGCGACTGTGTGCGCAGCTTAGATTCAGATCCGGGTGGATCCATCCCAAATTTCATGTTGGGCAAAACGGATTCAAAGCCCATACTTTTTCATCAACTTCTGCACATACCAGTGGTCACGGGGTCCATGGTTCATAACCCACCTAGGATGTCGTGAGAAAGCATCAAAGAAGGAAAGAGAGTGAGAGACACAGAGCAGACAGGTAATCATATGTCATGTATATATGTGAACTAAATAATAAATATTTGTAACCCAGTTACTCTCTCCTGGCTGCTTCGCCAGCCGCCCTCTTGAACTCCTCATCATATCCACACTTCCAAGCGGTGGAGTAAACCTTAGATTCAAGTAACCATATCAAATGAAATAATCAACATATACCCCCAAAAAAACAATCCAGGTAAAGAGAACATATGCCTAGGAACCGAATGCATCTTCTTCCAAACAGGATCTTTCCTCAGGTCACTATATTTCCCTTTCTTTCCTTTTTTCTTTGTAGATTTCTTCGGCTGTGGTTTTGCCTTGGACCCGGCACTGGGTGTGGGGGATGCCTTTGCCTTGGCTTTGCAGCGGGAAATGGAAGCCTTTGCTGTTGCCTTTGCTGTTGCCTTTGCTTTGGCCTTTGCTTTGGCCTTTGCTTCGGCCTTGGGTCGGGGGTTGGATCCTTTTTTTGAGGAAGCTTTTGCCTTCGGGGCAACCTTCTCCACCTGATCTCCTTTCAGGGAACCCTTCTCCCCCTCACCTCCTTTGGGGCAAGCCTTGGTCTTTGCCGTGGGTTGGACAAAAGCAGAGGGTGCCTTGGGCTCTGGGCTGGGCGCGGCATCAGCAGCCAGGGGCGGGGTATGGCACTGTGGGGAATCCTCATCAGAACCAGCCTCATCATCTAGATTAATGACATTCCCGGGGACATCACAAGTCACACCAGTCTCACCAGAATCCTCAGCAGTGTTCTTACTTCCCAAATCGGAAGCAGTAGGTTCTTCCAAACCACCAGCGTTCAACTTGTTGGCATCATCCTGTCGCCAAGTAGTGGGGCAAGTAAGTAGGGGTGTTTAATATTAGTGTGGGGGATCATGGGGCATACTTTTTATAAGTTCAATTTATATAGTTTGGTTCCGATATAAATATGATGGATCTGTACATGTGTTGATTTTGATATATATTATATAATATTATTATTTTATAGTATATATTATATCATAGACTCAACACTGATAACAAGGAGATTGTAACTTGAACTACCCCCTTATAATCCAAAGACAGATACCGCCATCCAGTGCACTGTGTGTGCCTAGGCTATGCATGGCGGGCCTCTCGAAACAACTCGCGTGGTTCCAGGACTGAGAAATCACGGCATTTCTCCATGCGGCGGAGTCCAACCTCAGGGTCCCCAGTAAATGGGTTTCAAGACAATACATTATGTTGAAAACATGTTGAAAGGGTTCCACCAGATCAAGAATTTCAGCTTAGAAACCCAGCGTTCCCATGACTCATAGCCCAACTGGTTATCAGGCGGAGGGGGTGTCTCATCCAACGATCCTGGTGTCCCCAAATCCACCATGGGGGTCTTGGGATCCACTTCGGTCTCCGCATAGTCCGGATTGGGTTGGTTGGCATCACCAGCAGCGTCATCCCTTGGAATGAAGCAACATGAAAGTCGAATAGCCAATTCTAAACCAACATGAACCATCGTTGATGTATGCCATGAACCATAACCCCAATGAATCAAGTGGCTGTGCGCCATCCATATGCTGATCATCTTCACTCACCTTTGCATGGGGGGGACCTTCAGGAGCATATGGCCAGAATCCGTCAAAGGGTGGATCACCCAAGGTATCCAAATACCGGGGCAGTCTCTCATTGTCATTCTCCTCCACACGCGGATGCTCTCCTTGTTCTTGATCATCAGAATCCCTCAAAACAAAAACCCAAGTGTAGTTTCAAAAATGAATTTCATAGCTAGAAGTGTGTGGCACCATTATTTCCATTTATAAGGTCAGATGCAGCCAGTGCCAAAGCGGAAGGGTTTCCAAAAGATCCGAAACCACCTTTGTCTCCAAAATCCCCTTCTCCATAGCATCCTTGTTCTCGATCATATGCGCAAATGGCAGGGCCTGCAGGATTCCAATTAGATTTCTGGATTAGTAGAGATATCAGACTTGAAACATCATTATGTCTTTGGAAATGGTTTGAAATCCCATTGCATGTTTTCATGTTTGTAGCAATGGGCCTCATCACGCTTTCGGGTTGATGGCTTCTTCTTGGTACCCCGGTTCGAAGTAGCAGGTTTTTTGGATGGCTTTCCACTGCCTTCTTCTCCATCAATCTTCAAGATCTCATCCAGCCCTTCCAGGCCGAAATCATCCCTCTCATCATCATCATCATCATTTCCATCACCATCTGGCAATGCATCATGTTCTTGATCAATGTCCTCATCATCGTCATCCTCATCACACTTTGACTTCTTAGCTGGTTTCTTTTTAAGGTCCTGTCCCTTCCGCTTACTTCCCTTGTCCTCCTTGTTCCCCTTCTTGTCCTCCTTGTTCCCCTTGTCAGCGGATCCTCCATCTGGCGAGGACTCACCAGAAGAGAAGCGTGGAGGCAACTTGTCGGAAGCCACAGAACCTCAGGCAACGATTGCGGCAACCATGGTTGGAAGGGGAACTTTCTGGGAAACTTCTAAGGTGTTTTGGTTCTACTATAGTGATAAACCACTATATCCCAATTTGTGATATAGTGGTTTATCACTATAGTAGAATCAAAACACCTTCAATTTAAACTGATGGTACATCATAGTATATTCTGTAATCATCACTTGACCCTATACTGGAAATAAGAAGAGATAGATACATAGCATAGCTTTTGATTTATATAGGTTGGCTCATCTAAATAAATGTAAGTATGAGAAATGCTATAATATGATCTGATGATATGATGTTATTATTGTTTACAAGTTGCCTCAATACAAACAGATCTGTTGCCCCCAACCCACCCGGATCTTTTGGTAACGAAAAACCAACAGATATTTGGTACATCTTGGTACATTTATGAGGTGTCTTCTTTAGACCAAAACCTTGCGATTAACACAAATTTAAACCCAAAGTTACCCCATGTTACCCCACATCATCCCACATTGTAAAGAATTCCTGCATTTCCATACGTCATGTGTGGGCGTGTAAGCCAACTCTATATGTTCATTGTGCACCCCATAGTCTATCTATTGTATATATCAATCCTTAAATCTAAACAGTGTTATTTTGTTGGAGTTGATTGAAAGCCAGGCGTAATTGTGAAAATATAATGATGTAAGACAGGAAATGATTTCTATGAACAGTCATCCAACTTTGAAATATCAGAATATGAAATGCCATTGTTGAACAATCATACAATGTGAAACCCCATAATGCATCAGAAAAATACCAACTTTCAGCATGTTCCCTGATAGAACGCCCAATTCTCAGGCACAAGACTTGCAGCTGCACCAGATCCACCACTGTTCCGGGAAGGTCGCGTCCCCGGAGTGGTTGGATTCCGGGGTGCTGGACAGCTCGATGAGGAACGTTGTGGGGAAATCAAAGACTGCAAATTAAAGGCCTGGGCAAATGATATGTCTTGTTTGACCCACAAATTTGGTTCCATATAATTGTTTGTTCATTCTCAAAATGACATGAACCAATGGATCCAAGTAACAGGTGCCCGAAAGCTCGGGTTGGCTGTTAGGCACTGTACACTTTCTGAATCACTTTCTTTCAGTGACTCTTTCTTTTTTTGGGACTCCTTTGTTTTCGGAGCCATAACTCCAAACACTCTAATCTACACCTCTGGATTGTGCTTGGGCCTTTTCCCAACACAGCAAGCAGCAAACCATGGGAACTAATTACCGCTGTGTCAAAAATAGAAAGCTATGCTAGGCACTCGGGCTGCTCGACAACCCTACCCCTAAAGCAACATGGTGTTTTCTTTTCCAACAGGTTTCAATGCTTTTCGAGAAATCTCGTTGCCCCAATCAGGCAGAGCTAGGTCCTACTGCATATGTCGTATGCCCCCCGGATTCCTCGCTGAACACTGAGACAAATGATCAAAAGCAATCGTGCTAAGAGGCAATACTATATAAAACATTGGTGGGGAGAATATGGGAAACAGTGCCAGCGAGTGTGTCAAATCGGGCACAAGCAGCAACTAGCTTAGCCAGCCACAACAGCGCAGGCCAGATCACAAAACAAACTTGTGCAGGTTTAGTGAATTGGAAACTGATGAGTTAAGTTAACAAACTTGCATTGCAACTTGAAAACGGCATCCAGCATTCGTGCGCTGACATCGAAAGACCAAAAATCCCAAAGCAGGCTATCAGGTAGCCAAAGGTTCAGAACTCCTTATACCATCTTAACAATAACACTGTCGAGATCCATCACGCCAGCCGTGATCCCAATCGGCCTGATAGGGACCAACATTTTGGTCCCATTGGCCTTCGAATCAAGCCTGGGGCAGTTGGGAACATGAAAACATGCCGCAAGCATCTCCAAACCATTTTGAAAAGTAGCTGTCTCAGCGTGTTCAAAGACATAATACATACTTTAGGGATGTAAAAGTAGATGTTTGGTATCAACAAACCAAATATAATTTGATTGCATTTTTCAAATATGTGCCTCACACGCCATCCAATTGAGATTTTCGAGCTTCCCTTGATCTTGATGGTCTGGACATAGGCTCCAAAGTTTTTGAAAGTAGGACCACCTGAACCCTTGTTCTTTTCACCCCGTTTGCGTTTCTTGTTCTTCTCCTCCTCTTCCGGGTCTTTGCGGTTGTCTAAGACGAACACAAGGGGTTTGTCCGAACGAACGGCATTCTCCTCCAGTGTGTGATGGCTGACTCCGAGCTTCACCTTGCAGGTGTCACTTGCAATGCTGGAATACTAAGCTTCGGCACTTATTTTGGGTTAAAAATCTGATGAAACATTGGGGGGCAAAGAAGTTAAATGATTCAGAATTCAATATTTGGTAATTTGGTTCTCAACCGAGACCTCCCCTGCATCTTCAAGTTGCAAAACCAACTCCCGCAGCGGTGTGGGGGTATCAACAGCAGGAAGCGCCGTCAAGTGGGAAGGAAGGTGCTTCTTCTCCAACAAAAAGACCGAGTCCATGTTAACAGAGAATGAATACCAACGCCCCCCCGTGTCCTGGCAACATTCAGCCGCTTCCTTAGTAAAAACCGATCCGTGGCAAACTAAAAAACCAAGGTTGGGAAGTTGGCTCCAAGAAGTCTAACTGCTAGATTTGCTTTCTTGGTTTCATGAAGCTGCTTTGTGAGTTATGTTTCCATGTTTGATTTCCCTTTCCACCGAATCCCTTGGAATTACTTTTTAATGAAATCTTTATTCCAGAAAAGTATCTGATCCTTCCCTCCACTCTCCACTTCCGAAGCTAAACCTCAGATGCGGCTTCTTGAACATACTAAAAGGCTTTGAGGCTCACTGTGATAGATGCTTATTCTGCCAACTGAATCTTGATAATCTTGAAACTACTTATTATATAGTTCAAGCTTGATAGAGGATGATAAGATAAGAAACATCACAGTCATAATCTTTATACAATGCTTTTGATGAGGGGCAGCTCTCGGGATTGGAGGAACTGAGTCTTCCCAGTAGATACCAGAAAGAGGCAGGACCCCTCCTCATCGGTGACCAGCTCCGCGCAAGAATTGATCTGGAACTTCTTCCTTAGCCATGCCCCCAAAGGGATCAAAATCCAGTCTATTAGAAAATTGTTGGTTCAAAAAAATGGTTGTTGCTCAGGTTATTGATCAGAGAATGGTTGGTTCAAACAATTTGGGTCTCACGGGGCCCCACTTTCTCGGCCAGGGAGCGCTTTTTTGAGAGCGGTGACATCAGCGTCAGAGGCCTTGTCATCGGATTCCAACTTGATTCTTTTGGGAGCTCGTTCTTGGCTGCGATCTTCGGTCCTGTAAAGATGGGTAATGTGGTTCATCAATGACAATTCCTGGAGGTAGAAGGGAAAATAACACTATTGAGAAAAATATGTAGATTATTTTGGAAGACCGTTTTTCTTGAGAACACAGGTCCTGTCTTGAGCTTCCTCCACAAAATCCCCCTCAGGGTTGTACTTCTGGTTGTGCTGTTGAATGATGGCAGTCGCATCCCCCTTGAACTGCTCTGACTCCAGCCATTTCGATGCATAAGACCCCAGTACACACAAGGTGGTTCCTCTTTTGGTGCACACCTGGTATTCATGGCCTGTCGATTCTGGTTTCACATCTTTCAAACTTTGGATGTACTGGGAAAAGTCAGGGAAAGCCTTCAGCTTCAATTGCTTTGAGCGGCACGACTCATACACAGCATTCGCCAAGTACTGCTGGAGACCGTCAGGCCGCTGGTCCAAAACCACCGATCCACAAAGGATGCGTTCTTCGCGGGCAGCCTCCTGTCAGCAGGTGATTGGAGGCAGATTTGGTTTCCAAAGACTTTAATTAGGAGCCTAATAATTTTGAGGGTGATTACACTTCCTCAAATGGGTCTATGGGTCTATTGCTTTGATTGCCCTTGGGAAAACAGTTATATAATTATAATGCTCACCCCATAAATGCGGTCTTTGTGAAGTGTTTTGCATCAATCAACAAATGGAAAACCTGACCATTATCATTAGAAAGAAAAGCATGTGTCCTGAAGGACAGCTAGGGCTGGCCACCCATCGTAGCAGTGCAAATCCAGCATCAGAGTAGTGGACACAGTTTGCGGCTTCAACGAGGCCAAGGTTTGTTCCACGAAGTCTGTGCCCCCAGCCACCTCCCAAGGAAACCAACCAACCAATAGGGAGGGTAACGGATAACATTTCTTGGGACATCTCCGTATGAAGTAAGTAACACCAACAACAAGATTCTGATGATAATACAAATTCTTTCCCCATATTTCCCCCCCACCTGCTTCAACTCCTGGACATCTGTCAGCGCGCGCCCCAGGTGAGGCAAATTGGCTTTGCTTTGCACCGCAACCTGACAGAAGGCAGGACAGAGCAGGGAAAGATCAGGGGATACATCAGGTTTTATTTGAACCTAGACAACTATGTTTGTCAAGCAACTTCGGGTTTGAACATGTTGGCCCTTGGTAGCATTTGGACATTGTCCACTACGCCCTGCTTCCACAGAGAAGATTTGCGGTAAATGTTCCCCTTGTCCTGGTGAACCACAGCAACTCCGGTGATGGCTCCATCTCGACGCCCATAGATGGAATCCTCATGGTGCTGGAGAACATGTTATATCATATTATATCATCATTGTAATGGGTTGTCAGGATCATGGGAAGATTGGTTAGACAACTCCATGGCGGGAACAATTCTTTTTATGTGGTTCGAGCATGTTATGTTTGTAGCTAAGAATATCCCGTTTTTGTGGTTGGAACATCACAATTTATCTGACATTGTTGTGGTTAGAATATGTTCATCTGGAGACATTTTTGTGTGGTTAAAACTTTCCCAGTTGTGGGGTCAATTCAACCCATGCACCTTGGCAAACACCCATGTGACGCTGCGCACAGATAAGTTCCTGTCTTTGGCGCTCAGATCTTTCCTGGGCACCAGACTGTTCAACACTTCAAGTGTCGTTTAGATCACCAAAGAAACCATTAGAAGCGCCAAACATGCTCAACAACTTATAATTTATTATAGCTTTTCCAACCCATATCAAAAATCATATGTTATTTTCATAAGGGAAGTATCTCCAAGTTATAACGGATGTCACGGACATCCGCTTCCTCCTTTGCGTCCTCTTTGTCATCCGTGTCGTCATCATCATCATCGAGGTCGCGCTTGACACCTCCCTGATCATCATCAACCTCCTCCTTGGCGTCGATCTCTTCCTTTTTGGCCTCGCTCTTCCTGCCACGACATTGGAAGCAGCAAATAAAATTTGATCCATGGAATCATTCATGGCATTCCCAAATGATCTTTTTTAAAAATGTTAAAGGGACGACTAGTTTTTGTGAACAAGGGGCCACTATAGTTAATAGACAAGAATTGGATACCAATAGTCAATTGATTCGGTCCTGTTTGGAACCTGAAGTTGGGATGCCCTGTTCGGATGAATCACCACCGCCACACCGTTTCTCTTGTAAAGAGTCAACAGGTTCGTCAGGGCTGTGAGGATAAACTCATATTTCGCAGCCCCCACAATTCCTGCGGTTGTCATGTTGGCCCAAAGAATTAGGCCGTGATCGTCGAACGATCGAACCTCCACCATGTCCAAGAACGTTTCTTGAACCCATGACGATATTGAAGGCAACACAGTAGATTCAGAATCTACTGATCGGCCAGCAAACATGCGCATGTTGCTGGTGAGGTACTCTCCGACAATTTCCCATGCCGTTCGGTGACAATCCTTCGGGGCAACCCTTGTCTTGGTTTATGATGCCGACTTGTTTTTAAAGTAATTGACTGGTCATTTGCATGAAATCAATATGTGCCCCACAAATCTTCCCCACCAGATATTGAGGACTAAATACACTGGGAACCCTACAGAAGATTTAAACATATAGAGTCAAAATAAGTAATAAGTTAAATGTAGCAAACCACTTCCCATGACCAATCCTCCAGCTGCGAAACCAGCTTTGCTCGCCGCTTTGAACTTTCCTTTTCCGTCCTGGGCAGGTGTGTTGACACCAGGATCATTATGTTCTTTTACTTGCAGGCGCTTTAAGCCCGGCAGGGATGGGATGTGAAAAGACCTTACAGGTCATTGTGGTATTTTCTAGCTCCTTGCATCCCCCTACAAAGATGTTATCTTATGAGGGCCCCAGGGGAAAAATTGAAAGGTAAGAATTCAGGGATATTGCTGCTATTACAGACCCCGTATATCGTGCTGAAAAAGCCAAAATGTTTCATATCATATTAGCTATGGTTCGAGATCAGCTCTGATTCAAAGCAAACCTGATCTGCTTTGAGTTGTTGAACCCGACAGTTGTAGGCGGCCTGTAAGCTCTTTGACTGGGCATTTTTCGTTACATCCTGGGCATCGCTGATGTACTTCTCGAGGCATTCACCACGAAGCTGCAGGGAGAAACAGTGGTATTTAAACTGTCAACGCATTCAGGGAATTCCCTACGAAGCTGCAAGAAGACTTGTATCCTTGTAACCCCATTCATGGAATTAGCTACTGTCAATTTCCATTAGTTGAAAACCAGTGGCCTCCAGCACAAAACTGATGCGTTCCCAGTCAAACTCTTCACCAGCTTTCACAAGGCCACCCAAGTCAGAGTCCAAGTTCCTGGGGTGGATAAATATCAGATATTGCAGGGATGATATGGTTTTCAAAATGAGTATGTTTCAAATTGAGGTGCCATGTTCTCCTCTTTAAAGTATAAAATTTTGGGTGGTCAAAAAGGGCACCCCATTTTGAGACATATCTATATTTCACGGAATCCAAAAAAATCTTTGAAAAACCAATCAACCCGGGAAATTTGAGTCGGGCTTGGAAGTGTGACGGGTTTTCTGGAAAACCAATCAAACAAACAAATACAAAAAAATAGTCAATCACATTGCATTTTGAGGGCGAGTATACGTAATTTGATTGGTTTAGTTTTTTCCTTGGGAATTGTGACGGGTTTTCTGGGAAACCAATCACATTTTCTAAGTTGAGCCAGCCAGCCTAAGGTGATTTGGCCGTGGCCATCTTGTAACAAAGAAATGTGACGGGTTTTCTGGAAAACCAATCATAAACCTTATCATAGATTTGGCCGGCGCCAACCAAATCATATACACTTACAATCAAGGATCCCCTTGAAGAACATCTGGTTGTACTTTTCCAGTACCGCCATGGGAAAAGAGGATTTCATTTTCGGCTGCAAGTACTGCCAAACGCAGCAGATGTCAAACAGGAATTGATGCTTCTCCTCGTCGTTCTGAGCCAGTTTCTGCAGGGTAGCTGAACAACACCATGGTTCTACCGAACACCATTTGACAATTTAGCATAATCAGCATCTAAAAGTCGTAAATAAACCCTGTCCTTGGCTTTGTTGCCACTTTCCCTTGACACTTTCCGGCAGAAGTCCTGGTTAGAACGAAGTCAGACCATTAATAGTTGACTTATTGCAACGGGACACCCATAGAATTTCCAAACACCGGTTGTAATTTTGACGACTAAACCAACAAAAAAGCCTTGTATGGTCCTGTGTTGCTCGTTGGGCCCACATGAGACATACATCTGGAGTCACCTGCAAGATTTCCTGCCACTGAGCCTTCCCAGAGTATTTGGCCAAGTCAGCCCTTGATGTACTCCCAGGCACCCACCAATCGCCCTGGAGGACATCCAGTGGAAGGCCTGGCGCGGGCAAGAGCGTGAAAGCTGGGGACATTGAATGGGCATGACATACCCTGCACCTGAAACCTCATGACGGAATTGATCGTAATGAGCATGAATCAAAGCATGTAGCTCATCCGGGGCACGAAGCCTCAATTGTGATTCATGGCCCGGCTCATGGTTTAACATTGGGTCTTGGGAATTTATGTTAGTAAAAACCACCACCAACACAACATACAATTGACAAACCATAGGTTCCATTATTGGCTTAGGAACATGTTGTAAATCAACGCGCGCTTGGCTGTGTCAATCCTGTGTTTTTTGTTGGTGGTCATTTTGTTGTACTGTGCCACCAAGAGGTTCAAGATGTCCCGCAAGGCTTTAGAAGCTCCAGGTTTCAAAAGTCGTTTCTCTATGGACACCGCATTCTTGAAATGTCCGAAGTACTCCAAGGCCGAAGGTATCTGCTTGTCCGATGTCACATGTCCCAGTCCTGAGAAACTTAAAAAACTTTGAATTGCATGGCATAGCGCCCATAAACTCTACCAAACACTGAAGGGTACTATGCCCATAAAAAACAACCGAAGTTCGAAGGGCATGGAGAGCATGGTGGGATGGAACATCAAAGTGAGTGTAGGCACATCGCACATAGCGGAAGGATTGGAGCATGTGGCTCACAGCTGGATCTTCAAGGTCTTCTTCTTGGAATTCCTCAAAATGAACCACACGGGGAAGAACAATTTCAGGAAGTGAGAGGCTGAAAGAAAAAAACAATGTCTAAGTCTAAGATGAGTTTGGTCAGTTCTATTCTCACACCATGTATCCAACTCATGGAGGAACGAAATGAGCGCTATCATGCTCAAGACCTTCAATTGGCCGTCGTTGTATCCCACAGAGAAGTCAATGATGTTTCGTGTTTGGTCCACCCGGGGAAATTTCACCAATACCGCTTCGGCGGATTGACGGTATCCTGACATGAACTCTTTGATGTGCGCGCTGAACTGCTCGTTCTGAGGATAGACTTAGTGGAGCAAGCACAACACAATTAGCAATTAGATCACTAAGTACATTTAGTTCTAAACAAATGCCGACAAGGAAATAACACAACACAACTTGTTGAAGTCATGGGACACCCATGCTTGCCATGGCATGAGATATCAAAGGAGTAGAGTGGGAGCCAGAGTTCTTGTCGTGTGTCTTGTGGTACCAGAAAGGTCTCCGGCTTTACCTCTCCCCGATAGGAGTGAATGACCAGGTGTTCAATCACCTCATCGCCCAGTGAGCCAACGATTAAAAATTTGGAGACCAAGAGGCAAAACAAATTATCCTTACCTAGTACCCCCACCTTCTTCAGTCCATCTGTGTTTGCCCCATAGAGCTGAAAGATGTGGTCGCCCAAGTTCTTCTCAGCAACGACCTGGGTCAACAAGAATGAAGTATTTTATTATGACGGACTGGTATCCCTAGTTCCCATGGTATATAGTTCCCATCAGACAGGATCTCACCAGTGATTTTCGACAAAAGTTGAGCCCTGAACACTTTCAAAGTAGGCAAAGAGCTTCTGCATCCGGGGATTGTCATCTACTTCCATGGCTGGTGGCTCTCACCTAAACCAACCTGGAAAAACGATGCCGCCTTGAAGCTAGGAGCAAAACAACTAACATTTTCAACATGGAGGTAAATGGTGAGCATTAAACAATCTTTCGACATTTACAGGCATTTGTTCATCCATGTCCATCGAACAACGCAAGGTGGTAAACCAGTTTTTCCCCCAGCAATCGGTTATTGCTTCATTCCCCTAAGCACACTGACGGTCATGCCACTTGGCTGACATGTGCACAAACGACCCAGATTTGGCAAATGGGATATTGTTTATCCGCCGCCATGGTGAAAAACAACCTCCAACTTATGGGGTCGGGGTGGTGCTGGTCTTTGACCAATCCTGACATCCCCTACCCTAGCTGATGCCTGAGGTCCATCTTCAACAAATTGTAAACGTTCATAACTTTTTCTAGGCCGACCAGCATCTACCAGACTCTTGTAGTAGCTCACTGCACGGCCCATGGCCGGGAAGTCAGACTCTATTTGGCCAGCAAGAAGTAGGAGATCTTGTGCCCTAGATGGGTCCAGTTCTTGTTGTATTGTTTCAGTAGTGGAGTTCACACAGTTCCAAAAGTTTTCAGTTGTACCCAAAAGGGATTCTGGCCACACAAGAAGCGGTGGTTGTATGAGGGAAGAATCCGCCATGTTCCCCTTCACAAGCGCAAAGATGTCCTTTCGATCACCGGCTCCTCGAAGGCGACGTGGCACCCGCTCTTCAGTCTCCACTCCAGCACCACCGTTGGGCATAGCTGGCCAGGCAGATTGGAGCGGTGGAGTCTTGAGGGTGGGTTGCATTCAGACATATCAAAACATTATATAATAACCAAGTCATGAATACCATCGATGCTTACATTGGGGGCCTGGCCTTCACGAGGGAAGAAAGAAAACGATTGTGGGACTCGCATGTTGTTCTCGGCATCATTCTTCCGGGATCTGTAGCAATTCCGTAGGGTAGAATTGGTGGGCATCAGTTTTGCCCAATTGCGAATCTTAGCAGGGGCAGGCAAACCAGCAACAATGACTTACCGTCAACAAAATGGTGTGAATTTGGACTGGTGCATGCTAGTAACGGTGTCGATAAGTTCCACTTCGAGGACCAAGCCCTTCTTCTGGAATGCAGGTGTCAATCTCCGAAGAATGGTCCTGGGGAATCGGCAAAACAGATGGGATACTGTATATCATATCAAGTCCAGTTCTTTGTTAGTATTTTAAAAACACGGTATATATTATATATATTATATCAAATTCTGTTCAGATATTATGTTCAGCCGGTATCAAACATTCTGTCCTTTGAATGTCCCTTGGGGTTTCGATGCCATTCTCAGCATTCAATGCTGCCGTCACCAAGGAAAATACACCATCTGATCAGGGGAAGCGGGATTGTTCTAAAATAACTAAATTGACCCTAATCCAATCAACATAGTAAGTTCAAACATCAAAGAATGTCAAACATATTTTTTCAACAAAACTGGGCCTATGTCTTCGTGGGTGTGGCCAACCACCATATGGTGGTGGCTCACACCCACGAAAAAGTTCGCTTGTGCCAGTAAGCATCCCCACTTTCCAGTAAACGAGTTACGGACTTCTTTTGGGCAGTTGTCCCCTTGGAGCCACAGCCTCAAGTTGCTCACTCAATCCCTAAAGATTTCATAGATTTTACACAAACCAACATATCACCAATCGATTCAGATTCAACAGTTGGTTCAAAAGACTTGACCCCTAAAATATCGTAAGAACCCAACTCCCAAGGAAAGGGTGCATTCTTTGCCCGAGCTTGCTGGTAGGCTCGATCAATCGACCGCATGGCCTCAGATGAGCTGAGACAGGACTCGGGGCAACTAGTAGCTGGTCTTTAGGTGTTTCATCCAATTGACAGCCATTACAAACAAGTAGCACATTCTATTGTCCAACTTGATCCTGTGCTAAGTCCTTCATCTCCGATGTAAATGTACACGCCAAACCCATGTACAATTGCTCCCGTCAAAGTCAGCGATGTACCTAAGGATCCCGGACAAAACAAAAGGATGAGATAGGGCTAAGGAATCAGTAGTTTACATCATTCTACTATCATGCATTTTTTGGTTAAGATGCGGTTGATGGCTTCATAGATTGGCCGCTTTGGCGTACGACCAAATTTCCACCGTGGGAGGGACATCTTACATTTATCGAAAGAGTCCAGAATCATCACCAGAAGGTCCGATTGAGACCTGGCCCGCTGACGGGCTTGGTAGTAGACCTGGCGGTCCTTCCAAGCCTCCGTGTAGTGACCAAGTAGCCTGTCAGAAATCTCGCTGATCTTTTGAAAGTCCTTGGCGCCAGGATATTCTCCAACATGTGTTGCATCAAAATCAGGCACAGGACCGGCTAATGGGCAGGGTAAGTGTTCCAAAAAAAAATATTGAAATCAAATGGAGGCTCATCTGTGTTCAAAAGAGCTGACCGAAGTGTGCTACACGTAAGGCAAATTTGGTGATGAGTCCGGCGGTGAAATTTGATGCAAACTTTCCATTCTTGCACTACTGCAAAAAAAGTGGACCGTGATGCTGGGGTTTCATTCCTCGATCTGGCATACGCTTTGTAGAGAAGGTACATGTTCATCCAGCTTCCATGAGGGAGTTCCCGCATGGGTAACCTGCTTGGGTCATTGTTAGACGAAACCTGAAAGGTTGGGCCTACCAACCTGGAGTCCACCAGCCTGTCCAGGAGCTCTTGTCGCAGATCATCATCTGCTCCATCGAGAACTTGTTTGGAGGCTATCCTGAATGTTTGCTGTGAGGGCCAAAGAAGAAACATTTTTTTTTTGGTGAGGATCTACTTGGTAGATTATGTTTAGCTGGGTGGCGCTGTTGGCATAGGCTCTGAAGCTGTGAAGTACATGTGCGCCATGAACGCCCGCACTGATGCGCTCTTGACTGCAGGTGGTGCACTGGGTCCTGAGAGGCAACTGCTGGATTGAAAGGAAGAACATTGAAGAACATGTCAAATTCCCACAACAAAGCTGTTGACATTTGGTTGGGGTAAATGTTAAACATGTTCTTTCTTTCAACACTGAAGCCCATTGTGATTGCTCAACATAAAGCTAGGTTCCACCAGGTCCACTGATAGTACGAAGATCTTTTCCCTTGAAAGCTTTTGAACACCTTTTGATGCGGCCCTTTCCAATGCCCATCAAGAACAGCCACGCTTCCTTACAGACAGGATGTCCTGCGCAACGGGCAGGCAATTGCTACACAGAAAATAACCGTCTACCCTTGTGATAAACCCCAACAATTTTAACATATAATAATTTTACAACATTGTTTGGTTCAGACAGGGGTGATCCTGAAAGAAACCACTGCTTCTTCCGGTTGACACCAGCTTCGTGTTGGAGTGACCATAGCAAACTGTCTTGTGTAGGCTTGTTGAGCAGCCAGAATGCCAGCACAATTTTCATAAGAATTTTGGCAGGAACCCGACACTTGCAGTTGCAACAAGGCCTTCGCAGGGCCTCATGAACCCTTTCCTTTGAGGACCCACTTTTCGCATATTCGGACATATCCCCTTCTAACACTGTGTTGGTCTGACTGTGCATTGATTGAAGCCTTTCATAAGTCAAATCTACATGACGTGCGGCGCCAGAATCATCATGGGCTGAACTTTCCGAGCTGGTCTCACCATCAGAGTCCGTTGTTGAGTTGGCATCGTCATTCCTGATGCTAGCAAGATCGGGCAGGAGTTGTGTGAGGCAAGAGACCATTTGAAGAGGCAAGATCTGCCATCGCTAGGTTTCAACATAGTATGACCATTGACCAACAAATTCAAAATAATTGCAATAAAGGTTCTCCTCAGAAGAACTGGTAGGATCATATCTTGGAAGCCCCCCAGATACATCGGAATCAGAGTCCCATCGGCAGAGGGCTGGCATGGCACCCTTTGTTCTGTAAATTGAATCAGCACACTTGGTTAAATATGTTGGTGTGGTCGTCAAATTGAATTGCGATTTTATGAGACACCATCCAAATGGTATTAATTAATCTCACATTGAAGCCAGCTTGATACAACTTCAGAACGGACGAGGTATAGTATACCAACCATGCGTCATGCAATGTCATCCAAAGTGATGAGCAAATCCAGAGTGAGCAGTCAGCACTTTTTTTTAATTCCAAATTTCAGACATGTCAGGCAACATTTTTTCTGTCCTAGGCTAACTTCACCACAAACTTCTTTGGGTCAACGCAGCTCAATGCCAAGCATAGGGCCCCAAGAGCAGGGCGTAAAGCCATCGCATTTCCACCCAAAGAGTGCAATACCTAGGAAGGATTTTCGGGGCATGAGGTAAGGCTT
Source organism: Cladocopium goreaui (assembly GCA_947184155.2). Taxonomy (NCBI): domain Eukaryota; class Dinophyceae; order Suessiales; family Symbiodiniaceae; genus Cladocopium; species Cladocopium goreaui. The sequence goes on along the minus strand of CAMXCT020000058.1, from coordinate 201,708 downwards.
CATATTTGGATGTGTTAAGGCTGCTAAGACAAAAAATCAATGAATTTTCCAAATGATTAATGCATTCAGAAGGCCTTTTCAGGTGCTGTTTCCAGGCCGTGCATTCTATGGATCGGAACCCCCATCAGGGCTAAAACCTCCCTCCCAATCAGAAATCGGGATTGGTCCTCATCATCCTGCAAAACCAGGAACTTGCCACTTGGCCTTAGCAGGGACAATTGGGTATGAGAATGTTGTGGTATGGGAACTCAGGACATCCAAAACAAAACATAGTCTTGGTACCCTCTTGTAACTTAGCCTCGTACGTGAGGCAAGGTAAATGATCCGCGTGCGAAGCTATCATAGGCATACAGTGAAGGCTCTGAGAAATATTGAGGCAAGCTAAGTTGTCCCCATGGTGACATGTCAGCAAATCCAGAGCGTGCATCTCCCTGGCCACACTAACCAACTTTGCCGCTTCGGGATGGGCTTTCCCAAAGGCCTTCATGCTCTTCTTGAGGCTGACCTCCAGGAAAATAAAAAAAACATATAAAATCAAATAGATGCTTCCCACATATAGAATATATGGTATCCACAACACATGTTACTTCTTGAAGTAAAGTATCTATACATATATTACTAAAGACCCAGCCTTGTGTGTTTTTGCCCAATCTTTGTGATGCTGAACCCACTTCTTGCTTTGGTCCACAGGCCTTAGAAGATGAAAAGGAATATAAATTTTACACCGCACAAATCTTGAAGAGAGGGACAGACAAAGAGATCAAATTTAAACCAAGTTAAATTCCCCCCCCACTTTCCTGTGCTTTTCTAGCCAAGCAACTTGTTGGCATTCCTCTTCCGAGATTCAACGCGAGCTGCTTTATCACGAAGCACGGCTGGGTGGGAGGCTGGCAACATCAACTCCGTCCTGAGCACGCTGAGTAGGAGCACGCTGACTAGACTAGGAAATATTTCATAGAAACATTAAACAATACCACACAGCATGCCTAACCTGGCTGATCCTGATTGTAAACATCTGGTTGGTTCTAGGTGATTTGAAGTTTAAGTCAAGATGCCATCCCGGATAGTGCAGGGTAGCAAATTCCCCCAGCAAATCAATAAGTTTCTTCTTCACAACAGTTCCGAAATCTTCAGACGCAACATCAGCTGCCATAACATCTCTGCGAATAAGAAGAATAAACAACCTTCTCCGCGTGATTGGTGTTGCAAAGTGCTTCCTGAGGGCGCGCGTCCCCCCACATTCTAACAATATCTAACAGCTGTCCATCAATGAGCTGGAACAAGCAAAGGTAGCAGGTCCCAAAAAAAGTTGAAAATCCGAAAAACAATTTTCAAAAGCAAGTGCAAGGTAGAAACGGATCCATGATCACACAAGCCGTCGCATACCTTAAAGCGGCGAGCAGGAATGGGTTATGATAATAATCTTAGATCCTGGGATTGCCCATTGCCCATGCCAAAAAAAAGAAATCCCTTAAGACTTATGAGCAAACATCCAAGGGGCTCCGGCAAGTTCCTTTCTATGATGGACATCACATCACTGAGCACAGATTGGAACCCCAACACGTTCTCGAGCAACCCAATCTTAGTTGCAGGACATGTTAGTTACAAATTGTCACATCAGGAAAGGTACAAATAAGGCACATCTATTTCATACACAAGTTGGTTCATGTGGTAAAAGGGCCAAGGTTCCATTGGCTGGGATACCCGCACATTGCGTATGACAGCCCATAGCTGGCGTGAATTGACATCATCTAACATAGCCCGCGTAGAACTCAACAACGAGTAAGGGGTGCATGGAAACCCTGCAGTGTATACCATGACCTGCCGCCGTCATAGCAAGCAGCAAGGATGAAATAAGGAGAACAACTTGGGCAAGTGTGGAAAAACGACATGCACCCGGGAAACCCAGCCTTGCCCAGCAAATCGCTGATGTCACCTTTGATGACGTCGCTGCGAAGCCTTTGTTGAAAAGAAGTTGGACTGACCCCAAATAAAATAAGGTTTTTCTTATTATATGTTCTAAATTATAAATAAAGTCTGGCAGCTTCTGGCAGTCAGGGAAATTTCTCCGGAGCAAATCGCGCTTGTCCTCATCAATTTCCGAGGCAGTCCTCAAATTGGGGTTCAACAATGGTTGGGGACCAAATTAGGTTTATGAATATTTTCATTGAAGTAAAAACATCTTGAGTATTGAGGGTCGGACAGGTGTTTCAAAGCCGAAAGTTTCCCACAGGCTTCTAGAAGCATAGTCAACCCCCACAAAGGTGTATCAGCGCCACTGCCTTATCAACAGAAAGTTTGTACCCACTGTTTGTTTTGAATGCTGCTTACTTTGGATATGCGTTTCACAACCTCAGTGCAGCCGTGTCACAATCGCTTGCGTATGTGAAAGCTTTCCCCCGCCAAGAGGAAAACCATTTCTGCAGCCCTGTGAAGGCTGTGGCTTGGTGTACTTGGGTTTCAGGGTTTTGGAAACAAATCAAATTAAAGATCGGTGCCTTGCCTGTCGACTTCAGCTCCAGGAACAATTTTCCAACTTCTAAGTAGTCGATGATATGCTGGGGGATCTCTGTCTGCTCCTCCCAAATCAAGGGGGAGATGGATGTCTCAAACCTGTGTTGACCTAGTCCTCAACTATAACCCAATATATAACCCACTATGACTATACTATGACCCAGTCCTCAACTTCACCATCGCTTTCGCTGCTGACGCTGAGGTGGGCCATATTTCAACCCTCCTTTGAGCTAAAATAGCTGTGAGTTCCCATACATCAAGCAGTTATATAATAAACAGATGTGTAAAGATAGTTAAGAAACAGATGTGTAAAGATAGTTAAGAAACAGATGTGTAAAGATAGTTAATAAACAGATGTGCAAAGATCGTTAATAAACAGATGTATAAAGATAGTTAATAAACAGATGTGCAAAGATCCAGTTAGGATTTGGAAAAGAGCTGGTTGCAGCCAGACATGGCTACAATTATATGCACCTATTAACTATTACACTGCTCTTATATAATTTGTGCAAGTGGATGGAACCACAAGGGCAACCACGAGCTGCTTCAAAGACATGGCAGGTCTCACCGTTCCCTTCTCGAGGTCCAGCATGCCCCACTGGTTCCCTGCCACGTAGACCACGTTGCCCAAGTGCGCGTTGATGCGGGTTACCTGGGTTGCTCGTGAGCCACATAAGCTCACAATTAGAGACACATGAAGTGATGGGTACCCTGCCCCAAAAGACATACCAGAGTTGCATACAATTTTGTGTTCTCTATTGTTTCTGAGTAAGCTGCATTCAAAGGTCCAATGGTCTGAGTCTGGGGTCCTTGAAACTCAGATCTGCACAGCTCCACTGCTGACTCGAAGCCTCCACGGCGAAACATGAAACCCAGCACACCAGCAATGGCCATTGTCAAAACGGGCCCAAATTATCCCAAATTTAGGATGTTATCTTTTACTTAGATGCCCCAGGCCCAATAAAAAGATATAAAAAGCACAACCACCCAATTTGGGGTCTCAATGCTTGGTCGCACTTGGCTCCTTTTGTTTTCCGTGTGCTGCCACATGCTGCCACCTTCTCATTCTGCTGCCACATGGAGGTATCCTTTGACCTCCACAGCTTCAGCCAGACCGATCTCCGCGCGACACGTCCTCCTGGAACCCATGCCATGATCGCCAAACGCCCGAAGTGGTGCTCACAGCTCAACGGCAGATCTTTCCGGTAGAGCTCGGATGATGTCGGGGTTTTGAGCCTACAGTGGTTTTGAGCCCAGCGTTGTGGAAGAATTGGACGAGCATCTAAGACAGAAATGGATCTTGATCTGTCTTGATTGTTATCCTTGCAGTGGCACCATGTTGCATCATACCATATCAATCCATATCATACATCAGTGACTATGAGATCCACTACGGGAAAAGGGCTGGCCATCTCTACTACTATGACATCGTCTGCTCCGCGCAACACTGAGCCCCACCAATTTCCGTCCAAACAGTTTCAAAACGACATAGTTACTATAGACGGGTTACTATAGTTTCAGAGTGACCGGGTTTTGAAGGATCCTCTGTAGACTTAGACCCTTACGATAGGTGTCGGTCACTTGGGATCATCCGTTTAAGCTGGCGTTGCTTGGCCAAGCCGCAGCCCAAGCGAACCAGTCGTCAAGTCCACCTTCCAAGCGCCAAAAGCGACTGGCCTTCATCCCAAAGACATCCTGAGGCATGGGCACCAGATGCACCAGTGGATCTGGACGAAGGCACCGGAGAATTATTGCTTTGAATATGATGTAATTATAGTTGGATGTAGTCTGCAGTTGGTGAGGAGCTACAGTTGAATATATCCTCAATCTATCCCCTGCTGCAACGGGCCATAACGTTTCCAGCCGCTTATTGACTTCACAGATTTGGATCTTCAAGGTTCATGTCAGTGGCCTTCAGTCTTACATTCTTCCCTGTCAGTGCAGCAGTTGAGCTAAGCTCGGGTCAATCAAAAGAGCGGCGCACATACCTCACTGGGATGCTGCCAGCAGCTGTCATGTTGAAAAATGTAAACCGTTGAACCGAGGCGGCCGGGAAACAAGAAAGAAGGCACTTCACATGCCAGGTTCCAAACTGGAACCCCTGAACCAGCTCTAGAATGAGCCAAGTTAGCCCCCCAAAGCAATGTATGAAACCGCCAGGGTCAGCCACCAACGCTCCTCGCCCAGATGCCGCAGTTGCCACTCGTTCCTCCACGAGTGGAGAAGGTCACAACCTCAGATGATGAGTTTCCAATGGAAATCCAATGGGATCTGCATGGTTTGGAACCCCAAAAAACAGGGAGATCACCGCAAAAACATGGGGATGAAAGATGGACATCGCGCAAAGAATGGCTGGTGTATAGGGGTTCATTTCATCTTTGCAAGTGCCAACGATATCTAAATACTGGGAAATCATAAGAATTCTAAACCCCAATCAACATTTTCAAACAGAAAGGCTTAGCATGGCTTAGCCACTGCTTTCATGATTTTCATGCTTCAGCCCACCATCTCAGCACATTTTGCAACGCTTTCTATTGCCATGACCCGTCCCCAAATGTCCCCACCCTCGGCCTGACAGTCGCTGTCCACGAGTCTCACCAAATGTCTGGACAACAGATCTGGAGCGGACCGAAGGTCCCCGAAACTCATCGTAATGCCACCTGGGACGACTGGAGTCCTGCACGGGAGAAACTTGCCGGCACGTCTCCGTGTATTGTCAAGAGACTCTCAATACTATGTTTCTTTAAATCTACATAAAAATATATCTCATATATATATACACAACAAAACGTTAAATATAGATACTGAACCAAAATTAGACAAAATTAGATACGTACACCATATACATTATCTGTTTCAAAAGACATGGTCGTGTGGCCCGGCTCCTGCGTTCGTACTTCGCCTCGATGAGCTCGCGACAGTCCAAGGCCACGGCAGCACCTGGAGTGGTTGAAATTTGAGATGTTGGCCATCACCAAAATAGGATTATAATGAATAAGGATGGAACTATTCAGATCCTACCAAAATATCCCAAAAAATGAGATAGCAAAATAAAGCGGTTCTACTCTTTTTGGGGTTACTTATAAGATCGTGGAATGGTTGGTCATCCTGCTTGGCAATGGGCGGTTTTAACTCGGCAATGGTTGACTGTTGATGTGGCAATCGTTTGCTTAGCTTGGTTGACGCTTGGTAGTGGCTGATTGGAAGTAAGTGAGGCCAAGGAATCTATAACTGACCTCTTGTTCATTTGTGTTAATTTCCATTAATTTCCTAGTTTCCTGCATTCAAAGATGACTTTCCCATGGGGATTTCCCACTGCCAAATCCAGGATCAAAGGACACTGAACGGTTCCCAGTGCTGACGCTGGTTGGATCTGGTTGGCCTCAGTGCCACTGGCATTTCAGGGTACCCCCTTAAGGATTATCACCATGGGTTGCCCAGCACCTGGTCACTTGGGTAATTGGTTCCAAGCAGCTACAAATTTACAAAGGACAGATAAAGTTAAAGCAATAAACTCAATAAACGGAATGGTCAGCTCTGTGACTCATAAATCCGAACAAGTGATGGAAAGTCTTGTGAAAGATGGCCCGAAACCCAAAGGTCGTCGCCTTCCAGCAACCATTGTGCCAGCTCTTCTGAGGAAATCTCTGGGATGTCATCAGGCACCGAAGAAACCTGCACGTCAAGTGGAGTCGACTTATGGTCGCCGCGGATATCCACAAGCTTAAAACCTCAAGTCTCGAAACCTCCAAACGGTCCCAACGCTTCCAAAGGAAGGCCAATTATCAGCTGCACATCTGATCTCATGATTGTTGGCTACCCGCAATTTGCAAGTAGTTGTATCATTTGGTACTCTAACAAAATCAATATGGTCATTGAAAATCTCCAGCCTCATCAATAAAATCTATAAATGGGGGATTTCCATTGCCACAGCTTCGACATTCCCGATCACGAAGCCTGGCCCAAGTCGTAGTCGTGTTCCCACTGATCCACAGCCCCCCGCACACGAACCTGCAAGCACGACCCTTCCATGGATTCCGTGAAGTTGCTGTACTTACTCATTGGCCAACACATATTGCCGCCATGTTTTTTTCTACCATTATTTTTTCCACTATTTACCTGTTTCAAACTCCTGGTCTTGTTTTGGTTTTGAAGATTCCCAAGTCTACCCTTGCTGACATTGGCAAAGAAATCGTTCTTCGCGATCATCCAAGGTCGACCCTCTGGAAATCAAACCTGGCAATGGGAAATCCCCCCACTTACAAATGTCCCCCACAGCAAAACAAAAAACTCAACTATCAATTTATATCATGTTATATCCATTTATAAATATTTATAAGGGATTTCCCACTGCCACGGTTACCGAAGGGTTATAGCCTCAGCTTCCCATTTTCCGTCCTTGGCCGCCGCAGGGTGCAAGGGCCACTGACGCTCCTCCACCTCTACCAGCTGAGCTCCTCAGCGTGAAGGCCATGGCTGAGATATTCCACTTTTACCAATAGAAATTGGGCAAGCGATGCTGTAGAACATGGAAGAATTTGGGGCACATGTCACACACGCACACACACACACACTGTGGGACACACACACACACGCACATACATATATATATATATATATGTGTGTGTGTATACTTATTTATTTATTTATATTATATAGTTATTTATTTCACTGTTTATTTATTTATAGGTATGTATGTGTGCGTGTGCGCAGACTATACATGAATTCTACTTACATATAAAAACATTGTGGATATACACGATTACAGCTATATTTGTTTAGTTGTACTATGTGTATGTGTATGTATGTGTATAATACCACTATCTCTCTCTCTCTCTGTTGTCTGTCTTTGGAACAGATGCCCTGTTAATTGGTATGATATTGGTATGCTTTATTGAACTTTATTGTGTCCAAAAGGCCTTGGAAGCAAGTTGTTGGATCCAAAAAAAAGGGATAGCTAGGAATCCCTACACTATGCTTCTCCAGTGACGGGCACGCCCTATCCATGTCCCTGTTCAAACAGGAAGTCAATTCACCTCTTACTGCCGGTCCTGGCTTCGGCTTGTAGGCCGCTTCCTCCTTTCGTTTCACCGCGATGAGGCCATCCTCATAGGCCCGGCGGAGCAGTTTGAAGTCGCCATCGCTGCCACCTTTGTCCGGATGATGCAGGAGGGCCAGTTCACGATAAGCTTTCCTGGCTGGCCACTTGGTTCCATGACAATCCATGACATTTGAGGGTTGGGGGATCTTTGTTCACAATTTTTCATATGGGTTTCCTGCCCTTTTTCGTGGGGGGGGGGAATACCAACGTGCCCATCTGGGGAAATGCACAAAAGGAGTGAAAAGGTGCAAAGCGTATCGAATCAGATCACATCAGAGAGCACCAGGTCAAAAGTGTGGAACACAAACAAACACACATTCACTTTTAGAACGATCCAATCATGGACAGAATATCTCCAAAAACGGAAAAGATACCGTGAGTGGTTTTGACTCACGCATACTCACACAGAAAAGATAGGTCCTGGGTCTGGGCGGGACCTAAAGTGCGGCAAGATTCTTCACTTCAGCCGCATCCAGCTGTGTTACTCCCAACACCTGCTGCCAGCTCCCACTTAGAGGTCTCTTGCAATTCTCCACCGGTTGTGTTTTAGGCACTTCTTTCGTGGTGTTCTGGGCTCCATTGGACGGCGCCCCACCATGAGCCGGGACCTTTGGGTTATCAGCTGAGAACTTTGCTTCCAACTCATCCAACTCATCAAAGTCCCAGTTGGTCATCGCGCCAGGCCGCCATGACAGGGGCGTGCTGAAGCACAGCTGATGTGGAAAGCTTTGCGGTAGAGATCCTTTCCAAAGATCCCTCAACGAAGACACTGCCGTTGAACTCACCCACATCCACCACCCAAAACAGACCTGTTTTTTGTTTTTGGCCTTTTCTGCAGAAAGCTTTTTGGTATCTCATCGCCTAATTGGACCCATTGTCAACAGCATCCTTTAGCAATCTGGTCACCCCACAAATTCATACCAAGGTGGTATAAACCACAAGGCCATTCACCCACGGGGACATTTGCTTCACCACTAGCAGTCACTAGCGCACCGCGCACCTCTCGTGCAGCGTCCCATTGCGCGTGAGGACCTGAACCAGGCAGCTACGAGTACGGACGGAAAGCACTGAAGATTTGGAACACGGTTTTTAAAGCGCGCCCTGAACCTCGCATTTTGGGAAGATCACCTTCCAATCCAATCTTTGGTGGCTCTTTGTTACTCTCCTGGAAGGAAAATATTTCCAGTTGGAGGTTGCACTCACTGCCATCGCAGCTGAGAATCAGAGATCCAACCTACCTCAGATCCGGAGACACGGTGGCCGAAGATTCATTCAACATATTCAAAATTAAAAGCAGCGCGCGCGTCCAATAGCAATGCAACATGGCAGTGAGAAACTGCAATTGTCATCGGCTGTCGCATTAGATTGCAGTTGGGTACTTCAGATACTTCAGATTGTTGGGCTCTCTCTGTATTGAATTCACATCCTTCCTGATCTGAACAAAAAGATTCCCAAAGATTTCGGGCTGGATACTGGCTACTAAACAGCTCACAAAGTCATTGCCATTGCCCAATGACATGATTGCATCCACGAACCCTCCACGGCTAAACGATGCTAAACGCATGTGGTCCTAATTTGGCTATGGGTCAAAAAAACTGGTAGCCCCGCCAAAATATGGTGTAAGAGGTTTTGATCCATCCCGATCTGGTTCCAATTTGGATAATTTGGGACTCCAAGATGCTGAATCTCCCAGGAGGAAGTACTTCACTCCCTGGTTGGCAGTCATCACGAAGGCCTCAGCATGCTGGGCTCCCTGGATGAAGGTGTCTGTTTTAAACGAGCCCCATACTTGAACGGAAACTCATAATATTTCATAATATTTTCATGCATTTCCTCCACGACTTCCTTCGAACATCATCCTTGATGTTTCTTTTTCGTAACTTCCCAAGTTTTGTTGGTGAATTCCTCCATTTTTCTCGCTGAACTCCTCACGTTTCTTGGGAAACCCCAAGGATGCCACCGAATGCCCCATCTGAGCTGCTGAGACCCCAGCTGTAAGCTGAGCCCTGCGGCCATCGCTGCTGTTGCCAAGGGGTATTCGAGTGGCCTGCAGGGTCAGTTACGGTGCGTTTGTTTTCCCATGGTTTAACTGGATGATACTGGATGGTTTATTGGTGCTTTTTTGTGGGGCACCGTTTTCTGCAACAAAATGTTCTGCAAAAAAAAACTGTTCGTCTGCCAGGCCAGGTGGAACTGCGCCGTGATGTTGCTAGGTGATCCCAGATGCGTGGAGACCCTGGCAGGAGGCATTTCTGCCATGAATCACTGGGTGGTTTCAACCGTCCTAAGACGCGTCAATTGGGATGATCATCCCAGGGATGGAAGAAAAAGAACTAAGACATTTTGAATCTTTGAAACCACCAATCGGATAGCGACCATATGCGACCATCTTCAAATCCCTCCCAACAAGATCCAGTTCTTTATTCGACGCTTGGCAGCACCAATGTGCTGCAAGAGCTATTGAGCTATATTCTTTACCACTTGCTGTGCAGGGTCACCACCTTCAGCGATGACCGCCACAACGAACCAAATTCTCCGGCAGTGAATTGACCAAAGTCGCGAACCAACGCTGCTGAGGCCGTTTACCAAGCCTTTAACTTGCAGAGGCGGCACAAAAAAAACAGCAGCCCTGGATCGACTGGGCACGACTGACTGCCAGTCCATTTGGAGGTGTGATGGTGGTCCAGCATCCCATTTGAAACGGACGCTTTGTGCCGAGAAAACACGCACCACTGGATTTTGTCTAACCTCAAAGATACCAAGCACCCTCAAGATCAAACCACAAATTTGCCATAAATCTTAACCAAATTGGCAGTATGACAATGTAATTATGTATAATTCCATATAATTCCCGCGGGGTTTCCTCATCTGGATTCCATGGATTTTGGACCTTTGGCTTCACACGCCCCACCTGGATCACTCCGGGCCCGTACCCCGTGTACCAGAAGGGCCCGTCAATGAATCATGGAGTGTCCCACAAGAGATCCCCTAGCACCAGCAATAGGGAGCAACCATGAGTAAACAAGATTTAATGGTGAAAGGGTAACCCATGATTAATGAATTTCGTCAGTGCGAAATTGTTCCCCAGAGGATCCAAGAGCAAATTCTGGGACACACAAATTAGATCAAATTTAGGCACAGCCTGAAAGTATGAGCAACGAAATGTTCAAACGCCACAGAAGGCATCAAAAGAAGCACACACTGCTGCTCTGTTCCTGCATGTGGCACGATGCGGAAGACCATGGGAGATGAAAGTTGAACTAGCAAGGATGAGACCCAGATTGACCATTTTGATAGAAACATCACCATCTAAATCCATGTATGCTGCACTTTCAGGGGAATGAGAAAATGCGGATTGTTTCAAGCTAGCCGAAAGATGCCGAAGCAACATGTTCAAAGCCACTACGGTAAGAACATCAGTAAACAAGATGCCGAAAAACATCAGCATGCTAGTAAGTCAATATTCAATCTGATTCATGCAAAAGAATGGTTTGGCATAATCCAAGTCCAACATAGTCCAACATGATCCAACTGTATAGTATCGCTATATTATATATATATATGTGTGTGTGTGTGGTCCATATATAATATAACTATTCAGCTCTGACCAATGTGCAGCTCCCTTTTTCCGCAGCTCCTTCACCTTTCGAGCCCTAGGTGAATTGGCTGGGAGGTGCATGTACCTTGGCTGCTCTGTTCGCTGGCGCGTCGATGTTGATGCGCTGCCACTGCGGCCAACCCTGGATTAAGGTCCGCGCTGGGATGAGTACATCTTTGCTTGATTCTTGGATGCCGCAGCATATGCCGCATACAGCATCTGCCCAGTAGAAATCAATTATCTGATGATCGGATCATGATCACATCATCAGCATCAGCATCAGCATCAGCATCAGCGCCATCATCATCATCATCATCATCATCATCATCATTCAAACATCCAATCACCAAAGGCCATGTGTGTTTCATCATAACATGGGGGGGTGTTTCATTCAGATCAATTCAGATCCCAATGATCCCACTTTTCATTGAAGTTATTGAAGTCAAGCATAGTCAAGCCGCATCAGGACTGGATCCATGGGCGGCTGGACCTCCTGCTTCTGTCGCCTGTCCCCGATGCCCTCACGCATCTGGCCCGAGGCCAAGTGGGCCTAGCAGCAGCTGGGAGGTTTTGAGTATATAACGAAAAGAAACAGGTCTGAAAATCCGAAAATAGATGAACATGTGGTATATACTACTGTAATCTACTGTATATATGATAGTATATGGTAGTATATGGTACTGGTAGCAGGTGGCATATATGATTTAGAAGCTTAGCACGGTTCAACGTCATTGGGAATCATTGGCAGCATCATCCAGCTTCATCTTTTCGGCAAGGAAATCATCCAACAGCGCTCAACCAGCACCCTCCCCATTCCGCGAAAAAAAACTCCAGCAACCCCACCTCAATCATGTTAGGTAAACTGCCCTCCTTCCTACGTCACTTCACACGGCTGCGCTGAAAAGACTGGGGGTCCTCACTCTTTTGCGGTCGCTGGGTGACAAGGCGCCATCAGAGTCTGGGAGGGCGCCCATCGACTTGCTAGTTTGAAGTTCACGCCTTCATCGACGACGGCTGGGAACTCTGGCAAATCTACCAAATTGACAAAAAGACTGGAGCCGTGGACACTGGTGGCTTTGTGGACTCCAGCTCAGGCAATGTCATGGCGTTTCCAAATGCGGAAAATCATCATCTACCTATAGCGGAGCACTTTCACACTGCCTTCGGCGTGCAAGTTCTGAGGAGGCTTGCTTCCAGGACCTGAAACCGACATCACAAAAGATGTCAGTTTAGGGATGAAGGCCCGAAGGCCCTTGTACCCCTGGATCTTTTCACAAAGTCAGCGAATTTCGTTTTGCAATATCCACGAGTTGCGTAGGCCCACAGATTTTGATCACAAACCTCATGCCCCTCTTACAGATACACCAAGCTTTTAATAACTATAACTGGAGCTTTGCATGCAATCCATTGCAATCCAACAACCTCATGGGGCTGCATCTGAACCTCTTAAGCCAACACTTCCTCTTTGACACACCCAAGCTGTCACCACAAAAGAAATTGAAGTGAGAAAGCAATTGCTGCTTCACTTTGAAAATGACACCAGAATTCTCGAGATGTGTGGGTCCTGGATTGCCAAAACCTATATAAATCATTTTGATGACCGAGGCGTCTTCACTTCTCCTTTGTCCCCAAATCTTCAGTGGCAAAGTTGCAACCCTATTGATCCGCGTTCGCCGTTTCTCAGCTTGAAACCCCCATGGCCATGGGTGAATTGGAAGACATGATGGCCCATGGCAAATGGCAACCCTGGACCATCATCATCCCTTGACAAGAAACGCGGCATCATAGCAGGCGCGTTCTTCCTTCCGTGCAATTGGTGAAAATGGATGAAAATGGGGCGAGCACATAGTGCGACACAGCCACTGCACTACTTTCAGGGTGTCTGTCTCAAAAATTTGAATATGAAAGAGAGAAAGAATATGAAAGAGCTACAATGTGGTCTAATACATTCAACTACCATGCGAGCGGTGGTTCTCCGCTATCCATGTGTACAGTAGATGACAGCTGAGGCTACAATCCTGCATCTGCATACAAATGTTGACAGTGATTTGTGGTGTCAAGATTCTGACCCCAGGTGGAACACCGGCCTGCCGAACTTTCCTTTGCTGCGGGCTTTCCGGCGCCGACCTGCAAAAGCTGCTCGATTTGTACGGCCAGTTGTGGGATGCATCAACTAAGCAATGAATATGTTTAATAAATTTTAATAAGTTGATATAATTTAGAGGCATGATCTGCCAGGGTGTTCCCAACCGAAATGTCTGCTGGTTGTTCATTGGGCCCTTGAAGGAATGAGCTCCGCCTTGGCGACAGGTTTGCAACATCCACCTCAGCCCCCTGGTGATGGATCAAACTTCCTCAGTGCCAACGACTGCAGAACGAACACCAGAAGTGATCAAGCATCGGCAAAATCAGTTCTTGTCGTAACAAGTTTGGACATTCTTGGACTGGGGGTGATGCTTAATATACTTAAAATGTGGTTTGTGTAGCTTGTGTGTGTGTACCGTCTGAATAGACGTAAAACTTCTTATACTTTATATATTTATATATGCGGGGGGTCACCGGGGTCCCTGGGAGGTCGGTGACCATCGAAGACACCTCCCGGGGACTCGTGTAAACGTACCCGCGGGACTGTGGTGACGCACCTGGGCGCAATTGTAAGACGCAGCTGGTGGTCACCATAGTCCCATATATATATATTTCATCCATATCTAAGTAACTAATCTAATCTGCATGTTACAGGACTCAGTTCCTGCCGGATCATATAATGATCCATTCTTGTCTAGTGTGATTTCCATGGTGGCTCCGACATGGTGCCATGGAGCCATTTGAGGCAACCCTTTTTAGGGTGAGTGATGACTGTCCTGACTGCCGAATTAACACATTTTAACTTAGTAATTCGTCTAAGTAAAGGGCAACAATCAGCCATATGGTTATCCAGCCTTTTGAGATTGTCCCGCTGATCTTGTGGTCCCAGGGATCCCAGTGAGCTGCTCTTTCAAGTGAAGCCGTGCTGAACGTCGGAAACCTCTCATTTTCGCAGCTGCTTTTGATGACTCACGACAACAACATTTGCTATAGGAATCAGGCAGGCACACGACTTTCAGGTGTGGTATTCCTTCCTTTTGGTTCTCTGGTGAGGTGAAACATTTTGTGCATCTAATTCGTTGGAACTTGAAAGCTGTTTTATGCCATTGCGGCACGACTTGACCACGGTCCCGGTGCAGGGAATAATCGCACGACTCTTAGGAATTTAGGGACTGAATCCTGTTTGTTGTTTGGTTTTGTTTTCACCAACTAGTTCCCCATTGGTCCCCTATCTCATGCTTCCTTCCCCCCCCAGGTAGGTTGGCTCCGTCGCGTGCTGAGGTTTTTGTAGGTTTTCGCTGTGTCAGGTTGGTTCAGGCGCTTCCGTCTTCCCCCCCCTCCGTTGGTCTTGGTCCGTGTCCGTCGACCCTCCGCTTTTTCTTTTCCCTTGCCTTTTCAGGGTTCGCCCGTTCCGGGCTAGGTGTGTTGGTGTGTGTTTTCTCCTTCCCTCTTCTTTTGCGTTCCCCTCTTCGCGTCCTGGTTAAGTAACTTTCATCTCATTTTCACTCTCATCTCATCTTTCATCCCCTGTTCATCCTCATCTTCATCTCATGTTTACGCGCACCACCCTGCCGGAGGCAGGGTGTGTGTGTGTACCGTCTGAATAGACGTAAAACTTCTTATACTTTATATATTTATATATGCGGGGGGTCACCGGGGTCCCTGGGAGGTCGGTGACCATCGAAGACACCTCCCGGGGACCCGTGTAAACGTACCCGCGGGACTGTGGTGACGCACCTGGGCGCAATTGTAAGACGCAGCTGGTGGTCACCATAGTCCCATATATATATATTTCATCCATATCTAAGTAACTAATCTAATCTGCATGTCACAGGACTCAGTTCCTGCCGGATCATATAATGATCCATTCTTGTCTAGTGTGTGATGTGTGTGTGTGTGTGTCAGTCTGGCCTCTCCAGACCATTCAGGACTAAGTGATCGGCCCATCATCAAGTCTCAGCACTTTTCTGCTTCAATTTGACCCACAGCCAATCGCAGCCAAGAAACCCGTGGTCTCCACATTGGCTCTACCTATCCCAAACATCACGACACCAGAGACACTTCAGGTATGAATTGGAGGTAGCCAAACTATGCAAGGCCCCCGAAAGGCCTATGGGCTATGGAAATATACCTCCCAAATATAGCCTTCTGTGATAGAGTAATCGATTACCGCCATTATCTCCATTTTAGGCCACTAAAACGACTGTACTTGTGCCATTGATCACTGCACCCTGTGCTCGGCCGCTTGGCTGTGCCTTGACGTTCGGCGATCTTGCGCGACTTCTCCGTGCTGGGATTCATCCAGTAAACTCCCGCAGTGTCCTGCCTTGGTCGCAAGTGGTGTGTGAAGGGAGCCGTGGCACAATGATCGCAATATCACGCTCATCATTCCAGCCACTGGCCAGTGGATCATGGACTAACCCATGTAAAATCACGTGACTTCCCAGCATCAGCACACTTTGAAAGATTTGGATTTTCATCCCAACCCATGCCCTGCCAGTCCCTGAGCCCCCGCACAGCTCGCTGCGTCGCGGTGTGCGGGGAGAGGTCTCCACTCTGCCAGTGAGGTCGGTGAATTGGCAGTTGCTGCGTCTGAAGCCGTCATTACCCCCATCACCTCGGTAGGTTGCAGGTCTTCATCTTGGGACTCTTGGGAGGTAATGATCCATTTGATGGGGTGAGGTTTGATTTCTGAATGTCCAAAAAACATCATGAAATTACCACTGAAATGCATTTAACACTTGGGGAGAGTGAGAGAGAGTTAGAGAGAGATAAAAATATAATGTATACTATATTATATATTTATATATTGTTATATATATATACACATACATACATATATATTGGATTATTCCCATGGATTGCCATCCAAAATCATCCAAATAACCCACCCACCAACAACCAGCATATCGCCGGGCCCAGTCACAGAAGGATTTCATTGCAGCGCTGCGGGGGCTGAGGGACTTGGCTGTGGGCGATGCGAAGCCGTTCAGTTGACCTCGCTTCGCTGGGGAGCTCACGAGAAAACAGGGGTTTTAAGACCAACAAATATACATATGTTGATGTATGTACTATATACTTTATATATTTATATATACTTATAAAACCTTATAAAATAATATGTATATATATACACAAGAATAATCATAAGAAATATGCAGGTGCGCTCTATTGTGAAAGCAGCATTGAAACAATCATCACCTGGTGGAAGGCGACACTATTCACCTATTTTTTCTATGATATCCCAGAGAGCGCATGCTTCACGTCCATTAGGCTCTTTCAGCAAGTTGAAACAATGTCGAAGTGTTGGTCTTGCTGCAATCTTTCGGACGCGGTCAACAAGCTCTCATTGTTCCAATCTATATAAATCTGTCAAACTAAGAAAATGAAACACAAGAAGATATAAGAAGACCATTGGGAGCCCCAAAGTCGTTGGTTGGGGCACTCTCTGAGGTCGTCATCTCGTTGGCTTTCTGCTCTCGGGCACTCAAGGGAAGCCTCCAATGGAGCTGATCGGGGCCGTAGTTGGCATGAGCCAAACAAAAACTTGCTTATGTACATGTACCATCATTTATCGTGGGCTGGTCTGTGTGTGTGTGTTTTATGCTGGTTTCATCCTTTTCTTCCTAAATCTCGACCCTCTTGGGATGTCCTTTGCTTCGCAAGTTCCAGCAACCTGCCCCCAGCCCAGCCATCTCCTCGTTTCATGCACCGCATAGTTCCGTGGCGACAAGTTGCGTGGGGACAACGGCTCCGGTGACGACTGAGGAGCCCTTGGTCTCGGGGCCATGCAGCTTGCTCATGGGCCCTTGATGATGGATTGAACATGGAGAGTAATTGAAAACATCCCCAAAAAAAAAATCGGAAACCCACTGGAAGTTGACACGGAAAACCTGAAAAGTTGCACCACCCAAAAGGTCCAACTATCCAATCACCTTCCGATGCTCCGTGATTCGGGTGCCCTGGTTTCAGTTTCACAGTTCCATACAGTTCCCATCTATCCTGCTTAGCCCTTGGGTTGCTAGAAAACTTACCTAAATCATCCTAAATCCAGTCTTTTCATCCTCTTCCAGGTCTATCCTTCTTTTCGATGATAAAAACCCATGGTATTCCCCGTGGTCCAACTCCAACGCCCAAGGGGCCCAAGGTTCGCAGCTTTTGGAGTGCCACCCAGGACTTGTGAGACCAAATCGCGTTGCTTCCGCGCCTCAGGAGCCAGCTGTTTACCTTTTGAGACTATGAGGATGAATGGAAGCTCAAAGGAGAATACCGTTATAAGCCGTTGATGGCAGGTGAGTTCCTTCTCCAGATTTCAAGTTGACCCTTCAACAGTAGCTGGATGCTGCAACGACTGAGGTTCCAACTCCAGAGCTCAGTTGGGTCCAGGAGTCTCTTGCCTCCTGCAGGGTGGAATTCGAAGCCGACGCCCATGGCACCCTGTGGACATCCTTCAACCCTCCAGTAAACTCAGTAAACCATGTCATGACTGTCATGACTCATCCAAATGGATCCAAAGAGTGTGTGTTTCCATATGCCTCCATATATTGCCTATTTCAATATGCTTGAAGTGGGCCAGCGCGATGGCCACCATGGGCCCCATGGGCCCGGATCAGCTCCTTGTTTCGGATCAGCTCCCCCCGCGGATCCAAGGAGCTCATGTTGGTGCTCTGCGTCCAGTACTCGCTGGCAGTTTTCAGATCCACTCCTCGAAAGCTGAAAAAAACATGGTGTGTTTGCTTCGTTGAAAAAGGGAGATCAGCATGGCTTATATAATTCGTTCAATATGATAACAATAACGCTGACTGAGATATAAAACCAGTGGAATAAACAGCAGAGTGGAACAATGTGAGGAAAATGATAGAAAAATGCGGATAAATTCCGATGTTGCGCCATATTTTCGGGGTGCTCACCTGTCATCTTGCCAAGAGTCTGTTGGCCATGACTTCAGCTGGCTCCTCAGTGCCCACAGTTTGGGATGGTCTACCGGGCTGTAGTGCCCGAGGGGCATGTGTTGTTACATGAAACTTGACATGTTATATATGGTAATGGATAAATAATGGGTAAATCATGGGTAAATCCAATGAAACTTGACATGTATACCATATTCTTGTGGGCAAAATGTGCAGGCGCTCGCTGCAAGGATCTTTGATCTGCGGCTGCTGAAATGTCACGGACCACCCACGTGTGTTGAGGGTCGATCCCAGCCAGTCTGCAAGGAAATATAGCAAATAACAATGCTACCCCCAATGTCCATACAACCTGACATGACATCAAAACCAACTGGAGTCTCTGTACAAAAATCTCTTGTGCATAGCTTTGCTCCAGCCTCCTGGAAGATGTTCGCTCATCAATTGCTGAATCCGAAGGACCCATCTGAAGACTGTCAAAAATTGGCGATTCTCAAGGACCATGGCTTCGAAAGCCGCTCTCGCCGCTCCCTTAGCAGCTCTTGAATTTGCAAATGACGATCTTGGCTCAGCTGCCTCACGTAGAAATGGGTGATTCTTGGCCTTGATTCAATCCATTCCACGATGCCACGCTCGAATCTGGATCCACACTTCTTCCACCAGCCGTCGTGAAGGTCCAGGCGGAGAGATTGGAGAATCGGACAGTTTTGGAGGAAGTACAAGAAGTTCACACCACCCCTTTCCGCATGTGCAAAGTTCACACCCTCCAAAGACAATGATCTCAAGCGCGTTGGCAAATCGTAGCCGGTCCAGTAAACTCCGTGAAGGTCAGTGACCAACTTATTCCTTGAGCCTCCTGAATTCACCACGGACCTCGGTCAAGACTGTCTTGGAAGACGACCTAGTCACTACATCAAAGGATCCAAAGGGTCCAAAAGGAAGAAACAAACACAGTACACAGATAAAAATACATAAACGGTATTAGACGGTTGCAGACCTATGCCTACACCTTTGATATATATATATATACACATACATACATACATACATACATACATACAGTATATGTATGTGCACAGTATTATGTATGCTGAGGCAATCCAAGTGACAAATGAGCCAACCTGTGTCCATAAAATCTGATTTTCTCCAGTGGATGAGCTGTGAAGTCAACTTTCAGGGACTTGAGGTTCGGGAAAGTCGAGCGGAGAATGTCTCCACCCTGACTGTCCAAAGATTTGCACCTCCATGTCACATGTAGCATCTGAGATATCTGAGGACATGGGCACTTGTCCGAGCTCAACGACGAGAACAAGTCACTTCTGTCTAGTCCACAAAGGTCACAAATGTCACAGGAAACGCTGGAGACTGCCAAGTTCGAGACAACCAAGCCCAGGAAATCCTTCAGATGGCTCACAGTCGTGCAGGTGATGGACAAATCATGGTCACCTCTGCACCCAACTGCATAGCGCCATCCCTTCGAGACTCGAGCAGCGCCAGCAAGACTGGTCGCTGGAAGAAAAGAAAGCACCCCCATGTAGCCTTCAAACGGAAGTAAACGAAAGAAATCTCCCGCAGAATTTGCAGGATACTCCGACATCTTGCAACCCTTGCAAGGTGCCATGGCGCTTCAAGTTTCTTGCCACAATCGGCGAAGAAACACTAAGGAATGTTGTGAAACCCAGCTTGGTAGATTCTCCCAAAGTGAAATCTTCATGAACCGCCTCTTTTGTTTGTTCGTGAAACAGACTTACAACAGGAACGCTCACTCTCTGTGCACTTCTTTGCGGCATCTTGCTTTGTCAAGTCATGTCAAGTCCATATTGGCTCACATTCTAGAACCAAACCGTACATGACATCTTGGACAGGTTCATAATTCAATCTATCATCAATGCTCATCACTGATCACTTACCTACCTCAATTAAACAATAACAAACAAATAACAAGCGTTTCAGCCGAAGTGTGGCCCAGCAAATGGCAAAATCAGGTTCTGCAGGAACAGTCTTGGTTGGAGCTTCACCTAATCCTGCTTCTGGTCAAGTATTGAAACTAAATTGATTCTTGTTCCATGGTGTTCCATGGGTCAGTCATTCAGAGGCCACTGGTTCTCGAAACTGTGCATTTCATTGGAGGGGGTTATGTAAATTTTGTATCATGTTGCCAAGTTGGACTAGAGTAGATCGTTTCGAATGATATTGTGTAGCTGGGCGCAGGGATGAGGATGCAAGGACAAGGTATACCTCGAACCCTTTGCAGCAAACAATGACAAGCTACTGTGATATGATGTCAACCCCAGCTTAGTAAACGATGGT
Organism: Cladocopium goreaui; assembly: GCA_947184155.2. Classification (NCBI taxonomy): domain Eukaryota; class Dinophyceae; order Suessiales; family Symbiodiniaceae; genus Cladocopium; species Cladocopium goreaui. The sequence continues at coordinate 181,193 of CAMXCT020000058.1, read as the reverse complement.
TTATTCATAAGTATAGCATCCCCACTTAAACTACCGAGGGGGCGGTTTAATACTCCCGCGTTGACATTAACAGCTTCCAACCCCCGAGCGGAGCTCAGGCGAAGCCACATCCTCCACAAAGAACTGCACCGAGGCCTTCTTCTTCGGAGAGCGACTCTCTCCCTTTTTCCTGAGTTTGGAGATTTAAGGAGCAAACATGGGGAGTTGACAGGCAAAAGCAAGGTTGACTCAGACAAATCGCAAAAAATGATAAAAATGAGGGAGATCCTATTTTTGGGGCACAACGCATCACAACGCGGTAAAACATCCAAGAATACTGTCTGTGGTACACTTGGGTGTGTAGCAACCATCAAACTCAACAGGGGACCAGCTGGCCGTTTCTCGGAAACGGATTTGCCGTACCCAACACCCAATGACGATGTCCTCCTGCACCTCAAACATTTTAAAAAAAAAAAAACTGTTTCCCAGCTGGATCGCATCCAGATCAGTCCGCCACCGGGCTAACCTGAAGTCACCAGCCACATCCAGCCACTGGATCTGAAAAACAGAGGAGCACGGGCAAAGCCAAGTATCGGCGAGCCATCTGTAATTTGCACCACTCCACTGCCTCACAAGTCTACTTGCATCGTCTACTGCAGTCAGGTGTTGCAACCCTCTGAGCCTCAGACCTCTTGCAAAATCTTGCAAATACGCCACATGAAACTGAAAATGGCATGTTTTTGCCAATCCAAGTTGGTCTGTAGCTTTAGGATCTTTTGGGATCCTCACGGTACTTTGCTCATCACCGTCAGGTGACACCTGGCACTTATGATTCAAAATGGGTTTTCCCAGTTGGCCACTTCAGTTCAGCATGAAATCCAGGAATCCAGCGTGCTGACCGTTTGCTCCCCAGCCCCCCTCACAGCCTTGCAGTCCCTGGGGCTTGGGATGGAGACTCTCACTTTCAGCGGCGGGCCCCTCGCCTGCATGGCTTAAGGCGTGCCAGGAAGGCCACGCCAATGTGACTCCAAAGGGAGAATTTATCAAGGGCCTGTCTCAAATAAAAGGGCCGGATGCCCTGATCTGACTCCGGGTTTTGCCAAAAAAACACCAAGGGACAGGTGATGTAACAGGATCTGTTGCCTTATGGGTGCGGCGTGGCTTCTTTAGCCAACGTGGTTGAAACACATGTTCTGGAGGTTCGCCTCCTCCCAGGTCCGCTTTACTTGTCTCCTTGTGTTTTTTTTCATTCTTGTTCTTTCGGTTTCTACTCTTCTTATTTGGGGCTTCTGGAAGTTTTGACGGACATCTTGCCGTGAAACGTCTGCCCCGCGTCAAAAGAAGTGCGATTGGTGTCCCAATATGACAAACTCCTAAGCCGCCAAGATCGGTCAGCCGAGGAGTTTTGAAATTCCACCGATACCCAAGTCACGGAAGCCACCATTACCATCCACCCTTTACTTTTGGCAATGCGCAGGTCGTATGATTCGGGTCTTAAAAGTTGCAGAGTTCCCATTTATGTTGCGTTTGCGCTCCTTCGGTCCTTCACTTTGTCTGCCATTGAAGATGCTCATGATGAAACTGGTGTTGCCTGGAACTTTGGGCCCCTATTTCATTTCAAGGTTTTGACTGGCCATGACTTCCATCAACCCTTTGGCCCTTCAGCCCTTCGGCACCTTTTCAGTGTCCGTGCTCACTTGCAATTGCCTGCTTGGGTCCTCAGCAAGCGCCGTGGCAAAGTTTCCTGCCCCCCAACCCTTGCAGCCACCTTGTTGACAAGCCAAGCAACAGATCAAACACCGACAAAGTGCTACCAATTGATTGGAGTCGGCTCAGACTGAATCACGATTCTTCCCAACTTGGGGCAGAAGCCAAACACAAATGTGAAGCCGCTCACCAGACTATGCAAGGATTCAAGCTCATCAAACATGCTCATCACGGCAATCGAAAATCAGCAGCCAGACCCTTGCCTGAGGATTCTTGTGGTCTGCCGTCAAGGACCCAGAATCAAAGGACATGGAGGACGCATAAGCCGCCTGGCAGAGGCTGCGTCCCCACCTGCTTGGCCCCTCAGTGCATGAGCAGCCCATTTAAAGCAGGTAGATGGGGACTACATTGCGGGGAAATCCCTTTTTTGCTTACACTTGCTGGCCATGACTATCCAATATTATCCATACATTTGTGAAACACACAGTGGGAACACTCACAAGGAAAATTAGGTGGAAATGTCTACATGATTGTGTTGAGCGAATTCAGCAAAATCGCATAAAGCAAAACCATTGGTTGCCTTTTCTATTCACCAGCATGTTTTTATTGTTGAACTATGAAGTTGTTTCAAAAACTATACGGTTTTACATCCCATTGGCTCACCATAATTTGCCATGCTGGGTACCCCCGGGAATCAAACATGGCGAGGGAAAATCCCTTATTGGTGACTTCTCATTGCCATGATTGATTACCGAAGGGTATCCCATCAATGGCATGCACAGTTCGTTGTATAATATCATATCCCGTATATGTGCCATAGATTTACTTATTTATTTATCTATATCTATCTATTTATTTATCATGTTATTTATTTATTTATTCGTTAACTTATTCATCATTTTCCGTGTTTATTAATTGATTTATCATATACTCAAACATCTTAGTTGTATCAATGGTGGGCACATCATATCCCAAGATATCCCAAGTATCTCCCGAAAAAACTATCCCCATTGAGAAATGGTGTATCCATGACCCATCTGCAAGGATCCCACAGGCACCTGCTTCCGCTGCTTCGGCGTCACAGGCTCCGGCTTTCTGGAGGATTTGGGGCTTTGCACCTGTGGCATGGGTGGGGAAAGGTCAAGTGTCAAACATAAGGATTTATATAAATATATATATATAAAATTAACCGTAATTAACCAGAAGAACTTGGGATTCAACCGGCACAAAATGGCTTTAGGCGAAAAAAAACGACATTCGACCCAGAAAAAGGACGGACTCAACCAGCAAACATGGGAATCACAACCAAGAAAATGGGAGTTCCGCCCCTGAGAAAAAAACTCAGGATTGAACGGCCTAAGGTTCCATCCAGCGCATAAGCTGCAGTAACAACTCTCAGAAAAATAAAGCATCTGGAACCTAGTATCTTTCTAGCTAAACGAAGGGTGGAAAATGTTTTTGGTCAGTCGGCCCTCCAAAATGGGCTTCGTTTCACCCCGTGACAGGAATCGAACGGTTCAAGAGGAATTATGATTTTTACAAGGCATAAAGCATAAGGCAAACAACCCCAAAATGAAAAAGGTGAAAGCACAACCCCAAAGACAGGGTGGAAATAACATGCTGATCTCAACAAATGATGGATATGGAAAAACCTATGATAATTAAAAAAAAAAATACAGCTGCCAAAGAACAGAGTTGGGCAATTTAACCTCCGCAGGCCAAGCTTGAAGTCCCACCATGGCGGCAGGTTCCACACGGCAGGTGGAAACTCCCTCGAACTCTGCGGAAGCAAGGGGAGTGCTTCAAAGCTGCAAAAGCATGTCAAACATGTCAGACATGTCAAAGCTTAGTTCAGTGACGTCCAGATGAATTCGATTCGAATATATATATATATTCAAATATTAAACTACGAAGTTTCTGAGATTCCTATCCACATGCACTTGACAACTCACCAGGAAGAGGGTTTTGTTTGGAGAAGATCTTTGGGCTCATTGGCATGGCCAGGTATGGGGTGCCAACCGTGCAAGGGTGCACTTCTCCTCCTCGGGATTGGTCACCCTCCGCCTCGGTTGGGATGCTTCCAAGTCGGGGGCTGAGTATTTGGATGAACCAAAATAGGTCAAAATCCCAGGATGATACAGGACCATTACCAAAAGACTATGATGATGCCAATGTTAGTATTAGTAAAGCAATAGGATCCAATTTTACCATTTTTGATGGGTGCTATAAAATATCAACCCATGTGGATGGTTTACTATTGCTTTACTAACATTCTATGTTGCTGATTGTTGATGGCAACTGAGGCCATGGCCTTTGTTCCTGGGGATTCCGTCGAGGACGCACCAGTAGCCGATGCACGCGCATGACTCCCGCCACGTCGGCCGTCCTTGGCATGGACGAATGGAGATGAACCAAGGGATTGCCGGCATGCTAAGCATGCTGCAGCTGGAAAATTTACAATGATCTCCGACAAGTCCTAACCTGACTTGGTGCCGATTTTCCGGTTTCCCCAAGTCAGCAATCATCTATGCTGGAGGTCCTTTGGAGGGATGGAGCTGCTTTCATCATTCTGGGGCCTACAGTACTTGAGGCAGCAACGCGACCACGTACTCGTCCTGGCATCAAAAACCACATGTCGCAAGATACCCTTTGGTAATCGGGCGATCTTACCTGCCAATGGAGATCCCCATTCTTCGTAGGAAACTCATCTATAATCTATAATTAAATGGGTGGTTTTCTCTTGCGAAGTTGCATGACTAGAGGGTATGCAAAATAGGATTCTGGACACTGCAAACTAATTACCTTGCACAGCGTCAGCTGATGCCCCCCCACCCCGCCTGCATGGGAGACAGCGCCAACTGCGAAATGGCCTGATGACATGTACAGATCAACATGCGGAGATGCCTGTCCCTATTGATCTGATCTCAATATTTTTTCCACACCAACTATATAATCCAAATACGAGATAACGATACTGACCCATGCCCAGGTCAATCCCGTTTGGCCGCAAATATCCGCAAATTAATTTACAAGAACATCTCCAGTCAGACTCGGCGCGCCAACCTGCCTGCTTGTGCCCAGAAGCAAAGACGTGCACACGGTCTCCAGACACAGTGTGGAGAAAAATGTCCCCGTCTTCCTGCACCTCAATGTCCAATCTCAGCTTAAATCAAATGACCTAAGCTATATACACTGCTGGAAAATGCCGGGAAGTCATAGTCTCAATTTCCTTGGCATGTGTTCATGCAGCGCGCTTCCTCAAAGGGAGATCTGCGCCCATTGGACTCTGCTACATATGCCAGTGCCGGCGTGTCAGTCTATTTTTTCCAAGCCTTGGAATTTGGCAGGCTGCCAGCTGTACACTGTACACATGGCCTGCCACTGGCCATCTGGTGTTTACAGCTCCTGAGGAGATGAAATTGGCGGCTCAACAGGTGACTACCATCCATGGCTGTGCTCCAGAATTGGGGATCCCAGGTCAGAATATTACCCCTGGCCAGTGCCCATTGATTTTCACACAAGTCTCGTGAAGAAATCCCTTTTGTGATCGCGCGCCGTCCTCAAAAAAGTTGATTTCCATGGGTCCCGGATTTTGGAGCCAGTTTGGAAGCCAAGATTTCAGTGATCTTCCAGCGTCCTCAGCGGTGACGTTTCCAGCTCTGGCCCAATGGAGGCCTTCTTCCATTTCCTTTTCCAAGCCTCATCGGTCTGGATGTGATTGGCTCTCACAAACTTTGCCACCTAGCAAGGCCACCGGAACGGCATGAGATTCAGCACCGAAAATGCCGCAGCAATAAAGTTGTCAAAAAACGGGATGCAGTTTGGATGTAGAGCTCAATATAGTTCAAATTGGTAATCCGAATCTTCCCAAGATTGAGGTCCTCACCTTTATGGACCCTCCCCTTACCCAAGAGTCACCACCCCCCTAGTACTTTTGACTGACCACTAGCTCTGGGTTGGGAGGCGCAGGCTTGTAACATCAATCATTGCATCCCGTTACATCGCATTACATCCTTTTTAAAACCGTACCTACTTTATCCAAGCACACAAATTCATAGAGTGAGTACATATTGAATGTGCACATTAATTATATATCATCACGTCCCTTATATCATATCCAACTGGATAATGATAAATTCATCACATCCCATATCATCCCATACCGGTATCATCCCAGTTGGGCCCAGCCTCATCCTGGAAGGCCTTCTCGTGGATGGCCGCAGAGCGCCGCACGACGAAGCCTCGGGTCCGGATTTTCAGCAACGGCGATATACATATACATACACGCATATTATATATATATATATACAGTACATACATACATCATATTATATATATACATATATATATATTATACGATATTATACGTATATCTCTCTCTCAGTATGGCTCTATCAGCTAAAGATACATATATATATAATAATGCTTTATAGTCCACTGGTCAGCAACAAAGTGGCTTGAAAGTCACATTAAATGTGGGATTGAATCAAGAAAAACATCACATACATCTGTTTACATAAGAAATCATAAGAAATTGGCCTTCTTTATTTGATGTTCACAACCAACAAAAAACGGTGGGTTGAACGGTTGAACGGTTGAATCAGAAAAATGCAGACAAAGTCGGAGATATGATGTAACCAGTCATCATGACAAGAGGGGTCTGAGTGCGCCTCTCTTGATTGATGTCTTTCAACTTCTTTCACCAGGGCTACTCACAGCATATAAAAAGTTTGATCATCCAACACACAGGAGAAACCCATCTTGCCCCTTTGATATATTCTCCGGTTACCGGCTCATCTACAGACACAGGAAACCCATCCATAGCTGCCCCATGCTGCCCCATGGCCTACACAAATCATCCACTTTGCACTGGAAGTTGCCAAGAGGCCCTCTGCTTCGACATCTGCTCCCACTGCGGATTTCTCTGCCTTCCACGTCTCCAAACATTTCTGCAACCGTTCCGGGGAGTCGAACTTGCCACGAAACACCAGAGGGACCTGGGGTCGTGGCATAGGTGTGCCAGCATCATTGCCAGCATCATGAACATAGAACAACTATGTGTGAATAGAAAAAAAAACGACAATTGAACAAGACCTTTCCCATTTTCCGGACACCACCCAACACATCCCAAACCTCAAATAGAAGGTCATTAGGATGTTCTGGTTTCCCTAGTCTTTTTCAGTCACCATCTGCCAGGGCGGGTCACCATGGGCAGCCCCAGGTCTTCGGCCAGCCGTGTGGTTTCATCCCAACTCAACCAGCTGTTGCCCCGCCGGGCGGCGAAGACCTGTTTAGCAGCGAAGGGATCGGCCCTGGGATGGGAATAAAATCATGTAAATCTAATTTAATCAATATATCAACCATGAGGCTTAAAAAATCTTAAAGATGGGTCCAAAATCATCAGCAGCCCAACCATCTAACAGGCAGAAACTGGCTCAAAATCAGCGGGGCCACAATGTCACAAACTTGGATGCTTTTCCATCGTTTCCAAACGGAAAAAATGTATGTGAATATATATATATATATAGATAGATAATGATAGATAGAGAAGCAGCGAACTGTAACTATGCTGACACAATAGCCATTGAAAAATAGCCGAGTAAAGCGAACCCTGAAGCCCTGGAAGATCATTGTCCATTGTTTTTGGGATTTGGCCATTGCAGAGGTCCATTTTAGGATGATTTGATTAGCATTGCCATTTTCATTGAAATCCAAGGCTAGACTTACGATAGAAACGGACGGTCTTGACAGGTCCTAACTCTTGGCTAGCAGAAATGGAAGCACGCAAGACTTATAGCATCTTACAACTACGATGGGGACCAGATGATCAGCATCACTCCAAACAGCCTGTTGCAACCCGAGCTGCGTAGAAGAAACTTTGGAGGTTGCCGTATTCGATGCTGTGGACTGCCTCCCGAAGCCATCAAGTGGATGACTTGGGTCGGCAATTTCAGCTGACAAAAAGGTGCAAACTTAATTAATCCGCATTGTACCAAGTTGCCAGACCAAAGTTCTTCAGTGCGCTGATGTGCGCTGTGCAATACATCTAGGAGTAACAATGCAAGGGCCACCAACTTCTACAATGTCTGGAAGCATTGCAAACCATGTACTGCTGTCCCGCACCTGCATGTTTTCTCCAAACAGTTGGACGCCCTCCAGTTGCGGCCCCAGGTTGGCCGCCAGCTCTTTGACAGCTGAGAATGACTCGTGGCTGGCAGGCTGGGCATGGGTTCGGCCAAAGACTTGTCCATCCTTCAGGCAGCAGTTTCCACCATCCAACCTCAGCAGGATATGTTCAAACGTTCAAACCCAGGGAGACAAAGGAGGCCAAAAACTTGGAAAAAATGGTCCGTAAACGCGGTAAAACCTTGGTCAGCGTGGTGTTTCCAGGTTCGGGGAGACTCCCACATGTGACTGTCGGAACTGGAAACTTGCGATGCTGTCCCCAAGAAAATCATCTTCCAAACTTTCAGGCCAGAAATGGCCAGAATGTATGGCTATCTGGGACTCTGAACAGTTGAGCCACTTTTCAGTGACTACCACTTCTGCTTCCAGTAGGTGTTTGCAGTCTGAAATCCGCGTGTCGTCGGGGTTCACGCCAGGAGAGAAGGGCAAATGAGGCGTCTTTGGGTAGTTCCCCTCCGCAGGAGATTTTGGATCGTCAGCCGCCACGTTCGCGGCCAGCGCATAGCCTCATGACAACGCAGCTGAGAGTCCCCAGCCTGCACAAATCTTACATCAGAAACATCATCAAACCTGGGTGAAAGCTCCTGCCTGCTACCCCAGCCAAAAATCTTGAACTGCATCTCGTCCGACTGGGAGGATATTGGTTTGTGATGCTCACCACCTGAGTTTGGACCCAGCAGCCATTGACATCCGTCTTTCCACCCAACTTCTTCCTGCAGATCGCCACAGCCTGCGCCACACGCTGGGCTTCAGGTCCCTCGGCCGGCTGCAAGTCATCTGCACGTTGCAGAGCCTCCAGTGCCTGCAGATATGATGGCTGGTGGCTGGTAACCCCGCCATTTGCCTATGTTGCTTGTGGTGTGTAGGCCAGTCATTTTGGTGGCGTTTGGTTTGGATTCCAAAAGTTCGCCCACAGCTATGTTTGCTCCATTGCAACAGCCCATTCTCGTTGACTCAATTGACCCAGCAAATACCTTGCTTTTTCCGTGCTCTTGTCATCCCAACTTCCGCCCAACGCCGTCTAGCGGCATGAACTTGGGTAAACCGGCAATTGGGATGGTCAAAAAGCATCCAAAGCTTGCAGCAAAAACTGGTGGCAAAGTCATATAAAGTCAAGTTAGCTCTCTCCCCAGTTCTGGTGATGATCTCCTGCGCGGGGCCATCCCAGGGTCCCAGGGTCCCAGAGTCCCAGAGTCCCAGGGCCATCCCAGGCCTCCTGATATCTCTGCAACATCACCAGCGCCAAGCCCCTGCTGCGCATGGCCACGGCATCGTTCCCGCTTAGCTCCAGCAGCTGATCCGCATGGAGCAGCACCTGCTGCGGCTGCTTCTGGCGACCGTGGTAGGTGCACCAAAGCCTCAGGGCCTGGACCTTGGGACACCAAAGGTGGGGACACGGTGAAAATGGCGAGGTGGGGTTGATGTCAGGGACAAATGTAAGGGGAACCCATGGTTTTCACCATCCAAGATGATCCAAATATCGCATTATATAGGCTGTCTTTTGTGGTAATGACTGCACATCCAGCCATGAGGGCCTTGAAGGATTCGAATTGCACCACATGAATCCACATGATGCCTAGTGACTAGTGAGCCCTCATGAGCCCAACTGGTGTTCGAAGTGGACAAACATCCAAGCATCATAATCATCATACGCATCACATACCAAAAGGTTCACCAGGAACAGACATTAGTGTCCCAAAAAATGTAGCAATGTAGCAACGCCACCTGCATTTCCACATCCATCTCCCCTTGCTGCACTGTCTCCAGCATCTGCTCGATGCTGGGCCCGAAGGACTCCAAGTCGGGGATGAGGCGCTGGGCCAACTGAAGCAGCTGTGGAAGGGAAGCCACCTCTGGAGATCTGAGGGATGCAACACCTTTGGATTTGCTGTGCACATCCTTGGCGGAGCCCGCAGGGAATGACATGACCATGATCTTGGTATATCTTGGTGGATGTTAAACATTTCATGGTCTGGAGAGACCTTGCAAAGCAATGCAAATTCTTGAAACTGCGTTGAAGAATGTTGAAAACATCATTTCCCAACCCCCACAACAAGGTCTGACCATATCACAATCATTTGCGCTAAAGTGGTGAAGCCCAGGTTGTTACAAACGGATCCAGATTGACCACTACAAATCCATCCCAATCCAAGGCACTGCATCGTGAAATCCCAGGGTGATGTGAAAATCCTTGGGCGGCAGCTCCAACCGCTCCCGCCATGCGGCAGCCGCTGGCCACAGCACCACACGGAAGGAGGCCTCCCCGGTGGCGTCTTTGCAACTGCCGGTGCCCACATCGACCCAGTCCTCACTGTGGGAATTGAAGGACTTGAGGGCTGAAAGCCAAGCAAAATATAAACAAATCCTAAGTCCAATAAAAACAATATGGCATGAGTTTTCGTGGTTTTATGGGTGTCGTGTTGTTTGAAAGTTGAATGTTGAACTTCAGGGTCAGAAGCGTACACTTCGTACAAGCTTTGAAAGCGGCCGAGATCTGAAATATTGAGGGACATTCACAGAAGTTGTGGGCATCTTGAAACATGACCCTGCCTGTCAGATTGGGGAGCTGACCACTACGCCTGCGTTGGAAAACTCACCAACCCTTGATTTATTCTAGTATATTGTTGTGCAGTAAGCAACGTTACCGCTACCAACAAGAGAGCTGGATAAACCAACAAGATTGAGGAAATCACGAACTACTGTGTATCCTGACCCTTGGTTCGAAAAAACATAATTCGAATGAAATCAGTACAATACAAGGATCCTGCCTCACCAATTGCCACAAAATCTTAAAGCTGGTCTATGTAAGCCATTATAGATCTCCTTTGACCAGGTTGAGCCTGTCAGGAAAAAAAAACAAATGAACTAAAGGAAAACGACTGAGTTTACCCAGAGTCCCATGTACAGCTCATCTTTCCCAGCAGGGCAGCAGCAGCTTTGGCTATGCCCGTCATGTCGGCATCGGGGGGAACTTCTTGGCACCAACTGGCGCCGTCTGCCATCCGCTGCGACAACTGTTGCAGATCCACCTTGCCTTGGAGGTCAACGATGGCCAACGGCGTCTCATTGCGATGGGGGAAATTCAGAGAAACTATATAATATATATATAATTATATAAATATTATATAATCCTCCCCCAATCATCTACTGTCATGATTGTCCATTGATCTTATCTAATAGCCTCAAGTGCCCAAATGGGAAAATGAACGACCCTCAAATTCTCACATCACAATGATCTCCGAGCTGTCCAAGTTGCTGAGTAGGGTCAGGTGATGCTGCGCGCCATCTCTCTTCTCACGCTGCTGGACCCAGCTACCTGGCACTGCTGCAAGGCCCCTCGATGAAGCCTGGCAGAGAGGCGTTTCTTTCATATTATCAGGTCCGTGTGAGGATGTGAAGGAAACCATGGTTTTACCATTAAACGTGCCTTCCTGCAGATTTCCCTCGAATTCTCTCTCTCTATCTCTCCATTTCATGAAATTGGACTGAAAATGACTCATGACCCTTGATATGAATGTGGAATCATGTGGGATCCAGTGGGTACGGATACGACCCAATATGAACATGTAACGCCAGTTGCTAGTCCGTGGGGCCAAAGGTGTTATGTTTTTTCAGCATGTCTCAGCTGCTCGTCGGACTGGCCCATTCGCCAGTGGTGCAAGTAATTCTGCACATGTCGATGAGGAAGGGAATTTGAATGTGTCAAGACGGTTGCAAATAGCCTGCATCCATTCAGGCGACTCGCTGTAGTTCTTCCAGAACTTGATGAAATGACCAACTCGGCCATGGTCAATTCGTGGCAAAACATGATCAGGTGGTCGTTTGTCTTGGGCCTCCAAGAGATCGCAAATCTTTTCGAGACATTTGCGCCAGTCTGATGCGGTAGACTCGTTGTTGCAAAGTTCAACGGCATTTTTCTTCGTTATCCGAGTCCCATCGAAGTCACAATATCCCGCCTTTTCAGTTGGGAAGATATACCATATCCAGCAGGACTCCTTGGCACCGTGATCTAGTTCCTCCAAGATCTTCTTCATGTGGAGCTCTTGGCATTGAACCAGGGCATCGTAGGCTTTCTGATCCTTCTGATCATCAGATACCCCCCTTCCAGCATCCAAACTGCCAAAACTCATAGCTCGCTTGGGCTTAGGCCTTGAAGCAGTGTCGGAGGCCGACTCGAACGCTGGCACATCGAGAACTGTTTCGACAGGGCCGCCTCTCACCTCTTCCATTGCCTCATGATCGTCCATCGAATTTGGAAAATAGCCACAGCCAAAGGTTGCCAAAGTCTGCACAGTGTACCTTGCTACCTTTTAAGGCTTTGAGTATCTTTGAGTCTTGAGCCAAACAGGAACGAGCATCCCAAGGAACAAGATGGAACAAGTTAAAACCGCACCTATCCCCTTCAGCCGCCAGGTCTTCCTGCCTGTTCCACTGCATCACCCGTCACAGCAACCACGCCGCAGCAGAAAGTTAGCTGTTGACCGGAACCAATCAGCAAGGCAGCCATGGCAATTCTCGGGGAATCAAGGAGGTGGAAAGATTGCCTGGGTTTCATTCAGACTGGGAAAACCACATATCGCCAACAGAAATCAAAGCTATGACTCTATGACAATTTCTGTCAACATCCCCAACCAAGCCAAATAGTTATGTCCCTCTAGTTACCTCCTCGACCGGTGGATTCATTGTAGCTTGGCTGACGTATGCTGACGTGGAAAGGACTTACCGGTGATGACCAACTCTTGGGCTGCAGCCACCAAAAAAATGACCAGCAAAAGTCATGCGGTGGACAGGAGAAGGCATCCCTGGTTTGTCCGTTGAAAAGAAAGGTGGGCTCAGAGGCATCTGATCAAAGAAAACTTCAAATGAAAGTCAGTCAAAAACTTTGTTGCGGTTTTCGCACGTGAATGTTGCTAGATTTCAGCATGGGAGTTTCATTGCTACATGTCAGCACTGAGAAAATGTCATGGGTGGCCTGGATCGTTCCCAACGAAAACTCCTGAAGAAACGATCTTGCTTAACATTGTTTGGATATGTTTTAATCATGTGTCGTTCCAGCTTCAGATACACTAAAATCAAAGGCTCTCCTCTGAGCCCAGGACTGTGACCACCAGCACAGTAGGCATAGCAATCTGCACATGAAACTGTTCACTGTCACCCCTTGTGTTCGACTTGAAAACGCAAGTAGGAGGAAAGTAAGCATAGATCATATTGACAATATAGAGAGAGAGAGAGATGCATGTGATTAAGCTGATGATTTGACATTGGATTCTTTGGAGCAGGGACCATTTTTCATCTGATTGTCCCACTCAAATGATCTTCCTCTGGAGTTTCTGGCCACATTTGGCTTTGCAACCCAGTTTCGGTCCATTCTGTGGGTTAGATCTCCATTTTCATCGGTCAAAATTCAATCTTCGGGTGGTCAAATCCCAGTGATTGATCATGTTTGCTGCTCGAGGTGCTGAGTTTGACGTGTTTTGGGATTTTAGATGATTTGAGCGATTTAAAATCTCCATGTAGTCAAATCCAAGTGGTTGAGTCATGTTGAGTCCCCATTTTGGGTTTGTTAAATCGGTACCTGCGAGGTAGGCGTGGGCGCTGTGGAGCGGTGGTTACGCCTCAGGTGCTTCCATGGCCAGTGGTCCACGGATTTTTCTTCCTGGGCCCTTTATAGAAATCACCAGGTTTAGGAGATAAGATGACTGAATATATATATAGAGAGAGAGAGAGTATAATAGTGTATAATATAGTTACAGCATGTTACAGCAAAACATGCGTTTTTGTCGATCAATAAACAGGCTTTCCTTCATTTTGGGGGATGAAAGATCACATGTTCCTCTACCATCCTCTACCCTTATATGTAGGACGGTTCAACATCGCTTGGCAAGGACATATGACATGTGAGGACCATGATTTTTGGGAGGTACCGTTTTAAACACCGGTTGTCATGGGGGGGGCACATTGCTATGTTGGGTTGATCCTCCAGCTTGCCATGGAAATCACTGCCCAAGTTGACATCACCCCGGGGAGCCCAGGTTTGCATCCCGTGCGAGGCACAAGGGCATCAGGCCCAAAAGAGTTGAGGCAGACCTCATGGCGCAATGAGATGAGATCACTGATGGTCAACCATGGTCAACCCATCTTCCACCCTAGGATGAAGAAGTTCTTTTCTTCTGAAACACGTTGAGGTTTGCATATGTTTGCATGATTCACCTTCAAAATCTTCAAATAAACATGTCGGAAAATGATAAACCTTCTAACTGAAACAACGTGGAATGCCCAACTGAGCTTTCCCAGCTCTTGCGGCACCACCTCGGCTGGGGCACCAATGGTATCCCATTTATTGGGAGAGCCTCTATCCCAACCAAGCTACTTGCTGGAGTTTTTTTTGGAAAACATTGCAAGTATGTGATTAACAACTATTTAAAAAAAAAACAAAAAGATTGCCAATGGATTTGTTTTAGTGATATTCCACTCCAATGCTACCCATCAGTCTAGTACATGTATATGTTAGTACCCCCATTATTCCAACCCCCAAAGTTATGGAAAAACAATAGCCCTCATGGCGTCATGAGTCGGTGAGGCTCCCCACTGCTTTGGAGATCACAAAGTCGTCCAGGGCAGCGGCCGATGATGTCTTGCCTGCGATACCACGAGGCTTCTGCGACCAGCTGCTGCTGAATTTTGGGTGCAGTTCCTTAAAACATGATACAAACAGATTTATAATGATTTATATAAACATCTTAAACATCACCCAATCAATCAAAAATGAATCGAACAAATTGGAAAGACCTAAAGAACTCCAGTCATCCACCCTTTCCATATCTTTCCATAGTCTTCTTTGTAGGCAAGAAGGGGCTTTCCCATCCTGCTGACAGCGCCATTCCCCGGGCACCTGCTACGGGCTCCACGGCGTCTTCCTCTTCCTGGCGGGCCATAGGTTCAGATGATGCTCCTGCTGTGCATTTACCCTTCCGTAATCAAACATGGCAATGCTAGATCCCTTATGGAGTGTTTCATGGGAAAGTCGTCTATGAATGTTGGATTTTCTATATTGCCATGTTTGATTACCGGAGGGCATGTTACACACATGCTTGCTGTATCTCTGTGAATGAAGTGAACACTGCCGATCTTGGTGTAACTTGTTCGCATGTATTGCTAAACCAGTGGCTAGGTTTTCGTTCAAAAATGATTTGTCCTGTATGTGTACATGCATACGTACATATGTGCATATAATATATAGAGAGAGAGAGAGTTCAGGAAGAAGCTTAAGTTCCGGATAACATTCAAGCGGGACCACATATCCATTGCAAGTACTCACTGCTTGGTAGCCTACTCTCGGCGCTGCCATCTGCCCATTGCAACTTTCTTGCCGGGCTAGGATCCAGCTATCTACCCAAATCTGCACGACCCAAATCTTCAGATACCAATTTTCTGAAAAGGTGATGCTATGTTATGGTATATCTATTTGATGGTATGGTTTGCATTTGTTTACCCAAGACTGTTGCAATTCCCGATGAATGGACCATCATGTGCCCATCCTGACAATTCCAGCAATGCTTACGCCACCACTAATCACCTTCCCCCTCCAATCCTCTACAGTCGATCGACTGGGAGGTGCCTGGTCGGGTCTTGATGGCCATGGATTTTGCAGCGAAGCTATTCACATTCCAAACTTTCGGATGGCTTGGGTGTGTGGACATGTTGCCTGTTCTTAGATTTCGGCCAGCTTGTTGGTTGATATGACTTGGAGAAATGTCCCAGGAGAGATTTAGGTTGGTTGTCTTGTCATCTCGGTCATTCTCAAGATATCTGATCAAGGTATGTATAGCCGATAATGCAGTACTTTACTTGCCTGTTGGTTTACGTCTTGCCGACTAGCAAGTTCAAAAACCCTGAAATCTCAACTCGAATCAGCTGCATCCCTTCAACATTGCGGCGCTCAAAATGGTGCTGTTGAACTCACCAGTCACCGGTCACCCTGTTCCCCTTCCAGTCTTCCAGTCGCCAAGGTGCTCCACAGATCACCTGCTCCGACACGAGCGGTGCTGCTTCCAACAAGGCCTGTACCTCAGTGAGCTGTCGGAATCACTCAGACTCAGGAATCACCGCAATCTGCGGTGTCGGGACCCAATTGGATCTAATTTTTGGATGCATCTTTTTTGGGTGGTATTCCAGTGTCCGGTCACACAGGAATGCGACAGCAGAGGCACAAACGAACATATGTATACATATGTAACATCAAGGTATTCCTGCTCATTATCCTGTTGGCTCGCTGCCACCTGTTCCACTTGGCAGAAGGCACTGCATGCGACCGCATGCTCCCCGCTTGGCCGCTCTTTTCCTGGCAGTTGCACTCAAATTGCCATTGCTCCAGCAGCTGTTGGTGACGATCCGGACTATCAGCCTGCAGAATGGCTGGAGGGAATACATTTTGGCAGAAGAAAGAGCAGAACAAAGCGCCAATGAATTCGACATGCTTTCTGGCATTGAGCCAAGGAGCCACATATTCGATGGTCACCTGAGACTGCTGACCAAGTAAGGGAATGTGGGGGGCGCCAATCCTGCTCACTTCAAGAAGATCCCAGCCCATTTTCCCACCATCTCCCTGGATCGAAATTCCATCGGCACCTCCTCTCCTTCCTCCAAATCTCGCAGGGCTTGAAGCACAGCCCAACCCCGCAGTTCAGGCATCGGCAGGCATGATTGCAAAGCACCTGACGAGCCGTCAGAATCACCAAGGGTGTGGATGGGTTTGGATGGGTTTGGGACCAGGGGGAACTAGAAACTGTGAAAAGTTCATTGTACAATGTAGGAACTATGTTGAGCAAGGAATCCTAGCCAGTCAGGCATCCGATTTCAGGAGGCGTCGGTGTGCTTGCCTTCAACTCAACCCCACACACTCTAAGCTCTTGACAATTTGGCTTGCAGTCATGGTTCCTCAGAGCGATTGAGGGCATGGGAGCCGCTAGGAGGCTTCAAGACCCATTGCAGAAGTCGTGCTCATGCTACCCACATCAAACACAAGCAAAGAAATCTATAATAAATAGAATGCAGCATCTGATTGAAGCATATTGAAGCCAAATCAACTGATCATCAGGATGCAGTGCTTGACAGTGTTTGAAGTCCCCAGATTGGAACCCTGTCGCCTATATAGTTCTTCTAGCAACTGGCCCAGAACACGTTCTAGTCCAAATTAGACACCACACTCAAGCACACAAGGATAAGGATGGATCTTTAGGAACTAACATTGCCAGCCACAACAACAGAAATTCACCAGAAATATCATATCCATTATGTTCATATATGTTCCAACTTTACCCAAACAAACAAGGGGATTGCCGTGGGATTCCCATGTAGGTCTTCTGCTCCAAGTCTCACGGCCGATGCCACCAGGTACAACGCCAAGCCCCGAGTTGTGGGAAGCTCCTCATCTGTCACCTCCACCTCCACGGCGTTCCTTGTGGTCTGAATCGAAAAATCCACGGGGATGAACGTTGAAACATGTTTTTGGGGATGTCCACAAATGGTCTGAAAATTGGTGAGTTCTGAAATCGATCAAGAACGTCAATAAATATCAATAAATCAGATTTCGGGACTCGAAATGAACAAGTTTGAATAACATATACATATACAGCATTCTTGGAAGGTGTCTCCCAGTACATCTTGCTTTGCCAATCACATCTATCAAAAGAATTCAAAAGGTATGGGGAAACATTCAAAAATGGAATCTAAAGAAATATAAAAGAGTGCATGTGGATGACCAAAAGGGAAAACCAAAAAACCTTCCAGCTGGCAAGCTACATTCGCACCCGTCCCACTAGCATCGCCAACTGCTGCACGTCGAAGCCGTGCGGCAGGGGCAGCAGGGTCTCCAACAGCTCCAGCACTGTTCCAGTGATCCCTTCGGCCTCCTGCGCCAACGGCCCCTCAAAGCCCGCCACGGTCTGCCACCACGGGGCCCCTACCAAGCCATGAACCAAGGGATAAATCGAGGCATCCACGGCACTTTTGGCCAGCACCTTGGCGCTGAGGCGGAAGGCTTCTCCCACGTTGCCCAGCTCTCGGAGAAGCTCGTCCAGTTGCTGAGCGGCAGAGGTTTCGCCGCAAAGGAAGGGGTGCCCTGAGGCCGTGGCATCTGCCATGCACGGCTGGGAACAGAAGGAACTGCAGCCGCAGTGGTGGTGGGTGGAACCTGGGAGGGGCTTCAAACCTGAGCATCACGCTGGTGACACTGACGGCTGAAGGAAAACTTCTAGAACTGAAAATTCTGAGTGGGGAAACAATCATCCATCCACAATGAATTTCCGTTCCAGGCTGAGGTCTCCAGTAATTGGAACTCAACCCTAGTTTCGGCTTCATCTTGCAGTAGCCTATCGATGTACGTTCAGTATACTGCCCAAATTCACATGACTCACATGCAAACTGTGGATGCAACCTGTGGAAGTGTGTCACTTGTCAACTTCAAAGCTTCACTGAATTTCACTGAAGCCTAGCCAAGGGAGCAGTGCCCACAGGCGAATGTTTCTTCTTTGCTGCTCTCCAGCTGCAATAGCACCAATGGCGGTTCAGCTAGCAGGCAGCAGCCTGCATCGATGGAAGCTATTGTCCTGTTTAGTTCCGACCCTCAGAAGGCTGGTCACCACCCGTCCATGCAAGGCACAATGGTGGTAGAACATCTTTTTGATCCAACCAGGACCATGATAACATCATAACCATCTAAGTTCTAAGGTACTAGGTGGAGAGCTCTCCAATGGACATGACCCTTTGACAACTTTGCCCTAAGATGTCACAGGGCATGCATAGTTTACAGTTACCACTGGAATGATCATCCAAGTAGCCCACCTCCGGATGATTGCTCTCAATGTATCTCAATGTGGCATTCAATTGACTTCCAAACGCAATCGTACCTCAAATTCTCGTTTGACCATGTTTGACCCTGTTGCATGCAAAGCCCCATTGATATCCACAAACATCTTCCAACCCCAAGCCTCACGCCGTAGCCTTGGCAGGGAGAGTGCCAAAAAAGGCAAGCCGAACGAAAATGTGCCCTTCCAAATCTTCCAATCTGTCTCCGGGGAAAAGCGTGGTTTCCCATCTGCCATGTGGGGTCAGTTCACCCTCTCTACCCTACAGCACTGCAATTGAAGACTCCCCGAATTTACGGCGAACTTTCCCGGGCTTTCTAAAAACATTTCTCGTTGGCCACAGCTCCCCTGCCTTTGCTTGGCAGCTCCACCAACTCCAAAGATGAGCTCTCAGCGGCCACGAACTCCGCACGGTGCCTGCAGCACCAAGAGTTCCATGAGGTCCTTTGAGGGTTCAAGGCTGGGTCCAAGGTGCTGATCTGGTGCTGATGTTTGTTGATTTTCCCCATATCTCTATTGTTCAATGGGTTTAATGCCCATATTTCTCATAGCTCTCCCTCTCTCTCTCTCGCAAGCCTGGCCATCAATCAGCCATCCCACAGGAACAATCGGCTGGTGAGAACAGAATGCCAACCTCAAAAAGTCTGCTATTCGTTTAGGCGTATGTGTTTATCCCCAATTTTGCTGCTCTCTCTATCCATGCTTCTCCCCATGTTCGAATTTTTCATAAACACTTAAGGAGATAAAGTGCTATCGAGCTCGAGCTATGCCAATAAATACAGCGGCGTGCCTCCCAAAGGTGTCCCAGGTCACCCAAAAACATCCAAAATCATCAAATCCGCTAGTCCCCTAAATTCCCTAAATAGAAGATATTGAAGCCCACTCAGATCCACTAAACTCCATGTCCCCAGCTCGGACCCTTCTCACCTTTGCAAGGCGCTGGGTGTGTCAAGCGACATCCGCCAGGCACTCAGGCACTTGGGAATCGTATCAAAAGGTATGACCGGTATGATTAGAACTAAAAGCCATCACAGCATCTGGGTTGAAAGAAAATGCGTGGCAGTTGGTTTTGAAGGTCAACAATTGCTTTACGTACCAACAGGCTAGGACTAGGACCAAAAAAAACGGTCATTATTGTTTCCCTTTGCAAGATGCAGCAGGCTGACCGCCAATGATTCATTCTATTTTGACCAGATGGGCCCACTAGAGCCTGCAATCAGTTGCTGGCCCAAATAGCTTCAATAGCTGGAGCACTGATGAGACCTGGTTTGCCTGATTGCTCGATGCTTGATGAAGTTGTTTAAATTGACTTGAGCCAAACTCAAGCTGCATCATACCCAAGTTGAGCCCCACCCATGATGCTGAGCTTCGTAGTTGGCAACGAACGACGGCTGGGGAGTCTCAGGTTGTTGCATTGGGCTTGGGAAGATGTCGCCCCAGACCAGCATGAAGTCCCCGCTGTAGATCTTCCAACAAGGTCAGTTGCTTGTGGTAGATCCTGCAGCGCAGCCATTTTCTCAATGCGTTTTTTTTTCCGAATCGGATGCCACTGGAATTCAACATGTTCGGCATTGAGTCGACATTGTAGCTATTTCAGAAACCCAACTTTTGCATGTCTGCTTCGAAATCCTGCTGACTCCATCTCAAGCCACCTGTTTTTGGGGATGGTTGGGCGCTGAGGCCCCAGCTCCGACAACGCTTCTAACTCCAAGACTTCCTGCTCGATAAGGGACCTGAAACCAGGGGTACATCAGGTGCATCCATACATGTTCCTGCAGATTCCTGCAGTTTCCATCCGTTTTTAAAGTTCCTCATCTGTTTTGCCGGGGCTTGGCAATTGAATCCGCAAGAGTGCTTGATGATTTGTGTCGATATCACAAGATTCAGCATACCCATCAAAACACAAACGAATACAAATGAGGGCATGATGCCGCCAGGGAAAGTATGGCAATGCCTAGGCGATGCACATGTGTGGTATGATGTGGTGTGGTCTTGTGCATTTGTAGTGCGTCAAACCCATGGGTATGTAAATTGGAGCATTGATCAGTCCAGCCAAACTTTTGAAATCTGAGTCGTGAGCTTGACTGCACCTATTGCAGGTCACCAAACACATCCAGTCACGCTGTCCAGAAAATGATCCGCAGAGAAAGAAGACAAGGCCTTTGAACATCCAGTCAACTCTCTATGAACTTTCGATGTAGTTAGACCAAAGAAAAATGCGACCCCAAAGAATTAGTGTGTTCCGTTGCAGAAACCAAGGGCCACTTGGTGACGCTAGTGGATGGCACCTTTACGACGAGAGGGCTTGGGGTCATCACGCAAAACCTGCAGGCAAGGCTGGCGTTACTGTGGCGTTCAAGGGAAAACTCGGATTACCCCGTTCCAGCAATTCTCCTGTTCTTTGGGCAGCTGCAACTACGGAAGGGCCAAAACCCGATCACATGCTAGATGCTTTAAACAGGGCCCACATCGAAGTGACCTACCTGAAAACTGCACATGCTGTCGAAGTGACCTACCTCCAGATGTCTTCATGGCATCTTTCACCCCCTTTGCCTTCTGCTGTCTCGCATGTCTGGCCGGTCTAAGCGACTCGCTGCACGTCCTTGGTTGGTGCAAACTTTGGCCTCTCCAGGTTTGTAATCCACAAGTCGTAGAAATAACATGAAATAACCCTCAATCCTCAAACATCGGGTTTGATGCAAAAAACATGGCGATTTACTGATTTACCAACAAAATACTACTTTAGGTTGAACTATGTGGTACCGAAATCACAAATCCCCTCAGGATGAAACCCATCAGCAGCACAACTTTCATCCGAGGCCACTAGGCCTTGGAGCACGGAAAAAACTCACAGCACCAAGAAGGTCCAAGATGGGCCAAGGGGCCAAGGGGCCAAGGGCTGAAACAGTTCCCCTTTGTTTGACCACCAGATACCACCAGCTCAGCGGGTGGCACAGCTGTATTACCAGCAGAGCTAGGACCTGACACCGAAAGAGCTGTTGCATGTCGAGGTGAAACTGTTGCTGGGGGCCATTGGCTGAATGTGGGCAAGATTATCAAGATGAGGGAGGAAGAACAATCAAACATGTACAAAATCTCATTGAGTCACTGGTGACCAGTAAGCACTGGCCTGTGCAACTAGGCGCCGCATGCACTTTGGCTGCAGCAGCCGGATGCTGCCATGGCAGATGTTTGATGAAACTTCCGGAAGTCTTGTGGCTCAGCGACGTTGGGTTTTGCAGCTTGCACGGTATATGGTCTTCTCTGCAGTCGAGTATCAGTCAACTGGTTCTTGTTGTTGGGACTGCGGGAGGAGTGCAACATGTGTGAGCGATGTGAGAGCGTCGTAGGGCTGGCACGTTCGGCGCTTAAGGCCAACTGATTTCTATGTTCTTCCAACATCTTTTGGCTGTCTCTTGGTTCAGTGCTGGTCACAGTTCCTTGGTAGCTCTGAACCGATACGATGCTGGAACCAAGGCCAAGTCCCAAGATGAGCTGATCATTTTTGGATGGTCTTCCATCATCTTCCTAAAGGCCAGTAACATCACGATGTCGGGGGATGTACAAGGACCCTCCCACGTAAGTGGCCATCTTGTTGATCGGATGTATCAACAATCTGCTTCTTGAAGGCTTTGGGAGACCGGATAAGAGTTGCCTCAACAAGTTGGAATTGGCTCAAGTTGACTCCAACGATTGCTGAATGCTAAACGTTACCCAAGTGCCAAAATCATGGCCCCTTTTGGTATGGCATGCTTGAGCCTCTCCCTGACTCACTGCCTCTTTTTGTCGCACGTTGGGTGCACGTTTCTGCATCGACCCCAAACGCCACTTCAGCAAAGGTCTTCAGGTAATTTCAGGCAAGTGTGAGAACCAACGCCCTAACAACTTGGAGAACTTTGAGGGAATGATTGTGATTTTCCACGTTTGATTCCTGAACATCCACCTGGTGAAAAAGAAACGTGCATCAATCTCAAACTGGAAAATATAGTAAAATATAATATGAAAATAATGTAAAATTCATGTCGTGTTTGGGTGTTTGGCGGGGTACTTTTTGTTCACCACCAGCATCCACCAGTTCATGGCCCAAATCCATGGTTTGGACGCTGCCAACCCTTGCGCTGGGCTCAGGTGGTCCGGGGTTTTCGGCAGCTGAAGCATCGCCATATCGCCACCTGGGCATTGCGTGGTTCATTTGCCCCTCTACCGTGCTTTACCCAAACAAGCTTGCCAGAACACATGGCATGATTCTGGCATGATCTACATGAGCTGTGGATAGCTGTGGTGCAAATCTTGATAAATCATGATAAAACTTGATAATCCGTCAAAACCTCCCACATAAACCATGACTCCTGTCAATCCGGCCGACACTTTGTTGGCTGGTGAGAACCGTCTATCACCGAAAATATTGATTCACAGCAAGACAGAGCTTTCGTAGCCGTAGCCACTTGAAAATTGACAGTTGAGATGCTGGAATGCCTGCGGTTAATTAGGATGTCCATCAAACACCCTGCAATCAGAGAGCAGGCATAATCTGCATATACATATAATTATGCACATTATATGCGTACAGTGTGCGCACAAATTTATGTATATTATATATATATATTCTTATATATTGCAATATATGGGCGCGGGTGTATGTGTAGAAGTGTAGAATATAGATATGCAAAGAACTAGGTTGCTGATGGTTGCTGACACGCACAGCTGGCATTCAATTTGATCGCAATCACCCCTCTGAGCGCACGGCCACCAGCAATCCTATGATCACCAGCACAGGCCAGGCCCTCAAAACATGGCGGATTATACGAGGTTCGGTGCGGGGCGGGAACCTAACAAAGCTACCTAGAACTCCAAATAAAAAATATTGAAACAAAATCGTAAAATAAATTACAGTACTAGATTTCGAAGATGCGATTCCTACAGAGAGAAACCATTTTCCATCGGCTATTGTAGCGGCCATAGATGCGCCATGTTCCACCAACCTTGAAGCGAATTTGAGGCCCCCGGCATGCCACTGCCTCGTTGCACATCACCGCTGGTGACATCCGGCAGCCCCACCTCCGGCAACGCCACGATAGCTTCGCTGCCGGGATAGCGGGCCTTGACCTCGCTGCCGTCGTATTCGATGAAGGACATGGCACCACCATAGGCGCTGGAAATGGCAGTGTCTCCTAGGATGATCTGCCCATGGCACTTGGAATGCACCTGGAAATCTCGTTGGATGGTGTGGCCCACCACCATCCGATCAGCATCCACCTTCTGCAGGACCTGTTGGGCAAGTTGGCAAATGTTGCTGCGACCATAGGCATAATCTCTGGCCCACACGGGACCGTGACCTCCCAGCAGCTTGGGTTCATCCTTCTTCATATGCTTGGAGGTGCTCGCATGCTTCAGGGCCCCATGGAAGGCCACATTCAGCTCTTCCAGGGTCCGGTGGTCCAACATCTCAGGCAGCAGACCGGCGTGGACGAAAAGGACCTCAGCAAGTGGCTGTGCTAATACCAGGTCCACAGGGGCCGAGATGCGCATCACAACCAACCTGAAAATCGTCATGGCTGGTGGGCGAAAGTAGTTTTTCTTGGGTCAATCAGGGCATCCTTTTCTATGTTTGCTGCTACATCGTGCTAATATCACATCATATCACATCAGTCACACCCTGCAGCTCTGTCCACCCAGCTGCTCTGTCCACCACGACTGCCACTGGAAACTTCTGCACTTCGGAGCCCAACCATCCGTCCCAGGCCCAGGCCTGTTTTCTCTCCTGCTGTCCAGAGGCTGCAGCGTTTACCCTTCCCACTTTTTGTGGAGGTTACATGGGAAAAATGGCAAAATATGCCAGCCAGAATCCGGAACCCTCTCAATTTTGGAATATCAAGAGATGCCATGTATGCTATACATGCCATATATGCTATATATGCCATATATGCCATGAGTATCCATAAGTGATCATCAAATGGTCGAATATGACGATCATCACCTCCATTCCGCCGAACTCGTCGACATCGCCCTGGCTCACCTCGGTGGATCGGCCTGAAAACCCCATGGTTGAAAGGTTGAAAGGTTGGGTTAATCGGTTAACCAATCAAAAACCAAGGTGATTGATTGGAACTCACAATATGATAAATATGGATAAATATGGGTGATACAATGAATCATGGATACTCTGTTTTTGAGCAGTCGCTGGAAATCTGCCACAGTGTTTTTAGAGTAGGGTATAGACTGGACATCTAGGGCTCGAAAGCACAAAAGAAACCAAGAATCCAATGCCGACACACAGTGCTAAGATCGACTCAAATCATAGTCCAAAGCCGTTGTTGAAACACCGTTGGGGAAGCAACGCAACCATATGGAACGCATGTCAGATTGCTATCGGTTTCTGATGGTTTCTGGCGATGAGAACCATCTGGAACGTTCGCTTTGAAGTTGAAGAAGATTTTAAGACGCTCAACACATGAAAGTCTGGGCCATATTGGCAATTTGCAACCCATCCCCAGCAGTTCTGTTGGACTGCGATTGTCATTAATTGTCATTCAATTTTCCACCATTAAGGATGGCAGTTTTGGGTCTGCCCACCATTTCTGAGGGGTTGCCGACGAATCTGCAGACTTCACGACTGCCTCAGGGGTCTGAGGTAGCCACGTAGCGCCAGTCACCCTGCATGTTCATGACCTGGCGCGTTGAATCATGCTGAACTAGATTGCTGGGTTGCCAGATGTCTCTCTACCATGAGATAGATAGCTAGACTACATACTGAGATTGGATTGAGCTAGATTCAGTAGGATTAGACTAGTTATACATATGGGCAAAAGGAAAGCAAGGAGGCAGGTACAGTAGGTGTACAGGTATACAACATTATACAACTATATGATACAGCAATGGATGGAAAAATCATGATAATGATTGATGCAAACCTGACGTTAAAAGTGTCAGCAATCCACAGATTTCGTCGCCTCATGATTGCCCAGCACGTTGATCACGCGGCCCCCAACCTGGCAGCATCAAGGTCCATCGGCCATTTTGGAGGATCGATCTACCATCAACCAGTTTTAACATCCATCAAGTGCCGAATGAAGAGGATTTCATAGAATTTCCGTATCGTTTTCCAGGCATTTTCCAAGATCTACACCATTCTGCACCTCCTCAGCCTCCTTCCGAAGCCGAAAGAACAACTCGTAGATCTGCTTGCAGTGGTCTCCTCGGTCCTGAGAAGTCGTGAGACGTGGCATGGAGCAATCGGCAAAATTCGAGATGCGGCTGCCTCAAAATTCTCAGTGTGGGGATATGTTCTGATGATGTTAAGACATGTTAAGACATGCTAAGACTTGCCGGACTTGCCATGGGTTTGGCAGGTGCCTGTAGCTTGTCACACCAACCTAATGACCTGATGCTGTATCATCGGCACTGTTGTCTGTTGCGGTCGCTGCAGCTCAGCTTCGGTGATGTCACCCGTCTGAACGAGGGTCGCATCCCCACCAATCCATTTGTGAGTCTCCTGCAGCTGGTGGGTCAAACTTGGTCACATGAGCCTTCCTAGTTTCCAGGGGTCCACCGTCCACTTGTTAATATCTTATCACTTATCATGATCCATTCACTCGTAGCAGCACCATCCTTTAGCTCTTCCGAACCACTCAGGCTCCTGGATCTTTGGTTTTCTACAGCGCCTAAGAGGCCTCTACATTGACTCAGCCAATTTAAGTTTGACTCATCAATATGCATCAGTATCATCAAGTTGGGCCTGGCAGAAACAACAAACCAACACCAAAGCCTTGATTTTCAGTCCCTCCATGGCCCTTCAGCCTATCATAGCCTATCCCAAAACCAGCACCAGCGGCACCTTGTCGATCAGTTTGGCACTGCTGAGGATATTCACCGCGTGATCAAAGTCACCGTGCAAATCGGCCACGGACACCAATCGTCCCAGGCACGGTCCGCAGAGGCAGGCCACCAGCAGAGTCCAGACCCGACTCGGCGCCATTTCGGTGAAACGTGGAAGTTCCAAAGGGTATCGAGATGTATCGAGATGTATCGAGATGTGTCAAGGGTAGAAATGCGATGAAATGTGATGGTGCCCCTGCTGGCTGATGATTATTCAACCACTGCATGGCCACAGGAAGCTCCACTTGAATCCACTTGAAACATAAGGGTTTCGCAAGGTTCAGCAAGTGTCAAGGGAACTCTGACGCTCTTTGATTCTGATAGGCTTCAGACTGACTTGCTGGAAGATGTTTAGAAGTAGGTCGGGCCATGGTGCAAAAATTCGCGGTAGTTTACTAAGTTTACTAATTCCGCAACTAGCTTGGTGCGTCTTATCAACTCTTCTCCGTGAACGACTGCTGGAGCTTGGATGGCTGACAAATCGCAGGCTTCAGGTTGGGTGATGTTGGATGGTAATTTGCATGAATTGGCTGGTACAAGAGCCATGAGCTCAAAATTGTGCAAGCCGGCAAGGACCGGATGTTTCACATCCACAACTTCACACCTGTCAACACTCAAACACTTGACTAATGGAGGAAACGCCCACCATCACCGCGTTTTTAGTTGCTGACTCGTAATTGCTGACTCGCTTGGTTGCTGACGCGGTCAATGTTCCTACGAGTACCATCACCCACCCAAGAAGCTTGGAGGCAATCTGGTGGCACCTGCACCTATCTCATTGACACTGTGTAAGGGTGTGAAAGGAACTCATTTTTCCATCTGTGCGCAACGTAGGAGACCTTCTGCAACGGCCTCTGACATTTCAGCCTTGGCAGCGTGACAGCGGCCGCTATGAGCCAGAATGCTGTCAGAATCTGCCATGACTAGATGACTTAACCGGTGGAAAAAATAATTCAAAAGCAAAGAATGAAATCAAGTTTGGAGTTTTTGGACATCTTTGAACCCTTTTGCCTCTTTATATCCTTGCTGTGATAATCACCGCAGTTCTCAGCTAACAGCTATAACCCCCTTTGCTTGATGCACAGCCATGTCTAACACTGACAATCGATCGTCCTACACCGCCAGCGTTTCTATTCACCATTGGAGATTTCAAGCGCTAGCTCTTAGACTACTGGAGGCCAACTAGGCCAACATTCCAGTCACAAAACTAACTTGAAGCCTTGAACTCCAAAAAGTGGCTCTGGAAGATGATTCCCCTCTTGGGAGTCATAAACTCTCGTTCCAAGCTGCGCAAGCCGAGGAGATCTTGCAACCTCTTCTCCTGGCCACGTCAGCGAAGATGGTTTAGGATGGTTTAAGTGACTACCAGTATGTTGACAGTATGTTGAAGTCCTTGAAACATGACAATCTGCAAGCATCCAGAGTTGCACCGAGATCATCTGCAAATGTTCTCTGAGATGTCCTATCGCCACGAAATAACGCCCAGGGCCAAGGCCTCCCGGGATAGGGTTCCCACTTGGGAAGATGGCCTGCCACGTGCAGGTCCAGCTCGATGGGGTAAGCACACAAACCCATTTTCTTCAAGATGGATCTACTCGGAGTTCATCTGAGATTTGTTCAATGTGAAAGATGTGAAAGTCACCAATATGACGATGTAATTATGCCTCTTGCATCCTCTTGCGACATCCTTTGACCTCTTTGACCAGTTGGATGCTTCGGCACACCTGCCCACTGTCCGAGAACCCCGGGATTGCTCCAGATTCCTGGGCTTCTGGACAGAAAAATGATGAGCACAGCTGGCACAACCTCCAAGGCTTGGAACGCATCTTGAGGCTCTCCCAAAATGTGCCGAGTTTTCATGCGTCTGTCAAACCACTCTAGCTTCATGCGGATTACAGGTGCCAAGTAAATTAAACTATACACTACAAAGCCAGTTCTCTCTTCCACTCAAAGACATGGCCATCAAAGGTTTCAGTTGTTCGGGGGTAGCCCATCTTTTCACCAAGCATCGAGTCAAGTTCACCTTGGTGCCAATAACACCAATGCGAGCGACTGTATATGGAACAGAATGTTATAATATATGTATATGTGTATATATATATATATGTGTGTGTGTGTTGCTTAAACAAATGTGGGCATAGCTATCGTGTATATTATACCTGCAAGGATCCTGGTGGAAGTGCTAGCCGTGCCAAACGCTCTGGTGCCAAGGCGCTAGATTCACCGTCCACAGCCTGCATTGGGGCACTTGGGTGAGATTCCCAGGGATTGACCAATCTCTGACCACGGTGAAGTATAGGAAAATCAAGGTTTTGAGGTGCCTCTAAGCTGACCGCGGATCCCATTGTTTGCGCCGTTTGAAGCCTCGGCCACTCGGCAGCCGCAGGATTTGGCTTCCAACCCAGGCACCGTTGACGTGGACTGGCAAGATGCGCAAGGACCTCCAGTGCAGCCAAGTATCTCTGAACCTCTGAGGCCCTGCCCAGGAAATTTGTCAAAATGACAAGAGTCAACCCTGGGTCCATTCCATGTAGAACATACGAAGGCATTAGTGTGTCCTAAAGCTGCTTCCCCTCCTGTCCACATCATTTTCCCGTAAGATATGCCTATTCCATCCCCCAGCCCCACCTTCACGGAGGAGCCTTGGCTTTGGGGCTGAAAGATTCCATGTGTGAACCTACAGAGGTCCATAGAGTCAATAGATATTTGGCAAATTTCAGCAACACAAATAAATGATAACGCTATTGTAATCATAGTACTCATAGTATAACAATCAAAGTAGTCATACGAGTAATCATTGTTATATATTGCAATACCAATAGTATCACCATGATTGAAACTGATGTGCATATATATCTATCTATCTATCTATCTATCTATCTAATCTAATCTAATCTAATCTAATCTAATCTATCTATCTAT
Source organism: Cladocopium goreaui (assembly GCA_947184155.2). Classification (NCBI taxonomy): domain Eukaryota; class Dinophyceae; order Suessiales; family Symbiodiniaceae; genus Cladocopium; species Cladocopium goreaui. The sequence continues at coordinate 151,659 of CAMXCT020000058.1, read as the reverse complement.
CTATCTATCTATCCTATCTATCTTTCTATCTATCGATCTATCCATCTATCTATCTATCTATCTATCTATGTATATATATATGTGTGTGTGTGTGTATGTGCGCGTGTATTACAACTAAATGGTTGATCATCATCGTCACAATCATAACAATATCTGTTGGAAGTGGGATGAACTACTTGCTCAAGCCAATAGTGTTCCACCTAAGCAAACAGGATTTGGTGACATGTTGGTCGGGGTTTAGAAGCGTGTGGAATAAGCTGAACTCCTCAGAAATTGAACGGAGGGAACCCCCAAAAAAAGCTCTGGTTTGTCATTACCCTCTGGTAAACTAACATGAGTATGGAAAATCATCATTTTTCATGGGAAAATTCACTATAATTGGTGATTTTCCATAGTTATGTTAAATTACCAGGGGGTAACCTGCCCTTCCAGGATGATTTTCCATCACGTGTGGTGATAGTACCAAACTTGTTGCAGCCAAACAGCTAAGGGCCTCCCCTCCCAGATTCAACATGTTGGTACCGCTGGCTACTGCCTTGATGGCTGCCGCTTCCTCGTGGGACCAAAAGAAATGACCTAGCTGTGGCTCCTTAAAGGACCCATTTCCATGTATATATTATATAACTCATTATAAATCATAAGGCCACTACCTCATTATATAATCCAGCCAGGCTGCAGGTCGTAATAAATCATAATCCTGCATCATGAATTTCATGAATCATGTACATCAAACAACATACATCAACCCTGATGAATCTGATGAATCTGTTGATTTGTGCGTCATCGTCAATCTGCCATCACGGTTGGCGTCCTCTTGTCTGGAGATGGCATCCTCCACAGTGCCGGACTCCTTATGAAGGGCAGCTGCCATAGCCTTCAAGTTGTCACCTTCATCCTGCAGAGCCATGCAGAGCCGGGTCGAAAACCCAGCTGACGCTGGAAGATGCACGTTTAGGGCATCACATTCCTATAGGAAATGTGAGCTTGTGAGTTGCATGAGTTGCTGTTCTACACTGAAAGGAGGGTTGTATATCTCTATCTTTGACAGCTTAACCCCCCAGTTGCCTCAGTTTCGTGGCTCAATCCGACAAACTCCCTTATTCACGTAAACAAGTTTCCCATATTTTCCCATTATATAAACACATTAAACCAAGGGCTTCTTCAGTCGTGTTTGAGCACCATAGGGACCATAGGGCCGGCTATCTCTCCATAGGGACCTTTTGGTCATCCGGTCATCCCATCCTCCAAGAGCTCAGCGAGTTTGTTCAGCCTTTTTTGATGCTCCTCGGTGCAACTGGGTGGCTGCTTCACATAGCTTGTCGGCTTGTGCTCTGACGTTTCGATGGACAGGTATTGGTAAAGAAATAAGGGTACATATTAGGGATCATATGTGTACAAATATCTTGAATCCTCTCTTTCTGCTCCTATTCATCTATTTATCATACATTAATGCCATACGTGCCAGTACATACATGTACAATACTTGTATATACTTGTGTATAACATACGTATGTAATGGTAATGTGTGTGTGTGTGCCTGTGTAAGTATGTGAAACATTATGATACCATTATTATAAGATTATGCTGCTTCCCGAAAACAGAGTTTGACCTTGTGCCGCCTGAAGTGCACCTGCTACAGTACCCAGTCCCACCCCAGCCACTAAGGAATGCGCAGCCTCTCCGTACACATGGCTGAACAGCATGATCCACAGGATGCAAATTCTACGTGCCATGATTTTCCACGCAGAAATCAGATGAACTAGTTTCCCACCGTTGGGGCGCGTGAGTTCGCTAAGCTGAGCCAACGTGGCTGTGTCAGAAGAGCAAGAGCTCCTGGCCCCACATCCAAGTTGAAGATGATTTTCTGGTCAGAAAATGGCTCACAGATGCCACAGCTCATCATCAGATTCCAGGTGTTCGTCCAGGTCCCGGGTAGGGTGAGTTGCCACGGGCCTTTTTTCTGGCGCGGATTCTCATGCGCTAACCTGGCATACGGCACCGGGTGAGAGACAGTCACCCAGTATCTATGGAATTGACCACCTATGCCTGGAGATAATAAGGATGATACCCCAAACAGAGGAATCATCAACTACTAACTACAGTATGGGTTCTTATTGGTTCTTCAGCTCATCCCAAGAATATTAAGCATCGTCAAGTCATCATGTACTGCTGGAAGGATGGGAAGATGGTCTGTAACCACTGACCACCCAACTTAATTTACACCACCCAACTTTCACACTATTTTAGAAGTCCAGCCGGCCTTCGACTATACCCCACTTCTGAGTGCGTCCCAGTTGGTATGTGGCTTATGTCTTTCTAACATCCCATATTGAATCCATACATCTACCTGGAGATGTTCCATACATTGTACTGGGACGCTGGGGATATTCCATCTACAACTGGAATGTAGCACGATATTGATGTAGTTTATACAGCTGGGTAATTTATTTATGTCATTTCATGTTATTTCATATGGCTACGCATGGCTACTGTACAAATCTGCCAGCCCTGGGCACCTTCTCCATCCTCACATTGACGCTATTGCAGAAGGCCGTCTGGCGCCCCTCGTCCCCGTCCCAGTCGCCGCTGTCGTCTTCGGTGGTGCTGGGTGCTGGCATGTCGATGAGCTTCGACAGGGCCAAGCAACCCAGGGCCTGTGTCAGCTGCCTATGGCCATCTGAGAGATCATCTGAGTAGCTTCACTCGTAACAACTGTAATAGCTCCAGTGTCTTTATCGATTATAGATATTATAGGACCAGATACATCAAGATACTGTGTTGATATTGACTGATATTGTCGAAATGGTAAGTAGGGATAATTCTGTCAGAATCTACGGCTGTCAAGAATGAAAGTATGAACAACCAAGTATAGCAGTAAGGCAAACTCCGCAGCAGCAGTTGGACGTTCTGTCATGTTTCAACTCAACCCCGTTTCGGTACCTCATTTTGCGGTGGATAGGCCGGAACAGAGACGCCCAAATGACCGTAATAACCACCGCGCAGCAGCCGCACGCATTCCGAGCACTTAATTTCGGCATCAATCTGCCGATCGCGGCAGTTAAGCGACGCTTGCTGTCCCTCGTTCTGGAACCCGCGAATTTTCAGAAAGTGCCCGAAATCGCTGTAGTCCTGGCTTCGGAAGATCCAGGTCTCCAGCCGCAGATTGGCCTCACCATTTCCAGTGGCCTCCGGGTTTTTGATCAAACATTCCGTCCATTCGCTCCTCCCAACGTCGGTGTTCAGCGCCACATCCGGTGGTCGCGTGCGCACCGGCGGCTCCGCAACAGCCCGCAGCCGACTCAGCAGGCGGCGCCCAGAGCTGGGAGCGACCCAACAGGAGCCCAAGGTGAAGAACACACCCCAAACGGCAAGGCGTCTGACACCTGGGCTGGGCAACCCAAACATGACTCTGCTTTCAAACATGGTGATGGATCCACCTGCATAATAACCTGGCTAAAGGATTTTAAATGGATAGGCTGACATCTAAGAATCTAGAAGTCCCTGTCCCTGTACCCAGATTTTGGAAACTCGGCACATGTGGGCACGTTCACTGAGGTCCGCGCGTAGGTGCTGAGCCTTTTCCATCTTTTCCAGAGAAGCCATGAATGGAGTTGTCTAGTGATTTTGGGGGCAACTGTCTCACGATGGCGGCTGGTTGCTGTTGCGCTTCTGATGATCTAGATTTATCTGATCAAATCTTGGTCTTTAATTGAGTCTTGAATAAATGCGCCTGCCCTAGGGAGAAACATGTTGCTTGCTTCCCGTGTGTGTCCACATCAATTGCTTTCTGCAGCGTCCGCTGCTTGGTGTGGTGGCTCCAAGTCCAAGGCACCCGAAAAGTATCGGTCGTGTGGGTTGACCACCTCAAATGGGATGGAAGCTGCCAACAATCATTATGTTCTTTCATGTTCTTACATGTTCTAACCTAATTAAGGTGCTTCAGTCTGTGCGAATTGTGTCTTGGGATACGTCTGTTGGACATCTCCGTCCTCCCATCCCAATCCTTCTAAGATTCTAAGCAGTGTCTTGCGGCGGGCACATCAAGGCCAGTTTCCTAAGCCAACGTCATGCCTTATTTGTTCTCAGGCTCTTCCAAGGGAAACTTTACGGGAAGCCATCCATACTCAGACTCAGATGGAAATGCAAGGTTTTTCCTTTTCATCAATCCGGTGACTTCTGCGAAAAACACTAGCGCCTTCATCTCCTTTTCATTTTCGAGTAACATCTACACAGGGGCGCCATTGGCCCCGATTCGCAGCCCATTGGCCGGGAGCTGTATCCCATGGTGACCATGGGTCGGACGGGCGTGAAACAGGCTGTATGCTCGCCACACATCACACCAATTTTGAAAAAGATCCGCTCATCTGTCCCCGTTCTCGTCAAACGCAGCAGCACTATCCACATAGAGGCTATCATTGGACGATGACCTTGCAAATGGGTTTTCATGATTGATCTGCCATCAATGGCAGCAGGGAAGGACATCGCCAACCACGGGTACGTCATCACAACACATGTGCAAAGGTCGGTTGATTGCCTCAACCGTGTTGTTGTTGTTGTTGATGATGATGATGATGATGGTGATGATGATGATGATAATGATGGTGGTGATGATGATGATGGTGATGGTGATGATGATGATGATGATGATGATGATGATGATGATGATGGCGATAATTGTTATTGTCATTGGTGGTGATTGTTATCATTGGTGGTGAATGTTATCATTGGTGGTGAGTGTCATCACTGGCGGTGAGTGTTATCATTGGTGGTGATTGTTATCATTGGTGGTGAGTGTTATCATTGGTGGTGAATGTTATCATTGGTGGTGAATGTTATCATTGGTGGTGAGTGTCATCACTGGTGGTAAAAGTTCTCATTGGTGGTGATTGTTATCATTGGTGGTGAGTGTTATCATTGGTGGTGGGTGTTATCATTGGTGGTGAGTGTTATCATTGGTGGTGAGTGTTATCATTGGTGGTGAGTGTTATCATTGGTGGTGAGTGTTATCATTGGTGGTGAGTGTTATCATTGGTGGTGAGTGTTATCATTGGTGGTGAGTGTTATCATTGGTGGTGAGTGTTATCATTGGTGGTGTTATCATTGGTGGTGAGTGTTATCATTGGTGGTGAGTGTTATCATTGGTGGTGAGTGTTATCATTGGTGGTGAGTGTCATCATTGGTGGTGAGTGCTATCATTGGTGGTGAGTGTTATCATTGGTGGTGAGTGGTATCATTGGTGGTGAGAGTTATCATTGGTGGTGAGTGTTATCATTGGTGGTGAGTGTCATCATTGGTGGTGTTTTATCATTGGTGGTGAGTGTTATCATTGGTGGTGAGTGTTATCATTGGTGGTGAGTGTTATCAGTGGTGGTGAGTGTTATCATTGGTGGTGAGTGCTGTCATTGGTGGCGAGTGTTATCATTGGTGGTGAGTGTTATCATTGGTGGTGAGTGTTATCATTGGTGGTGAGTGTTATCATTGGTGGTGAGTCTTATCATTGGTGGTGAGTGTTATCATTGGTGGTGAGTGTTATCATTGGTGGTGAGTGTTATCATTGGTGGTGAGTGTTATCATTGGTGGTGAGTCTTATCATTGGTGGTGAGTGTTATCATTGGTGGTGAGTGTTATCATTGGTGGTGAGTGTTATCATTGGTGGTGAGTGTTATCATTGGTGGTGAGTCATTGGTGGTGAGTGTTATCATTGGTGGTGAGTGTTATCATTGGTGGTGAGTGTTATCATTGGTGGTGAGTGTTATCATTGGTGGTGAGTGTTATCATTGGTGGTGAGTGTTATCATTGGTGGTGAGAGTTATCATTGGTGGTGAGTGCTATCATTGGCGGTGAGTGTTATCATTGGTGGTGAGTGTTATCATTGGTGGTGCGTGTTATCATTGGTGGTGAGTGTTATCATTGGCGGTGAGTGTTATCATTGGTGGTGAGTGTTATCATTTGCGGTGACTGTCATCATTGGTGGTGAGTGTTATCATTGGTGGTGAGTGTTAACTGTTATCATTGATGCTGTCTGGTGATTCCCAATCTTCATTGTTCATCCCTATTTCTTGCTGGTCATCTTTACTAATTCTATTCCGCTATATCCGTAGATTCTGCGTACTTTTGCACAGTTTCAAGATCCCTTGAGGCACCCTTCAGCCCCAAAAAAACAGCCAGCGTATGCCGTGCCTGGACAACACCTCAGAAACCTCCGTGGGAGTGGTGCTGCGGCTGCTGAGATGCGTAGCCTGGCACTGGAATGGACTGGAAGACCTTTCCAGTGATCCGAACAATCCATGGGCGGTCAACTGCGGTCAACACTCGTTTCCACCATCCCGAACTGTTTCAAAGTCAGGTGGGTCGGATCGCGACCATTATGGACTCAAATAACGGCCCAATGTTCCCTAAAGCCTACAACCCCCAATCCCTGTTTCTTATCAGAGTGGAGCATCGTTGTGATTGTACTCCAGGATGAATAAAGTTGAAATAGTTGAATGAAGTCATATATACAATGTAGTGTATGCACATGCATACATATATATATATAGAGAGAGAGAGAGATGATAAAGCCATATAAAGCCCTAGTTTGCCATTGAAGTTGGTCCCCACAAATCCCACAATACTCATCCAATCATCACCTGTGTGGTCGTACTCAGGGCATCTCGTGGACGAGCCCTGACAGGCTAAGTGAGTTTGGGCTGCCAGAACCCCCTGGTGTATGCGAAAATGCTCATATACATTTATGATTTATGATCATTTATGATCATTTATGATCATGTATGTAAAATTCTGTGTATGTATCTAAATGATTTTTTACATAGAATCATACATCTAATGTTCTAAATAGTGTTCATACTTCTCATGGAAACCGACAAATCAAATGGGGCCCAAAAACTCATGGGATTCCAACAAAGCAACAAGCATTTGCTGCAAACATGAGTTCGTCAGATCGTTGGAGATTCAGGAGCAATGCGGAGCGCATTGGACTCGACTTTCCAAGGCCCAGACCCTCTTGGATGTCGCGGCAACACCTTTCATCGTGCTGGGTGATGCTGGGTGTCCATTGGGCTTGACTCCATTTCAGTGGGTCGTAGTGCGCTTCTGCCCCGTCTGTTGGTGAAACCCGTGCATCATGTCCGCAAGGCATCCACCAAGCTGCTTCATGGGTCAGAACGCCAATCGTAGGCTGTCATACAAATGTCTCACTCCATCTATTCGCTCAAAATCTAACCAGGCCATTCCGCTATTTATATAAAGACCAAAAATAAAGGCAGTCACAATTCACAATAGCATCAAAGTATATCAAAGTAATGTTCAAAGTATATAATCTACCGAACCCTCAGGGGACAAAGGAAACCTTCCTGGCTTCCATCGACAGAATTGCGGCCTCAGCAGCCCTTGCAGGTTCCTCCACCTGAGATGGTACAGGGCAGGTAGCTAACGAACTTTAAGATGCTTTAAGGCACCAGTGATATATATATATATATAAATGGGACAAATCCACCTTATGTTATGTTCTATCTATGTAACGCTACCGGCCCTACCGGATAGTCACGCAGTCCATTCACGTCCAATCAACTAATGTCAACCTAAACATGGTCTACTGCCTGATCATGTGGCCCATTGCTGAGCTGCTGGCATCTGGACGATGGGCCCCTGGGACTGAAAATGAGCCACTGATGGCACCCCCCAAGCTGCAAATTGCTACAGCTACAGTGTGTTTGTGCTCAACTCCCGTCCTTCTCGGTGCGGGTTGTCAGACATATCTTCGAAAAGTGCCGTGAGCAACTGGCCGGGCCAGTAGGGGTTGTGAGCAGTGCGGGTGGTCTGAAAATAGGGGACAGCCATGTACCACCCCAACGTCCCCGGCATTTGATGGCCCGAGCTTGTTGAAAAAGGTCATGCAATGACATGCATACAAATGTGGAGATGATGACCTAATTGAGCAAGAGTTCGGACAATGGGCTGCTTGGGCCAGAAAGTACTTAAGTATAGTTAGTCCTGCGCACCCTTGATGACATTGCGGATAGGGGCACGCCCTAAGTTGTAGAGAAAATGCATTTTGCACGTCGTTAAGATAGGCACTACCACCATGGATAGACCCATCCGGATAGACCCATTTCAAAATCAATGCCTCGGCAAGGAATCGAATAGGTGATCGATTCTGCGGAATTGCTTGCTGTTCCACTTCGTTCTGATCAGTATCGTGCCTGTTGGTAGAAAGCATTCTGCGGCTCGTATTCCAATGCCTTGGAAAGAAACCTCTCTTCCCTTTCAAACTTGCGCGCCAAGCACAACCGCCACTGATCTCATAATACACTTAAGGCCAACAGCAACAGCAACAACAATAATAATAACAACAGCAGCAGCAGCGCAACAGCAACACCACAAGCAACACTAGCAGCAACACTTACAACAACACTAACAGCATGCAGCAACAGCAACACCTCTAAGGAAAATTTCCCGTTTCACTGGTTAAAGCTCCCATTTTTCAAATGTCCACTTGTTTAAATTCAAAGACTTCGCCCCGAAAATTTCTACCGAGGCTGCCACAGACATCAGTGCTTCCAGTGCTTCCTGCTCTCGGCCCATGCCTATGCCGCAATGATTGCGTGCAGCTCAGCTGAAAGCCCAAAAAAGTGGGCACCACGACATAACATCAATCTATGGCAACCCCAAAAAGATACAAGAGTTCAAGCTTGAAAGTTATGTGTGCCAAATTATGACTTATCGGAAAAGTTCTGATAACGCATTCCTAGGGACAAGTCTACAAATCAAAAATCGTCGTGCCGATGAACTCTATTGTTGATGTCACAGCGAAGACAATGCCATGCTGAACGCCTTTTTGCCTGCAAGTCAATTGGAATCCTTGTGCCTTCACGGCGGCGTTTGGGTGTGAAATCACCTATATGACAAATGGGATGCATGCCGCATGACTTCGTGCAATGCAGTCACAATTGCATTCACACTGGTTAGGGTTCAATCTCCCAGTGTGTGTGCACTTGGCGCAATAAAAGGTAAAATTAAGGACCCATCACTCACTGATGCCCACCATGCAGCTGGCTTCATCTTCTTCGTCAACACATCGGCCAGCTGCTTGTCCGTAGGGACCCAGTGAAGCGGCGGCTTGCATGGTTTGTCCGGCCGCACTGACCCGTTTCCATAAAGCCTTTTCCACTGATGCTTGGCCTCCACCATGAGAGATTGCCGAATGGCAGCTAAGTCCAGCGCCAAGCGTCTTTCAGTAGGGGGTTTTGGCGTCCCAGCTTTATGAAGATGATCATAAAGAGATTTACAGTCAGTGCAAAGGTGAATGTCCATGTACTTACCAGCATCCCTCTCAAACACCAAGTGGCCATGCAAGAAGGAGAGCAAAAGGCTCCTCAGATAGAGGCTGGTTTCCAGTGCTTCACCACAAGCCATCGTCTCACCAGCGAAAGTTGACCTGCAAACTCGGGAACTGGCTTTGCTCCGCCAATCAATGAAGGAGGCACTTCCACGTTGATTCTTGACCACGCGTTCATCAGCTATCATCACCAAAGAGGCCAGCTGAGAAGCCTTTTTAAAAGCTCCATCCCACTCCTGATCTTGTTCACCTTCAAGTTCAGCGTTGGCCCATGCGGCGTCATGATAGGCCAAGAGGATCATGTTTTCCTCCGGGATACGTTGCAGCTTGATGCCCTCATGCTTGTGCTCTCGCGCAGCATTGATGATATGGTTTGTTTCCTTGACATCTGCCACTGTGGGATTGCTTTGCACTCGTTGAGCTTGAGCCACCTGAAACTGAATGTCTGCACGTGTTTGTTTGGCCAGCCATGACAAACAGCCTATGGCAGTTCGATTTCGTTCTACCAAGTCAGGTGGCGCTGCATCATCATTTTGAAGATGACTGGGGACATCTATTTTCTCCAGCCGACTTTCCACATACCCTGTTTGGGTGATCGTGATCTCCTCGGCCGACACATTGTATTCGCAGCCGATGTATTCAAACTTGTCACTCTCCCATTCATCCACTGGAAATCTTTGCGAAATCTGCTTTTTGACTTCGTCATGCAGCCCAGGTTGAGCCAAGACAAGTAAATCATCGACATGCGTAAAAATCATGCCGCACACCTTTCTCTCTTCATCCATGATGCGAAAAGCGCAGGGGTCTATTTCATTCTGTTCAATGTTGTAAGCCACCCCCATGTAGTGCACCTGCAACCCCAACAAATCGCCTGAAAGCTTCAACCACCACAGCTTTGGCGAAGTTGAAAGGCCGAACACACCCTTCACAATCTCCACCAGTTGCCCGCTTTGGAGTCCGGGAATGCCTCGGACGGGTTGCCTAAAATAGAGTTTCCTGGGTGCTTCTACCCCGTTCAGGAACGCCGCTCTGATGTCCCCAATTGCGATGCACCACCCACGGGACAGCGCGATGAGCAGTCCCAGCAGCACCGAGTGCCGATTTGCTGTTGGAGCATCCACCGACATCTCAATGTTCCCCAAATCGGGGTCTTTCTGTCCGCCCACACACAGGCGTGCTTTGGCCTTGCAAGGCACTGTTGGGTCTTGCCGCCGCTTTGCCCTGTTTTTGTCTCTATAAAGGAAACGGCAGTTCAAGACGCGGTCTCGACCCACCTCCTTCTCAACTTCCAAGCTTTCTTCCACTGACAGAGGGCGGACTGCGCCGAAGTCTAGATGTTCTTGCCATTGTTTGTGTTCGGCTTCAATGTAGAGTCCTTTCTCTGCCTGATCAATGAGATTCCAAGGGATCTCTTTCTCCAACGCCTTCTCCAAAGCCTCAGGGCTTTTGACCTTCTTGACAAAGAACTGTTCTTGTGGGGCCGTCTCAGCCATTGCTGCAAACTGGGATTGCACCACTGGTCCCACCCTCCTTTTCACAGAGGCCGGTACATCGTCCAGAAATTGAGCTTTTCTGGTTGCAACCCTGTGGCGCTCTTCTGCTTGCAACGCTCTGGCAAGGCGCTGCTCATCCAATTTTGGAAATCTCGCACTGGAAGAAGCTGTCGAAGCGGGTTGGCCGCCTCCTTCATCTTCGTCCGGCTCGGCCGCAAACATGGTCTGATCTTCCACCTCCATCTCTGCGATGGCATCTTCGTCCACCGCCTCCTCAAACTCATTGTCCATGACATTCTTGATCTCGTTCAACGCTGCCTTGATGCGCAGCGCTTCACTCACCTCCTCGTGCTCGGCCGGTCGGAGATGTTCGCCTGCAGCCAACAGGCACCTTCCACCCCGAGCAACCCAAAAATTGGATCCCTCGGGACCGATAATTGTTGCAGGCCCCAGCCACTTGGACGAAGCCTTCTTTCCTTTTGTCTTGACCTCTCAGTAGACATAGACCATGTCGCCAGGCTTAAATGTCCTTGGCTGTACTCGGGATCGGTGATGTAGGGCCTTTTTCAGAGCATCCACCGAATGGTGATGGAAGAACGCCATCTTGGCGCCCACTCGTAGTGCTTGCTTTCTGGCCATCTTCTCATCAGAGGTCACTTGGCTCAGGGAGCTGAGCTGAGTGTCAGAGCTATCTTCAGGATCGGGCACTAGGCGTCCATTGTTGCCAAATACCCACTGCCGTGGTGAAAACCCAGATTTGTTGCGCAAGGTGTTTCTTGCCTCATTGACGGCCGACGTGGCCTCCCACAGCTCAGCATCCATCACCTTGTGCTCCATGCAAAGCTTATCCCACACGGACTTCCAGGCCCCACCATAGCGCTCTGCTATCCCATTTTGCCAATGAGCTTGGCCCGCCGCACACCTCATAGCGATGCCGTCTCCCGATGTGAGCTCCCAAAAGCTATCTTGAAAGCCAGTGTCGAGGTCCAACACCAGCTTGGCTGGAACCCCAGCCCATGACGTCCAAAACTTGTAGAACGTCTCAGCCACCACGTTTGCATGCCTACTTTCTAGAGGCACAACCACCTGGTAAGAAGACGCCACATCCACCATGTTGAGGGCAAGGTGATTCTTTGACTCCATAGTGTCTATGAAGATGATATCAATCGCCACCGCATCGTTGAAGTCCAGCAAGGCCGTGGGCTTTGCAACCCGATGAGCCTGGGGACGTACACATCGAGCACATGTGCTGCACTTCCAGTTTTGTGCAGCCGCCACCATTTCCTTGCTAGCTCCACCCAAAGTCAAATGACGGGCCAGCTCCCGGTTGGAAGGGTGCCCAAGATTTTGATGCAACCGCCTCAAGGCTCCTGCCACCTTGCCAGAGACGGTTCCCTTGAAAGAAATCTCAGAGGCACCGCGTCCTGGTTCTTCTTCCACCTCAGCTGTAGCATCACCCTGGCTAGAGCTCACCCAAGCCGATTGATGTGGCAACGTCTCTACCACTTTCACCACCATCTCTGCAAACTCCTTTGGGTACACACCAGACCTTTGTGTATCTTTCCCTTGTACTCTTGCATGTTCATGGCTATTCCCACACCTTTGCTCGAGGATCTCCTTGAACCTTGCATGAGTGCTCAAGAGGGTCATGGATTTGCGGAGGTACTTGTCGGGCTCCACCGCTGACTGCAGCCCATAGGAACACATGTCGAAGGAGAACTTGTGGGTGAATTCATCACTACTCCAACGCTTGATCTCCGGTTGTTGCCACAAATCTGATGTCGTGGGATTTTCCAATACCACGTGCTTGCCGTTGAGCCGCTGGAGAAGGAAGACTTCATCAACCATGGCAAGGAAATCCTTCTCCTTTCGCCTCAGCCTCCGACGCTCTTGCTTGGTGTAGTTGATGCGGGAAAATGCGCGCCATTTGGTGCAGGGCATGCCGATCCATACCAGGTCGGGCTTTTCATCTTGTATCTCACGATACACCTCTTCTCGCACACTGGGGTCATGAAGATCGTCCCCATATTTGATGTCTCTGGGACGTAGGACTCCATGTTGGTGGTGCGCAAAGGCTTTGGAAATTTCCGCCTCGCCTGCAAAGAGCTCCAAACACCTTGCAGATGAGTGTGTTGTCTGGTGCGAGTTGGACACAAAACATGTCCAAAGATCTTGAGCCGGCTCCACGAGGACCTCTTCTGCCAAACTGCCGACAGCCGCGGCACACGCCAAAAGCACCTGGCAAAGTTGACCCCCCATGTGTTGAAGTTTGCGCCGCGTGCTGGAGTTCATCTTGCGACGACGTTGACCGTCCCGAGCCTTTTGGAGAGGTGACCTCATATCTCCTGATCCCTCATCCGCAGAGCTCCAAAAGTCTATCCACTTTCTCAAACCACCAGGATTGACGACCTCGTCCTCAAGGGTGATGTCGCTCTCAAGCTTGCCAAGCCCGACCGTCTTGTTATACTCAGTCACATCCCCCTTCTCAGACTTGCCAAGCCCGATCGTGTCCTTATACACAAGCACTTCGGTCACCGCCGCCGTGCCAAGCCCGATTGTCTCCTCATACTCAGTCTCTTGACGCCGATGGGCGCCTTTGCCCGCTGCCTTCACTTTGAAGTCTCCTTTGATTGCTGGTATTTCTGGCGGATCAATGCCATCTCGGTCTCCAATCGCAGCAGCTCGCTCTGTGCCTCCTCGGGAAGCTCCAAGTCCATCACCGCCATCTGTGCAGGGTCCATCGCTGCTGCATCTCTCTTGGGAAATGGTGCACTCCTTCCCCGTTGGCTCGTGTATGCCGAGCCCACCACAGACCAGCTGGCCGAGCTGGCTGCCGCACTCATCGGTGGCGGCGTGATGGTCGCCTTCACTTCGGGATCCTCCTCCACTGGCAGAGAGCCCCTCACACGGGCTAATGTTGCCCTCTTCTCCAACTCGGCCTTGGCCCAATTTGCCAGGCGCACCAGTTCCTCCCCTGAGTTGGGGTTTGCCTTGGTCTCCTTGATGGCCCACGTGAGGTAGGTTTCCGGGACCTCTTTGTACATCCATGACTTGTACTTCCCGAACGTGACCACCTGCTCTCCATCCGGCTGCACCTTCTCGCGAAGCAGCTTGATCATCAAGCCTCGCGTGGGGCTCTCGGGCAAGTTCACCCCCTCCTCGGCGCAGCGGCTCTTCAGCTGTGACACACTCAGCTTGCTGATCCCTTTCATGGCGGTGGGCGTCTCGTCCACCGACGCCCGAGTCTGCTCGATCAAGGTCTGGCGGAGCTCGGGCAACGTCCACTTCGGATGCACCGGGATCTGCAAGGCATCGAGAGCCACCAGCAGCTCGGCACGATTCATACGCCATGGAGACAGCGGCTGGTTGGGCATCACCAAGGGCAGGGTGATGTCCCACTGGCTGGTCACAGCCGCTTGGGTTCCTCTTGGGAAAACGGCTGCGTCCAATCCACAGGTCACCAACTTGTTCAAAAGGTGATGCTTCGCACATTTGTTGCCATGCTTCATCAAAAACATGTAGTTGAAATCCTTCACCGTGGCATGCAATGGCTTCGGTAATGCGCTGGTTCCCCAGCCTGCCCAAAAGTTGTTCTTTCAAGTCGCTCAAACTTGTATTCCACAAAGAAGCTTTTGTTGTTGTAAAAGGTCTTTGAGTTTTTTTAAAAAAACCTCAGATGTGGCTTTGAATCAAACCAAAAAGTTTTTACTTGCTCACCATTTTTTCACAATTTGTTCTTTCTAAACTTAAACTCTTAGGGTTTGTGTTTTGTTTTACTTGCTCACCGTTTGTTTCACAATTTGTTCTTTATAAACTTAAACTCTTAGGGTTTGTGTTTTGTTTCACTTGCTCACCATTTTTTCACAGTTTGTTCTTTCCAAACTTAAACTCTTAGGGTTTGTGCTTTGTTTTTGTGCCTCCATACAACATTGCCCCAAAATGCACCTTTACCAAAATGCGCACGGTCAGGGCTGGCAAGTAACAACCCATGTGTTTTAATACAAAAACACTGGCTTAATACTTTAATATGTCCACCATGCTACCAAAAACTTAAACTCTTAGGGTTTGTGTTTTGTTTTTGTGCCTCCGTTTAACATTGGCCCAAAATGCACCTTTACCAAAATGCGCACGGTCAGGGCTGGCAAGTTACAACCCATGTGTTTTAATAGAAAAACACTGGCTTAATACTTTAATATTTCCACCATGCTACCAAAATCAAAAGACCTGCAAGGTTCAAGGGTTCAAAGGGAAAGAGTTGACACTGTGATAAAGAAACCGTGTTTAATGATGTCACAAGTTGATGCCTGATAACTACAAAATGCTCATGGTGTGAAAAATGCCACCTTAACAGTGACATGAGACTACGACTCCGACGACGACTACCACTACGACTATGCCTCAGCCTCAGTCAAAAATGATGCCTTAATGGTGTCACAATGATGCCTCAGTGGTGTCAAATAAGTGATGCCTTAATGGTGTCATAATGATGCCTTTATGGTGTCAAATAGGTGATGCCTCAATGGTGTCACAAAAGTGATGCCTTAATGGTGTCACAAGATTGATGCCTTAATGGTGTCAAAAAAGTGATGCCTTCTTGGTGTCACAAAATTGATGCTTTACTGGTGTCAAAAAAGTGATGCCTTCATGGTGTCACAAAATTGATGCTTTACTGGTGTCAAAAAAGTGACGCCTTTATGGTGCCACAAACATTGATGCCATGATGGTGTCATGCATTCATGATGCTGTGACAGTGCCATGCAACAGTGAAGATTAAGATGCCCACCAAGTCCATACCTCAGCATCGCGCGCTGTCAGGATGGAGTTTCTACCCTGGGCTTTACATGGGTATGGCCAAACAAAATGTTAGTTTTTGGGCCATTTTTCTGGGCTTGAAGGCTCCCAGGTTCAAAGCTAACAAACACCAGAAAGAACCATTCAAAGTCTTCAAGAATATTTTGTCTCATAGTTTTGGTCCCCATCTAAAACTATCCATACAATACTGATTGGTTAGTGACAGTGAAGTGCCAAACCCCACAAAACATGTTTGCCCCTGGATGAAACAGACCCCCATGGCCGTTTTGTTTTTGGCACCATCACGGCGCCAGTAAAAGACACCATCACGGCATCTTATCATTTTCATGGCACCATCACGGCGCCAATAAAAGACACCATCACGGTATCTTATCAATTTCATGGCTCCATCACGGCGCCAATAAAAGACACCATCACGGCATCTTATCATTTTCATGGCATCACGGCACCACAAGAAACCAGGTTTATAGCCCCCATTCATAATAGATATGACTGTTATCTAGGATAAACATTAGTGAACAAATATATCTATATATAGTTTTAATAGATTAGGAATTACATACATGCCAGTATAAGACACCATCACGGCATCTTGTCACGGCGCTAGCAAAAGACACCATCACGGCATCTTGACCGAGGCCCGGATTCCTGCCTGAACTTCGTGAAGCGCATGCAGTTGTGTTCCCTGGCCTTGACCGGATGCAGCATGGTGCCAGGGAATCCATGGGCCAGATCGTGTGTTTCGGTGTATTTAGCATGAAACATGCAAGAACATGTATGGCTCCATTCCACCCAACCGCTTGCTGGCTTGTTTGCCACCGAGCTTTCAATCCGATGGAGGCATGCTGGGGATGAAAGATGTTGACAAAAACCAAGTGGGTATGGCTCAAAATGTTGAATCTGACACATCCATTCCTCATGACATTCAATCATTTTGATGATGATTGCGAACTATGACCTTTCAAACTGCTAAACATCAATCTCCCCAGGCTAGACTTGTCAAGCAGGTTTGAACCGGAACATGTTGGAACTCAATCAATGTAAAACTGGTTTTATTTCGCTATCATGTCGTGTCAACAGATGGAATTAAGCACATAGGATGTTTTGCTCATATTTTTCCTTAAATTTCAAACCTGCTTGACATAAAAACTAGTACACGCTGCTCGGCCACCATCAGATGTTGCAAAATGTTACAAACAAAAACATAGAATTATCCAGAAATAACCCGGAATATATTGGAGGATAACATGAACAAGCAATGGGTTAATTTCAGTTCAAACTGTTTGCAACACCTGATGGCGGCTACAGCTCCTGTGCGCTGGTTACAGCTTCTGTGCGTTACCTGCCATGATCTGCCATGATGTCCTATGATGTGGTGTTTTTTGAATTGTTGATGTCTGCCTGTCTGTCTGTGTGTGTGTGTGTGTGTGTGTGTGTGTGCCTGCCTTTGTGCAGCGCAATTGCAACTTGAAAAAGATGATGGAGATAAACCCATTGGAAGTGGAGCGGCGCATGGCAGAGGCAATTCGGCACTTTGACGTTGAAGTTGCTCGACAGAGGGCGGCAAAAGGGCGGAAATTCCTTTTGGAACATCCTTCCAGCGCTTCATCATGGAACTTACCAAGTGTTCTGCAGCTTTGTCAAGAGATTCCAGGGTGCCGCTTTTGTTGCGTTGCCCAATGCCGCTATGGGCTGAAATCTCCTGGAACTAATGGGAATGAGAAAACTCACCAAGTTCCTGACGAACAGTGATGCCATCTACCAGGAGTTCTATGGCAAGAAATGCCTGTGCAGAAGCCAAGGCCTTGTACACCAAAAAATCGAGGGTTCCATCAATGGTGTGAGTTTGAGCAAATTTGCTCAAATCTATCCAGCTCCGCTGGTACAAGCGGTAGTGTCATGCTACCAGCGAGAGTTCTTGAACCCCTAAGATCAGGGTCAAAAGGCATCTCGTTGCCAGGGTTGAGCACTCAATTGGTGCAGCCCTTTGTTCATGGAAAAAAGTCAAAGCGCTTGATTCATGTGGTGCTCCATGTTCAACGGATGTTGGAAAAAAACAATGGAGTTTGAAGAACAAGTTTTTCGACGGATTCCTGAACAAGAGGGAACCAAAAAAAACCGCCGGATTTTCTAGACGAAGGGCATGATGGATTTTCCGACGGATTTTGCAGAACAAGATTTCCGACGGATTTTTGAACGTAAAGGAAAAACAACCCGTCGGATTTTCTAGACGAAGGGCATGCTAGATTTTCAATGGACGGCCCACCATTGATTATCAACAAATCCTTGATGCTCAGGCTCTTGCGTGGGAGATCTGTTGAATAAAATTTTATTCTTTAGATCTTGGCCCAGGGCCCTGATAATCCTCAGATGTCTGCGTCTAATCTCCGCCAGGGCCAAATCCCATGGATCTCAGGTCCCGCACAAAGACCCGTTGAATAAAATTTTATTCTGCAGATCTCCCACGCAAGAGCCTGAGCATCAAGGATTTGTTGATAATCAATGGTGGGCTGTCCATTGAAAATCCAGCATGCCCTTCGTCTAGAAAATCCGACGGGTTGTTTTTCCTTTACGTTCAAAAATCCGTCGGAAATCTTGTTTTGCAAAATCCGTCGGAAAATCCATCATGCCCTTCGTCTAGAAAATCCGGCGGTTTTTTTTGGTTCCCTCTTGTTCAGGAATCCGTCGAAAAACTTGTTCTTCAAACTCCATTGTTTTTTTCCAACATCCGTTGAACATGGAGCACCACATGAATCAAGCGCTTTGACTTTTTTTTCATGAACAAAGGGCTGCACCAATTGAGTGCTCAATCCTGGCAACGAGATGCCTTTTCACCCTGGTCTTAGGGGTTCAAGAACTCTCGCTGGCAGCATGACACTACCGCTTGTACCAGCGGAGCTGGATAGATTTGAGCAAATTTGCTCAAACTTACACCATTGATGGAACCCTCGATTTTTTGGTGTACAAGGCCTTGGCTTTTGCACAGGCATTTCTTGCCATAGAACTCCTGGTAGATGGCATCACTGTTCGTCAGGAACTTGGTGAGTTTTCTCATTCCCATTAGTTCCAGGAGATTTCAGCCCATAGCGGCATTGGGCAACGCAACAAAAGCGGCACCCTGGAATCTCTTGACAAAGCTGCAGAACACTTGGTAAGTTCCATGATGAAGCGCTGGAAGGATGTTCCAAAAGGAATTTCCGCCCTTTTGCCGCCCTCTGTCGAGCAACTTCAACGTCAAAGTGCCGAATTGCCTCTGCCATGCGCCGCTCCACTTCCAATGGGTTTATCTCCATCATCTTTTTCAAGTTGCAATTGCGCTGCACAAAGGCAGGCACACACACACACCCACACACACACAGACAGACAGGCAGACATCAACAATTCAAAAAACACCACATCATAGGACATCATGGCAGATCATGGCAGGCAACGCACAGAAGCTGTAACCAGCGCACAGGAGCTGTAGCCGCCATCAGGTGTTGCAAACAGTTTGAACTGAAATTAACCCATTGCTTGTTCATGTTATCCTCCAATATATTCCGGGTTATTTCTGGATAATTCTATTTTTTCTGTTTGCAACATTTTGCAACATCTGATGGTGGCCGAGCAGCGTGTACTAGTTTTTATGTCAAGCAAGTTTGAATTTTAAGGAAAATATGAGCAAAACATCCTATGTGCTTAATTCCATCTGTTGACACGACATGATAGCGAAATAAAACCAGTTTTGCATTGATTGAGTTCAAACATGTTCCGGTTCAAACCTGCTAGATTGATGTTTAGCAGTTTGAAAGGTCATAGTTCGCAATCATCATCAAAATGATTGAATGTCATGAGGAATGGATGTGTCAGATTCAACATTTTGAGCCATACCCACGTGGTTTTTGTCAACATCTTTCATCCCCAGCATGCCTCCATCGGATTGAAAGCTCGGTGGCAAAAAAAGCCAGCAAGCGGTTGGGTGGAATGGAGTCATACATGTTCTTGCATGTTTCATGCTAAATACACAGAAACACATGATCTGGCCCCTGGCACCATGCTGCATCCGGCCAAGGCCAGGGAACGCAACTGCATGCGCTTCATGAAGTTCAGGCAGGAATCCGGGCCTCGGTCAAGATGCCGTGATGGTGTCTTTTGCTAGCGCCGTGACAAGATGCCGTGATGGTGTCTTATACTGGCATGTATGTAATTCCTAATCTATTAAAACTATATATAGATATATTTGTTTACTAATGTTTATCCTAGATAACAATCATATCTATTATGAATGGGGGTTATAAACCTGGTTTCTTGTGGTGCCGTGATGGTGCCACGAAAATGATAAGATGCCGTGATGGTGTCTTTTATTGGCGCCGTGATGGTGCCATGAAAATGATAAGATGCCGTGATGGTGTCTTGTATTGGCGCCGTGATGGAGCCATGAAATTGATAAGATGCCGTGATGGTGTCTTTTACTGGCGCCGTGATGGTGTGCCAAAAACAAAACGGCCATGGGGGTCTGTTTCATCCAGGGGCAAACATGTTTTGTGGGGTTTGGCACTTCACTGTCACTAACCAATCAGTATTGTATGGCTAGTTTTAGATGGGGACCAAAACTATGAGACAAAATATTCTTGAAGACTTTGAATGGTTCTTTCTGGTGTTTGTTAGCTTTGAACCTGGGAGCCTTCAAACCCAAAAAAATGGCCCAAAAACTAACATTTTGTTTGGCCATACCCATGTAAAGCCCAGGGGGTAGAAACTCCATCCTGACAGCGCGCGATGCTGAGGTATGGACTTGGTGGGTATCTTAATCTTCACTGTTGCATGGCACTGTCACAGCATCATGAATGCATGACACCATCATGGCATCAATGTTTGTGGCACCATAAAGGCGTCACTTTTTTGACACCAGTAAAGCATCAATTTTGTGACACCATGAAGGCATCACTTTTTTGACACCAGTAAGGCATCAAGTTTGTGACACCATGAAGGCATCACTTTTTTGACACCAATAAGGCATCAATCTTGTGACACCATTAAGGCATCACTTTTGTGACACCATTGAGGCATCACCTATTTGACACCATAAAGGCATCATTATGACACCATTAAGGCATCACTTATTTGACACCACTGAGGCATCATTGTGACACCATTAAGGCATCATTTTTGACTGAGGCTGAGGCATAGTCGTAGTGGTAGTCGTCGTTGTAGTCGTAGTCTCATGTCACTGTTAAGGTGGCATTTTTCACACCATGAGCATTTTGTAGTTATCAGGCAGCCAGGCATCAACTTGTGACATCATTAAACACGGTTTCTTTATCACAGTGTCAACTCTTTCCCTTTGAACCCTTGAACCTTGCAGGTCTTTTGATTTTGGTAGCATGGTGGAAATATTAAAGTATTAAGCCAGTGTTTTTCTATTAAAACACATGGGTTGTAACTTGCCAGCCCTGACCGTGCGCATTTTGGTAAAGGTGCATTTTGGGCCAATGTTAAATGGAGGCACAAAAACAGAACACAAACCCTAAGAGTTTAAGTTTTTGGTAGCATGGTGGACATATTAAAGTATTAAGCCAGCGTTTTTGTATTAAAACACATGGGTTGTTACTTGCCAGCCCTGACCGTGCGCATTTTGGTAAAGGTGCATTTTGGGGCAATGTTGTATGGAGGCACAAAAACAAAACACAAACCCTAAGAGTTTAAGTTTGGAAAGAACAAACTGTGAAAAATGGTGAGCAAGTGAAACAAAACACAAACCCTAAGAGTTTAAGTTTATAAAGAACAAATTGTGAAACAAACGGTGAGCAAGTAAAACAAAACACAAACCCTAAGAGTTTAAGTTTAGAAAGAACAAATTGTGAAAAACATGGTGAGCAAGTAAAAACTTTTTGGTTTGATTCAAAGCCACATCTGAGGTTTTATTTTTTTTATAAAAACTCAAAGACCTTTTACAACAACAAAAGCTTAAAGAAGGATCAAACGTTCTTTTGCGTGGCACCACATGCACCCTAATCAACTCCGCAGCAGTCTCTATCCAAAAATCCCTACTTTGATTTGCTCGCTTCCACCACAAGAAAAAGGAAGATGGAGAGAGTTCCGGGTGCATCAACATGTTTGAAACCTCCGAAGCAATCTTCTTTGGGAAGAAAAGTGGTGTTTTGCAGATCTCAAACCCCGCCCCAATGGATGAAGAAGCAGCTATGTATTGCTCAATGCTCGGTGCCTCCAAAACGCGGACCTCTGGATCAATTGTCCAGCTATGTCCCGCGGGGCAAAAGTCTTCTGGATAGTCAGAAACGACAAAGGCTGGGTGCCCCGTCGCAGACATCTGCAACTTGATGTTTTGCAAGCGCAGGCGCAAAAGATCTGCTCTTTGTTCTTCCACTCGATAGACCATTCCTAGCTTCGCCAGGACCCCACGGCTGAAAAGCAATGGGACTTTGCATTGCACCACAGCCACCTTGACAGCAATCAGATGGCCACCCAATCCAAGCCGAGCCCACACCGCAAAAGGCGATGAGTGAACCCTTGAAGCTCCAAATTTGAAGCTGTCCTTCTCGTCCACCAGCTCGACTTCCACGCCATGCGCATCTGCCCAGGCGCAGTACTCCTCGTACCATTGGTGGCCTGCAACCGTCTTGGTGCAAGCCGTATCAGCAATGGCAAGCATCGATGCCAACCTCCGAGCCATCGCCCTCTGCCTCCTGAGTCATCCAAACCTCTCTGAAGCCAGCAGCACTCTCGTTCACCAAGTTGCCATAGAGCTCCTCAGGGACGATGTCAATGTTCTGGTTGTAGTGCTCCTCCAGGGTGACGCCGCTGCTGCCCACGTAGTGCTCCTCCAAGATGATGCCAGTGTCAGAGACGTAGTTCTCCTCCAAGACTGCGACGTCGTTGTAGGGCTCCTCCAAGACGGTGCCATTGTCGAAGACATAGTGCTCCTCCAGGGTGATGTTGGTGTCAGAGTCATAGGGCTCTCCCGAGATGATGTCGCCAGCAAAGGGCTCCTCCAGGAAGTCGTTGGTGTCCAGGGCAAAGGGCTCTCCAAAAGCGTCGTCGACGGTCGGCACATAGTCCCCATGCCCCACCATGTAGCACATCTGCACGTGGTGCGTGCTCATCTGGGCATGCTTCGTCTCACTGGCCTTGGTGGCAGATGCACCATGTAGAGGACATTCACTTTGTGCCAGTGACCCCGCCTTTTGCAAGCGGCGCAGTAACTTCTGGCCTTGGCCAGCTTCAGCCTCTCCGCATTCCTCTTCTTGAGCTCCTCTTTGTCAAAGCCACGGCCCTTCAAAGCTTCCCTGTATTTCGACTTCGCGTCCTGGAAGGCCATGTATGCGCTATGCATCTCGGATGCAATCCCTTCCTCCACCAGCTCAGCGTCAGACTCCTCCTCCTCGGCATCCTGAGGGTCTTCCTCCAGATCTGACTCTGTCCCCCCGGTCGCCGTCACATGCACTGACTTCCACCTACCAGGAGTACGTTCCCAAGTCTTCTTGGCCACAATTCCACGGTCTTGGATCATGGCCGCCTGTTGTAGAGCTCGTAGATCATATTGGTTGCCCACTGAAGCCAAGAGCGCAACTTCGTCGTGCTCCGAAAGCTTCAGCCTATCCACATAGAGCCATGCCTTCACCAAGTTCGGTAACTCACAATTGAGTTCTCCCAGCCTAAGGAGCAACCGTTCAAACTCCATGTTGTAGTCGCGCACCGTCTGGTCGGCGCGCTTGCGGCACTTGCGGAAGAGCTCATTCATGATAGCTCCAACCTTGTTGATCTCGATCTCCATGAAGCGTACACGCACCCACTCCAAGTAGTATGCCATGCCGTCCCATGAGCCCAAACGATCCACATCCAGCTCTTCAGCAAACAGCCATGCCCTGCCAGACAAGTGCGTGTAGAGCGCCAAAGCTCTTTCCGTCTCTGCCAGCTTCGTGCACCTGTTCCACGCAGCAATCCTGCGCATGTAAGACCGCGCAGAAGTGCCCAGCTCCACTTCGCCACCTTCACCGTCAAAAGACGGCACTGTCATCTTCTCCGTCGGTTTCCCAGCTCTGCCCTGATCTTCACTGCCGTCAGCGCCACGCCAGGAGTCATGGCTATTGCCATGAGTGGAACTACCTTGCCATCTTCCATCTCTGCCCCATGTGGTTTCTTCGATTCTAGCCACAAAACTGTCCCTCCATGTTGGGGGGTTCCATCCATCATTTCTATACCATTCATGCCAACCAGAATCATTGGACCAGCTTGCAGGGGTAGTTCGCCACCCCTGATTCCACCATGACTCACCTTGATCCCCATCGTCATCCTCAACCACTTCTAAAGCTTCCGGGCGGTCACGCCCCTCACTGCCCACAGCCCCTGTCTCAGGGCTGCTCTCACTATCAGCCGCGCCTCCTTCGGGTTCAGGTCTTTGACGTCCAGAACCACTCCCACGGCCTCGGCCAGACGCTCGCCAAACCTGGCCAGCCACCATGGATGCTCTCTAAGGGGACAAGGAACAAGGTGGATTCAGCGAAGTAGGAAGATGCCCAGGACGTCCCAGTCCAACCAATCGCCAACTGTTCCGCCGGAAATTCCGAGCTCCGCTACCAATGTTGATGTCACAGCGAAGACAATGCCATGCTGAACGCCTTTTTGCCTGCAAGTCAATTGGAATCCTTGTGCCTTCACGGCGGCGTTTGGGTGTGAAATCACCTATATGACAAATGGGATGCATGCCGCATGACTTCGTGCAATGCAGTCACAATTGCATTCACATCTATATATATATATTTATATATATATATAGATATATCATGATATATCTGTGTGTGTAATGTGAATATATAGTTATAGGAGGGCTGATGAATTCGTAATCGAATGTTCATTTTGTCCATGGCTGCGTCATGTTGAGTGAGTTCCATCGAAACTCTGTCAAGCTTTAACAAAATGTGCGGTGCCTTGAAGTGCTACACACCTCAGTTGAGTTGCTGCCTCTGATCTATTTTTCCGATATTGACTGAAGGACAAGTTGGAATGCATCAGGATTGCTTCAAGATGTTCAAATTTCTAGTTCTAGTATTTCTAGTGTGCAAAATCAGAGTGCCACAGTGCCCAACTCACAATTCCTACGACAGCTATATACGGATGGTCACCCTCCACCGGTCTGAGGCCGCTGCTGCCAGTAGTAACCTCGGTGGTCGATGCTCGGTGGTCGATGCATCAAATGGGTGTCCCCAATGTGTTGAAGCACGGAATCAACCAATGGAATGCGGAATGATAGTTAAACATAGTTTAACATAGTTTAACATAGTTTAACCTAGTTTAACATAGTTTAACAAGTCCAATTTCACCAATGGGTGGTATACACCCTCCAAACTTCAATGTCTACTATGGGGTTTACCACATTGCTCATTGAACGGCGTGCTTCCAAGCGGCCGTCTGCACAGGTTGGTTGGATACCACTCACCTCTTCGGCCTTGGAACGTCAGTGGTTCATCACATGTCACAACTATTCATAACTAGTGGATACTAATGGCTGATCCTCAAGACTCACGTCAACCCATCTGCGGACAACGTTGGACATGGATTGCCAAACCATAAATTGTAGTTTCCCATTGGTGACCATTTCTGACCATTTCTGAATTCCGCCACCAGCCACCAGGTTTGACACCTCTCTCCCAAGGCGCAGACATCTACCAGCGCGTCGGCATATTGCTGCATCTGGGCATGGGCCTCAAAATCACATACAACCCGTCACATCCTCCAAATCCATAACCCGTCACCTAGCGCCACACACAATTGGGATGTCAAATTGAGAAACGCCTAATTTCAACACCTCTCTTTGCGCAAATAGTTGAATCTACACATGGGCCATTCCGTAATGGAGCTGCGAATGCCTGCAACCCACGGACTCAAATAAATTTGACCCACGTATTGATGTGCACGGGCAACTGCCGGTCATACTAAGTGTCTGATACTCTCATGTTTCTTCGCTTTATCAACAGTGTTTGTTGTTTTTGTGCCTCCACGTTCCGAAGTTTTGATCATTTCAAGGGGTCAACTGGCACCAACCCTTTGGCGCAGCGACACTGGCTCGCAGGCAGAGGAGATCGCACCTGCGGGAAACAGGTCGACTGCCTGTCTGATACTGATCGTCCCAAAGATGGAACCATTCAAAAGATTTGATGTTAAAAAAGAGCCAAGCGGTAGGTAGCTGGAATGTAGCGCAAAACCCCCAAATATATCAGTCAAACAGGGGGATCTACTTCAATCGAGGTGGAAGTAGCGAAAAGACATGAAAAGTCAAAGCTTCAAAATTCTTCAAAAGTCCGAACTGATCTGTTTGGCACTTTTTTTTGTGGGGGGGTGGGGGGGGAATTTTGAAGGACATTGGCACCTCTCTCCCAACACTCCATGGGGTGCCCGGACAATAAGGTGGAAGATTCGTCTGGAACCAGCACGTCTCCGTGGACGCCCTGGGTAAGGCACAGCCCAACAGCACGTAGAAATAGTCTACCCAAAGGGTCACTATCAGTCTCACTCCAAAGATTTTACCACTACTGTACACCGTCCTAGGTATTTTAACTGTCGTGTCCAACTGGGATCTGGGCTCTCCAGATGGCGGCAGCTGGAGCCTTCAGCCATGGCAAACTAGTAATTCTGAGGTGGAAGATCCACTTGACGTTATTCAATGCTTTCAATGCTTCACCCAAGTGACCCATGCAGCAGAATTAATCGAAATTCCCCATTCAATTGGCCGGTCTTGGTCGGAAACTACTCCTTCTGGGTTCCTTTTTGGTGAGAATGCAATTACAAGCAGCTAAATTTCAGAGCCGGAGTCAATCCAGGGGCCAAAGCCACACAATAAAATGGTACCTGATATACCGGAACTGTAGGCACTGATGAAATTGAATCAAAAGTTCACTGATTAACAAAAAACGTCAGAATGTGTAAAAGAATCATGTCCTGGACATTTCAATACCTTTGCTCTCAGGTGGTCCCAACGTGTCACCATTCAACCGCTTTGAGTGCAGCGCTGGTGCGGAAGATGAGCTGCTCGCCACGCTCAAGGAACCTTGAGATGCTTCCTGATTATATAATTCCTTCGTCCCAAACGCTTGGGATGAAAAAATGCAAACACATGCAAATACAACCAAGATAGTTGGCATCTGTCTATCAACTGTTAAAGAGATTGTTTTTCGATCGGCTGGGTCGGATGTTCTACTTTTCGCATGTGTCCAGGATAAGTTCTGCAGAGCAAGACAAGGAAAAAGGGAACCCTCCCGAGATGAGCAATATGAGAAACCCAATAATAAACCTACCACTTGGGCAGGCTTCTGATCACCCATCATCTATGAATATTGATGAATCTGGGATGGTTTCTTTTGATTAGGATGACCAGGGTTTGCCATCGAGCACCACATCAACACTTTTAGGATCAAATTCAAAAAGTTTCAACTGGCAACTTGGCCCCCGAACGACCAGTGGCAGGTTGCCTTTGGCGGGGGAGCTGGGCTGGGAAGATTTGACACCAGGCCAGATCCCCTGAGGCACCGTACACGGGGCAGGAGCAAAGCCTCAAACATGCTCACAGGGGCCCAAGATCACCAGACTCTCCACTTTTAACTTTGCCCCGCCCTGGGAAAACTCGATACATTTTCCCCAAACAGCGTGGCCACACCTGAGGGGTTCTTACGGTAACAGTTAAGGCCCGGTGTTCAATCGAGATGGTATCCGGGGCGTTTGGCATTTTCCCTCTAAATTTCCGCGCAAAATGCCTCTTGTGGCATGTCCATGTGCATTTCGACTGAGCAGGCTCGCACAAAATATGCTGGCCCCGGGATAAGCGTCCGGCATTTTCCCTGTAAATTTCCGCACAAAATGCCTCTCCTGACATGGCCATGTGCATTTCGACTGAGCAGGCTCGCACAAAATGCTGGCCGCGGGATTAGCGTCCGGCATTTTCCCCGTAAATTTCCGCACAATGCCCTTCTGACGTGTCCATGTGCATTTCGATCGCGCGGGCTCGCACAAAACGCTTGCCGCGGGATAAGCGTCCGGCATTTTCCCTTTCAATTTCCGCACAAAATATGTGTTGTGACATGTCCATGTGCATTTCGGCTGCGCCGGCTCGCACATCATCATCATCATCATCATCATCAGCATCAGCATCATCATCATCATCATCGTCGTCATCACCATCATCATCATCATCACCATCATCATCATCATCGTCATCATCATCATCACCGTCATCATCATCATCATCATCACCATCTTCATCATCATCATCACCATCATCATCATCACCATCAACATCATCATCGTCATCATCATCATCATCATCCTCACTATCGCCACCATCATCCTCAACTACAACATCATCATCATCATCATCATCACCATCACCATCATCATCATCACCATCATCATCACCACCATCATCATCATCACCATCAACATCATCATCATAATCATCATCATCATCATCACCATCAACATCATCATCATCATCATCATCATCAGCATGAGAGAGAGAGAAAGAGAGAGAGAGAGAGAGTCCTGGTGTTTTTCGGTCATTGTCCTGGGGTTCCACGCTTGGACCAGAGCAGGTCTAAAGCTTCAGTGCATAACTCAGATGCCTGCAAGTCATTGAAAGACACCATGAATTGCTGCCGGCAAATTATCAGCCCATGGTGGCTTTCCGAAGATCCAGCCCACCTGTCGCAACCGCTCGCTTTCTGCAGCAGCACGCGCGGAGGCCAGCAACTGCTCCGGGCTTCGCCTGGGCCGCTGGAGAAACCAATCTGAGCAAAGCTAGGGGACAAAATGCTGGGAGGAACCTGCATGCGAAGCATTCTACGATCTGAGGTTGCATCCCATGTTCTTCTGCCCAGCTAGCGAGGCTGGAAGAAAGGCCTCAGCGCTGCTATCAAATTTGCTTGGATCTTCTGCAGCCCACTGCTATCTCAGAGGATCTTCGTGAGATATATTTTGCAAGAACAAGATTGAAAAATCATTCGGTTTATGACGGTTTCCACAGGTTGGGTCAAGCTTTCTTGCCTTAAACCTTTGAAGATTCGAAAGGTCTGGACACCGCAGGGGGCCCAGCCAGGGACAAGGCCAGCACATGCATCCTCTGCCAAAGGCCTCAAGACACACATTGCATCACTTAAGGCGCATCGTGGCGCATCTCTCCTTACAGCATCCTAGTGTGCAATTTCATATTGATCTTGGCGGAAAGCCATTGCAATGGGTATCATTAACTCAAGTATTCCACGAAGGGTCGCCAAAGCCACGTCCCAACTCGGTGGACAAACGTGGTAATATAACTGACATTTACTGGCTAGTTAAACTAATTGACCCACGTCTTCTCCTGACAAGCAACATATAATCGAAGGAAGTTTGGAAGTCAAACTTCCGACAATATGGACAGACGGAAAAAAGCAGAGGTGGTAAGAGCCAGAGAAGAGACGAGAAGCGAAGAGAAGAGAAGAGAAGCGGAGAGGAGAGAAGAGGAGAGAAGAGGAGAGAAGAAGAGAGAAGAAGAGAGAAGAAGAGAGAAGAAGAGAGAAGAAGAGAGAAGAAGAGAGAAGAAGAGAGAAGAAGAGAGAAGAAGAGAGAAGAAGAGAGAAGAAGAGAGAAGAAGAGAGAAGAAGAGAGAAGAAGAGAGAAGAAGAGAGAAGAGAAGAGAAGAGAAAGAGTCAGAAGAAAGAAGATCCAGGTGCGCAAAAAAGTAGAAAAGTCGCGATTCACTCTATTTTTTCCAATGATTTGTGGCTCCGGAGGGTCAGATGAGAGATGAAAAGTCGTTGTGGCGCGAAACACATTTCCAAGTCAAAATGCGCAAAGCACACCAGGTTCGGAGCATTTTTGGAAGTTGAGATGTCGAAAAAGTGCACGCCGTTGTGGCGCGAAGCACATTCCAAGTCAAAATGTGCAAAACACACCATGCTCGGACCACTTCTGTAAGTCGAGACGTCGAAAAAGTGCACGCCGCTGTGGCGCACATTTCGAAGTCAAAATGTACAAAACACCACATGTTCGCGCCACTTTTGGACGTTCAGATGTCGTTTCGCGTGGCAGGCGCAAGGGACTGTGCACCTTCTCAAAAGTAAGCAAAACGTGAAGGTTTTGTAGCATTTCAAAAATGATGGCAGGCGTGGGACATTTGAAGAGGATCTGCAAAGATGCATTTCGCGTGAAGGCGCAGTACAGAAGACATGTTCATCACAGATGTTAGGAGGTCAGGGCGCTGATTTCCTGAGAGGGGCTGCATTTTGGCGCATCAGATCTTCAGGTTTGCCAAGATGATTTTGCATGACAGGCGCAGCACTTCGTATGACCTGGCATCCCTTTTGCCTGGCAGGCGCAGCACTTTGGACAGATGGAGTGGAACAATCGCAAAACGCATTGGCACGAGGCCGTCAGCTCTGCACTCAACTTTCCATTATTGAAGGACGTCTCGCAGAATTGCTTCGTTTTTGATGTTGCCAACTTCGAAAATTGAGGAAGTCTCGCATACTTGTTTCGTTTTGGATGTTGCCAAGTTCAAAAGTTGAGGAAAGCTCGCAGAATTGCTGAATTACTTTGTTTTTCATGTTGTCACCTTCGAAAATGGAGGACGTCTCGCAGAATAGCTTCGTTTTCAAGCTTGCAGATAGACAGACAGACAGACAGACAGATAGATAGATGGATGGGTGGATGGATAGATAGATAGGTAGATAGATAGATAGATGGATAGATATTTTGATAGATAGATTGATAGATAGACAACTACCACTACCACTACCACTACCACTACACTACAACTACACCTACAACTACAACTACAACTACATTACGCTACGCTAATTGCAGTAAAATACATTACAACTACAACGACGACGACGACGACAACGACGACGACGACGACGACAACAACAACAACAACAACAACTACTACTACTACTACTACCACAACCACCACTACCACTACCACTGCCACTGCCACTACCGCTGCCACTGCCACTGCCACTACCACCACCACTACCACCACCACTACCATCACTATTACCACTACTGCCACTACTACTACTACTACTACTACTACTACTACTGCTACTACTACTACTACTACTACTACAACTACAACAATAACTACAACTACTAATACAACTAGAACTAGAACTAGAACTACAACTACAACACTACATTGCACAACACTACACTACACTACACCACAACTACAACCACAGGACGCTGCATTACTTCACACACACTACACTAGACTACACGACTACACTACGCTACACTAGAGTACACAACACGACAATACACTACACTATAGTATTTACACTACAGCACACTACACTACACTATATACATTACACTACAACTACAACTACACTAATTACACTACACTACAACTACAACTCCACTACACTACAACTACAACTGCACTACACCACACTACATCCAGCAGTTGTGTGTGTGTGAGGTGACCACTGCAACCATTGCAACCACTCAAAAAAACACAACTCCAACCACCTTTCGGTCCATCAGTGGACTCGCTTTGCCATCTGTGATTCACAACAACGAACCTCTCCTATAGTTTTCCTATTTTTGAAACTTCCGCCACCGCCTTGTGCGGTACTACTGGTAACATATATGAACAGTGCGTGGGCATGCACGAGCATGACACCACAAAGGCATGCCACGAGCTGCAAGCAGCACTCTTTTCACAACTTCACACTGTCGGCGCTGTTGGCGTGTGATGTGTTCACACCTTTGTGCAGTTCGGATTTATTGATACAGAAAGTGCAAGCAAGAACGCAACCACTGAGCGATGGCACACCGGTGTGCCTTCAATTGCGAAGGCTATGTACAGTGCGACTATACTGGTTTCTTGGTCACCGCATGGCTGGAGCAGTTTCGCGGTAGCGTTTGACCACGGTGAAAAACAGGGAAACAAGGAGCGTGCAAGGCAAGCAAAGTCCATTGAAATTGGGCATGTTCGAGATTCACGCGTTGTGCCCGGGCTTCAGATATGGAGTCATTGCCATGGCTTAAATATGTGTGTGTGTGCTTTTTTTGTATTGGGTGGGGGGGAAGCAAATGACAGAAATATGACTGAAATGACATGGCAATGCGGCCCAATGGTGGGTAGCCGCTACCTTTTGCCGAAAAAGTCCGTGCACAACGTTCCCAAGCTGACTTTGCTGCATTAACTTTCAACAGGTGCCCTTCTGCAGACCGACAGTCGCAGCACAGGCGTTTGGCAAGGATCAATTCAATGCAACGAATACCCTCGGGGCAAGCATGGCAACGGGAAATCCATGGAAATCCCCCTGTTTTTAGTAGGAGCAACATCTATGATCATCCACAAATCAATATCTCATGGGGGGTTTTCCGGTGCCGTGTTTGATTGCCGTACAACGACCACATCATCTGTGAAAGTGCCTGCATTTCACTGGCAGTTTCCAAACGGCCGGTAATCAATGCGCAAGTTCTCAGGACGGATCTTTGCTACTTGGCAGGCTCCCGAAATGTCCTGCAACAGAAAGAACCTGGTAACCTGGTCGTGGATAAAAATGAAAGTAGCTGACAGAGGTTGAAAATATAAATCATTGGGAAAACAGTTGGATCATCCGAAAGACTGAAGGGTTCTCTTGCCACAATTCCACCCAAAAATGCTAAGGGCCATTTGTTTCTGACGGCTAAGGATTGAACTGTAAGTACCCACAGATTACCTACAGCAACTGGTGCCAAAAAAAATAAGCACATGGATACGTTGCAAACTTGTGACCCGCCAATGTCCACAGAACAGTTCAAAATGGTCTCACAGAAGGCCAGTAGATGATAGTAGAAGCACCGGAAATTGATGCATATTCATGCAATGTATGTCTAACAGCCATTTACAGCCCCATCCCGTATCCTTCAGCCCTTCAGCCCCGTGCCAGTCCAAGATAGGCAACTGCACGTTGTAGCGGTTGGTCTCTACATCAAATGATTCCACCATGGCTGAGAGGCCATTGAAATGGGGTGCGTTGGTCAGGCCCTCAAGTACGACTGGCATCCCTGGAGAAATGGAAGGCATCTGCCACGGTGTGGTGCAAGGGTTCAGTGTGGCATCTGGTCCACCACCTCCACCTGCGACTGGGTTGGTGCTGAGTACCAGCCCTGGCACAGCTGGCCCGCCACCGGTCTGGGGCTGGGTGCTGAGGAAGTTAGCGCCAGGGGTGGGGACAGCACTCTGCAAGCTGGAGTTGTTCAGCATCCACGGGTGGGAGCGGACCACGTTCTCGTCTACCAACCCCACCCCGTCCACATGGAAGAAGGAGCCTGCCGATGGCGTTGCATTTTTCGTAGCGGCAAAGTTGTTTTACAGGAAATCGATTGTCAACTTAGCTACCTTCACTTTCCGGCTGGCAAACTCCTATCAAAAATTAACCAGAACCCTTCCACCAAGCCCAGCCTGAGACGGCATGGAGTTCCTGATCTTTTGGTGCCTTGCTCTTGTCATCGCGCTGCACGGCGGAGAACAAGTCTTCTTCATCCACCGCGTCCAAGGGCTCCTCATCTGCTGCACCTCAGTGAAGGGCGCAGGGCATATCTGCTTGGGAAGCACCACTGGCATCAGCGACTGGTCGAAGTTTCTTTGGAAAGTCACGAAGTTTCAGGCCATATCCATCTTTTGAATTGGACACCAAGCTTATTGATCAAAGCTGGCATGCTATCTTTGAATAACCATTTTCTACGATAGACATCGATAGACTATAGACATCCATGACGAGGTGTCCATCAAAATCTGAGTACTGCGTAAGAGCTTGGTTTAGTCACCAATAATGAATAATCCTTTCAGTTGCCTATTGCCTGCCTTCCAACAATATCACCACCTTCAAGACTTACCATGTTTCACCACGTGGTTCTTCTCACTTCCCCAGGTGACCCACATCCCAGGCTTCATTTTCCCATCCCAGCCTCGGCAGCACTGGCGCAGTTCAATCTCCTTCGCCACGCGCTCGGCCTTCTTTCGTTGCTTCTCTGGGAGCTTGGCCATGTCGATGGTTGTGGAGTACTGGGAGAGGTCGTCCTGCAATACTTAGGCCATGGTGGACCCACCAAAAACTGAAATAACATATGCTACCGTATGCTATAATGTGCTATAATGTGCTATAATATGCTAATATGCTATATAAATACAATATAGAGTAGAAAAAGATAGAGAAAGACCCCGAAATCTTGGAACATCTCCTTCCAACACCTTTTGGGGAGCGGGTTCATGGTTGAGCTTCACGGGGCGTGAACCAGCAAGTGGTCGGGTCGGGGTTGGCTCCTTTGCTGTGAGGACGTGCCCACTATAGTAATAATTTGGATGAAAATGACTCACGACTGGTACATTGTCCACCTGTTAGTGTATCACAGGTTGGACACAGCGTCCCCACTGGGCCTTGAATGTCGAAACATACCCGAAGAGCTCTGCATTCGCCTTGAACTGGTCCCACTCGCCTGCGACAAATGCGGACTCCGAACCAAAAGAATGACTGTGACTAGCATCATTGAAACTTTCGACCAACCTTACCGGATGAGTTACAGCAACGTGCCCCTTACGAAGCATGATTTGACCTCATTGTGAGGTTGCTACAATTCGGCGAAGGCCTTGCGACTACTTCATGACTTCCAATGCAACATGCAGAACAGCAAACCCCAAAGGCAAGCCTCTGTTCGAAGATGATAACTCCTGGAAGAAAGCAATGGGCTCAAAAAACAGCACAATGGCAAGATTCCTCCCACCCTCTAGAAAATGAAAATGAAACTGATGGACCATCAACCTCACCCTCAGATTGCACGACATCTGCCCCGCTTAGATCACGTACTACAACTCTAGAATACTTGAACTGCAAGGCTGGAAGACACAAAATGTATGCCCCATCGAATTTCAGGGGAGACGTTGTGACCCTAACTCTGTAGGTTACACAAATTATTCACAAGCTTGGGGCTATAGAATGAGGTAGGTGAGTTCCATTTTTTCCCAAAATGGCCTTAGCTGCAAAATGCCAATTCATTTTCAACAACCTTGAAAAACGGACGAGCTTGAATACTGTCATATTCTGTCCCTATGTCATGAAGTTCATCATGTTTTCTTATAAAATGCCACTGCGATTTTTATGATGGGCTAACATGATTAAAATGATTCCTTTATAAAATGAAATTCACAAATTTAAGCTACAAAATCTTGGGCCTGGATTTCGTGTCACGTTTAGCCTGACTAAAATGGAAGCCTCTGTAAGAGGCACAAGGCCACAAACTTTGTAGCTTAAATTCGTAGGGGAATCAAAATGTCGCAATGGCCGTCCGGAGGATGATTTTCCCAGTCAACACGTCCAAGTCTTACCCCCTCTGATCACCCGATGTAATTGGCCACTGTATAAGTTCGCCGTTTTGGAAACCAAAAAAATGGCCGTCTTGGATTTCTGCCGTCCTCCAAAGTCCCTGAGCAACCGCCAGGTTCGACCCAGGGCTGGAGATCCCTCTCCTGCAGCAAATCTGGCGGTTCCATTTTAGCTTACAGCCTTTTTCTAAACATTCCAGCCATCCTAAATCATCTGAATCCTTTGTTGTTTAAAATTCCACTTCGTGCCGGTGAAAGTCGATGAAAATCATCCTAAAATCCCAGTGGTTTTGCCTATGTTTAACATTGTTTAACCTGGTTGTTGCCGGATTCCCCGCGTTTTTGCCTATGTTTCATCCGGTTGTTTCTGGATGGTGAAACCCTTGGGGCCCCCCTGGGGCCCCCTTCCATCCACCAGGGCTCCTTGTTGGATGTCACGCCACTAATCTCCTTGTCCGTGCGCCAGGTCTGAGGTGTGGCAGCGGTGGTCGCCTCCTATGCGGCCACCAGGGGATGAGAAGTTGCCATCTCTGGATGGTTCTGATCCCAACCAATTAGCCATATAAATCCAAATGTGTATAATAGTATGTATGTATGTATATATATATATATATGTGTGTGTGTGTAATTATTTACTGTAGTTAGTTCTCTTTATTAATTTATTTATTTTTATTTATTCATTTAATTTCATTTATTTGCTTAATTCATTGAATTTATTCATTTATTTACATTGATTTCTTATTTGGTGATAAGTCCATATAAATCCCAGCCAATACATGGACATATGTAATGATATATCTACATATGTATTTTGTATATATATATATATTATATAGTTATATAACTATAATATATATATGTGTGTGTGTGAGAGAGAGAGAGATAATCTTAACCAAAATGGGGATATAGCATAGCTGATATAACTTATAACTATAACCTATACATGAATGGAATATGTTGGAAGAACTACATGCCAACAAATGTGGCGATGTTCGAAAATTTTGCTGCATCCATTACACATTTTTGTCACACACCCTAGATCCCAGGACCGGAAATACATGGAAGTACTACATAATTACATTCTACACCACCTATCACCACCTGGCTTTATAGCACTGCAAACATCACAAGCCACAGACCAAAGAATTTGGTGATGTTGAGCATGTGACTATCCAACTGGCAAGGCACCGATTTCTGAACCTATACTCACTCGTTCAGGACAACCCACTGCACGGCACAATACCTTCCGTGCTTCAGCCGGCCCTTCCTCAAACATCTCAAACCATAATTCGAGAAAGGTCCGCCACACGCCTCCTCACTTTGGGTCATATATGGTATACCCATGTATACCCAGTAAATCCGTAAGTTAAGTTGCGTTGGTTGAATTCCCATCTTTGTTGAATCTCCGTGTTTGTCTGCTTAACTCCCCATGAATCACCTGAATTCTCCGTTCATTATCCAACCCCATCAGTTATGGAATTTCAACGGTCTATTTTGGTGGAAATAAATGTTCTTATTGTTCCCCACATCACTGTGTGGGGTTCTTGTTTTTCGCTTGGATCCCGCCGGGGCACCGCCTCCCCTTCGCCTCCGCCTGCTCCTCCGCCGCCGCCTCCTCCTCACTCACTCATCACTCACTCACTCACTCATTCACCCCAGTCACTCTCACTCACTCACTACGCCGCCTCCTCCTCACTCACTCATCACTCACTCACTCAGTCACTCTCACTCACTCACTCACTCACTACTTCTCACCTCCTCTCCCTCATCATTCACCGGCTGGCTTCGTCACTCACTCACTCACTCACTCATTCACTCACCCAGTCACTCTCACTCACTCACTACTTCTCACCTCTCCCTCATCATTCACCACTCTTCACTACACCACTCATCACATCTCACTCATCATTCACCACTTTTCACTACACCACTTATCACATCTCACTGCTCATTCCCCACCCTTCACTCTTCACATGCTGCCTTTCGTGTGGCAGGCGCAGTGCAGAGACCTTCCTGGCTGCCTTTCGCGTGGCAGGCGCAGTACACAGAGCCTCCTGAGGAGCTGCGGCGCGCGTGGGCGCCGCTGGCCCGCGGCTTCGTGGCTGCCTTTCGCGTGGCAGGCGCAGTACACAGAGCCTCCTGCGTGGGCGCCGCTGGCCCGCGGCTGGCTTTCGCGTGGCAGGCGCAGTACAGAGAGCTTCCTGGCTGCCTTTCGCCTGGCAGGCGCAGTACACAGAGCCTCCTGGAAGAGTTGCGGCGCGCGTGGGCGCCGCTGGCCCGCGGCTGGCTTTCGCGTGGCTGTCGCGTGGCAGGCGCAGTACACAGAGCCTCCCTCTCCTCTTTCGGTTTCGGTACTTCATGGTACTTCGCTGGTGTTGCAGCTATTTCGGGTTTCGGTCTGCGCTATCATGACGCTGTTTGCAAGGTTTGGAGCTCAGTAAGTCTTTGTCGCATGTTGGCCGTTTCGGTTGGTAGTCATTGTCGCTTCTCCACGCGTTCATGAGAAGTTTGGTGTGACATTGTTGCTGGTGAGCTTGGACCTCAGTCAATCTTTGCATGTCAATTCTTGGGACACATTGGCGATGTTTGCATACTTGGTCCTTGTGTCGTTCGCGGCTGGCTGCAGGCCGATGCTCCATGTTTTGAGGTCAGCACCTGAGACTGACAATCAGTGAGTCCGAATGCTTGCACACTTCATCGTCTGTACGCGATACTTTTCGCAGCTTTTGGCACTGTTTGCTGTCGCTTTCACGGGGGGGACAGAGGCCGTGCCCCATCAAGTCAAGCTACGTTGTGCCGGTCCTGCTTCGGCGGTCAACTGGATGCTCCGAGCCCAGCCTGGTCAAGTCTTTCAAGTCGTGCTTGGTCAGACGGAGAGTCTGGGTGAATATTCGGTCTTGTGGCATGTGCCGGTCGCAGCGGAACGGGTGCCGGCTGTGACGAGCTTTTGGAAGCACATCAGCATCACTGAATCTCAGGAGGACGGTTTCGAGCTTGACAAGGATTGGAGCACTCCGTTGAAACGCCTTCGTGGCATGAGAGACGGCTTACCGCAAGAGGAACGTGACAGCGCCGCTTGGCTAGGAGACGCGTTCATGGCTTCACTTCTTTTGGGTGTGTCCGCATGTCGTGGTGATGCGTCGGTGTGACAATATCGCCTCCAATTTTGATGGTGACGCGTGACTGTTTCAAGGTCTTGCACCAGTCGACTTTACTATACAAACCTGTTCATCGTGAGTGTTTACGATGGATCCAGTCTACATGACCAAATCTATTGTCCTTGTTGGAAATACTCTTGGGTCATTGTGTTGTGGTGCGAGTCAACAGAAAGGATTGAAATTGCCGTCTCTCTTCGGACGTGCTGGCTATGTGTGAGTCGCTCTGACAAATTGTTCAGAGCATGCCCTGATCGTTCATGCAAAAAAAAAACTTTCTTTTCTGGTGGATTTGTTTTGATATCTTGTGAACCTGACGCACTTGCGAACCTTGTGTAGTCACATTGCAGCAATGACACCTCCTTCAACTTTAGTACCTTGTTGTTTGCACGACAGGAGCCCGTACTCACAACACTGTTGTGGCCACGAGGCGCCACCGCTTGTCTTTGAAACTAGAACAGCCACTGCTAGATTTCGTTTGCCACTGCTAGACATTGTTGCTGGTGAGCTTGGACCTCAGCCAGTCTTCGCATGTCAATTATTTGGATTGCTGTGTCGGATTGCTGTGTCCAGCATGAGCCATGTGGCGACACATTGCTGATGTTTGCATACTGGGTAGATCTATCTGTACTTGCTCCTTGTGTTGTTTGCGGCTGGCTGGAGGCAGATGATGCATGTTTTGAGGTCAGATCCTGAGACATAAATCTGTGGCATGCAGAAGTTTTTATGTTGACCTGCGCAGGCTTTGTTATTTATGGACACACAAGCCGTTACTTCGTGCTTATCACTGCTGATGGCTCAGATCTGGCGTGCAGGAGTTTTTATGTTGACCTAGCATTCCTTTCTTCAACAGTTATGTTAACATTGGCATGGGAATAGTAAACCAAACTGAATTATATTATTCAGAGCGGTTCAAACTACCAAGCTGTGAATCAATTTGGGAAACGCTTCTGTTCGACCTTTACGTTTAACAGGGAACATACAGACGACAGCGCATCACTCCGCTACTTTCAGTCACATAGACTCATCAGTTCATTTCATATTTCTTTTACCTCATCACCTGTGCCAGGTACCCTACACTGCCCAGAATGATGACGCTTGAACTTGCACGGCCTCTCTTGAAAAAGAGCTCGTGTGCTGCATGTATCATGTGCCGGGCTCTTGTTTTTCACTTGGATCCCGCCGCTCCTGTTCCCGCCTCCGCCGCCGTAGACTTATCATCACCACTCATCACAGATCCACTTATCAGATCACAACTTCTCATCACAACTCATCACAACTTATCACATACCAACTCATCACAGCTCCACTTCTCACACCTCACTCATCACAGCTCCACTGCTCATCACAACTCATCACGGCTCCACTTCTGACAGGTCCACTTCTTATCACAACTCATCACAACTTATCACATCCCAACTCATCACAGCTCCACTTCTCACACCTCACTCATCACAGCTCCACTGCTCATCACAACTCATCGCAACTCCACTTCTGACAGGCCCACTTCTCATCACAACTCATCACAACTTATCACATCCCAACTCATCACAGTTCCACTTCTCACACCTCACTTCTCACAGCTCACTTATCACATCACAACTTCTCATCACAACTTATCACAACTTATCCCATCACAGCTCCACTTCTCACACCACTTCTCACACCTCACTTATCACATCAGAACTCATCACAGCTCCACTTCTCACACCTGACATCACAAGTCCACTTCTCACACCTCACTTCTCACACCTCCCCGAAGTTCACATTAAGCTTAGATACATAAAGGCTTGACATGTGGGGTTATCTTATCCGGTCCTTTTATTCCCCCACTGAAATTCACATGTCTTCCAACTCCCCAGAGCCAGGTGGCAGAAGGTGATGTCTCAGGAGTTACTTCACGTGGAGTCAGACCTGAGGGAGTGGATGTGGGGATGAAAACTCAACGAAAACCCTTGCTAATGGTAATTCATGGGCAAATCGAGCCTATTTTCAATTGCCAAGTTTATTTACTAACAGGTAGATCTTTTGGGTCATTGAAGCTTCTGGGAGATATGGGAGGAACCAAAAGGTGGATGGAAACTCGTCGTTTCTTCCAAGGGTAAGCAAACTTTGGAAACTATCTTTAGGCGTGAGCATGACACTTTTCCATGCAAGAGGCAATTCACAAGCAAACAACGCAAGCAAGGGTTTCATAATCCCAGCCTTGCCCTTTACTACCGCGCTCTAGCATCTCTTGCAAGGTAAGCTGTTGGCATGGCAGTTGGTGTTTGCATTGGTCTTGGCCCTTGAATCCACGAAAAATGTTTGAGGCATCGGTGTGGACCCGCAAAAAAATGGCAAGTTAAAGAGGGTTAAAACTTAAAACATGTTAAAAGTTAAAAGCCTCAG
The DNA here is from genome assembly GCA_947184155.2 of Cladocopium goreaui. Taxonomy (NCBI): domain Eukaryota; class Dinophyceae; order Suessiales; family Symbiodiniaceae; genus Cladocopium; species Cladocopium goreaui. Next base: position 111,129 of record CAMXCT020000058.1, on the reverse strand, counting down.
TTGCTCCCACAGTGCTTTGGATTCCTGTGAGCTTTGGATTCCTGTCGAGCTACTGCGCGTGGATTCGTGAGAATTCACACCGGAATCATGAGTCGCTGTTGACAAGCAAGGGCTCGATGGAGCTGCCAATTGGCTCTCGACCTGAACATGCTGGAAGCGCAGGCACCCATGCCATGTTTATTGGGTGCTCATGGGCTTTCTAGTGTGCCTTGTGTACAAAGGCTCAATAATGTGTTGATGGATTTTGGTGAGAGCCCAAAAACACTATGTGGTTTCGCCAGGAGCACAGACCCACCTTCTTTTTGATACTCTCGGTGATAGCGTGCGTCTTGCTGCTCCGGAGTTCGTGAAGCTTGGTCAAGAGAGTCCTGGACTCCTGACGTTTCAAGGTTTTGGGGAGTCCAGTCACCCCAGCTTGAAGGAGCAACGGAACTTGGTGGATATAACTATAACTTCCAGGATCGGACGTACGAGACCACGTGATGAGCTTGGCAAACGGTAGAAACGCAAGCATCTTCGGCTGAGAAAAAGATCAAAAGATATCAAAAGTGTGACTTCTTGATGGAGATGCGCCAAAATTGCAATAATTTGCACAGATTGACACATTGTATCAACACACCAGGGCATGACCCATCGCCCTCCCAATCACCCGGGCCATCAGAAATTCCCGAATCTCCCCTCAGCCCCCAACTGCCACGTGATTCCCGGCGGCTTTCATGGATGGCCCTGCTCCGGCTTCCAGGAAGGGAACAAGTTTGACCCCCAAGAGTTATATACTTTGCTCAGGTCTTTTGTCCATCCCCAGATTTCCTTACCATGACTGGACGCAAATGCACACATCCATAGTACTGCATATTCACAATGTATTCAGTGTGGAACCCTTTTTTCCTGTGAGAACTCTGCAGGGAGGCAATCGGATTTGAGTAAATGAGGAATAGTAAACCAAGCCCAGGAGAGTATATCATGGGAAGCTACTGGAGAACCATGGCAACAGGAAGTTATACATAATGAATTCAGAAATGTAACACCACAACACCACCATGCCTACATACCTTTCTTGTTGGCTATCCTCTCCAGGCTGACTTGTCATCTGCACCCAACATCACCCAACATAGAAGAACAATCGCCAAACCACGAGGCGTTTCATGCCTCGTGCAATTTGGACTTCCACAAAATCAAACATTCAATAATCAATCATGTCATATCATTTCTATCTATCGCATAAGGTATCATAAAGTCATCTTCTCATTCCTTCTCCAGAAACTTGCGGTTTCTCCATAACATTTGACTGTGTATTAGCACTTGGGTGTAGCAGCGTAGCACTGGCGTAGCACCATCCCAGGGCATTCCATTGCACAATCGCCTTCCATCTTTGCTGTCGCTCGCGAGGTCCCTTTCACCCGCTCGCGCAAAGTTCTTTGTGGGCCGGAGCTGCGGGAACGGTTTGAAAGGAAACTGAGCAACCCACACCAACCAAATTCCACAAATTCCACAACAAATATCCGAATTTGAAATTCAAACAAATTGAGACCCATTAAAATAGGTTTGCTCTTGACAACGATTGCTCTTTTCAGGCTCCACTCCTTCAATATCCTTCAATAATCCTTTAGGGACCAGAATCATTGCAGAATCATTGCAGATTCCACAAATGAAATGAGACTTGCCACGCAAATCCTGGGTAGCCCACTGGGAAGCCATCGCTTCATCTTTAGGCACCTGCATCACGTCATCTCCAAATCCCACTTGATTGCAGTGCAGGCACCATTCCAAACTGGAATCCCATCGGAAGAATGTGCCAGTCTCAGGACATAGTACTACAACTGACGTCTCCCCAACAACTTTGACGACTGCAGGCTGTGAGGCCTCCTGGATTTGTTTCTCCTCCTCCTGGGCCCAAAATAACCAAAGAGTATTCACTGCCAGTTGGGGTTGTAAACCAACACTTTTGAGACTCTTGAGTTGAGACAAACCAACGAAAACGTGTCTTTTTTGGATTTGTTATGCTGGCCCAAACACCCACCCCCAAGGAAAAAAGTAGGGTGCTGCCAGCAAACATCTGGAGTGGTGAACCCGCAACATCTGGGGTGAGCCAATGCATGTTGGTGGGGTGTCCTCGGCGATATGACCGGGTGACACATCCTCCACCGACTCCATGCCTGACAGTGGGCTGCAAAAGGCTGGCCATTTCTATAGGATGATACCATCCAAATTCCAAGCTATGGCGCTCAAATGTTGTGACCAAATACAAATGGAATACATGCCCGGCATTGACATTCATTGACTAGGAAAACAATGAGGGGGGTTGAGAAACATATAGTCCCAAATGTTCACTTACCTTGGGACAAAATAAATCGCTATAAGAAGTTGGACAGTTGCTTGTTCCATCAATGACCAGCCAGTCTGCGGGTCCTCATCCACTAAAACATCAAGCCCTTTCCTTTCACATCCCACTTCTGAGCATCAACGGCTGGATAGGATTCCCTACCAAGTGATGATTTTGGATGGATTTGGATGGATATATAGGTTCCAAGTCTTTCCATGTTTAGCTGTTGGCCCCTGCGGGGGGGGCAACCTGAGGTGCCAACCCCATGCGCTCTGCGTACCATGCATCAACCTGACACAGCGGCCTTACCGCAACTAGTTATCTGCAGGGAAATCGCTTGGCCTAAAAGCATGTCTAAGACTCTAAGATTGCCTAAGCACCAAATTGTTGAAAGGCTTTGACCCTTCTCCATAAATCTCCCTGCCATTTCCTACCACTAGGTCACTAGGTGCAACATACACAGGCTCCATCTGTTCGCAGCGTTGATCAGTGTCTGCGAAACTGTAGTTTCACCATACAATTCTGTGCCAAAGCCAGTATCCCAAATGCCAACACTGCCATGGCTGGGACCAATCTAGTCAAGTGACTGCTTCCAGGTGGTGTATCCGAAGTGGAAGAGCGCGGTAAGGCTGTGACAACCTGAGGTATCCAACAAATACCAAGGACCAAGGGGTGTGATGCAAGGGGTTGCAGGTTTCCCATAACTCTTGACCTACGATTCTGTCAAGAGATGGGCACGCTCCAAGTGCGGCAGGCATAGCTCATCCCCAACAATAATTCCCAGCCAAAATCTGGGTACAAAATGGTACAAGGAACTTGCAATTACAAATGCTTGATCCAGCACAATGGAACTGTCTTCACCTCCGGCTGAGCATCTGAGTGGCATTGGGAGCCCAAAAATCTCTCCACCCAGCCAACCCAGTGAGATGCTTCACCAGGAGCCCCCAACGTCCGCTCATACCAAACTCGCATACCTTGCGGTGAGGGGTACAACCAACACCTCAAGTTGCAATCACCAACCAATAGGGGGTGGATGATATTGCCAAAAGATGCCAACAAACATGGGATAACAACCGGGATAGCCAAAAGAAATAAAGGGTATGACGGTATGCCGCTATATGCCGGCTGTACCCCTCTCAATCGAACAGGTATGAGCCCTCAGTTTCTCTCATGGATATCTGCTAGGGCCCAGTCCATTGCCCAGCCTTGTGCACCCACTGGCCCAGCAAATCCCCAGACTCATCGCTCTTGTCGTTGTGTGTGGGCAACACCTTAGTGGCCATGGGGTGTCTCTCAGAAGGCATTGAGGCCCCTGACGTGCTTTGAACCGGGATGTGAGTGGGCTGGAGAACGCCCATGTCCCAAGAATTGCAGCTGGCTTCCAAATCATGTTAGTAACAATTGGAAGGGAAACCTACACCCTCCAAAGGTAAGCCGCTCAGCAATGCTGAGCCTCCGCGCTGCCAGCCCGTCCGCTGCTGCTGCGGAATGTGGAGGCGACCCTTCGCTGCTGGCAGGGGTCGAACCTGGGCCACCAAGTGGGGTACTGTAAGACCATCTGAAAATTGGGGACTGGCGTTGGTTGGATCAGAATGGGGCATGGGCCTCCTGATTTTCGTCAATTGAAGGGATGGACTCGGATAGACCAGTCAATTGTTGGGTGTCCAATCTTGACCCATACCCATATCTTGCGCTGCAGGCTGAGGTTGATGTGGGGGTGCCACAGCCTTCCAATCTTCCATGGCATCTGGGTGTGACTTGATTCTGCCAGCACACAGGACCCCAACAACAAACGCCTGCCAACCTGCCAGTGGGAGAAATCAATCAAATAAAGTTACACGACAGCTTTCCCAGAGCAGAAATCAGTGGGGAACATCTACAGACCACCCAGCCCAACCCCGGTTGGATCTCTTTTTTGCCTCAGCCCAAGGTAAGTTTCATCTCCTCGTCGGCCAGGCGCAGCTTCAACTCGCGCATTTCCATCTCAAAGGCTTTGGCTGAGGCAATCAGTTTCACTTCGGCTTCCTGCGCGGCCAAACTGCCTTCCAAAAAATGCTGGAAAATGATGCATTTGACCCATCAAGATTTGGGTTTAGAATCAGTTTAGAATGCTTTAGAACCCGTTCGAAAACCATGGCTACTATGTGCTGCACCCAACCACTTCACCTAGGACCGTGGCGCCACGTCCTGTGCCCGTTCTTCTTCCAGCTTCGCCGCCGAGAGATCTTCCCTCAGCCGCTGCGCCAAGGTCTGCTGATCCAACAGCCGCTGCTGCATGGACTCCAACAGGAGCCGGTGCCCATGGTGGCCATCGCTGCCATCGCTTCTGCAGGGAGAAGGCACATCCAGTCCAACACACTCCAAGAGAAAGAGTGAGTCAGAGTGAGTAAGCAGCAAGAAAAAGCGAGAACATCAAAAGACCGAAACAATCGCTTCCTTCACAATGATCAGTGTGAAGAGAGGAAACGATCACGATAGTGGTGATTTATACGACATATATTCAATATTATTCAATCATAATCATAATAATCATATTTTGGTTCGGGCACCTGCCTCTATCAATGTTTTGGCACACGTCCAATGTTGTCCTCGATGTTGTAAGTGATGTTGTGAATTTCTCGTTTTTTTTTCCACGTAAATTTTGATGTTTTAAATTTGGTGTTTTTTTTTTCTCACGTAAATTTTGATGTTGTAAATTTGGCGTTTTTTTTTTCTCACGTAAATTTTGATGTTTTAAATTTGGCGTTTTTTTTGCTCATGTAAATTTTGATGTTGTAAATTTGGCTTTTTTTTTCTCACGTAAATTTTGATGTTGTAAATTTGGCGTTTTGTTTTCTCACGTAAATTTTGATGTTGTAAATTTGGCGTTTTTTTTTCTCACGTAAATTTTGATGTTGTAAATTTGGCGTTTTTTTTGCTCATGTAAATTTTGGTGTTGCAAATTTGGCGTTTTTTTTTCTCATGTAAATATTGATGTTGTAAATTTGGCATATGTTTTTCTGATGTAAATTTTGGTGTTGTAAATTTGGTGTTTTTTTCCTCACGTAAATTTTGTTGTTGTAAATTTGGCGTTTTTTCCCGACGTAATTTTTTATGCTGTAAATTTGGCATTTTTGATTCATTATGATTATGAAGTTTTGATTCAGTATTCTGATAAGTGATAAGGTAGGTTAAAGTATGTGTTTTTGTCAGCCCACCAGTTGAAAGGTTAGTAAGTTATCAATAAGTTATCCAGTTATCCATGTCAATGATGATAAAATTACATGTTTAAAAACTAAGTTCAAGTTAAGTTCAAAAAATATAGAAAAATATTTGAAAAAAAAAACATTGTAAATTTCTGGTACATCCGAACGGTTCAGAACGGTTCAGGCGTATCAGTTTCTGATACATCCGAACGGTTCAGAACGGTTCAGGCGTCTCCGAACTATCCCGAACTATCCCGAACTATTCCGAACTAATCCGAACTAATCCGAACTCAGGCCTCCGATACATCCGAACGGTTCAGAACGGTTCAGGCGTATCAGGTTTTTGCCTTAGATTCTAAGCATAAAAGTGGGCAATTTTTACAACATAACAAGTTGAAGATGCATGACTTGTAAACAAGTAAAGGTTTTAAGCTATGAGGTTTTAAGTTAATTAGTTAATATAATTACAAATTATAAGAGGAAGAAAAGTTGTAAGACAAGTGATGTCAGTTGCAAGTTGTGAGTTGTAAATTGCCATAAGTCAAGGTACTTCAAGTAAAACTTCGGTGAAGAAAAGCATGTCTGAAAGTAACTTAGGCTGTGACACAAGTCGTGGCAGAATGTTTTCCCAAAGAACGGGGCTGGAAGAAACTTAGGCTAAATTTCACAATCTTCTGAAAAGTATATGTCACACCCAAACCCGTCTAAGGCAGGCAATCTTGTCACGTGAGCGGTCAGTGGTCCTCTGGGATCCATCCTGGGGGCAAGGATGAGGAAAACGAAGTGACACCTGAACCGTTCTGAACCGTTCGGATGTATTTCACATAGTTCGGGATAGTTCGGGATAGTTCGGGATAGTTCGGGATAGTTCGGGATAGTTCGGGACTGTGCCCATGTTAGGCACTGGCCTCTATAATTTGCCTGTGTGTCACCACACATTTGCCCATATTTTTTTTTTCCCCCCCCAAACTCCTTTTTGCTGCGCGTCAGTGTTCGTGGGTTAAGGCGGCAGCCGGCTGGGGACAGGGGGGTCTTCCCAGCGCGCGTCAGCAAGTAGGGTGGGGAGGGAAGGGGGGGGCCGTCCATCGCCTCTTCTCCGTGGAGGGGTAGCTCCATGAGGCTGGCGGCGTGAGCCTCGAATTTTACCTGGTTTCAAAACGCATACAACCCACATACATACATACAGACATAGACATGCATGCATACATCCTGTTATATCTTTGCTTTATTGATCGGACCTGCCTTTCCCGCAGGTGAGTCTTGTCTTGTTACCTGCCGTTACCTACCAATTTTACTTGCCACAGCCTACCAGGATCTACCAGGTTTAAGGAAACAAATTAGTTCATCATTTATTCAGCATTATGTATTATGCAACACTTACACGCAGGAAGTGACGATGTGACAACGCAACCATGTACCAATGTGTGACAGTGACCTTTACACAATGGAAGAACCACAGCCACAAGCACGGTTATCACCAAGAACCGAACAACGAGAACAAGAACTGGAAAAACGAAGAAAAAGAAGAAGAAGAAGAGCAACAACAACAACAACAACAACAACAACCACGAGGACGACGACGACGACGACAACGGCAAAACCAACCAATGAAGGGCCAATGAAGGGACGAAAACAAGTTAAACACACCCACCAGATTCAATGCCAGCTGAGTTTCAAAAAACAAACCAAAACCCAAACTGTGAAATCAGGAGTGTGACAATACAAAAAAGAATTGACCCATCTCAACATCAAAACAATCATTGCAATAACGACATGAACAAAAATGGGCGCGCATAGTAAATCATGAATCATGACTCATGACGCAAAAATCACAGGAAACAAGAAATACAACTCACAATGTCAGTCATGACTTTAAGCAAGAAAAGTTTGGGGTTGATAACATCAATCATGACATGAACAAGACTAAAAGTGGCGTTTACAAGATCCAAATTTATGTAAGAAAAAAGAATTTGGCTTTTGTACAGCGTCAAAATGTACGTTAGGAAAAAAATTGGCGTTTACAACGTCAAAATTTATGTAAGACAAAAAAAATCGGCGTTTACAACGTCAAAATTTACGTAAGACAAAAAAAATCGGCGTTTACAACGTCAAAATTTACGTAAGACAAAAAAAACCGGCGTTTACAACGTCAAAATTTACGTAAGAAAAAAAAATCGGCGTTTACAACGTCAAAATTTACGTAAGAAAAAAAAAATTGGGGTTTACAACGTCACCGACAACGTCAACCAGAACGGTACACGTCAGCCGAAACACAGAGGGGCAATTATAGAGGAAGGTGCCTGAACCAAATCATATTCATAGAGTATGATATTAATCTTAATGGTGATCTTCATAGACTCATAGATTCCATATGATTCCATCATAATCATATATATTCATATATAGATTCTCCCAATTCAATCCCCCCTTGAGGTTCCCCCAGCCTCTCGTTGGCGCTGTTGGCTTCGTGCATCTCGGCCTCCCAGAGCTCTGCGAAGCGATGGTCCATGGCTTCCAGAAGCTCCTCGAAACCCGCTAGGGCGCGCCAGATCTCCACGGATTTCCTGGGTAAACGCTGGAAAAACACCGTGACATGGCCGTATCATGCTGTAAAATGGTGTGTATGTTGGATATATTTGGAATTATTTGGATATGATCCAACAAAATCAGATGTTTTCACTTGCAAACAAAAAGATGCAAAAAGGTGGAAATCAAAAGAATTGGATGATTACATCCACAATTAAATCGTTTGAGGGTGGTTGTATAGCCATCGAACATCTGGAATGAAACAACAAAACAGTTCCAACACCAAGGACGGATACGGAGCGGCTTCTTGAAATTAGGTGAACACAATACTGTACCCCAAACATCCCCAAACTTATAGGACCGTGATCTATGCTCGGTGATCTGCTTGTTGGAAGCCAGATGAATGAAATGATGGGATTGGCAAGACTGCGGCAAGACACCTGTTAGGGGTTGAACCGCCTCAGCAAACATCTATCAAAAACCTACACATGAGCTGCCCAGCAATGCCCAGCATCTCTCTACAGCTGGTGGCATTTCGCAGGCGATGCTTCTGCACCAGGTCCTTGTGAAGCGCTGCTGCCGCATCAGCCTGCTTCCAGAACTCATTTTCGGAGGCAGGTCCGCCCCAACTGGAAAACACCGGTGGGGTCGCTCCGGCACCGTGTGGTCTCTGCATTGCCCAGTTGAAACCCGTGCTATGGCCCGGGCGCCCCCCGTGCTGCTGCTTTGCAGCGTTTCGGTGGGCGTCAACTATGGCTGCGGAGGCAAAGCATGGTGGATCGTTTCAATCCGAGTTGGAGAGTTCAACAGCCAACTTTTCTTCACCAACTTGCAAGCTACAGAGGCCTCTTGCTACGAATCAGCCCAACTACTACAAGTACCAAAATCTGATTGAAGAGTTTTGCGGTGGCTAAAGTCCAACCTCCCAAGCCCCAGTCGCAGTTGCCAACCGCCTTCCACACCGAGTCCGGCACACTGCGAGCCCAACACACCAGCTGCGTCTGGAACGGTGTACACCACAAAGGTTCCATCCTCAGGACACACGGTATGGAATGAAGATCGAAGTGACCAGCTTCCAAAAATGGATGTTCGTGTCATCCCCATATAGAAGTAATCAGTCTTCACTAATTACTAATCTAACAAGATCTAACAAGATAATTGGAAATCCACTATTCTTCATGCGAAAATAATCGATAAAATCATATCAAACGGATATGTTCAATTGGTCAATTGGGGTTATGTCCATTGCCATGTTAGATGACCTTCGAAGTGCCAGCTGTTCGCCTCATTGCAGGAAATGGAGACGCGAATAGTAGGAGATCCACCTGGGGCCCAAGGAGGTCATTGGAAACTTGTCCTTGAGGGATGTGTCAAAAATGGTCCGCCCCAATTGGTATAAACGGCATAATGCTAGAAGTTGAACCTCAAGGAGAGCTTGATAGCTTTCGCCATTCGCTTCCAAATTTCCAAATGCTTGAAACATGATGCCGTATCCCCTGCTGCTGGAACCTCAAGTGGCTCTGATTTTTTACGTCTCAGTTTGGACAGATGTTTGCCATGGGTTGCATATGGTTGCCATTGAACTCCCCATGGTGGGAACGTTGCATTGGAGAGTTGCCATGGACAAATTTTGGAAATGATAGCCATCCTTATGAGCCTCACAGGTACCCACGCCATCCCACTCCGCCACGAATGGGGTTAACCCAAGTTTGAGAGACACCCATGTTCGAGGGCTATGTCATACACATAGATAGAGTACATCCCGTTCACTGAACATCATTGAACCACCATCAAACCCAAGCCCATTTTGGTTCAATGGCTACCTTTTATCAGTCAGAACAATCCAAATTTGATAAGATCCATCCCCATTTTTCCCATATCCTCTGCTCCCAGCCCCGGCCCCAGCGCACCCCAACCTGCCGCCGCAGAGGCGTGATGATCCGCCATTCGCCTCGGTCACCGGGAAATGCTCTCTAAGTTTAAGTGATAACTGAGGCAGTGTACCTGCATGTACCTGTATGTCCATTTATGTACCTGTATGTACCTGTATGTACATTTTTGACAGGGTACATGTTTCAACTGGCGTACGGTAAAGGTTTAAGAAGTGGGGTGAACCCCACCTGCCGCACCGCCCTGCTGAGGCCCTGGCAATTCACAGGTCAAAGCGGCCAGCTTTCCGATGTCGTTCTGCAGTGTCCTCAGCACAGCGGATAGACATCATCACTACAAAAGGACATCACCTCGTCATAGTCGTCGTTGTGGTCATCATGATCATCATCGTCGTCATCATCCTCGTCGTCGTCGTCATCATCATCCTCCGCCTCCTCGTCGTCGTCATTATCATCGTCGTCGTCGTCATCATGATTTAATCTTCCTCCATAATCATTGTCGTTGAGAGTTGAAAGTTGCAGGACCTGACAAGGCAAGCCACACGCTATCCCCAAACTCATGGTGTGAACAAACCTCTGCATCTAGAACTACTGACCGATACGGATGCAGCCAGGCTGAGCCCATAGCTTGATGATGTGCAAGTAATTTTCGAAACGTTGTCGGATCATTCCTTGCAACTTCCCCTTGAGATGCTCCCCCATACCTTGGCGTCCGCAGTTGGGACACTTGAACGTGTTAAGAGTTTCTTCTGATTGATGATGGTTTAAGTAAAAAATAGGTGCTAACCGTTTGCAGTCATAAGTCCCATCAGGGTTTCTATCTGGTGGCAGTCTGGATTGGGATATCCTGGCCTGTCTGTGGATGGACCGCTTCAACCGGCCAAAGATATCCTCATCCATATCTTGCTTCTTCCCATCAATTACCAAATAGCAAGGCTATCTCGCTTCTTGATTACATAAGGCGACATTTGACTAAGTGTTTTTGGGTCTGATGCTGAAAGGTGGGGACATTTTCCATCAAGAACAAGGGATTTTGTATATACATATAAACACTTTTTGCCCAGACGAATGGGACACCTGGCATTGTCCTGAAAGGACAAGATGAACAAGAGGTAAAAGGTAAAAGTGTCTGTATTTAACTATTGTGTGTGTGTGCAATCTGTGCGAACCAATACGCGCTTCCATTCCAAAAGGAAGTGGATGCAGTCCAAAAAAAAGCTCATCGAAACTCTTGCTTTGAAGATTGTTTGGCAAAGTCATTTGCTCCCAACAAGAAGAATCCTTGAATCCTTGCATCAAACGACACCTGCAAGGAAATATGGCCGGTGACGCCTTCATGGCCTTGGTGTGGAGCGAGTGAGCGCTTTCAAGACTGTCTTGTGCATCGTCCAACTCCACAGCAACAGAGCCCATCAATCACTTGAAATATTTTCGCTTGGCATGTTCAAGTCTCTTGCTTTGCGCTGTGCAGCCCTGTCATTTTTTTTTACATCAAAGCATGTACGCGAGGATTGGTGAGACGGCCAACATTTCCAACCTTCTGGAAACGGATATCGTGGGTTCAATAAAGGCAGAAGTGGATGACTTCCTGAACCTTAGAAATGGATAGAAATGGGATGTCCGATTTCTGGAAATATGAAAATGGTTCCAAGTATAGAACGGAAGTTTAAGTCCGTCCCTCATATCCAAATCCTCACTACTTCCTGGCAACATCAAGAAAATTCACTGGACTTCTTGTGAGACCTGTGCCGCTTCGTTGCTTTGCAACTGTTTTAATTGAGCCGCGAAGGCAGGCTATATTAAAAATAGAGTTTCTGACCCGTGCATGTGCTCGTGAAAAACGCACAGAAGAATAAGACGATGACAACAAGTAAGCAAATCAGAATCAGCCATTCTGGGGTCCCACGCAAGGCAACCTCCTCCTCACCCTCGCGTTTCTTTGCTTCGGCATTTGCTTTTCTGGCTTCTTGTCTCATCTTGTATTCCCATTGAATCACGGAAGTGTTTGCCCTTTTTGCCCTCCGCACTTTGTTTAGCCATTCCAACTCCGCTCGCCGAAATAGTCGGCCCTTCCTTTGGAAAGCTCTCATAGCAAGGTCGTCAATACTAAGCACAAAGCTTAGAGCAGTACAGTCCAAGACAATGTCTTATGGTTGCTTTCCGAAGTCGCAAGAAAGAAACTGCCGATAACAAAAAGGGCAAGGGGTGTGAGCACTTTGGGCATGAGGATGAACACCATGGTGGCCAAGAACTGGAAATAATCTTATAGCGTGAGCGCCACAGTGCGATACAATTTGGCGAAGCTAAAAAATCTCCTCAACTTCCCCCACCATCTGCAGCAACAAAACCACTATCCCTGCACAAAGCCACCATGAATCAACGGTCCCTGTCTTGCACAATTCACCGTGCAACCAGGAATTGGTCATAGTCTTGATGTTGCTCCGGTTCTGTCCGAACAGTATCACTATCATGCACCACTCCAAGACAATGCTGACCCAAAGAACGACAATGCGAGAAATTGAGCCCAGCCAAAAACTCCTTCTTTTTTTCTTGTAACTCCTCCATCATTTTCTTCTCTCTTTCTTTCTTCTCTTGCCTTGCTTCCATGCTGGTTTTGCTTTCGCCTTCATCTAAATGCATCTATACCGCTATATATTTATTTTGGCGCAGACTCCCATGTTGTTGTCTCGTCTCGTCATTCACGTCAACTGTTTCTTTATGTTCTTCCAGGGTCCAATAGTCTACACAGCCATCGAAAAGCGTCACTGGTGGGCGTCTTCGGATCATGCTCACCAACGCAATCCAGGCCACAAAAGTAACCCTCTGCACGGCCGGAAACCTCAAATTCCTTCACTTCTTCCATCTCTTCATTCTTTGTGGCTGTGTACGGTTCATTGCCCCTCTCGAATGCAGAGTGATACGGGGATGGCTCAGAGGCACCAAGCTCAGAGGCACCAACTGGACTACTTTCGAACAATGGTTCAGATTCAAGAGGAAGTGCAGAACGCGATGCTCCCCTCTCAGCTTGCGTGACTGGTCCGACATGGGGCTCTACAATGCTTGTTGACGGTCGACTTGAACCAAAACTTGCAATGCTTCAGACTTTGCTCAAATATGGAGAAGAAAAAACGGGCCAGCTTGATGTTGCAGTCCGCAAACATCCAAACTTGTCAAACTGGTCTTTTGAAATAGAACCTAAAGTTGGCAGCCGCATCTGGGAGTCCCGGACTGTAAAGTGAAGAGCATGATGTTGAGGTCAAAGCAGCGGTATGTAAATGGCCGCTAAAGGTGGAAAACTGCCAATTCCGGCATACGAAAAAACGGTTAAAAAGGTGTGTGTTTTTAAAATGTTCAAATTGCCTCCATTTGAACTCACATGAAAGGCGACAGTATGCACATGCGATGAAATAATTTCAAAAGTGACATAGAACTCTGGCCGCTGCAAGAACACATCCAAACCAAATACCATGCAAATATCATCAGTGAAGGTTGGGTTCAAAAAGCACAAGAAGCATGCATGCAAATGAACATACCGTGAACAACAACATAAGAACAGAACGGCCAACATATAACCATGTGTAAACCATTGTTGTCCCAGCTTGTGCCGTTCCTCTTTTTGAGGCCGCAACGCATGATGAGGGGATTGACCTGCAAGCATGCACTGGGCGACTGTTCAGCTGTGGCAAGGTCGCGGGCAAGGTGGGCGCACCGTGATGGTACCATCTCTGGCAGTTCCAGATGGAGCCAATGATGATGAGGCCTAAGGTGGCAGAGGTTCTTGCAAGGCCATTGTAACTCATCAGTTCTCAAATGGCAGTGTGACTTTGGCACAGCAAACCCGTACAAAATTATGGGCTCCTACGGCCTACCGGCACCCCACATGCTCAAGATTCCGGCATCATCATGCCAAGACCTTTGTTGTGCGCAGCGAAGGCCACCCCCGACCCCCACAACTCCAGATTTTGAGGCTGACATATTTGGCCCGAACTTTGGACACATCGTAATGATGTTTCCTGTGCCGAGGAATAGCCACCCAACAAAGGCCCCAGCCCAAGGTGCCTTCCAGAAATTCCACTCTATCAATCTCTATGACAAGAATGGAATTTGAGGAATGCTTCGAAGATCACTGGACCATACGTATTAACCATTACCGTGCCAATACCCAGAAAAATCTTGGTTGGTGGCCTAAACTCATCCCAAAACTATACTTTCTACTCTACTGGAATCATCGCTAGGGATGAAAACGCTCAGTCACGACTCACTTCCATGTGTGGGCTCAACGTTGCAATGCAGCCCTCGTCCTAGAGGTTGTGCTTTCGCATAAGCATATGTTTTATCAAAAGAACCGCATCCAGCATTTGGCAAATTGGTAATGGGAGGCTTGATCCATGCATTCACACATAATTTATCAAGTATGTTTAAAATGTGTAGCAGCTCCTCGGTAGGTTTGAGCTTTATCGATCTTTATCGATCTTTATCGATCTTTATAAATTGTGTATGTGAGCGATGTTCTTCCTCATCTTGATCTTCACCCCAAACCGAGCCATGCCCCGCCCCACTGGGTGATGCACGAGAACTCCGAGGGCCCATCGGACGGCGCCTTTGACCGCGCCGGGGACTGCTCCAACCTGGTGGTTCCACTGAGCCATCCGTGCCCAACGGATATCGGATATTACGGATATTAGATGATATAATTTTAGAGATCTTTAGGTGATATTAGGTGATATTAGGTGATATTCGATTAGATCACATGATATATTCATTGGATAGTCCAACTGAGCTGAGGCACAGGATCGCTGGTCCATCGCTGGAAGAGGCGCCGCCTAGAGCAGTAGAGGAAGCTTCGATAGGTAGATCCTATGTGAAGTTCATCGAAAGCGGCGATTTGTTCAAGGATCAAACATTTCTCTGCGCAAGTCGTTGAAACCATCCGCATGTCCGTAGTCAGTATAAAATCAACATAAAATTAAATCCGCCCACACCGCTTTGGCGGTGAAGGCGTGCTTATTGGGGGGAAACAGCTACACTAAATGCTCAATCACATTTGTTAATATAGCAGTCGCTATATCAGTTTTAGCTGGGGGGGGCAAAAACGGTTTCGCACCGAGACCAGAATTCGGTGGTGTTTTCGACATTTTTCGAAACTTTTTGGGTGTCTGAGCGCAAGAGGGGATTGAAATGGAATTTTGGGTCATTTTGGTAGCTTTCCGGCAATGGAAAAACGGCCAAAAATGAAAAAAACATTATAGCCGATGCAATGGAAAACACTGTCAAAAGCAATGTTTTGGAAGGATTTACTGCCTTTATGGCAAAAAACGTGTAAATTACCGTCTGTTTGACTGGAAACATTGGAAAAACACTGTCAAAAACAATGTTTTGGAAGGATTTCTTATATATATGTTGGAGTTGGCTACCGGCATTGGAACATGGAAAAATTGAAGAAAACACTGTAAATAGCGGTATTTTCAACGGTTGGGGAGATAAGGGAATTGGGGGCGTTGTCGGACATGGTGTTTTCGACCGGTTTTATGGCGACGAAAGTGTAAAGTACCGTGCTTTGAAGGAAACCATTGCAAAAACATGGAAACACATTCAAAGAACACGGGATTTGGGGGACTATCTAGGCGTCGTTGTCTAGCTATTTGAAATTCCGCAGCTTGGAGAGCCTCCAAGGGAGGGAAAAGTGAAAATTCCCTAGCTTGGGAAGCCCCCACGGGGGGGAAAAGTGAATTCCCTAGCTTGGGGAGCCCCCACGGGGGGGGAAAGTGAAAATTCCCTAGCTTGGGGAGCCCCCACGGGGGGGGGAAGTGAAAATTCCCTAGCTTGGGGAGCCCCCACGGGGGGGGAAAGTGAAAATTCCCTAGCTTGGGGAGCCCCAACGAGGGGGGAAAGTGAAAATTCCCTAGCTTGGGGAGCCCCCACGGGGGGGGAAAGTGAAAATTAAAAAAATATTCACGAACCCAGCAGTTATGTATGTCAATTCTCCTGTGCTGCTCTGCTCCTCATATTCCACACCACCCTTAGCCCCTCTCACGGACCGAAATAAACCTGCGGTGTGGGCGGCCACCCCACGCGAAGCGGGGTGAATATAAATCACATTTAAGTCATGTTTGGGCATCTTTTCGGCGATTTTCTCATGGCAGCACGCCTGGATAGCTGAAGGCCAAGGGATGGGCCGAAGTAAGCGACCTGGCAATGAGCTCCGTGGCCCTTGAGCCAACAGTGAGATAAGAAATGAATGAAGCTGAGATATTGATACGATGACAAACGTGCGATGTCTGCTGCAATTGGATATTCCATTCAATAACATATGTATATATATATATACATATTAATATATGATATTTGATATTTAAGAACAGCCTGAATCTGGTGATGGTGATGCTTGAGGGCCCCTAATTTGATGAATCATCTTGGTGCTCAATCTGATCATATCATGGAATCGTTGAGCATCTGCGGTGGCTTCCAGCGGCCTGTAAGCCATGGCATCTTGCCACTAAAATGAGCTACAGCTGCTTGCAGGTTTTGACAGCCCTATTACGACCTATTAGGACCTATAGATACTTGGCGGAGAGCAGTTGTTGATCGCTGTAGTTCATCCTATGGAGATGGGACTGATTGTGAAGGACTGAAGGGACTTTAATACTTTGGCTTTCACTGGCACCTCGAATTACTGTGCTAACGAGCCAAAATTGCCACCAGTGCAGACTGAAAGTATTAAAAAGAGCGCAGCAGCTCTGAAAGGGGTGAGATTTTAAGCATTCAGGACACTTCCACTAGGAGTCACTACCAGCAACATCCCACATCTGCAGCGAATCTGGACTTTTCTCAGCGCACATCTGGCACCAACTGAGACCGCGTGCTGCCCCTCAGTTGCAAGAAGACCTGGGTGCCACCAGCCACAGCCGTGACAGGTTCACGGCTCACTTGGACGGAGCCCTTTTTTCACACTCCTTATGTGTCACAGACTCATTGGAAAAATTGAAAATGTAATGAACCCAACCACTCCACCATCCATGACCAAGCCACGCTTACCGGCACCTGGCTGCCATCCAGCGCAGCTAGAGCCTTGCAACATCTTGCAGTGAGGACAAACCGACTGGAAAAGTTGGGGACATTCTTTATATAATGTTTATATTGTTTCTATCTTTATATTGTTTCTATCTATGCGCACCCCACAGAGCCTCTCGAAGTCCTTGGATCTCCTTTTCTCGCTTCTCCTTGCGCTCCTGTCAAGCATCTTGGTGCTCAAAACATTGGTATGTTGGTGAGCAGGGTTCGTGTTGGAAAACCCACCCATACAATGGTGAATTGGAAATCCCGTTTCATTGTCACCATATGGCCAATCATCGGCCACAATGACAATTTTTGACCATCCAAACCCCGGTGATATCCAAAGCCACCGCAACCAGCATTGGCTCAAGAGCGCCCCTGCGATCCTCGTAGGGCTCCGGTTTGGCCACGCACTGATCCTGCAGCTTCGTCATGTACTCCTGCACTATGGCAGATGGCAACTCTTCCACCATGTAGCGATAAGTAAGTCTGCGTGTGGCCCATGTGCGGGGTTTAGTAGCATGGGATAGCCTTGTCCATCTTCCGGCCAATGAAATGTATGCCACCTCCTTAAAAAACATCTCTGGTTGAACCTTGTTTGGCCTCTTGAAAATTGATTGTTTGGAAAGTGTAGGGTGCCCCCCATGGTTTGGAAGATAATGTGATGCTTGTTGGCTTTAGAATGGGGGGTTGTACGGCTGGAAGATGGGCAGGCTGTACCTAGCTTTAGTACCTTGAGGTTTGCTGCCTTGTGAGATGCTGCCAACGAAGTTACAGTAACGTGGACTTCATCGGACTTGTTGCGGTGCATCCCAGCCATACTGCACCGGAACTGTCCTGAAGGGCATCAAGCTCCTCTTTGGCACTGATGTGGTCCGACTTCAATTCGTTCAACAACTGGAGCTGATGCCCGTTCCCACACCGGCAGGAGCTTGGGACATGCACCTACGAAATAAAATCAGGCTGATGAGAGAGGAAAGAACATGCTGCCAACTCAGACAGGCCCAACTGCTAGAAGTTACTTGAAAAGCCCGGAGAAGGTGTCTCCCCAACCATCACACCCTGCCTGAAACGTATGTTGGGTCATGGTGTGGCGATCTATTTCGAGCATTCCAAATCTTACGGGGAGGGGAAGGCAGAAAGCGAAACTTTGCCTGGGTTGTCGGCTGTTCCCGTGCCCATATCCGCCATGCCCACCATGACCTATGAGGTTCCTGGTTTTCAGGCCTTTGACAAGGCCGTGGCATCTGCAGTGTAGGTATCCACCTCACGCATTCACACCTACCGCAAAAAATGAGCTGTATACTTTGAGTTGAATCAGTTGAATTCCCACAAGGTTGGAAGTAAGTGGAATGAGCAAAATGCTTTGTGTTTCAGCCTGCCAAGACATGCAACGATAGCAAAACTGGGCCACTCGCTTCATGCTGTTTGGTCCCTTGCAGCACCGCATTGTGTTTCGAGACTCGCCTGAACCAATCCCAAAGCCCTAAACCTCCAAAGGTCATGCTGCCGGGTTTGCCCAAATTTTAGGGGCCAAACCCATCAAAGTTGGAACCCAACCTGTGTCACCAAGGCCATTTGCAATCCCAGGTAGCACCAGGCTGAGTGCATGGCTGGTATTCAGAGACAGCCTGCTCTTCCTCTCCAGTCTGGGCATCCAAGCGAACGTGCAGAAACCCCAAGAGACAAGGGCTGGATGGCTACGACCCAGTTCGAAGTCATCAGAATTTGGGTTATGTTTTGCAGTAAATCGTCTGATTTTTGAATGTACGTGTTTGATATTAATAATGTCCAGCCATGAGTAGGTGACAACTATATTGACGCACATGAAGCTAAATAACACAAACGCGCAAATAGATAGAATATTATATTATAATATAATAAAATATAACATAATGTAATCCAATAAAATATAATATAATATAATACCAGTAGTACCGCACAAGGCGGTGGCGGAAGTTTCAAAAATAGGAAACCTATAGGAGAAGTTGGTTGTTGTGAATCAGGGATGGCAGAGCGAAGCCACTGATTGACCGAAAGGTGGTTGGAGTTGTGTTTGCTGGAATGGTTGCAATTTTTGCAGTGGTCACCTCACCCACAACTGCTGGATGTAGTGTGACTGCAACTGTAGTTGTAGTTGTAGCGTAGTGGAGTTGTAGTTGTGGTGTAATGTAATTAGTGTAGTGTAGTTGCAGTCATATGGTTGTAGCTGTAGTTGTAGTTGTAGTTGTAGTTGTAGTTGTAGTTGTTGTGTGGTTGTAGTTGTTGTGTAGTGTAGTTGTAGTTGTAGTAGTAGTAGTTGTTGTAGTGTTGGTCGTTGTAGTTGTTGTAGTTGTAGTTGTAGTTTGTTGTGTTTGTGCTAGTTGTTGTTGAGGTAGTTTTGTTGTTGTTGCTGTTGTTGTTGTTGTAGTTGTTGTAGTTGTAGTTCTAGTTGTAGTTCTAGTTGTAGTTAGTTGTAGTTGTAGTTGTAGTTGTTGTTGTTGTTGCTGTTGTTGTTGTTGCTGTTGTTGTTGTTGTTGTTGTAGTTGTTGTAGTTGTAGTTCTAGTTGTAGTTGTAGTTGTTGTGTCGTTGTTGTAGTTGTAGTTGTTGTAGTTGTAGTTGTTGTGGTTGGTGTGGTTGTTGTTGTTGTTGTTGTTGTTGCTGTTGCTGTTGTCGTCGAAGTTAGGGTAGTTAAGTTAGTGAAGTTAGTTAAGTTAGTCAAGTTAGTTAAGTTAATCAGTGTCTACTTTTTCGACATCTTCACGTCAAAAAAAGGCTCAAAACCCTCAGTTTTTTACACTTTTGACTTCGAAATGTGCTTCGCGCCACAACGGCGTGCACTTTTTCGACACTTGTTCGACATCTGAACCTCCAAAAGTGGTCCTTTTTCGACATCTCAACTTCCAAAAGTGGTCCGAACCTGGTGTGTTTTGTACATTTTGACTTGGAAATGTGCTTCGCGCCACAACGGCGTGCACTTTTTCGACATCTCAACTTCCAAAAGTGGTCCCAGAATGGTGTGTTTTGCACATTTTGACTTGGAAATGTGCTTCGCGCCACAACGGCGTGCACTTTTTCGACATCTCAACTTCCAAAAGTGGTCCGAGAATGATGTGTTTTGTACATTTTGACTTGGAAATGTGCTTCGCGCCACAACGGCGTGCACTTTTTCGACATCTCAACTTCCAAAAGTGGTCCGAGAATGATGTGTTTTGTACATTTTGACTTGGAAATGTGCTTCGCGCCACAACGGCGTGCACTTTTTCGACATCTCAACTTCCAAAAGTGGTCCGAGAATGGTGTGTTTTGTACAGTTTGACTTGGAAATGTGCTTCGCGCCACAACGGCGTGCACTTTTTCGACATCTCAACTTCCAAAAGTGGTCCGAGAATGGTGTGTTTTGTACATTTTGACTTCGAAATGTGCTTCGCGCCACAACGGCGTGCATTTTTTCATCTCTCATCTGGCCAGCTGGCTCCGCCCCCGCCGCTTTAGCGAGCCTACTTTTCGACCCTCCGGGAAAAACATAGTGAATCGCGACTTTCCTATCTTTTCGCGCATCTACCTCTTCTTTCTTCTGATCTTGTCTCTTCTGACTCTTCTCACCTCTGCTTTTCAACTGTCCATATTGTCGGAAGTTTCACTTCTAAAGTTCCTTCGATAATATAATATAATATGCGATAATATAATATTATTAAAAAATAAATAATATAATATAATAAAATATAATAAAACAAATTACTTTACTTCGTGTGATCCCCACCATGACATTTATACATTTTCTTACTGGCAAATCTTCTGGCATTCTATCTGACATATCTTCTGACATTCTATTTGGCATTCTATCTGGCATATCTTCTGGCATATGATCTGGCATATCTTCTGGCATATCTTCTGGCATTCTATCTGGCAAATCTTCTGGCATTCTATCTGGCATATCTTCTGGCACTCTATCTGACATATCTTCTGGCATTCTATCTGGCATATCTTCTGGCATATATTCTGACATATCTTCTGGCATTCTATCTGACATATCTTCTGGCATATATTCTGACATATCTTCGGGCATATCTTCTGGCATATCTTCTGGCATATCTTCTGGCATATCTTCTGGCATATCTATCTGGCATATCTTCTGGCATATTTTCTGGCATTCTATCTGGCAAATCTTCTGGCATTCTATCTGGCATATCTTCTGGCATATTATCTGGCATTCTATCTGGCATATCTTCTGGCATATATTCTGACATATCTTCTGGCATTCTATCTGGCATTCTTTGGCATTCTTCTGGCATATCTTCTGGCATATCTTCTGACTTCTGACATTCTTTCTAACTTTCTTCTGCACATTCTTCTTCCTACATGAGGTCCGGCAGGGAACACTTGGCGTGGATACTCGCGGTTGAGGTCCGGCAGGGAACACTGGGCGTGGATGGTCGTGGTTGAGGTCCGGCAGGGAACACTGGGCGTGGATGGTCGTGGTTGAGGTCCGGCAGGGAACACTGGGCGTGGATGGTCGTGGTTGAGGTCCGGCAGGGAACACTGGGCGTGGATGGTCGTGGTTGAGGTCCGACAGAGAACACTGAGAACACTGTGGATCGCGGGTCGCAGTTGGACGAGGAGGACGACGAGGAGGACGACGAGGAGGACGACGAGGAGGACGAGGAGGAGGGGAGGAGGAGGAGGAGGAGGCAGGAGGAGGCAACTGACATAAAATCTAACAACCCTCACCTGGCAGGTGGGGAAATATAATATAATATTATATTAAATATTATATTATATTTTATTATATTATATTATATTATGTTATATTATATTATATTATATTATATTATATTATTCATAATATTATATTATCGTATATTATATTATCGTATATTGTATTATATTGTATTATATCATATTATATCATATCTTATCATATTATATTATATTGTATTATATCATATTATATCATATCTTATCATATTATATTAAATTATATTTTGTTATATTATATTATTTTTTATAATATTATATTATCGTATATTATATTGTATTATATCATATTAAATCATATGTTATCATATTATATTATATTATATTGTATTATATCATATTATATCATATCTTATCATATTATATTATATTATATTTTATTATATTATATTATATATATGTGTGTGTGCAGTCAGTAATATATAAAACATCAAACCATATCATTGGTCATATACTGCAAGTGGAAATTTTGGTGGTTTCGATGAATTCTGACAGGGGCTGGGGTACCGCACCAAGATCGTGACCTGAGGGGGGGGGCAATTGTCTTAAGGAATTTTGCAGAGTCCCTAAGCGCTTAATGCCTCACAAATTATGGCATCAGACTTTATAGGCTTACAGTTAGATGGCAGCACTTCGTTCGGATTGGCAATCGGCCCGACACTTCGTGGCACTTTTGCAAAATGGATGTGTTTGGAACCTGATCACGGGTCGTGATCTGGCCACCGTCCGTTCTACGCCCAGCGCTTGCCAGTTAGGCAAGGGGCCAGCAGAAGAAAAACCTGCAATTCCTGCGCTTGAACTAGGAGAGCAAATGACTTTGGATAGGTTCCAACTCTAGTCATGGAGTTATCCCATTGGAACAAGTTTCAACCCTTTCAAGCGACTTGAAACAAAAGGCAAAATCTAATCGATCTGCATCGAGCAACGGCCGAAACCTGAACTATGTACATTATGAATCAGTATGACAGCAACAGTAGAATCATTGAATTCTCTGATATTTGCCGTTGATGAGGCAACCCCGTCACCAAAAGAATAATCCCGCAGTCCACGGTTCCATTCACACTCTGTAGGGATAAAATGGTAGCAGCTGGTGCCCAACCGTCCAACCTGGGCGACTTTTTATTGGCACACCCAGGACAGTTTGACAACTTTCAGGAAATCTAATTTCATCGAAGATATTCGAAGATGCTTCCAGCCAATCTGGGATTGGACCCTCCAAATTCATCCAACTTCAGCACTGTTCACCTTCCAAACTTCTGTGTTGGAATCTGGAAGACACATCCATCCTCTGCAACACTAACGCAGACTGTCCTGAAAAGAATGAGAACCAGAGAATCAGCCCAACCGACGGTGTGTGACCTTTGGGTCGTTCTTCAATTCGGGGGTTACCGGTCATACATAAGCACCCGCATATGCATACGCAAGGGCACGCACACACACACACACTTGCTCAGAACAATCTTTGCGAATTCTGATGTGGAACGCATCGTACGTGCAAAAACACTCCAATTACACCTGACAGGAATGGGTCTGTGAAAAGACCCGAGAAAGTTCGAAAAGCTTCCATCCCCACGACTAGTGCCAGATGCAAGAGCCAAATCATTCCCACCTGACATTGACTTGAAATTCATCAGTTCGAGTTTGGTTTGAAAACTGTTTGAAAAGCGGCCATAAACAAATGACATGAAATGAAATGAAACGGCTTGGTGGTTCTTGGGTTAGCCACATCCCATGTCCGAAAATGGAGCAGGTACGTGACAAAGGCGTCCCTTCGTCATATCACCATGGAAAGGCAGTGTCTTCGTTGGTGGATGACTGCCAGACCATGCATCCACCCCCTGCTCTAAAATGGAAATTGAAGTTGAAACCGGCAGTTGAGGTTGGTAAAGCATCACGAAGGAAAAACGACAACCAAACGAACAGTAAAAATCAACATCATCAGGTAGAAGTTTTACATCTGTTCAGATGTTCCACACACACACATGTGTATAATATATATATATATGTGTGTGTGTGTATCTATGTCATGTAATGAATGCCACTCTTGCAATGTTATGTCATATCATGTAATATATATGTAATGTCACGTAAAGTAGCGTAACGTATGGTATGGTATTGTAGGGCATTGCATTGTATTGTTGCATGCATGCATGTAGGTAAGTAGGTGTGTGTGTGTGTGTAGGTATGTATGTATTCATGCGTTCATGCGTTCATGTATTCATGTATTCATGTATTCATGTATCCATGTATCCATGTATTCATGTAGCATGTATGAATGTAGTGTAATGTACTGCAATGCAATGGAATGCGATGCAAAGGACCATGTACAGTAATGTGGAGCATACTTTAATGTAATGTAATGTAATGTTATCTCGTGTTATGTTATCCTTTGTTATGTATGTAATGTATGTAGTGTAATGTGATGTAGTGTAATGTAATGTTATGTTATGTAATGGGTGTAATGGATGTACATAATGTGTATATATATATATATATAGTGTATGTGTGCGTGTGTGTTTTTTGATTGTATATGGCTATACAAGTGTAGATTCCGGATGATTGAGGTACAGGCGATATTAGATAGATACCAACCGACATCGATGGCACACCACTGGAATCGGTCACTGCTCTGTGCAGTGTTCTATTCCTGTGTCCACCCAGCGGGGTTCACTCAACCATCTGGCGGACCTCAGGGAAACACAAGATCTAGGGCACGAGCATCGATGGGAAGTTAACACAAGTGGTCTCAAAATGCACGGAGAAGGTCTACCAAGAGGCTCATTCCAAGTTGGGATGCAAAACATAAACCCTTGAAAGAGTTTGAAATCGGCCTTTTACCATCTATATACTGTATGTCCATCATTATCCATCCATCTTTGTTCGTGGTATCTCCAAGTTGTGCTGACATCTTTCTGAATTGGTACCCAAGAAGCGCTGAAACACTTTGTTCGACCATGGGTCCGATCTCACATCAATTCGCAGCCTTGGTCATCGCGGCGACCCAGGCTGAACTGTTTATCCCGCGCCAGCTATGGTGACCCTATGGCGTATGAAGATTATGAAGCCTCACAAGTGGAGAAAGAAACTATCTTGCACCATCAGGATAGCCAAGTTCGGCTCTGAACGTGCAGCTGGAAAGGACTTTGGAAAACAATGGTTCTCTGTGCAGCCCATTGAATACAACGGCACATGCGCCAGTCCAACCTACTATAGGCCTTCAAATCCTTTCAGGGATGGCTGGGAACAAGCCATAGAACTGCTGGGTATCATAACCTACCTGGAAGTGCAAAATGAACGCCTATATATCTGTTTCTCAGTCTTGCATGTCGCGCAAAATTCTGCAGGAAATCAATTCCTTTCAGCGAATCCGACAGTGAACTCAAAATGTCGCCAATGGGCGGCCTATGGGGAGGGTTGCAGGATCGTTTTGGGGGTTGAATCTGTGAGGGTTTTTCCTCAACCCCACTTTGATTCAGCAAAGGCACCAGCTTTTCTGACGCCTGCGGGAGCAACCGGGGGCAGCAAGCATCACCACCACCATCAAACTTCAAACCCAGGTTCAACATAATCAAAATGCAGGTGCTGGGGTTCTAGATCACACTCTATCACCTGATGAATCATGGCAACGCCCTCTCCTGCTGCACAGCAGCCTTCCTCTAGTTTCCAGGCGGCATCTGGCACTCCTGGAGGCCGGGTGGGCAAGAATGTAGTAGGCCAGGGGGTGCCTAGCAACTGCTTGCGACTTCAAGTGCTGCAGCAAGATCTGAAGCCTTTCTTCAGCTTCTGACCCTGGGGGCCCAGATTTAATGCCGAATCACACACAGGTTTTGGCAATCAAACGGAATTGTGATTGTGGGGTTCCATCTCATACTTCAGAGGCGTGATCTAAAGTTAGTTTTGGAACACATCTTCAACAGTGCAACGTGTTATACATATCCAGCTTTTGGCCTTCCCGTGATCTCTCCTGCAAGCTGTCGATGCTTATGCAAGGGGATCAGAATCAGGGTAATATCGTCCTTGGCAGCCAGCTATGAAAGACCAGCATTGGCTTCATGGCATCCCCGTGCACAGGAACTTGGAACGGTCATGTGAGCAACAAAGACACCATGTCTAAATAAGCCTCCCCCATCAAAAATTGATTAACATGAATACAGTAAAGATCCAAACGGAAAAATTAGTCTGTGATCAAAGCGAATCACCAAACCAGAGTTCTCACGGAAAGGCTGGACTCCTGACAGCTTAAAAAATAGCTTTGCATGTATATAGCTTTTGGCGGTGTTGCCAGTGCAGGACAGGAATTTCCAGGGCGTCTGATCAAATCCACCGAATTTGATGAATAAAATCTTCAGGACAAGGGTCGCAGTACCACTCGTCGTATTCACCCCATTTTTCTTTGGCAGCTGCCAACAGCTTCAATGTTGCTTCCTCCAGTGTCCCATTCGCCAAGCATCTCAAGACCTGAGTCAAGGAGGTTTCTGGTTCCTTTTTATGACGGAAGCTAGAACAGAATATGGAATTGCGTCGCGCAATTTAGGATGAACCGGGTTGCTGGATGGGAAAGGTATCCGAAATCTACCAGTTCGGGAGATCAATTTTGCGCAAGAGCTCCCAGAAAAGATTGGTATGTTTGACTGTTTGACCCGGAGCCTTAAAATTCCTTTGCTATCTAATCTATCTATACTCCTGTCACTCTAAGTTTGAGCCACCCAAGATCTCTCTATCAGTTTGCTGCCATGGCTCTATGTCGGACACCTCATCACATGACAGGAAATCCCAGACTCCATCGCTGGCCACCAGCATGTAGCTTTCAGTTTCCCGAATTTTCCAGGTTACAATCTCCGGCTCCGCCGTGATGCCGTGCTGTTTCACACAGAGATCCCCCAGGGATCGGGTCATGCAAAGGCCCGGGAAGTCTTCCCCGGCCACGAAGAGGCGCTCCTCCACGAAACCTCGGTGAGCGCCAGCTAAGCCCTTCCCGTCGTTTTGCCTTGACGCAGTTAAAGTGTTCAACTCTACAGTCTTGTCATGTCTTGTCTAGACCCTCGAGATCTCTCTCTCTCTCTCTCTCCCTAGACCCTCGAGATGTAGATTGCGACTTTTCAGCACAAGCATGTGAATATTAATATACGGTAATTGTTTGATATCTCATCCCCCGCACCCCAGTTCACCCAGCATTTTTCTCATGGCCGCCGTGGCCGCCATGGCGCCGTCCTCATGGATGGTGGTCTGCAGCTCCAAGCCCAGGCGCTCCACCCGCTCGCGCTCACTGTCCAGCGAAGGCTTGTGGTCTGTGGTCTCAGCCACCACGCCGGGTTCACCTCAGCTGCTGACTGAGTAGAGGTGTAGGTACGGTATGTGTAGGTTTACCTCCATGTAGTTAGATGGTGGGTAATATGCAGTTTTTGTTAACCAAGCTATGGCAGAGATAACTTGGTAAGGTAAGTTTTACCCCCATGTTTACCCCCATGTTGAAGTTTTTCCTGGGCTTCCAGCTCCTCCAAAGCTATGCCCCTACCCCCCCAACGTGCCTGGCACCAACATCACCGCCTTGGAATCGCCACAGTTGGCCACCCAAACTTTGTCATAATCTGGATGCTGCAGGACACACACAGCTGTGCAGCCGCAGACTTGCAGCGGGATATCCTCCTGCAAAGCTGCTGGGCTTCAAGTCATCTTCAAAAGGTCGACCCTTGAAAATTGAAATCCATGTGTTCAAATCAATTCAAAGCAGAATAGCCAAACAAAAGCGAATTCAAATACCCAATGTCTAAATTAAATCATGTGCGCCAAACAATGCCAAACCTCCCCAGCTACCAAGCAACCCATCCATCCACACCTGCAGCGACTGCTTCACCAAATCCATCTGCACTTTTTCGAAGGCATGGAGCACGGCGGCCTTCGAAGGAGACATCTTGTTCTCCTCCTATCTTATGGTTCCCAATGGCCCAAAACAAGTGGAAATGCTAGTGCCCGTGGATTTTTGGGGGCCTTGGCTGTAAACTTCTTTCCTTCTCATTGAAATTGTTCCTCTCTCTCTGTCTTTGATTCTACACGATTTGCAGTAAGACCTACGAACGGGGATAGTTTTACTTTTAAAGTTTATGATCTTTGACTCCTCAGGACCAATTCAAAAGCTGCCCTCGCAAGTGCCAAAGTGGATTGAAAGACATTGTTATAAACTGAGGCTTCGAGCTGGACCAATGGTGTCAACATCCTACTTTGGTGACCATCACAATTCAAAACCGATTTGCGACCATTGCCAGACTCCAAACTCTGCCCAAAGAAATGCCTTTCCTTTATTCAAACTGGCTACCACCCTTCAGGTAAATACCTCCAGGCTATCCAATCCATCCCCATCCATATCCCCCAACCGATACAGCATATGCTGCAGCTATATATATATATACATGTGTGTGTGTGTGTAAATATATATATATAGTTAGAGTTATAGTTATATATTTGTAGTTATATAGTTATAGTTGTATCGTATATAATGATTGTATAACCATCACTAGAAGACACGACCATCGAGTCCACGGGCCCACCATGCCTTGATCTTGCCCTGTTTCAGCATGGTGCTGCAGGAGCTGGACGCCTGCAGGAAGTATGGCAGCGTCCGGGCGGCCCTCTGCGCCGGCCAGTGCCCCGAGTCGCCGTGGCCATCGAAGAGACAGAAAACGGACCAACCTGTGTGCCATTTTTAGCCCTCCCATGGCATACGGAGTATGCGAGGGTTGGGAAATGTTATAGAAAAAACAGTTATACTTGGCCATGCCAAATATGCAATGAGATATAGCTGTTATTAAAGCTGTTGTTGCTCAATTTTATCCAAATGCGCCGGAGTATATATGATGGGGTTATGAATACAGTTACACGGGTATTTGGAGAAAAAACAGCTCTCCCTGACGTAAAAAGGCATTGGAGGGTGTTGTTGGGGAATTGTGTGGGCAGGGTCTGATCTGCGAGTGCATGCAAGTGCAATGCCACATTTGCACACTAGTAGGAGCAAGTCACACCAATTTGCAAATCAATCCACCTAGATAACATGGCCAATGACCACTTATTAAGCAGGGGTACAGTATGTGATCCAGTCCATGGCATCCCTGTGAAAATCAGACCGAGCAACCGCTGGGCAGTATGGAAATGGAGCAACAGTCCTGTCCGATAGACCGATCTCCCCATCCCTTGCAGCCCTTGGTGTTCACCGCCGCAGCGCCAAATCTATTCCTCGGCGCCAACTGAGCCCATTCTCGGTGCGCGCAGTTGTACCCCCTGCCAAAATTCATCAACCACACCAGAACCGTTCCCTCTTTTGCAGCAGCTAGTCAATGCTATTCAGGCTCTTTAAGGAGGAATCCAACACCCCCAGCTCCAAAAGCCTCCCACCCCGCGTGCCAGTCAACCTTGGCCCAGCTTCAACAAGCTCGCTCCATTGGCGCCTTTGGGAAGGACCTGCCACCGCCTCACTGCATGAGCAGATTCTTTGTTCCGCGCCGGCATCTGAGGGAAGATGTGCCAACAGCTTGGCGTCCAGACTTTGTCCTCAGCCAAGCACCAGTGGAGCCTGGAAGAAATTCTGGAGGACAAGTACTCTACAGCCGGGGGTCTGAACCTGGTTTCTTGCAGATTTTCCCTTGCCCTAAACCAATCCAGCAAATAGAGAATTAGTTTTTCTGACATGCCCCTGAGCCTGTTCTGTAGAACAACCGCTCCATCACCGTGACAGCAGGGCGCTATGGCAGTTTCACTTGTGTCTTCCAGAATGTTGCAAAGATTGCCCTCGGCCTGCGCGAAGCACTGCAATCAAGTCAAAGGAGCTATTCGCTTTCCATTCAAACCTTTCAACATCCCTATGGAACGAGCTTGCAAGGGCTGAGAAGCCTTGGGTAGCCAAACACGTTTGGGGGAGCAGAAGCATCAAGCCACGCAGTGTTGAACGAACACAGAACAAGAATAGCGTAACATTCTGTCTAGCTTTTGATTTGGGAATGCGGGGATTGAAGGTTCAGCCAAATTTATTCACCTTTGATGGCCCTTCATAAATAGCCAGAAATGGGGCATACATGGGAATCATTGCTAGAGGGTACAACCAATTTTGGTGAGATTGGGGCTGGGTATCCTCCAGTTCTTGGATAGACATCCTGCCTTCAAGACTGCACACCCAAACCATTCTCCCATCTTCACCCATCTTCTCCCCGTAAAATCCAATAAATATCGTGGAATATCTTGCACATCCCAGCGGGCCCCATCAAAAAAACGTTTGGAGATCGCGTAACCTTGAGGAGCTCATGCATCTTGTGCATCTTCGCCAAGCCATCAGGCGGCACGGACATCCTGAGGCCATTGTTTTCCCGGAAGTTGCGGGTGACATGGCCGGGTGGGAGGACAAATTTTATACATTTATTTATATACATATATAATTATATAATTATATAATTTACATTTCACGTCTTACGGATCTAACCTGATCCCAAAATCCATCAAAAATATCAAAATCTATTTGGGTTTCCCAGCTGGTTTCACCTTCACTTGGTCTTTCCGTCCTCATAAAGCGTTTGATGGCCACTCTGGACCAATCTCCCGAGGGATCGGTGGCTTGCCGACCGTACCTGCAGCCAGTTGGTCTTAGTTTGAAATGGGGGGAACTCATCCCATCTCCGTAAGATTACTTATACCCCCCATATGGGCCCCCAGTCATGAATGGATCCAATACTAATCAGGAGTTTCGTTCGGGAAATATGTGACATAGGGGGGAATGGATTACAATGCATCTAAATTATCATGTGGTTGGGAGAGTCTTAGCAGCTCCTTGGCTTCCCATTTCATAAGGAATATGGATGCTCATAGCTCCTTTGCTCCTCCTAACCTCCGGTAGTAAACGCAATGGCATGGGTCAGAGTTGGGGAATATGTTAGTCTGAGGCTCCTGGTTCATGACTTTTTTTTGCTTGACCCATGCGCATTCCTTTTAGATCCTTTGAGTAGGCTCACCCAACGTCATAACACATTCCGTGAATCAATGGAAAGAAATGGACACTCCATCATTGGCATCATACAGAATTCAGACATGGCCAACCATTCTGGATATCCAAAGGCCCTTTGATCATCAAATGGAGGTTTCCACGGGCCCTGTCATTTTCCCATGCCATTCTGTATCATATATATATAACTGCTTACGTTGGGCGTAGAACCCGGATGCATCATCTGTCGCCTCTGGTTAACCTAGCCGCCTAGCCCCCTGGAGGATTTACAAACATGCGGGTGTGTCTCATGTCTTGACTGCCTCTCAAATTTCCGAAATGTGCCTTTGATGGAAATCATGAAATCAACGGACAGGTTATTGGGCCTATCCGTCTATCTATTTGTATATTGCATATATACATTATATATAGATGCCTGTGTATGTGTGTGTGCGTGTGATGTTCTCTGTGTGTGTGTGCATGTGTGCGTGTGTGCAGTGCACACGCATATGTGTGTATATCTAAGTACGGTCCCTGAGAAAGCTTCCCACAACCACCAAATATCCGTCATCTCAGCAACATCTGGCAGCAAATCTGATATTATTACATGGATACAACGAGGTGGCCAAACACCAGCAGTCCAAAAAGCATCTTAACTTTCTCCGAACTCTACCCATAGGTCCATAGGTCCTCTCAGAACGACAGCTGGGCCACGGTGATGGTAGATGTTTCACCGCTTCTTCCATATCCTCTCTCCTTACAGAGGACTCCGTCAGCCGCCTGTCAAATGGATTTAAATGGGATCTTTCTGCAAGTCTTCCTGGAGCATATCCCAGTTGGTCACTGGCTAATGGCCATTCTTATAAATAAAATCGAGGTAATTCATATCAATTTATCTTAATTGGGGATAGTGGGGGTGGTGCATACTAATCACCATGTTCCTGTACGAAGCACTTCCTCAAGTGGGACAAGAATTTGAGTAGCAGTATCTGGCAAGCAGTGCGCGCAGGAGCTTCGAGTCTTTACTTGGTGGCAACTGACCTGTACCTTTGAGGCCTCTTGTGGTTTCTGCTCATTGGCACCGAAAGCATTGCTGGGCTCTCCATCAGCAGCGAAGGCACCAGAAAAAATACAAGGCCGAATTTTTGCACCCGGTGCTGGGCTGATATGCGCTGACAGGAATGAAGCCCCAAGTAGGTGAATGGTTGTGGGTAGCTGAAAGTATGATTGCCACAACATTGACGTGCGAGTTGGATGAACTTTTTGGTAGCTGCTGTCTGCTTGTAACGGCAAAAATGTGCAGACTCTGACCAGGAAAGGTGCTGCGATGCCAGGGCAAGTGATGAGCCTCTGTTCCCTGGTCGGGAATCCACCTATTCCCAAGGTTTGATTTGATGTAAAAAACAAACCCGGACAAGACCACCTCGGACGCCACAGCACCCTTCACGGCTCGACCTGGGCCTTTGGGTCTCCCAACACGGCGGTGGATGTCAGACTTGGCATACTCCAGCATCGAAACCTCAACAGATTTGTTGGCGGGGACATGTGGGGATGCGAGGACCTGGTACTCAACGCCCTTTTGAAAAAAATGGCATGCTAAGGCTGCTAAGGGCATCAAGGGGGTAAGTAGAACTCACACTTTCACACAAAACGTCCACCCCCAACGCTTCGGAGCCATGCACTGAATCCCTGTAAAAGAACTGCATCATGTTGGGATATACCCCAGTGATCCCCAGTTGCTAGCAAGTGAGCCGAACTCACTGCATTCCCCCAAGGACCAAATCTATCCTTGAGTGGCGCACCACTTGCTTACCTCGGCCTAACAAAGCACAAGCTGAGGCAGGTGATGCTTGGGTTCCAAATGATTCCCGATGGACATATAGGATATGTGTATGTGGTATATACATGGATGCACCGAAAATGACCATTCGAAATTCAAACAGTGAAAATTATGTTTGATCCGAATATTTGAAGGTACCCCATATAAACAAATCTCTTGAGCGAGAGTTTGGGGATCTCCAGGTCACATCCGAAAGGATTCTTCCTTTGATGTCATGGGCATAATAAATCCCCCGCTGCCTGCAGGGTCCCCAAGTCTCGAATAGTAGCCGCGCCTTGGCCGCCATTACACATATGGATAGACATAGCTACACACTGAGTTCCAATATGTGCGCGGGAGCGTACGTGCTGCAACATCTGCCACTATACATCTATAATTATATAATATAATAGGTATTCGGTTCACTTCCTACATGAGATGATCCTCTGAGCAGCTGCTTAGCCAATCCCAGTGCCCAAACTCTCTTGGGATCCAGCAACACCTGCAGGGCCAAGCGCAGCCCCTCCATGGCATCCTTCGCGTTGCCGTCGGCTTTGTCGAACAGGGCTTTCTCCTTAGTTCTCACCTGGCTCATTCATGGTGGGCTAGCGGCTAGCCATCCTTGGCTGACATTCTTTCCCGATTTTTTGGGAAGATAGTGAAAAAATAAACCTGGCTCCAATTCGAAAATCAACCAATTCTCTTGATACAAATCAACCAACTCGATTTTTGGAACAAAAAATCCATGAGAAAAATTGAGAAAGGCTTGGGGCAGCTCGTCGCTTCCCAGCCTCGTCCATTTCCAGCTGCGTCTTGGCCAAGTCTGTGAGCTCCTGGGCCATGGCAGCGCCTAGGGAGATGAAACTTTGGAGCAAGTTTCCATCAGTATGTCATGTAATGTACTGTCATGGTATGGTGATGTGATGTGATGTGTGGTGTGCTGCGGTGTGGTATTTATACTTGTTTATTCATGTTTTTATTTATCTATTTAACTAATTAGCATTTATTTATGTATTTATTTGTTTGTTTATTTATCTATTTATTTACATTACACCGTAGTGAAAATATACGGACACTTGGATTTGTAAGCCGACCATTACCTCCTTTCAACAAATATGAGGCAGGCCGTCTTCCTGCGTCTACCTGCTAGTGAGGCGACCTAACCCCCTGCATCAATGGCTTTGACTCACCTTCACTTCGGCCAGAATCTCAGGGTTGCATAAATTCTAATACGTACGTTTTAAAAATCGGGACTTCCCCTAGCTGACAATGTTTTTCACGCATCACTTTGATCCCTGCTTCAGCGAATGTGTTGCCTCGCCCACCGCATCCGTGCGGATCCTCCCGCAGCGTGGCAGTCTGCTCAGTCAGATGCGTCAGTCGCGCCTGGCCCTGTTCGATCTTGGTCCTGAGCTCCAGGGTAAAGCCCTATGTAATCCTATTTGTATGCATCCTATTTATTACCAAATAGCAAATCCCAGCCCTCCAATGATTATATGTATATATATATATATACACACTTGTTTTTTCTATATAGTCTCATCTTGTACTACTATTGTGTAACAAGAGATAGATCAAATACTGAACCGGAGTTTTCTGGTGGTCGGGTTATTGTTAGGGGAAAGGGATTGCGATACTTAAATATACTTAAAACATCTTAAAACAAGGTTTGAAAGCCATAACTATCCTCAGAAAATGGTATGCTTTGGGCGATTTGTGTCAGAGCATCTGTGGTAGCAGAAACAACTTCGTCCAGAACAAAATGTCAGGCGGATTAGTCAGAACATCTCACAACATCTCAGAACGATCCACAACTCTCACCTGTCTCTGAGCTGTCACGCCCCAGTTTGTCGACATCGTCCTGCTTGTCCGCACCTGCAGATAGTGCAACCGAACCAAGGACCACGGAACTAGCCACCAACGTCTATATGTCAGCCCTCCTTTCAACTCAAAATAACTACACACAAGCTCTTAAGATCTCGTAAGTCTTAAACCATTCATTAATATCGTAAACCCATGTAAACCCATGTAAACCCAGCAATGAACCCAACAACGCACTACAAATTTTAGAAAATTTGTGGTTTCCAAAGAAAGGAACTTTGTGGCATTGCCGGCATTGCCACTGACACCGGGATCACCGGGATCACCGGGATCGGATTTCTGAGTTTCGAGCTTTTGATGCCCGTCACAGACATCTCTTTGTCACAGAATGCCTGGCGTTGCCAAGGTCAGAAGCCGAAAGCCGAACCGTTGAAGCCATCCAACATCTCCAGTTCAACAAGGATCAAAAAGTTGGATGTTTTATGATGTTTTATGATGTTTTCAGGTTATAGAAATCTGTGCCAATTTTGTGGGCGACAACAAATTCAGCTCCTGTCAGTCCCATGCCGTGGCACCTGGTGATCCGCTTCTGCTCGAGCTTCGGATTGAAGATGGCCCTTGAATCAGCGAAGTGGATGGCTTGTCACTGCTGTCACTGCTGTCACTGGGTCCCAAAAAATAGGGAAACCATGGGAAACCCAGAGTCCAAAGTGGTCAAGTAAAAGTGGTCAAACTTGATGTAGACAAGCATGCGTGCCATTGAGTGCCTGCATGTGCATCTATTCGCATGTTTGTTGAAAGCAGCATTTCGAGGTTTCATAGGGAAACCTGTGAATGTTCACCAAGAATCCACTTTTCCAGGTGTTCGCGTTGGTGATTCAAATAGACACTCCCACTGTACACACTCCACTGCGCCCACGCAGTTAAGGTCACAACAATCATCCCTTCGATGAGTCCTGCAGCTCAGTCTCAAGGTGCAAGGAGATGGTGAGAACATAAAGAGGAATCCCATTGAAGTAAAGCAGAATTGCAGGAGTGTCTTAGTCTTTGAAGTACACTAACTAGACTCAATGCACAGTCTTTGCATCCCCTCCCTTCACAAACTTTGCCACCAGAGGTCTGTATGGCTGTCATACTGGGAAAATAGCTCGCCAGTTTTCTGTGTTTCTGGGCTTAACCAAAATCATCAATCGCAACATGCAACACCAAATGATGAACCATGGTAATGATTCGCATAATGGACACATTCCATCCAAGACATCGTACCGGTGTTCCAGGCTTCCGACATCTTCCGACATCTTCCGACATCTTCCGACCCATCACTATACCGGCTCCTCGAACTTTTTTAAATGGATCCTCACCACCTCAGCAATATTGGCCACTTTCCCAAGAACCTTGCGCACTGCCATGCACGGTCAGGTCGCAGACTACTGAGCCAAGTCCGGGGAAATCATGAATGCTCAGGCTGCAACAGTGCAACAAACTGTACAGTAATTTCCATCATCAGGTGCCTCCTGCACCGCGCAAACCCTGGGCTACCCTGACCGAAGCGCGCTAAGTGACTGCCTGCAGCGTAGTCCAAACGCCCCGCCAACTCAACTAACCTCAGTAGGCTCTGACCGTGCCCTAGGCCATGCCACACCCATTCTGGATGTTTTCGAAACTGGGACCACAAATTTGAAGGGTGCCTTTGAATACGCATTTGTCCTCCGCTACACTGCCGTTTTGTTCCCCTGTTGTTGTTTCAACCAACCCTCTGATATTTCTGGCCAGGTCAAGGCCAGCCCAGTCCATCCCAGCCGCCCTCACCAAGTCGCACAGGTGAATCCAACTTGACGGCCAACCGCCTCACCGATCTCGCTGCAGCCGCAGCACCGCTGCGCTCTGCCTGGGCTGCTCCGCATGGATGGTGGAACCAAGAAAGCCTTTAAGAAACCTCCACGGTCTTTAAAGAAATCTATAAGAGTCTACAAGGCAAAGGATCCAACTATAGAAAACTATGGTATAGAATTATAGAAAACTATATATAGTAGAAAACCTCGTGATATCACTGTCTCTCATCCTTTTGTTGGGTGATGAATCCGATTGGGTGTTCCCAATCCATGGATATACTGACAGAATGGCAGAATGGTAAAGCATGCCCCAATCACCATCCCAATAGACTCC
Organism: Cladocopium goreaui; assembly: GCA_947184155.2. NCBI lineage: Eukaryota > Dinophyceae > Suessiales > Symbiodiniaceae > Cladocopium > Cladocopium goreaui. The sequence continues at coordinate 74,650 of CAMXCT020000058.1, read as the reverse complement.
TGTCCCCTGAGAAACACTATTCACCTTGCAGCCACCTAGACAACTTCACCAGTTCCACCAGAATTATCTTCTGCGAGAACCCCCCGTGTTCCCGATTTGTCGAAGGTTCTTTGTTGAATCCAAGGCACGGATTCTGAAGCTGCCTCGACGCCTGGCAATAGTGACCCTGGAAAATCACCCACGAAAATATCTTCTCATCGCATTTCTACATCATGAGTCAAATGTCAAGGACACCCATCTGCTTTTCTTCCGATGCACCTTTGGGCAAGGAACGGATCATAACTTGTCATAGCTCTAAGGGTGAGATGGTGAGATCTGCTTAGCCCTTGGCCAAGCGCGGCACACAGGGCAAGTGCTCCGACTTTTCGCTGAACGCAGCCATTGGATGAGGCACTGCGAATGGAAGACATGCTCGGCTGGACATGGGAAGCACATGATGAGATCCGTGGCCTCCAGGCGGCCCAGGCAACAAGGGCATTCCTCCCCCACACAGCGCGGAAAACACGGCAGCGGCCGCAGTTCCACCACGCTGGGCTTTGGATCCTTTGGCTTGGCCTTGGCTTTGGGCCGGCTTTCAGATGGCAAACTTGCAGCTTGGCATCTGGCTGCATCCTCCAGAGTGGAGACTGAACTCCTGCCGTCTGACCTTGCATCTTCCAAGCTAGCATCACGTGTCCGAGCAGGTCGTACCTGACAGGCCTGTGCCAGAACAGCCCTAGTCTTGGCCACTTCGGCCAGCTGCCGGTCCAAGGACGACATGTATTCCTCATAGGCCTTCCGCTCAGTATGCCGCTGGGCCAAGCTGGTCCCCACCCCTCGCAACTCGTCAGTGGCCACGAGATATTTTCGCAGCTGCTCAGAACTGCTCAGGGGATCATGGAGGAAATCCTTCTGCACACCTGCACCCAAGGAAAGGACAAAGGTCACACTCCCCATGCATCCATGCATCCATGAGTCTACATAGTTGTCTCATGTCGTCTCTACCCAAAAGGAAAGCAAACGCCACAAACACATCCACATCCACATGGCTGTAATAAATGTGCCCATCGCCAAACATAAAAATGAAAAATTGAAAAAAACCTGGACCCAGAACCCCAAAATGACCATAATCAATGTTCCAGGCCTGGCACCCGCTGGGACTGGTAGACTGCCCTGCGCCCAGCATCTTCGGCACGCTTCAGCACTGCAGCCACCCGGTCCCTGGACAGGGACAAGCAGCAAAAACGACGGTACAACGGCCATCTATTTCTTGAGAGCTATCCATTTCACATCCCGTTTGTTTACATGTGTAAATGATTATAAATGCAGTGAGTCCGCAAAACATATTGTGTCCCCTTTTCTGTATCAATTTCCGATGGGACATTGGTAGAAACCTTCCCTTCAAAGAACGCACTCTGCCTGCGCGATGCTGCGCTCTCGGTCGGGTGCCGCGGCTGCCCTCGGTTTCCCATGGTGCTTAGTGGCTTTGGTGTGAGTGATGCCCCAAAACATGGCCTGCAAGGAGGATGGCCTTTCACCATCCCCAGTGCCATAGAACACAAATGTATCCGATACCAATGTATCCAAATGTGAGGGGCTTAACCACTAAGAGCTCAAATTCGGCAAAAAAAGACGCAATAAGCATACAATGTAATCAGCAATTCAAAGTAAAACAAAATCCTCCACCCTCCGCCATCGTCTGATCAAGCTGCGAAATGCCATGATGTCCACATTAAAACGTGGCCCTTTGGGCGGCTTGAGCCAACCAGATCGGCGACCGGGTAGCCATCAAGGAAAAGTTTGGCTAACATCAAAAGAGCTTGGTCACAGCCTCATTGCAGCTTGGGTTTGCAGTTTGTATCTACACAAAAATCATCAAAAATCTGAATTCCGTAGTTCGTCCTGGGGCCATTTTCTGCTGGAAATCTCCGGCCTCGGGCACGACACACCTGGAGGAAGGACACGTCACCTGGGTCCAAAGTCTACAGATCGTCGGAAAAAGGCCAATTCCTAGGCCAACTCGAGCTCCAATATGTACATGTGCATGCATATGTATATGTATATGTACATGGACATGTATGTGTATATACATATCTATGTCCATATACATATATCATATATATATATATGTATGTATGTGTGCGTGTGGAAATAAATAAATATATATGTGTGTGTGTGTCACATGTATGTATAAGCGTTTCTGAAGTGTAACCCACGTGCTGGTGAATTGCAAACGCGCTCATGAATTGCAAATGAAGCCCTGGATCACTCTCTCAATACCGTTACTCCTTGCTTTCATCTGATTTTGGGTCATCCGACGGCCGCACATTTCCCTGGGCGTCGCACTTCCCATCTTAGATGAAATGGCATTCTTGGCCTCTTGCAGCGCCTGTGCCAGCGAAACTGGATTGTTGGGACTAAGCAGGGGTCCCACCTACATAGCGCAAATAGTTCGCCCAAGTGATTGATGTCCTTACTCTTGTTGGTGGCACCCTCATTTCCAATCATTTCTATTGATGATTGATGTGCTTCCCTTTTTTCAGGAACACCCTGGATGCCATGTTGGCAAACGAGGCTGAAAAACAGACTTTGCGCCTGGACCTCTTCTGCCCTGGCTTGCATGTCCTTTTCAAACTCGGACTCAGCAGCGCCAGGGGCTCAAGGGGAATGTTCACCGGAAAATGATGGGAGCCGTTTATCCGTTTAAGGTGTTTCACCTTTCACATTGGGCCCTACCAGCTTTAAGCATAAGAGGCACGGTAGAACCTGCCGCAGTAGCAAAAGGTCAAAGTACACTTTCCGTAGCTTTGCTTTGTTTCTTGTGCAGTGTCTATGTGATGCCTGCACTTTTTCCCAAACAAATCAGCAACTTCCAGCAACTTCCAGCAACCCACCAGGCCCCCCAACAGCTTTTTTCAGGCAGCTCTCTTGCAGGTCCTGAAGTGCACCAGCCTCAGGTCTTACCAAAGGTGCTCAAGGGATTCAGAGCCTGCACCACCAAAGCTTCGAACCCGTTTAATTCCATGTATGATGTCTACAATGCCAAAGTTGGATGTCATTGGTGGTTACAGTGGTTATATCATCCGTATCATCATTTTCCCACTCAAGACAGCCATTGTACAAAACCCATTTTTGGTGTCACAAGGCTCACCGGAGCATTTCACCGGGCACGCGGCAGCTTCGGACATGCTCTTCTTGGCCGCCTCATAGTTTTTCTCCTTAGAGGCCAGAGCCACGCATCAAAGCACCAGACCCATGGGCAGCATGGTGCAGAAACCAACTGTCGCAAAGGCCCAAAAAGTGGCTAGAAAAGCTACCCTTCCATGATGATTTGCAAGGAAGCCTTTTAAAAAAGAAGATAAAAAAGAAGCAACAACCACCAAGGAAAACAAACGACGACAACAAAAAAGAACAAACTCAACATTGAACCTGGGATATATCAATGGGTTATAAACCAAACTCTGGGAAAATTTTTGGGGAACCCCTCCAATCCAATGGTCTATCATCATGTTCCCCATGACATGGCCATTCCCGACAACCGTTGCAGCCTTGGGCCCCCGGACGGCCGTGGCCTTCTTTTGTGAGGCTTCGGTCTGCAATTCCTGGGCTGAAGCCTGGTCGAAAGCAGGAAGCAGCAACTGATGGGGCAGAAATAGTGGGAATCTCGAAATGTAGTGGGATATATATATATATATATATACACATGACATATGATATACGATACACACACATATATTATATAGACTTATTTTTTGGTATATAGAGATTTATATATATATATACGTATCGATATATGCTATAATTCGTTGGAAATCCAACCAACCAAAATATAGAAAAATGGGGTTTGACCGACCAAAGTATACTGACGTGGAGGTCTTGGGATTTGTGGGAAAAAGGGAATTGACTAACAGAATGGATAGATAATGATAGATATGATAGATCGATAGTGAGTACTCCGCTGCTGATTTTGTACATGTTGGACACAGTCTCCGCGAACAAATAGCCAGGACCCACCAGGAGCAGTGTCATTCCTAGTGTGGGGGCCATTCCCCGAGCAAGGCATAATTGCAGAATAGACCCGTGTTGGCCATCTTCGCCCAACAGCATCTATCAGATAGAATCAAATTGATTTCTTCGGAATGATCATGGAATGAAGTTTCTTCCATGTCTGTGCCAAGTAGAATGTCGTGTTACCCATTCCTGGCATCCACATCAGCCGGACCCCACACCATATCACGGTTCAAGTACTTCATCTTGGACTCCAGGGACCTCAGATCAACGCTTTCCTGTATTGCTGGAATAAAGATCATCACATATCACCAAAATGGTCATTGGTGTGGCTAACACCAATAAAATATAATAAAATAATCATCACCAAGAAGAATCATCACCAATAATCATGATCATTAACTGATAAAAAACATTAAAATAATCAGTTTCATGATAGTTTCATTGGATTTTTTTTTGTTAAGTCATTTCTCGGGGGCTCGCCCGGTTCCTCCCGCTTTGCCATCCGAGGTTCTGCTTCAGCAGCTGGAAGCTGTGGAGCTTCTCCTGCTCCTCGCGGCGTAGCTTCTCGAGCCTGGGCAGCTTCGTCTCCAGTGTTTTGAATCTTTCACCCTTCATACCGTTTCTGAATGAAGGAAACCAGGAAAGCCTCAAAAAAAATGTGGGCTCCTAGTTTCTGGAACGGACTGTCGAAGTGGCTCTTGGGGGTTCCAGGAGTTTAGAAATCAAACAATGGGCAGTTTCCTGCTCCAATGTCTCCGCTTTCTCGTGCCACTGGGGCCCCAGCTCACCCTGAGCTTTTTCCAAGACCTCGTTAAGTACCTGCAATTGCAGCACGGTGTCGAAAGATTTGGGACCATTGGAGGTACTGGAGGCCCATTGAAATTGAAGGTGCTGACATTGCGAGCAATTTTTCCTCGCAGCGAACCACAAGGAATTAGCAACCACAGCATTTCCCCTTTGATTCTCCGCCAAGTGACTCTACATGACTCTACCAACATATGCACAATTTAACTTGATGAATGATGATTCCCAATTTCGAACCAAAGGGCTAAAGCGGCTAAAGTTTTAAAGGGTGAAATGCAGTGAGAGCTGTCGTTAAACATCCACCTACGTCTTGTGCAGGCAGAAACTAGCCGTGGAAGGACCGGTCCCTCGACCGCCAGAAAAAAGGTTGAGCGACAGAGGCCGAAGTGCTAAGGGATTGGCTCAAATTCAATTCAGGTACAGGCTGTACAGGCTGCCCAGCTTTACAATTTTTGAAATAGGGGACTTTGCCAAAGCAAGTCACATGGTAGGCTTTCAGTCCCCAAAAGTCTCGAAACTTGTTCTGCTCTTCTGGTAAATGTCCGCCAATATCGATGTACACTGATGTACACCTACATACGAATCCACGTAGATCTAACGAATGATTCCCTGTGCATTACGTGCGTACACCTTGATACGCATTGTGATGATAGCAATTATGTAGACGATAAAGGCAATAATAATAACAACAATAAGACCAGTTGGTAGTAGGAATTGTTTATAATGTGTATATATATATGTGTGTGTGTGTGAGAGCGACGAGAGAGAGAGAGAGAACTTCATTGTTGTTTACCTCTCAGCACTTACAATGTCTGCCTTTCTTGGGTAAATTCTGATCAAGGTTTTCCAACGTTTTCCCACGTTCACTTCACCTCTTGGCCCCGTTGCGGCGGGTGAAACGCGGCGCTGCGCGCCGCATGTTTGGTCCGGTGGGATGTCTGCGTGCCCCGGCTGCAGGCATGGCCGGGCCGGCGCAGGTAGCTTTCCAACTGATGCTCCTGGAAGCGGTTTCCCCATGACGCAGGAGGTTGGGAAAAAGTTTACTCACTTCATCCAATTCATTCAATCCAATCTTCAGCAACACCGGCAAGAAGAAAGCAAGATGGAGGTTGTGGTTGTCTAATGCTTCGTATCCTTTTATCGGAAATCTGCGGGGTGCTGGGTAAGTTTCTCTATGGTTGGTTTCCTGGATGGTGCGGACGGACGTTAGGTATGATTGTACCCGTATTCGGTATTCGTGGATAATGTTTGAACCACATGCTGGTGCCAATGGTGCCACATTCCACATGTTTTGACCTGTGGAGGGGCCTGGACGCCAAATTTCATGCTGAGCCTTTCAGCTGCTGCTTTGCCCTTCAAGCGTTTCTCCGGGGTCGCAAATGCCTATTGCTATCTATATAGTGCTATGGGTGCAGATAGGGAAAGATCTTCCAGGATGTCCAGGAGTTTCCTCAGCAGTGTGAATTTGTCGGTGCTAAGTTTGATTGGCTTTGTATGCTGTCTGATTATGTAGATTTCACAAAATGTTCCCGCACTAGTAGGCCCGGTTTGGTCAAAACGCAGCCCACATGATTCAACTTCAGCCACTGCACAGCCAGTTACTGGCACTTCCTTCACCCAACGTATGTACATCTGAGATGGCAATGGACTATATCCATCCATATCCTTGATTTGGGGTGCCTTTAATATCGCCACTGCTTCCCACATGGTATCCCAACGTTTGTGGCTCACATCACGTGTTCACTGGTCAAATCGCGGTGCTTATTTGCTACACCAAAAAAATATCCAAGTTGAATTTATGATAATTTACGTAGACTATTTCCATCCCATGGAATCCTCAATTTTGGTGGCTTGGTGGGTTGCATATGCCATCCCCAATGTGCGGTTGTTCATACCCGGTAGGGAACCTCCTTTTGAAGGTCTCGCAGCTCCGCCGCTGCTGCTGCAATCTTGCCGCGCAATGTCTGACACAGAAATTGGGGGATGCACCGTGCGGTTGGGTTAATCTCTGTAACTAAGAAATTGGGGGATGCACACCACTAAAGTTCACTAAAGTTGATAAGGGTCCGGGGGAAAGATCGAAAAGCTATCCACCGAGATTTCAATCAAAAAACAAACTGCACTTTTCTATCTGCTTGGAGATAGCTGTGCGGGGGATTAAAGGTTGTAATTTTTGGCATGCAAGCCGCTGATCATGGAGCTGTGGGTAACCAGTGAAACACTCTTTACATCTCTGATCATCGATTTTTTCTTAAGTCATTCACCACGATGAGCTCTGATGACTCTGATGAAGAGGCTACAAAACCCTGGTGCTTAAGGGTTGGTCATGCCGTTCTGCCAAAAGACATGCATCTAAACCAGAAATGCAATTTCTAGGAGAAGCCTGAGAAGCCTCCTTTCAGGATTCTGTCCAATGCCTTTGCATTCATGAGGGAGATGGCAGCCGGACTGATCATCCAAGCGGTCGTTTATTTTGTTGGTCGGGGCATCTCCAAGGACTAAGTGGAACAGTCGAGACAGATGGGAATTATCACCACATCTCAGCACCAATCCGAATCCCTGTCATCATTCATTTCTCGAGCCCTAGTGACCAACGAAATGATCCCACAAGATCAACTGCAACTTCAGTATCAAACCTGTACCAATTGACCCAATTTTCGGTGCCATTTTTCAGCCATCCCCCGTTCGCCTCCACGGACTCACAGGCCGAGTGCAGGCTGGGCAACAGCCGTTCCGCGAGCATCGTCTCGTTGCTGATCCCCGGCTCCGGCGTCCCGTCCGGACAGTGGCGGCTGCGGCGAATGGAGGCCCGTTTGTGGCGCTGTAGACCGCGGAGGTGCGCGTCGAAGGTGGACCTGGAGCAGCAGTTGCGAATGAATTTCAATGACTTCACTGATAGATTCTGCGAATGTATACTAGTGTATACTGGAGAAGATTGGAGAAGTGGATCGAACTGATAGATTCTGCATAATGTTCTGTTTTCTTCTGGACCCCCCTCATAAACGACAAGTGGAGAAGGGGAGGCATCTGTTTGCGGCACCTCAAAACATCCTCAAGGTGTGGCATCAAGTCACCACAAATATCTGTATAATATATATATATACGCATACATATAATATAAAATAAAAGACCGTTCCACAACTGGCCAAGGCGCAGTTTCTCCACGATGTCTTGCTCGCATTGGTTGATCCCTGCAGCATAGGTCTCCGGTACCTTGACACTCAGCTCCTTTACCCTTTGCTTAAACGCCCGCGTGGCAACATTCAGGTCGTGGCGCACGAAGACGGGGTGGAGGGATTTGTAGGAGCCCCTCATCCTTGGAATTTGTCAATTTGGAGCCCGCAAAAAGATTGGAAAAAAACATTTAGAAACACATAAAATTAACAGAGACGCAAGCTACCTCCTCTGATCTTACCTGTGGAAAATCACCTTATATCCATTTATGTGTGAGCAAAAGTGTTTGGTTATATTCATTCATTCGAATATGTGTCCAATCAACAATGGTATATTATATAAATATGTGTGAACTATGATGAACTCTCTCTCTCTCTCTCCATCGCCTTCAGACCAAATCTGAACTATGTGAATACATTTAAATCCATTTGATAAAGAGATGTGTTCAATTGTGTTCATATGTTTTCCATATCAACAGTGGCTTTTCGCCAGGTTGGACCCGAGGCAAATCGGCCAGGCATCTGCAACAAGCCGCGTGCCAGGGCCTGGACATCCAGGTGCCCCTGCGCTTCGGTGGAGATGATCTCGTAGAGTTTGGAGGGCTCCAGCTTGATGGAAATGCCATACACAGCTAAGACATGCTGAAACTGAAGATCCTCAGAGACAGATTATGATGGATAATGAATTATATTGAATTCTCTGATATGAAAGATCTCTTTACACCGGCATCATTATAATACTGGCATCATCATTTATCTAGCTAATGAGTTCGTGTTTTAGGGTTTTTGTTGGTTATCTGGCTTATTTCATCAGTCTTTGAATGAGGAACGATGGTAGAGCTGCAAGAGAGTGTATCAGAAAGAAAGTCTCCCCACAGTGGGTGTCCCAAACTTTAAACAATCGAATTGGTGCCCCGGTGTACCTGGGAGATAAAAGAAGCAAGCAACACCGTTCTTTTGTCACCCAAACATAAACAGCCATCGCAAATGGCAACGGGTATAGGTATCACATCCCTTTCCACATCATGGACTGGATCAGCAGAGGAACTGACAACAGGACCTCAAAGCCCTCCGCGGTCAAGGTGGAATCGTCCTTCCAAATCTCTGGCAGTTTCTGTTCGACGAAGTCATGGATGGCCTTCATGAAAGGAGCTTCCTCGACCAAACGCTGCTGCCAAGTCCAGTTGTCTTCCCGCGCGTGTTCCACCACCCCCGTGATGATGAGACCCGTGACCAGGTTCACCAGGGTCAGGTTCGTGAGGATGATGAAAAATAAAAAGTAGACGGCCCAGACCGGATTCACCTCCCAAAGTTGGGACAGGCTGGGAATTTACCTCTGAATGCTGAATGAACTAGGTAACTAGGCATCCAAACATGACCGGGTTCCTCCATGCGGGCGCCTCCATCGCCAGGTTGCAGATGTCCACCCATTGTTCCAAGGTCATCAACTTGAAATGGGAAAAGATGCTGATCCAGATGTTGCCGAAGACACCCTGCAGACAGATGGAACGATTGAGCACTAGCCAAGGGGCAATTGAAGTAAGTATACGAGCGAAAAGGAAAAGGCATCTGCGAGTTGGCCAAATGCAAATGTTGAAATAACTAAAAAATTGTCAAACATCTCGACTTTGATTTGTCTATACACAATGGCTTTTCACCAACCGGTGCGGATCTCTCAGTAGTTGAAAACCACGCCTTCAGCTTTTGGTCGTGGCCCAACTCACTGGCACAGAAGAGTGCCCCAATGTAAATCAAGGTGAAGAGAAGTAGGAAGACCCAAAACACGGCCTTTAAAGACCTGATGGGCCGTGCATGAAACCATGAAGGCCTATTGCCCCATGGCTAAGAAATATCAAACAAGAAGAGAATCCTTTCCCACCTTTCTCAAATGTTCTCAAATAATGCAGGTGGCGAAGGAGTATAATATATATATATATGTGTGTGTGTGCGTATAAAATAGAAATAGATAGAAATAGCAGGGAAACCGAGGAAACCAGTTTCTTTCACCTGACATTCACATTCAGACATTCCTAGAAAAGGGGTGGTGCTTTGACTGGGACTCTGTGGCCCGAGTAGACTCAGTAGACACATATTCGGGTGTGGTTCAATCCCAACTTTTCTTCCGCATCCCCATTCTCGCGTTTAATCCCATCCATCCACATCATCCAACATCTTCCAACATCAGCATCCCAACCATCCCAACCATCCCAACCACCGAATGATTCACCAATTCACATGGCCAGGTTGAAGGCCAAGGATGACAATTCATGGGACAGCCGCAGCAGCTGAAAGATCCGCGCCAGTCTGAAGAGCTGCAGCACCCGGAAGGCGCTGAAGGCCGCACTGCCGTTGGCCGCGGCGCGGGAGTTGGCCATGAAATCCATGGGCCGCATGATGCACAGATCCACCAGGGCGGCTAGGACCACGAAGAAGTCGAAGACGCCTCGGGAAAACATGCGGAAAACCGGGTGTTCGGGAAAGGATGAAAAATGAACACAAGATTCTTGAGTCAAGACCGACACCAATGTTTTCCAGAGGGTCCTGAGGGCCCGAGGGCTCAAAAAAAACATGTTTGCGCCTTTGCCAGCACGCTTGTCAATTAAAACTTGGTGACGCCCCAAGTGAAATCTCTAAGTGCCTTGGAACTGGATCTTGTAGCCAACTTCGTTCACCACTTCGGACACGCTGTTAAAGGTCACCTCAAGGATGTTTGGTCATCTCCACGAATTAGGCATTAAGCATTTGGATGCCGAAACGAAAGCCATCAAACATGACGTGCCTGCCCAAAATGGTATGCCCTTCGTTGGCCTTGCAAGCCTGTAAGTCCAAGTTGCATGACCACCACGTCGGTAGAAGAAGCTCAATCCATGGCAGCGAATGTTTAGAAACAATTCCACGATGAAGACAAGCAAGAAGAAGATTTGAAACTCGGTAGATGGCAAGACCGGGTCTAGGTGGGCCAGTGTCTAGTCTTTGACTGAAGCTGACTATATTCATATGTATGTATATATATATATTCATATATATATATACATCAGGGTCAGGATCAAGGTTGGAAGCCTCTGCTCATGGTGCTACCATCCAAGCCACATTGAGGCTGGTCTACCCCACCAAAATCCACGAAATGTTGTCCAATTTGTTTGGGCCTCCAATTTTCGTTGGATTCTTGTCTCAATGGATTTGATAAAACAAATCACAGGAAAGGGACCCCGCTCCTCGGACGTTCCAAGGCACGCCATACATCGTCAGACCCAGCACAGAGGACCTGCCATACATTGCGTGATGTGAGACCCACAAAAATGAAAAAGTGAAGATAAAAAACTTAGAATCGACCAGATATGGACGACTTTGAGATGTTCAACTAGGTTACCATAGGTTACCTATCTTTTTGGGGTGCCTAAGGCTGATCGAATCCAAACCCAAGTGGCGGCTAGCTATGGGGGCTAGCTATCTCACTGATTTTGAGGTAGCGAAAGTGACCTTCTCTCACCCATGAAACCAAGCGATTGGTAACAAAAGTTTCTTTGCGTTGATTAAATCGTTCAATGCGGCGGATTGGCATTCCCAAAAATTGAGGACCTTTCAACCTGAAATGATTTTGCTGTCAAACTATATTGGGTTGATTCATGATTGAAAACTCTTAGTGGATTTGGGAACTAAGCACATGCTCCCGTTCTTGTAGATGGTACCCCTTGTTTTTGCTGGCTATACCCCCTGCATCCCCCTGCAAGCCCACTAGTCACGCAAATCACAGCAGGTCACAGCACCTGCCCAGTTGAAGCTCTGCTTCAACTTCCACGGTCATAGCAGCTGCATTGAGGAGAACCGCAATGCCGATAGCCAACCTTGATTGTAGCTCATCACATGACCAACCATGGTGGAGAGACGAGGATGCACAAAACTACAAGACAGGTCAATGGGTACACATCTGAAAAAATAACAAGAAATGCAAACCTTACAAGGCCAGCATGGTCCGCATGCTTCAATTTTGACCCACCCAAAGACCCACAGCCGCACCGGGGACGGTGGACATGCAACGGCCCATGACATGAAGCTCTACAAACTTGAGAATTTTGATCTAGTAAATTTGGTCCACTACCAGCAGAGATGACGGCCAAGCGACTTCGCCCGCTCTGTCAGAATAAAGGGAACCTCCAAGGGCCTCGGCGCGAGGCAGACTAGGAGGGTTTGCCTGGGGCAGTTGCTGCCCATGGTTGTCATGTCTTGTTGCTTCCACATCTTTGTCACATCTTTGTCCCTTGTTGTTCATAAATTCGGCCCTTCACGTTTCTTCCATCTTTCTGGGTGCTGACTTTTTGAAGTGATCACAATCCAGGTTCACCCAGGGCTACGACTCATCGGCCCCGGAACTTCCCGGAGTGCTGGCGTAGCTCAATCCACTGGCACCGCGTTGCAGGTATGGCCCGGAGCCTGGAGCACCATAGATGTACCATTCGTGTTTAGATGTGCTTGCCATCCATGGTAATATATGAAACGTTGGGATTTATGATTTGGGTTTACCACATTACATATGTGTGCATATGATTTGCGCATATGACAAGATATAAACAGATATCATGCTATCCTACTAGATCATCGCGTATTGTGCCCTCCGAGCTTTTGCAGTTCATGAGTTCTCTTCAACCAACAGCCAGGCCAACTCAGAGAACTCACTTGAAAATGCTGCCGGGCTCAAAAGTTGCTGAGGCCACGGCTCTCCTTGGATTTGGGCCTGCAGAACATAGCACCGTGTAGGCTTCGAGCTAGGCTTCATGCAATCCACATGCCAAAATGAACCCTTTGACTGCTGACGAAACCTTTGACTGCTGACTCTTTTTTGTCTTTGCTATCTTGGATGCTCGTACTTATTGCATGTTTAATGAATTTATATTTATATATATATGTGTGTGTGTGGGGGGGTATATTCATGTTTTTATCATTATATATCTGAGTACGTTTACTCACAGGCTAAGACTCAGTTGAAACACCGCTTCCAGTGTTTCAGCAAAACCATACATAACCACCATTATATAACAGCCATTTTGCTGGCCTCACACTTTGCTTCACTTCAACCTCGCTCTCAGAGGCTACATCCTCATCACCCGAAAGAATGGAGCGTTTCCAACTCCTCAGGCGGTGGCACCCCTGGAGAACGGAAAGCCAATGGATTCCCATCACTTTACGACATGGAACACATCAAAGACTGACAAAGACCACAAAACATCACGAATCACCGTAAAGGGCCCCTCCAGAAAACTCACGCGAACTCCTGCCCTCAGCAGACATTGGTTGGCTCGGGCCCGGAGAGGATGCATCCGTCTCTTCGAATTCATCAAAGTTGAAGTTCGGGCTCTGCCGAAAGATCTGCGGCAGCAAAGGGCGAGCGGCAATATGAGGGGCTGGGATAAAAGTCACGCTAAGAAGTAGGCACCGAGCAACAGGAAAAGTAAGGCAGGACACACCCGAGCGCCTCCCGCGCCATGGCACGGTGGCACCGTCCATCACTTCATGGTGGGCCGTGGATGTCACGTATGGAGGATCCGAATCGTGAAATTTCATGAGTCACCGAATCTTACTGGTCACTGAGAAATCTTTGGACATGCGCTGGGCATCTTTGGGCCAACCAGTGCAGTAATCGGTGTGCAAGGGTGGCCAATCACGGAACACTATCTGTTTAAGACTTTAAGATCATGCTGAACTTTCTGAACACGGACAGAAGCAGTGACAATCTTCGTATGCAAAGTAGTGAGGATCATCTAAAACACATCATTTTGGGCCCCCTGTCATGCAAATGTGAGAATTCTTTACGTCAAACCTGCTGTTCAAGGGTCAGCAATGGAGGTGGTGGAGTTAGGACGGGAGTGATTTTCTTGGGGTTGCCACATCCTCTCGTGTGATTGCGATTCATTCATTCTCTTTGGGCCAAACAATGATCTTCAGACAGGAAAAATGCAATCAGCATGCCTGTCAAGGGCTTTCCTCACAATCGATTGACCCAAGTGCACCATCCCCAACCTGCCAAGAATTGGGTGCTGCTTCCGGAGCGGCGCACTGCCACCAAATTTCCAGACTTGGAGCTGTATGCAACAGGACTGGGCTCCACCCCCAGGGCGGCGTCCACATCTGCATCCTCTGCATCCTGCAGCCAACGCCGAAAATCCGAACATCCCAGACCTGGGGACTTGGGGGTGTCCCAGCGTCCCGGCCTACTCAGCCCATCTCAGCCCTATCAGTGGTATTGGGAATGATGAGGCCCCTTAGTCTGGTGAACTGCAATTCTAAAGGATGAAGAAATTTGCTAGTTCTGCACTTTTTTAACGGTATCTATCGTTCTATGGTTTCTGCCCAGCGGTTGGGATGCAGTCCCAAAACGTCAGTCACCCCGCCTCCGTGGCCACAGTTGTTTGCGAGCCTGGGATAGCTGCGAGATGCCTCTAAGAGCTCTTGATTTCATCGTAATCAGTTTGGCGCAGGCGTCCAAAATCATTTCCCTGAATTCACATGTCTGATGCATTGCCCTGCTGTTGCTTCTAGGCTTGGCTTCTAACGAGGACCACGTCACCTGGGCTACCCAGCTCTGAATCAAGGCCTGCAAACGCTGGCGGTCTGCCGCGCCCACAGCCGATGCCTAACGTGCGCAAGGCACCCCGACAGCATGGCCGAAGGCTGCCCAAAATTTGAACCTAGCAGGCTCCGCCATGCTCCACCGAGCCTCCACCACAGCCGACAAAGCTTCGACCAATGGAGTGGCAGTGCTCTCCATCTGCAGCAAAGCTTGGCTCTTGTAAACCTTTCCTTGGACCGTTGCACGGGTCAACCCACATGGAAAAACGTGCTGCCGACGAAGAATCCTTGCGGAGTTCTTTGGCACTCACCGGCGCTAAAGAGAATTACTGTAATAATTCCCATTGTGCTGTCAATGGAAAATGCACCCAATCTCAGCAGCACAAACACTGAGTGGCAAGCTTTGCTCGTGACCAACGATGGCCAAGGCCCGGTCCAAGGCATCTACAGTGGACATAAGGCCCTCAGTTTCAAGGCATGGTCTGGGCATGGGCGGGTAGGCATCAAAAATGACCCATAGGTAGGATGATTCACTGCCAAAAATGACCAGCATCTGTGGTTTGGAAGGCCCTCAACTTTGATGCGCGCACATCTGACAGTGGTTCATGAACCCGTACCAGCCCACGAAATGCCTGTGAGAAAAGCGACTGGATATGTAATAGAACCTCGAACTAATTCACGTAGTTCAGGACCCACGAAGCGTCCACCACGCGATGGTCTCTTTTAATTAAAAACCCTTTTGAAATTCTTGTGGTTGCATATGCCTCCAGCAATCGGGGCTTATCATTGAGTTTGCCACATCGGCGAAACCTTCCTGGGTTTGCGGTCCTGCTCCTCCTTCACAAACACCGAAGCCTCCTCATCTCGAAGCTTCTGAGCCTCCTGTCAACCACCGCAAGTCGGCGGCATGCATGACAACTATGCTTTGGGAACTTGTTGTCACTTCTACTTGCACTTCCTGTTCGCCTTTGCGCTGCAAATCCCTGTCATGGTCAAGTTCTTTCCTAATTAAAGTCTTTCCAAGCTCAAAGCAACCCTGATTTTGAATATGCCAATGCTTCGCAAGTAAGATTTTGACAAGATTTGAAAGGATACCATGCCTTTAGCTTCTGTTCATTCATGCACTGTTGTGGTTCTAACATTGTAAGACCACCAAGTGGATCTCCAAATATCTCCAGCATAGGCATATACTCATCATAGCTTTATTCTCATCCCTCTCCGGCATCAAGGCAACTGCCTTCAGGTCGTTCTCATCCGACGCGATGGCCACAGCCAACTCCTGCCATGGGTCCCACAGGTGATAACCCAGCACCAGGTCACCAGGGAAGCTGAATTCGCAGCCTCGATCTTGGTGCTCATGGTGTCAATCCTCAGGCCATTGAGAAAGATGACGTCTGGAAGAGGGTGATCAGCGATATCAGGCTAGAATGGAGAGGAATGATATGGATCGATATGGGGTATATGGAGGATGTTTTTCCCAAATGATTTGTCACCCCTTGATTTGCTCGCACAACAATAACTCTTACGCTCATTGCGCACACCACATCACTACAGGAATGAATAGCTTAAGGTTGCAAAATTACCTGCCGATTTGTGGGTCAGTTGTGGCAGTGTCAAACCCGGCTGAGATCCACGCTCAATGTTGGCCTGTGCCAGTTCCGCATCAGACTTGGCCAGTTCAGTCTTGACACCCTCGTGGCTATGGCGCAGCTCTCTGGACCTTCCATGACACCAGGCCATGCATGCATGGCGATGGGACACAGGACAAACATGGAATAAGATCCACAGAGCCACCATGGTCCATTGGGTTAATCAGTCTACAAGTCTACAAGTAGAAGTCTAGCAGCTTGATGATGTTGGAAGCCCTCGTGCAGGTGCCTTCCGCCTCCTGTTTTTGGACGGATCCTGTAGTAGTTTCAGTGATGGCAGTGACACCCTCGCTGCCCAATGAGGGCCTTCCACTGCAGAGCTTCTTTTCATCATCGAAGACCTCATTGTGTCAGATTATGTCTTTGGTGACTTCAGCCCGCAAGACCACAAAAAAAGAGAACAGCAACAATGGCTTGCATTCATGCCACCAAACAAACGAATACTGGCAATACCAGTGCGGGAAGAAAGATGGTGAAAGCCTTCTGAACGGTCAAAACTAAACCCCAGGAAAATAACGCCTCAGCTTTTCACCCTTTTTGCTCGCCGGCATTCATCGGCCATCACAACATACCACAACCACAGCATGTCCACCATGACGATGGTGCAGGTGTCCAGCAGTCATTCCTTTTTGATGCGTATCCGGGTACCGTATCCGTATCTCCAAGCGCACTGTCCAAGACCTTGGTGTGGCACCACCTTGAAGCATCTCCAGGCGAAGAGTTCAACCCACAGCATCTCTCATCCAAAGCTGGCCAGGCGATGACCCAAGGCGACTGCGGCCTCGTCGTAGATGGAGAACTCCCGCAGCTCAGGGGTCGACTCCTGGAGGGTAAAAAATTGGAGCTGGCCCGGTGGCCCATGACATCCTATGACTATGGACTAGTTTCTCTTCTTTGGGGCTGAAAAAGTCACAATCTCAATCTCAACTTCTCTTTTGTTGTTCTTAGTTTTGTGGCACATCTAGACTTACAAGCGATCATGCCCGGATTTTGGGCCAATGGTCATTTCCGACTTCAAGCTACTTCCATTCATTGAACCCCACAAGCCTCAACACGGAAGACCACTGAACGGCCCAGTAGCGAGACGTAATGATTGGCACGCCACCTCCAGGGATCTAGCCTGGCGACCAAATCGACAGCAGGGAAATGGGAGCCACCCTCTTTCGGTGCTGAATCTTGAGTTCAAAACAATCAAAAACAATCAAGAACAATCAAGAACAATCAATCAAAATGGAACTCGAAAAAGACTGGAAATGGCCACTTCAATCCCATGTTTGGATCATTTTGAAAGTTGCCTCAGGTGACCCCCCAGCTCCACGCCTTCGTTTCAGCACCGAAGGCGCTGAAAACTCAGGCCCCACCGATCTGCCGGGGCACGGCTCCAAGGGCTCCAACAGGTTGGAGCGGAGAGGAGCTTCCTGCCTGCCAGTGGTTTTCCGCAATTGTGATGTGGAACTCATTTAAAAGCTGGGGATGAAACCGAAACGCCATTGGACCAGTGGTTTTCTCAGTCCAAACTCTTTTTTTTTTCCAGGCCTCACGACCACCTCACCGAGCACCGCACAGTCCACCAGCCGCGGATTCGCGATGACGATCTGCTCTTCCGTGCTGAGCAATTGCTCCGGACGAATGGAGGGATCATTGTGGTAGGGAAAGCGGGTGAACCTTAACCAAAGACAAGCAAAGTCTGAGCTTAAACTATGTTGCTGGCATCGTCATCTGTGACTGTTTTATGTACTGCGCACAGCGATTCTGATTCTGAGAAGGACATTGTGCTGATTTGCACATTGGTTCAAGCTGAGCATTCGGCACGTTTGAAGCTTCAGCTGCAGCCTGTGCATCACTGAAGCACTTACAAAATGGAATGGTACTACAAGTCGCTCACATGTTTCCACCACATCTATAGCAAATTCCAAGATATAGCAAGTCCTTAGCATGGAGGCACACATAGGATATCGGATCAATGTCAGCTTGCCTGTATCTGCAGGAAGGTTCCAAATTGCCCAGTATATAATACTTCATATGTCACACTTCAACATTCAACATACCATTTTATGCTTTATGATTGTTATCCATTTTCCAAGTTTCGTGTTCACCTTGAAGGGCACACCCATCTCTCAGTCCACGCCTCCGCATCCTCCTTGACCCCATAGCGCACCCCCAGGACGTAGGTCACCTCATCGGGTCGCAACTCCTGCGGAGTGCGAATAGAAAAAGATGAAAGTGGGATGAAAGTGGGATGAAAGGGTGATGAAAGGGTGATGATGGTGATGTACCCAATAGTCTATTTCCATCTGGGAATACCTGCTTCTTTGCATGGACAGAAAAATGAGTCACAGGCCCGCTATGGCTCAAAGTGGTGCGTCAAATTTGCGAGTTTCTGGTTTCTCGTTTACCAAAATTGACCATTCAACCATGAACCATCAAAGAACAAAACAAAAGCGGCCTCGAGGTGTCAGGCTCAGCACCTGGATAATTATGTCCATACTAATCTCTGCATATGCTGAATTGACATGAAATCAACCAAATCAAATCATCTTAAATCATCTTAAATCATCTAAATTCTAGGAATCCTATCCTTTTCTCCCCACAAGGGCCGTCCTGAAGCAGCTCCGAGATGGTCCCCATGGACGGGGAGAAGAGGAACATGTCCCAACCATGACTCACCGAAATGACCTCGTGGGATGCTGGGGGTGGAGCACCCCGGGTTTCCTGGAGACCCATTGGATTTTGATCCAAAGTTTGGCCCTTCATCCCAACAAATATGTATTTGTTCATATGTGTGCATATATCTATCTCTACATACATACATACATACATACATACATACATTACATTACATTAATACATACCTAACTACCTACCTACCTACCTACCTACATACATACATACATACATACATTCATACATACATACATACATTACATACATTACATACATTACATACATTACATACATTACATACATTACATACATACATACATACATACATAATTACATAATTACCTTACATACATTACATACATACATACATACATACATTCATACATACATACATTATACATTACATACATTACATACATACATACATTACATTATTACATACATACATTACATACATACATTACATTACATACATTACAACATACATTACATACATTACATACATTACATACATTACATACATTACACACATTACACACATTACAACACATTACACACATTAACACACATTACACACATTAACACATTACACTACATTACACACATTACACACATTACACACAGTACACACATTACACACACTACACACATTACACACATTACACACATTACACACATTACACACATTACACACATTACACACATTACACACATTACACACATTACACACATTACACACATTACACACATTACACCCATTACACACATTACACACATTACACACATTACACACATTACACACATTACACACATTACACACATTACACACATTACACACATTACACACATTACACACATGACACACATGACACACATGACACACATGACACACATGACACACATGACACACATGACACACATGACACACATTACATACATTACATACATTACATACATTACACATACATTACACATTACATACATTACATACATTACATACACTTACATACATACATTACATACATTACATACATTACATACATTACATACATTACATACATACATACATACATACATTACATACATTACATACATACATACATACATTACATACATTACATACATTACATACATTACATACATTACATACATACATACATACATACATACATATATGACCCACTCATGTTTGATGCCGTCTACCGGCTGCAGAGATTTGGCTTGAATGCTGTGGTTCCTCCGATCTCTTACCTGTCGTTGTCGCCATAAGCGCTCTGCATCCCCACATCTTGAGCCGGTTGAGTCAGAACGATCAGCAGAAGAGTCAAGTGACCATTCTGACACAGCGTCCTCTGCATCCCAAGAGTCTCTAGGTCGTGAATTCTCTGTCTTACCTCTGCAACCGGTGGGGCCAGACAGTGCGAGGATTCTGAATTTCTACGACCAAGCCAGTCGAGGTCCTTTGCCTGACATTAGTGCTGGATTTAGCGATTTGCGGATCTACGTTGTTTGGCAGTTGCCGAACGAGCCTGGTGACGCTTGGTCTGGAATTCACTGGAGTGACGGGTTAAGTGCCTACTCTGCAATCCTGACCTTGAACGAAGGCGAATTTGAGCATCTGAGATTTCGTAGGGTGCCCAATTTGATCCGGGGTCGTGAGCTATTCAGGGAAGAAGCCGAAAGACACAGTGTGAGGCCTGAGAAGGCGCTGGAGACTTTCAGGTGGAGATTGATCCATGGCCCCCCGCCAGGGCTCGGTGGGATTCCTGTGGCTGAGTGAAAGTTTTGGACCTAGGCGCTGGAGGGAGGCGCTTGTGATAGGAGTGAAAGATTCATGGGTGCAGACAGTGGTGAAAGCAACAGCAGAGGAGATTGCCGCGAGCGGTCTTGCCAGCATAGAAGTAGAAGGAAAACATTTCTGCTTGGTCGAAGCGAGAGCATCGCAGGTTCGGTTGGGCCCGTCAGCAGAAGGCGAAGATGTAGTGCTGCTGGAGACGGACAAGAAGGCACTTGCACGTGCTGCCGAGACACTGCTGTCTTCGGAAGAGGAGCTGGTCTATGCTACAGCTTCGGAACCAGTTCAGTTGGAGCCGGCCAAGACTTCGAAGCAGAAGGGTCATCGCGATCCAAGCCTGTCTTCATCCAGCTCAGCGAGTGGCTCGAGTTCAGAGGAAGAAGATCCTGTGAGCTTGATGCGAAAGAAGTGGCTAGGAGAAGATACTGGCAAAGAAAAGAAAAGCAAAGACAGAAGGAAGAGCAGCCGAAGACGGCGCAGTCACAGCCGTCGCTTTGCCCTGATCTCAAAAAGTCGTGGACGCAAGAAGTCACGAGAAGAGAGAACTGTTCAAGAAGAACTTCTGAAGGCAGTCAGCTCTTCAAAGGATCCTTTGCAGGGCCTGCTTGCTCTGCAGATAGCTCAGTCCATGGGAAAAGAGAAAAAGGACAAGAAAGGCAGACGGAGACGTGCCAAAGACCGGAGTGCCAGCAGCAGCAGAAGCTCCTCGAGCTCAACCAGTTCTTCCTCCTCCAAAGCCCGAGGTCATGCTCGTGCTGTGGAGAATATGGAGGCCAATCGAAAGAAGATGTTCAAACATCCCATTCGGCATGTGAAGAAATACATGAAGTCCATCGAGAAGGAGATGGGCGCGGAGGACCGCGCATTTCGCGTGACAGACTACACGCGCCGCATCAACTTTGGCAAGCAAAGGAACCTGGCCAGATGCCATCACTTGTTCGGCATTGTGCTCGAGATGCTACTTCGGGAAGACTATGCCGAAGCAGCTCTTCAAGTGACTCTGTGCCTGCAAGCGCTCCACCAGGCTGCCATCGACTCAGATTGGACAGTGGCATGGCTGTTGACTTGCACTCAAGATCCGTACGAGAAGAAGCAGTGGGGAGGAGACGCCACTGCTCTGCAGCACGTGACTGCGTATGTGCGGAGCATGCAGGACCTCAGCAAGAGCTCCGAGCAACTGAGACGCAAAAGTCAGCATCGCGAAGAAGATGCCGAAGAGGAGAAGCCGAGAAATCGACCAAAGGGAAAAGGCAAGAGCAAGACCAAAGAGGCCGAGAAGACGGAGGCCTGAAAAGTGAAGCCAATCTCTGCACGGAGACACCTTCGAATGCGAAGCCGTTTGAAGTAGATTCGTGCCTCAAAGAGGCCTATAAGAGCTGGGGTTCTTTTGGCCGGTTTTTGAAATTAATTAATATGGAGAAGTCCCCTAACATAGATAGTTGTGATAAGGGGTCGGGGCCTAGGACACCCTTAGTTGACAAGGGATGCACGTCGCTTTTTCCGTCCTTGCTAGCAATTCCGGATACACTCCGGCGGTCTAGAAGTGCGCGTTGTCGGGCACGAGGACGAGGCCATCGAGAAGCATGGGAATGGGTAAAGGTGCTATGGGCATTATTTACTTTCTTTGAGGGTGGTAGTCCGTTCAAAGCAGCTGATCAGAAGGAACTCGTTGCACGAGCTAGAAACACCACCTGGACGTCGACCCATTCGGAATATGCTGGCTGTTTGCATAAACAAATTAATAGGTATCTTCGCATGAGAGATCAAGACCAATCCCTCAGTCGCGGAATACTGAAATTAAGCGAATTAGTAAAAATTGTAAAGTCCTCAGCTTACCAAGGTCATAAAGTAGATGGTACCATGCAGCAAGTGGCCAAAAATGTGAAACCCGACCGCATGTCATTACCCAGCAAGGCCGGAATCATCGAGCCTCAAGACTTCCTAAAAGGCTCCCAGCTTGAGCAGTTTAGGACGATGCCTGAACATATTCCAATTGAAAACACTAACGAACCTCCAGTCAAGGGATGTTTCAAAGTTCTAGGTGAAGATTTGCCAGGAGTCTATAGGAAGCTTCTCGAATCCGGTGTAGCCGTTCTCTTGCCAGAAGAATTGGCAGTGCGAGGCGAAGACGGGAAGATTTTGACGGGCGGGCTGTTCGCAGTGAATCACAAAGAGCATAGCGACCGTATCATTCTTGATAGGAGACCATTTAATCAAGTTGAAAGACGGTTGGTTTGGGCAAAACTACCTCATGGTTGTCTTCTTACCCAGTTAATCCTTCCCAAGAGTCATAGTATAAGGGGGTCGGGCGATGACCTTTCAAATTACTTTTACTTGCTCAAACATAACCCCAACTGGCTTCCTAGAAACGCTATTGGATCAGTGTTTGATGGTGAGGGTTTTGAAGCTTTCGGGGGAGTAAAGGGTCGAAAATATCTGCTTTCATTTTGCGTGGTAGCAATGGGTGATTTGAATGCAGTCGACATCGCTCAGCAAGTGCATGTCGAAATCCTCCGAGATTGCCATTGTATGCAACCTAGCGAAGTGTTAAGCTATAAGCATGTCGTCCCCGCTTCCCATTGCTATGAGGGTTTGTACATAGATGATCATGTAACCGTTCAGATATTACCCAAAAAGAAAAATAGAAAAAAGGGTGAAAAGTTTCGAGACGAGACCATAATCGCCAACAGCCGAGCCCAGTATGCCAAACATGGAATTCCCACGTCAGCCTCCCAAGCGTTCGAAAAGTCCGAGAACTTTGTTGCTTGGGGAACAGAGGTCAACAGTGCCTCGGGCAGGGTTGGCGCCCCGCTCAAGAAGCTGTGCCAGCTAGGAAGAGTCATTTTAGAAGTCTTGAAATTACCAAGAGTGTCCAAAAAGATGTTGCAACAAGTAACCGGCCTGTTAATACATCCTTTTATGCACAGACGTAGTTTGATGTGTTTGCTTCAAGAAACTTTCACATGGGTTGAAACTCTAGATGATAAGATTTCCAAACCTCTGCCCCCAGCAGTTCGAGAGGAGCTCATTTGGTGCACCTTAGTTTTACCGGTTGCAGAAGCCAACATCCGGTGGGAGATCTCCAACAGAATAGGTTGTAGTGATGCATCACTAAGTGGGGGAGGGCGAGCGGCTGCATGGACCACAACGCCGCTTGCCCAAACCCTTTATCGCTTTGCAGAGCATAAGGGCGAACATGTTCGACTTGACTGGACGCATGGAGGTCTCATACCGGAAAGCTCGATGTCTCGTGCTCCCAGTGAACTTGAAGCGATTCTTGGCGATCACCCTTGGGTGAGCACTGAAAGCTGCACCTTTGCACACAAACAGCATATCAACATACTTGAAACACGCATGATATACCGTGAACTAGTTGACATTGTACATTCATGCCATCGGCCACAAAGATGTGTTTTAGTTGTTGATTCACGTGCCGCTGCCGGTGCATGGGCCAAAGGCCGTTCATCGTCGAGACAGCTAAATCGTTTGCTCCGGAGAAGCCTTGGATGGACAATAGCTGGCAGAAAATCAATCCATGTCATATGGGTTAGATCTGAGGCGAATCCGGCCGACCACCCCTCAAGAGGCCGGGAGATTCCCAAGCCAGTTGACCCACCTTCGACATATACACAGGAAGTGCTCGGTCCTGATCTCAAACATGTTAGACAACACAGATCCGTGAAAGACATCTGGAAGAAGATCCACTCCGAGCATGAATGTGCGGTCGAAGGAGATAGCCATGCTTTGCGCCGTCTCAATGGCCAATCTGATGTGAGAAGCGAGACCTCGAGAAATCACCCTGCAGCAAAAGTGTGGAGCTTCCGTGAGATCTTTGCAGGCACAGCTCATTTGTCTAAGGCTGTCAGGTCCCAAGGTACGATCAGAGTTCAGGAGCCTTTCGAATTGATGCATCAAGGTCGACCGTTAAAGGATCATGACATCTTGGATGATAACGCATTTGATAGACTTTGCAAAGATGCCACGGAGCCCAATCAAATTTGGCATTTCGGGTTTCCTTGTGGTTCATTTAGTCAACTTCAGCACTTAAATCAAGGTACCCGCACTCATGACAATCCAGCAGGTGATGGCACTGTGCAGAGAGAAGTCGTTGGAAATGAGATCATGAGGAGGACCCTTTGGTTGTGTAAGTTGTTGCATCAAAATGGATCTTTTTTCACGTTGGAAAACCCTGGTTCGTCATATGCATGGAAAATGCCAGAGTATATAAAGTTACGCAATGACACAGGATCACAGGAGGTAAGATTAGATCAATGCTGTTTTAATCTTTTGATCCCTAACGGAGCTGGTAAGTTAGAGTTGGCCAAAAAACCCACAGTCTTTGCCGGTACGTTGCCCTACCTTGACAGGTTGCATCGAAAGTGTGCTCGCAATCACCAGCATGTCGCAGTCATGGGAGGGGTCAAGCACGAAGGCAAATGGACACGCAGGTCCACTCTTGCCGGAGCCTATCCGAAGGCTCTTTGCAATGCATATGCCAAGATCATCTCACGTATGTTTGACTAGCTGAATCGTACCATCACTGACCACCACAAAGCTCTGCATGAATAGTTTTTTATTGACATAGATGTACAGATAGTTTTTTCAATTACTGCATGTCGCCGCCATGGAAGATCTGCCAGAAGTCACCCACCTCCGGTGGAGCAAGTACAGCGCAGCTTATCGAAAGAGGCTGTTGGAATCTGGAAAACTGTTAGGCATATTTCTGTACAAGCACAATGCCAGTTTTCGAAAACTTTCCAGAGCAAAAGCCAGCCAGGTGGATGAGCTTGCTTCAGCGTTTGTTCAAGAGCTTCATGAGAATGATCCGAGCAAGATGCTTAGGATGGCAAAGCATGCCGTGCTCTTCCTTCAAATCTGGCAACCAAGGCTCCGCAGGAACTTACCTGAGACATGGAGTCACCTGAATTCCTGGGAAGAGCTTCGGCCAGCAGGCTTCCGGGCTCCTCTGCCTATCACTTTACTAGTAGCCATGATATGTCAGTCAAGAATTCTGGGATACCAGAGCGAGATCGAGCAAGACAAGCAGCTGTGGTGGATTTTTTCAGTGCTGATAGGTGTAGGCTTTTTCGGCCTGCTCCGACCTGGAGAGATCTTCAACATGCGCTGCGAAGATGTTAGCTTGCCTAATGCTATATCTCTTGGAAGCCCATTTGCCGTTTTGAGGATCCGCTCACCCAAAAATGCAAGACAGATGGGGCGTCACCAGTACACCACTGTCAAGCACCCTGACGTAGGAGACTGGCTTGTTTGGTTGATCCATGATCGAAAAACAAGTGGGAGCGCAGTTTGGCCCGGATCACAGCAGAAGTTCAGGCGATTTTTCAAGATATGCTGCGACAAGCTAGGCATTGCACACTGTAAGTTCAGCCCTGCCAGTTTGAGGGCAGGGGGCGCAACATGGCACGTGGATCAGACCTCAAGTGATATCGGTCGCTTACGGTTTGAAGGTAGGTGGACCAATTTGCGTTCCTTAGAACATTATGTGCAAGTGGCCCGATCGCAGCAGTTACTCCTTTCAATTGAAGATCAGACGTCTGAAAGAATCTCACAGTTTGTTAACCAACACGCTTTCCTTTTGTCACTGCCCAAGTTTCTTGAGCTCAAGCTTCCCAGTGCTCAGCTAGTTAGCCTAGCACCCCTTGCAGTCGGGCCCAGAGAACATGTCAGCCGAGCCTGTAGAAGATGGGGAGAGCGCACTGGAACTCAGGAAGCAGTTCAAGAAAGTGGTGATCGAAGGGGGCAGTTTGAAGGGCGCCCACTACACAGATGTTAGCAATGCAGACCTGGTCAAGGCGGCTCGAAGTTATCGAGGCGACGTTCGCTTTCAGCAGTTTGCCAAGAGAATGATAGCTGCTAAGACCTTGGCCATCGGAAGTAGTGAGCCTTCAAGATATCACCACACAAGTGTAGCTGCAGTCCCCGGAATCACCACCAGATTTTTGTACGGTGGCAAAGCCTTTGCATGTTGGTTGTTCACCAAGATGAAGGGACGTGTTTGCATTAGCCTGTTTTGTTTTATCATAATGGGTGTATTGCTTAGTAGGCCTAAGTTGTACTACGTTTTGAATAAGCTTATGGTCGCTGGAATCAAGAAGTTGATCAGACATGGCGTGGGCACCATTGCCATGGTGTTTGATGCAGTGCTTGAAGAAATTGCCGATCAGCTTGATTCCACGCCGTTGACCACACCACCCGAAAACCGAGAGGTGCCCATAGCTTATCCAACGAACAGCCCCTACATAGTGATGCCGTCAAACAGCATCACTGAGCTGACTGTTCACCTTTTATGCATCATCATTGGCACAATTCTAAGTCCCTTGCTTGGCCAACGATGGCCTCGTGCTCAAATGCCACCACGCGATTCACGTCCATGATTCGGTTGTTTTTCACACTGGATAAGTTGGGAAGATTGGGAATGGGGCAGTTAAACAGTAAACCTGATAAACAGCCCCTTAGCTTGATGACATAACCACTCAATTCCAGCGTTTGAACAATTGCTTGACTTGAACATTTGCTTGACTTGAGTGGTGGCAGCAGACTCAGCATAGCGGCCATCGTCACCTTCAGGTGTGCCCCGCGAAAAAGAAGCGGGGCGTCTTCTGCAGCCGTTGAGAAATGAACATGACCCACTCATGTTTGATGCCGTCTACCGGCTGCAGAGATTTGGCTTGACCACCACCATCCCCAACCACCACAATGGGGCAGTTAAACAGTAAACCTGATAAACAGCCCCTTAGCTTGATGACATAACCACTCAATTCCAGCGTTTGAACAATTGCTTGACTTGAACATTTGCTTGACTTGAGTGGTGGCAGCAGACTCAGCATAGCGGCCATCGTCACCTTCAGGTGTGCCCCGCGAAAAAGAAGCGGGGCGTCTTCTGCAGCCGTTGAGAAATGAACATATATATATGTGTGTGTGTTTATATATATATGTGTGTGTATATTTATTTATATATATATATTCATATATATTTATATATTTATATATATATATATATTTATTTATTTATTTATTTAATTAATTATTTATCTATTTATTTATCTATTTATTTATTTATATATTAGTAGTAGGTGGGAGCGAATTGGCATCCCTCGAAATGAAAGCACTTGCGCATAGATTGGTACCTGTCCGAATGTGGAAGAAGCCGCTTCCCCAGCACCCACAGATGAAGTCAAAGGGCCCAATCTGCGTTCTGTCTGGCCCGGTGCCAGCAGTGTTGCTGCACCAATGTCTGGGCCAGGTGAGTGGTGGAGGTTTTGTACCCCGCGAGCTCAAAGACCTTCAGGGATTTTGGCTCTGTTTTGGTCCCACTCAGACTGTTAAAGGGCCCGTCTCCCCCGTGAAAAACCCTGCGGCATACCCCATATTTATTTGTTTTTGCGAATGTGTACATTGATCATGACATGACACCAGTCTGTATATCTGTATGATACATGCACACTGCATGCCACGGCAGTCAGACCTCTCGAAGTGGGGGGATCGAAGCAATCGAATCCTCGTAGAAAAGTTTTCCCCTGCTCCGCAGCTCCTGCACGATCCTGAGATCCTTGTAGGATCCATCCAAGTCGTAGAGGTAGATCTCATCAATGCCCAAAAAGTCGGCATGATATCGAAACCAGAATTCCGCATGTTTGGGCACCCGCTGCTCCAAACCCTCCAAGTCCCAAACCTGTTGGGTGCACATCGCCGTCCTCGGCCGCAGCCTCCTCGGGGTGGACCGCAACGGCACCCGCAGCTCCAAGCCGGGCATGTCCAACGAGGCCCGTGCCGAGCGCCGCAGCACCACCGCGCTCGGCACGGCACGGCCCTCATCGCGGTCGGTGGTGAGGCTGCGGGCCAAAGGCGCAGGCGCCTGGCACTTTGTGTCTGATCTGTGGTGTGCCTAACAATGACAGATATCCCATCAGCAATAGGGTGTTGGTCAAGTGTTGGTCCCAAAGGAAAAATGTGTTTAAATCAAAATCTTGTAAGTCATCCCCGTCGCACCTCGCAACGGACAAAGAGCGTCGGGGGATCTTTGGTCCCCGGCAGCTCCGCCAGCATTGACGCACTGAAGACGTCTCCACGGCTGTTGAGGACTGCCTCACCCGCACCTGAAAGGAAGAGGCAGTCGAAGTCCCAAAGTTTGCCTCACCAGACAGGAGTCATTTCACCACCCAAAGCGCTGACTTATAGGGTGCGTTCAAGGTTGATTTAATATGAAAGTAGAATGGAAAAACGAAACGTGCAATTTGGACACCTAGTCTGCGAGTGATGGCGGACACTATGCTGAGATATGGCCAATTGCAACTGAGTCGGTTCTTCCTATCCGCTAACATGGAGAAGTCCGGAAGTGGAGCAAAAAATATCATGTACAGTACTTTGCCTTCTGGCGCTGAGGGTTGAAGACACGCAAATGGTAGACAACTGGTGGCTAAAGACCAATGAATGCAAATCAGCCGGTCTGGCAATACTTCCCGTCCTTCCATGTGAGTGTTTGCCCATTCTTTCACTAATGTGCGCAAAGTTTATTTGAGTCCTAGACTCCTATTTTGCCATACCATGCCTGAATTTCCACGAAAATGTGCAACCCCCTGGAACATCATTTTCTCAGTGAAACTGGATGAACGGTTTCCACCTCCCCCTATTTAATGATTCGCTCCAAAGCCTGCAACCTGACCTCGAAGTGACACCCTGACCTTCCGTGGGCACGCGGAAGTCAGAGCTGTCCTTGGCTTTGATGTGGTCCGTCATCTCCTGGGCGTTGGACCCAGGGATCCACCTGATAAAATGGGAGGTTTGGATTTTTTGGACCACCCCAATTTTACATGAAAATGAAAATGGCAAAAATGCGAAGCCACGAACCTTTTTTCCAAATTGATCACAATCTCTACTCCACTCAACTCTGAATTTGGGACGAGTTGCTTCCTCAACCCCCTAAAAACGCCTCCTCAGCAAGCCGCACCCTTGGTGCCCAACCATAACAGTTTCCCCACCAGGCGTCCCAGACGTGCTTGTGGAACTCCAGCATGCCAGGCGCATCTAACTGCCATGCCACCAGCGAAATCTCCAAGGAACAAAAAGCACTGTCCGTCTCCAAGGCTGTGACCTGGCAGCAATTCGTTTCTTGTTTGGGTCTTCCAAAAAAGATTGGGTCTGGATCTTAGAATTTTCATATCTATACGTATTTATATACATCCATATCTATCTCTATCTATCTATCTATCTATCTATCTGTCTGTCTGTCTGTCTGTCTATCTATCTATCTATCTATCTCTATCTCTATCTACCTATCTATCTACCTATCTATCTACCCATTTATCTCTATCTATCTACCTATCTATATCTATATATCATTATACATGTATGTTATATATCTATCTATCTATCTATCTATCTATCTATCTATCTATCTATCTACCTATCTACCTATCCATCGATCCGTCCATCCATCCATCCATCTATCTATCTATCTACAGTATATCATTCTATATCTATGTCTACATCTACATCTCTATCTCTCTATCTCTATATCTATATCTATATCGATATATTTAGATCCTATATCTATGTCTCTCTATCACAAGATTCGCTCGACTGCCAAGGCACGTTGTAGTTGCCATCCTCCGTGACGGTGCTTGGGAACTTCTGCGCTCGACTGCGGTCCAGTTCCAATTGCCAGGAGCTGGGGAAGCAGCGCGGGCGTGTCAGGCGTTGGGCGGCACGATAGATCTGGACCTGGCTGTGGTGGCTGAGTCGTTTCACTGGGTGGGTTTTTGATTATTTTGCTTTTAATTGCGTTGGCTGGTTTTTATCGTATAGTCAGTAGTTTCACTGGCTTGGTGGGGAAACAGTGTCTGTTGTGCCATCCGAAGCTGGAAGGATTTCTGTTTCCTGGAAGTGCTGCCTGAAATCAATTTTTGGGAGAGGCAGCCCGGCAAGGGTGCAACTGGACCGGGTCCAGGTCTGATCAAATAAGCATGCGGTCCTACTCTCTCTCTCTCTCTCTCTCTGTATATATATATATATATATATGCACAACTATAATTATAGACATCTATAGGAGCTGGACCCTGGTTAGGGGACGGAGCGTCATGGAGCGTCCAAAGATTTGAGACCACCAGCCGACATGACTTTGAAAGACTTGTCAATCTCAAGAAGGCAATGCCAGCACTAAGGTCCCGACGTTCTTCTCAGGATTCCTGAGCAACACCAGTTCGATAAATCTTTGAAATCCCTTTCCAGTGTCTGAACTAGTCAGTTCGTACCAGCATAGAACAGGTCAAAGCGCTACCCTACCAGATCGACCAGCACGAACATCGGCCCAAGACTCCTTGCAAGGTCCTCAAAGCTGGCACCCTTCAGCAGGTCATAACAATTGCCCAACGTCACGCAGGGCGATGGGCGGCCTGGACCAGGCTCCGCTAGTTCCCATTGGTCAAAGGAAGATCTAGAATTAGCCATCTGCGGCGTGCAAAGATTTGCACCGGTTTTATATATTCTGACGACCAGCAAGTCCCCAGCACTCACCCATGGCCTGCAAGGACGGGAGCTTTCACCACATCGTCCTCTCTGCCTCGTTAGCACCATCTGGGTCTTCAATCATCGAATCAAGAGACCTCCATCGGAAAAGAGTTGCATCCCAAAATCTGGTCTGCCAAATGTGGACTGGCAACAAAGCTAGTAGAGTCACTAGGCACAATAGTGCAGCTTCCCTCCACAAAAACGGAGGAGCAACAAAGAAAGAACACACCGTTTGATGCAGCCAAGGGACACTGGGTGGGGCACGCCTGTGGAAATGCCAAGCAGGTGGCCTGACAAGTCAAGGGTTCTGTATCCCGCGGCCATGGCCAGGCCTCCCCCTTCAGGACCAAGAAATCTGATGGTTACCTGACCGCATCATGAAAAAATCTCGTGTCTGATGGCATCTTTACAGGCTAGGGTGCTCCAATGAAAGCATAGTTGAGGATCTCCTAAGCTTCGAGGCACATCCCAGCCTCCACCAGGACCTGAGGCTGGGGAAAACCACTGAAGATCTGCACGCAGTTCGAAACTGGCGAAGGGTATCATGGGCTTCCAGGTGGAAGTGGCATTTTGTGTCGTTTAAACGGGACCCCTGGCATTCTGTCTTTTTGTGTATCGCCATTGTACTTCAACCATGGAACAAAATATCATTTATGCACTGTCTATACACACAAAAAAGTGGCGGCAAAGTCCGAGTCCTAGAAATCCAACCCTTACGGCCATCATACCACAACTCCTGCACATTTCTGTGGTGCACTCTCCACACCCTGAGTGTCTGAAAGAAACGAATGGGTCATCACCTATGGCCTATGATATACTCACCAACTCAGGCCAAAGAAAATCCCCCATGAGCACTTGGATGCGCATCCAAGCTAGCAATTGTCTCACAGGCCTGGTGACTTGTGAACCCAACTGATAAACATCTGGCTGGTCGCCCTCAACACCTGCCGAGGCACCACGAAGACCAGATGTGCTGCTCCCACATCATGTAGCTGTTCCCAGGCGTTAGGGGTCTCGCTGTCCAACATCAGGATATGCCGGATGGTACCGAGGACCTCCCAGTCGTTTGACCGTCACAGCATGTCACAGCTGTGGGCTTCAAGATGTGGCGCCGCAACTTGAAGATGGAAATTCAAAGCTACAATTTTCAACCGGAAGGTCATCTTTCAAAGTTCTCATGTTTAGATGGTTGCACGGAAGTCGTGCCACCAATGCACATCCTCCTAGCCCGATCCCAAAGAGGCACATTTCTGCATCACGATCACCAATCCATCAACGGCCGGTGGTTGCCAACCCCTTCATCTGGTGTGCATCAGGAACTGAAAAGAGTTTGAAACCACCAACTGCATTGGCTCTGGAATAACCCACCGATGTCGTTTTTCCATTAGAGTGCTGGTAGTTTGCATCTCTTAACCATAAATGCCAGGTGGCATCCCAATACAGCAAAAGGTCAACTTCCATGCCTCCCTCTACCCTGGCAAGGCTGCCTGTGTGTAGTAATTCACCAGGACGCTTTCATCCCTGCCCTGCTTGCTGGACCACATCAATTCCCACAACCTCAGTGCAGTTTCGGAACAGGGCAAACGACATCATCATCTTTTGCGAGACCCCCCTGGAATATTGTCCAAGCTTCAGGGTACGACAACCCAAGAGGCCCGTTTACATCGGAGATTACATGGATGGTTCTCTCTTCATACACTTTAGATGATCCAATTAAAAATATCATCATACAGATACATCTCATACATATCATATGTAAACATCACCATGTGAGGGAAAATCGCATCCGCTTCTGCCAGTGCCGCCAAGGAGCGCAAGAATGGAATGGAAAAGATGCCGCAGAGGTCGGCCAGAGATACCTCACGGTGGGAAAGGCACAGCCAGTGATGGTGAGAAGCCTCTGGAGGACTTGTAAATGGAGCTGCTGATTTATTGCTGGTTTTCCAGCTGATATTCTATATAATTCTCCATCGGATATGAGGTGATTTTCCTGTTGATGTTGTTTTTGCACCGCCGCATTGGTCTACCTGAGATTTGTAGCGAGCTGTTGTACGACAAACAGCACCAAGGCAAGCATTGTAGAGAAAGGTCACATCCAAGATACCGTAGAGACACGCGAGTGGTGAGCCAGTTTCGGCACTTAACTTGGCCAGTGTTTCCTCAGCTGCCAATAACGGGTGAAAAGTGGAATCCTGATTTTCCATTTTCTGTTGGTTAATATCTCCTAGCGTACCCTATCCTATTTGCAGCATTTTGCGACTAAACCACCACTCCACTGGTCTCAAAGTTGAAGGCCGAGTGTCATCTTTCGAACACTCATCCACATGTAGCTTCATGTAGTGGCTGTACCTCAGCCACCATCTATTTTGTGAGAAGGTACTTATGCAGAATGCTGGGGCCGGAAAAAAACCAAATTTCGCAACCGATAATACCATGGGTGCGGCGAGCCCTAGGACCAATTTACAAGATTGCTTACCCCCTTTCTGAGCCTGGGAAAACGAGACTTGGGACTTGAGCCTTGCCGTTCTACTTGGTGGGGGATCCTGCTATGCCTTAAGTACCCAGCAAAAAGAATGGTCAACCGTGGAGTCATCAATAAACCTGCAGGACAACACCATGCCCAGATGCTGACTGGAGATGCTGAGTTCACTTCCTTCACTGATACGCAAGATCTCTTCGGGTCGACGTAGCACGTGGTCCAATACCCTGGGATTTCTTGAGGTGGGCTGCAAGTGTCTCACCCCGGACTCTCAAGGTGTCCTAAAACTGGTTCAACCTGGAAGTGAGGTGCACATCAGCACGTCCACAATTACAAAAATGAAGAGCCAGCCCCAAGTACCACCAATCGAACCAACACACACCCAGGACTCAGGGATCCCTGAATATAAGAGAATATAAGCACCACAAGAATTCCCCCCCCTCGGACTGATTCGTCCTGACTCATGATGAAATTATGGAACATGGCCTTCTAGAAGGGATTCTTCCAATGTACAAATGATATTTTCCCACTTCTTCCGGGAATCTACCGTCTAGCTGGGCAGTCTTCATCCCCATACTACGAGCAGACGGCCAAAACTGGGAAACACTTGTACAAATGCTAGCTTCATTCCCAATTATTAAACACTACATAGCACTGCTATTGAACGTCAAACTTCAACCAACTAGATAGCCAACTATTCAACTATTACACTATTTCTATGGCTTGTTCATATATATGTGAAAATCGGGCCCCAACAACTAGATGGCTAATAAGGCTAATACTATCCCCATACCAATCCTTGGAAAACTATCCCAGGCACCGGCCGTGCGCCCACGAGGAGCGGCGGAAGAAGCAGTCCTCGGTCAGGGGCACGGTGGCCACTAGGCGGCAGCCCAGGAAAACCTGGTGGGTACCTGGCGCGACTGGCGCGACTGGCGCGACAGGCGAACATTTGGGGGGGTTCACTGTGACAGCTGGAAACCTAAGATGATAAGACATGATAAGACGGCATCAAATGGATGTTGTGATTTTTTCTGGGATGGTTTCAGCCACCGAATGGTTTAAACTGGGATCCAAGATTTGCAACCAGAACTTGGATTCAAGCAACAAATATGACGGACCCCGGATGATTGGACAAGCACAAACCTTGTATGATTTTTGATCATACCCGCAAATGACGGGGATGTCAAATGACTTGTTTGCCCCCAAAAAACGAAGAAACAAACTGGCAATCTACAATCGGAAACTCGTCTTCAAATCCCATCGGCTCAATCTTCGCTTCGAGGGGGTCTAAGCTGCTTCGCGCCTCCATCCTGCACTTCCTCTCGTTGCCAGTCTGCTTGGTAGCCCAGCTGATGCATGCCTCGCCATCACCCAATGAAGGTACGACGGTATAAGGCTAGTGGTGATGATCGCACAGAATCCCAAACAAAGCTATCAAAATGTATAGGTTCGATAATGTTCATAATGTGAACCTCAAACAAACGTCCGATTTCCACGTAGATCTGTCTCATGTCCACTTAAGCCTATCTCACGTCCAATTTTCGGAGACTGTCTGTCTTAAGTGCCACTGCGGCTCGGGTGATGGTTTCATGTCTCGAAGGCTGGTTCTCATACACCGGCTCCTGCCCAATCCCACCCGGAGCCGTGGCATGGAAATATGGATGAAGTTATACCCATTGTCACCTGTAGGAATCCAAACAATTCCTTGAACTACATGGGGGGAAGCCATTGGACAGCGGACCCCACTTGCAAATTCCACTGGCTCCCTTATTCTGAATCGTATTCTGAACTGTGAATGGTCGAGACTTGCCTATGTTCTGAGTGTCGGTTCAATAGGAGATCAAGAAAGATTGAAGCCCTAGAAAACTCAGCCGAGGGGAAAGGCATGTTCAAAAAGCCAGGACAGTGCTATAACTTTGGACTTTTTCAGAAACCTTGGGTTTAACATACATTAATTCATTGATCATCAATCATTAACGGATCATTCAGGCATGAATGTGGCAAAATGTGGCAAGTACCTCTACTGGACCCACCAGCTGCATCGCCAAGCGTCCGAGACTTCGATCTGCACCTCTTCAATGCGCTCCAGGATCACCTCAATGCCCCGAGTGGCTAAACTGCTAAACAAACCGGGACTAACCGGGACCATTTGGTCGGATACATCGGATACATCGGATACATCCGAGTTCGTCAATTTAGTCCCATTGGTCCCATGAATTAGTCCCATTCTGGTGAGAGGACGTGAGAACAATGGGTGACTTTATATGACTTTATATGACTTTATGGGGTTTGATCGCAACCACCAGCCACGCTCACTTGGATCATCCAGGAAGTGCTACGACATCCTACCGACAACAGCCACATCTGCACCCAGCTACGCGTGCGAGCGGTGAGGACGCAGTGGCCAGGGCTGAGAGGATGTCAACATCTGCACCCTGCGCATCCAGCTTCAATTTGATGGGAGGTCCTGGCCCAGCTGCGGGGCTGCGGGCTGTCACATCCTGTCCCCCAAACCGTGTTTTGATGACTGATAGCCTACGACATCCAAATATGTCCGGCAATTCATGTTCTAAGTTGTTTAATCCATTTCACATATGGGATGGTTGTGGCTCTTCCCCATCTTTGTTAGTCAATATACCCATGTGCTTACTTTCTTCTCTATCGTTGTACACTCGTACATGCTTTGCCCAGGATGGATCTTCTTCATCCTGCCCCTGCAGTTCCACAGGCCGTCCTTCTTTCAGAGCCTCTTGATACTCCAAAAGTGATTCCTTTCGGAAAGACCGTCAAGGCATCAAACCCTCTCAGTGGGTATGGCTTAAATGTAGTGTACCCCAAACGAACCTGGCTAAGGGCGGAAATCCGACATTTATGTTGTCATGAATAGCTGTCCATCATTGTTTGTCCTATAAAAAGAGGCTTTCACCCCCACCTCAGAAGGGGTAGCTGTCCCCAGCATCAGGCCATGTAGGAGCACATCCAGCGAAGTGACCTTGGCATCACTTCCAGAGGCACAGTTGAACCCCTTGCACTTCGTTTAAACCCCGAGAAAACCCAGATGCACCAGCAAAACGAGGGTGACAACCGACAAGACATGGGAACAACCAACAAATCACAGGGGTATGACCAACAAAGCAACTCACCAGGGAAATGATTGAACCATCCAAACACCATCCATTCATTCACTCTTTCTGGCACGTGGCTGGCACTAGAACCTCAGGGCCCTTTGCAGTGCAGGGATGGCCGAAGCTTTCATCAGGCACCAGGAGGCTGTTGCCTCAGTAGAAACGAGGAGATTGGAAAATTTTGGAAGGGTTTCAAGGATGCATGGTGGTTTTTTGATGACAGGGTTGGATTGTGGGTGGGTGTTCCGAGCAAAAATCGTGGTTCAATGATGCTTCAGCAAAAGTGAATGAACTTGGGGATGACCAATAGTAGCGGGATTATCGGTATGGTAAGTAGCAAATGATGTCCTTTTGTGGGAAGTAGGTTTGAGTGGGGGGATAACGGTGTGAAAAAATCGGGGGGTGCCCCTGTAGTCACTCTTGTACAGCCACCCCCAGTCTGAGCCGGGCTGCATTCTCCGCCCAAGAAGTCATTGGTGTGCAGGGCTCGGAAGCCCCACTTCAAACCTGCAGGAAGAGGCCACACGAACCAGTTCAAGCTGAAATTCTGGGAAAACTGATAAAGATACTTCGTCAAAACCAACCTGGAGGCAAACACAATGCCATTTCCAATTCATGTGCAACATTGTACAACACCAAACCTAGATTGAGGGATTTGGTGGAGCAAGGATTGCAATTTGGCAATTTTGCGCAGTAAATCCCCGACCCGTGGTAGGGTGACGGGTTTCAACACGGGTAAAGGATTGATCAGGATGGCATCTCGACTTTTGGGCACCTTCTTCCCAGGTCAAAGCAACAGGTAGGGCCACCACACGGTCCAACACGTCACTGTAGTCCACCTGCCATGAAAATGACATGCCAAGGCCCCGGGGGTTTGGAGGAGCCAAAAATTGATGTGATGCATAAATTAAATGCATATTTACATATAAATATAAATCAATATTGCATCTTTGAAGCAAACTCTGCAGCTAAAATCAAGGTCACGAGCTTTTGGCTGAGATTTGTTTCAGCACCCGGACATAAAAGCGGCAACCCAATTCCACCCGTTTCAGCTGCAGGGGTGCCAACATATAAACTAGTATCAGCCAGTATCAGCCGTGGATCCTGCAAACGTATCCCTGCCTTGAGCCGACGATAGAGTTCCAAGAAAGCCTTGGATCACATCCACCAGCTGTCCAAAAGCCAAGCTTGGAAGTGGATGAGATCAGGTGGCATTTAGGTCGTCAAACCCTTCAAAAGAAAACACATCCCCCTCCCAATTAAACAAAAAAAAGCACCATGTTTAAAGTTTCCAGTGGCTTCACTTCCCCCTTTTTCCATCTCACCATGAAAAGACCCAAAAAATCCATCGCCAGGCCACGCTTCGTCCGGGCTCCACCAGCACCAGCCAGGCTTTGGGGTCGCGCCGCAGCTCCGGCAGGAAGCGGCTCCACTCGTGGGCGCCAACATCCACAATGATCTGCCGGGGATGCCCACACTGCTGGGGATGGGAAAATAGCCAAATTATTAGAATTATAAGCCAACTATGCGGGTAAACCCATGTAAACCCAGCAAAAAAAAAAACATCCCCATTTGGGGTTGATTATTGCGTATACGGTATACCCCTAGAAATGAGATAATGCCCCCAAATGGATAACCTAGCCCAAGGTCACCCGCCTGGGAGACCTCTGCGCCGCCGAGGCTTAAGGCCTTCCAGAGGCCACACTGCCACAGCAGCACAGGCGCCATGCGCGGCCCGGCAGACCTTGAAGGTTTTACTCGTTTCGCTGGTGGAATTTTAGCAAAGTTTGACCTGTTTCGAGGGCAGCAAGGGGTATCTGAGGACTTATATGCAGACTGCTCAAAATCAGCATTGCAGTCTATAATCATCTTTGATCATCTTTGGGCCACGGTTTTTTGGAGACTTCCTTCTGTGTCACAGTAAGGCACAGTGACACCACATCGGATCCGTTGGATCCCAAGCATGGCAGCCGGGCCACACCACCTCATCCAACACGGATCCGGTGTAGCGACCTCCATGCCGTGGGGCGACCAGGGCATCCAGCACCTGGGAGCCAGGACACCGGTACGGCAGTCATTTCCACGATGGCAACAGTACTATATAAAAAGACAACAAAAACCTCGCGATAATGACATGGGCATAATAATGGCAATGTGGTCCTAAGAATATAAAACATCATCGTCGTCGTCGTCGTCGTCATCATCATCATCATCATCCTCCTCAACAACCTCATCATAATCGTAATCGTCATCGTCATGCTGATGACCGCCCCGTGACTCACCCCACAAAAAGCCGCCCGTCCCCCGGAGAGCCTGACCTGTGATCCCACCAAATCCAAGAAGAAATCTGGAACGAAGACCGGATTCAAGAAGGTGTCTACATCCCTGGGCGACAAGTCCAACCGTATTTCATGAACCGAGTGGAGGTGCTGACGGATAAAGCCAATAGGAAGCGGAGTTTGGGGTTCAGTTCACCAAGATGTGATGCGATTTATGCCACCATATAAGTTTGTCCTCCACCAATCTGGACCTATATGGACCTCCTGTGAGGCTTTGGAGTAGGCAGTGTGCCATCAAAGGGCTTGGGGCGAAAATGGAACTGCAAAGTGTATCAAAGTGCAACACAAATCCTTGAAATTCATTGTATTCATGCATATTAATCCACTAAATTCATCAACAAATATCCAACCGGCCCGTTTCCAGCACCTCAGCGGCAGGGGCTCACCACATCCGGGCCACACCAGGGTCAACAGCAAGGCTGTCCGTGCGCAGCCCAGCCTTGGCTGAAGCCGCTGAAGCCCAGGATTTCACAGAAAACCTGCCCTTCCATCTATCTATCCGATCCAATCTTTTAAGCTACCTATCGGTTACCTATCTATTGAAGCTATTCAATTGATCGAATTACGCTCCTGTCGGTCTGTCCATCTCGAGGTTACTAACGTTATGCTCTATTTCATCGAATTCTGACATCTACAGCGTAAATTGCATGTTGCAGTGCCAAGTTTCCACCAGCATAGCTCCATGAATGCCACGCGCCCATGGCAGCGGCGCCAGTACCATGCGGGAAAGGTAGACGGTACTGTTACATTCACTGTTGATGGTGTGAGGAAATTCAGCTTGGTGGTGGCTACGGTACCCGAAGCATCATCTGTGCCCTTGTGAAAAAATGCCCAGGATTGGTTTGAAGGCTACTTTCGTGTAGGTAATTCCCTTGGATCAATCGAGTGACCCTATCCCTGAGGACGTGCCATGGTTCGCTGTTGATGCTAAGCTGAACAGAGCCAACCTCGTAAAGGTTTCACCATCTGAGTCCCAACAAGCAATGTGCATCATATATATATAATTGCGTGTGTGTGTGTGTGCATATATGACTAGAACTATACCATATAGTCAACAAGACTTTGGCTATCAAAAAAAGAATCACTGGGAACAGTGGAGACATGGAGACATTACATATAAGAAGCCACACGACTTAAGGCATCACAAGATTAAGTTGCAAGTTGGCGTACTGTTGAGACACCGATATCGCTGAGCCACAGACCTTCTCTGCCTCCTTCCCTTCTTCTGACACCTGCTAATCTGGCTGTGGATGAGTAAACTTCCGAAATCAGCAGCCAAACCGCGGGCATTCTGTGAGAAGCCCAGGTCCATACAAATAAGATTAAATAAGAGGGGTAATACCCCCCGCTTATCTGTAGTTATCAGTTATTTCCGAGAATTGGTTGAAGGGAAAGTCTGACCGGGTTTCCTGCAGATTTTCCATTATATAAACCAATCAATCCATTGATTAACACCAGCCAATCATCCGGGCAATGATATCCGGCACCTGTGTTTGGAGATTGCTCAGGAGCTTGAGGGCCTGTTGCACCTCAGGCTGGGAAAGTTGAAGTTGATGACGTGCAGCTCATTGGGATCATTGCAGGCACAACGGAAATGGAAAGAAAATGTGCAACCACCAACCAAATCTGACAAATCTGCAGGTTTTGCCCACAAATGCGGCCACACCGACAGAAGCAATTGACCATGGTGACCATAAAAATAGAACCATATTATGTCAGGAGCCACCCAGAACCATGGCACCACGTGCCCTTTTCACAGTGGCTCCGCCCAATTCCCCTTGGGAGACCACAGCAGGAGCTTCAAACTCTCCAGCATTGGCGAGCGCCTCAGAGCTGGACCCAAAAAACCTGTGCAACCCAGCAGCATTTCAGGGTTACAACGGTTACAAGGTCCTGCTCACAGCTGGCTCAGCAACCAAGCAAAACATAGCAAAACTGGAGATTATTATATGCCAATTACAGAATGTAAAGACCCCACAAACACTGCTGGCGGAAACAATCTAGAGGCTAGAGGTTCCTTTATTTCCTCCTCCTTTGCCCAAGAAGCAGTTGGCTCAGACCCTCACACAAGCCGCTGCGAGCAAAACCCACTGCAGGCGCTTCATTGCATCGCCTTGGTAGCAGCGGCAATATTGACAAGCTGACTTCTTTCTCCAAGTCTTCCCCTACAAAACTATTTCAAAAACAGAAAAACATTTTCTCTAGGTGGTTGAATGGAGTTTTTGGTGGTTTGAGTGTTCACCGTGTTGAACTAGAAGAAAGTTTGATCCCTCAGCCGCACAAAAACCAGGCTGGGGACCCAACAGGACCCAACGCGCAGGGCGACGCCCACGCGAAGGCTATGGCACATCCGAGCGAACGGCCAGGCAGTCGAATAGAGGTCCCCGGAAAAGGTTGGATCACGCAGAGTACTTTGGATCTCTTCCAAACTCATGTGGAAACATGACACCCGTTGACACCCCATGTTTGGGCACCCCATGTTTGGGCACCCCTTTGACAACAGTGACTTGACTCCGAATCGACCTTTGCAGCGGCCTTTTGCTGGGGTCAGTCGACAGCAACCCATTCTTTGGGGTAGTCGCGACCGCTGCACTTCGGTTGGTTCGTGTCCTTGGACAATCCGGCGTGGCCGCAAAGGTGCATTCTTTGTCACAGGGATCAGGTCGAGGTAAGTTGCTAGTTAAGCTCCTGAACTGGCAAACAAAAAAAACGAACCCGTGGGTCATGTGGAACTCACCAGTCTGCGTCGTCTCATCCGATGATGCCCTAGGATTTTTTCTCAGAAGAGGTCCCCCTCTGGATGATCTCCTTCCTATGATTCAAGTACAAGAAACATTGAGTCGCCTAACCTTCATCATCATGCAATTGCGAGTCATTTTGACATGCTATGCTGCTCAAGAAACTCCCCAACCATAATAAACTATGGTCAGCAATTCAACCTAGGAATTAAAAATGTAATGTTCATTAATTTTCCCCTATATGGTCAGCAGGTGAGGCATATGCGAATGGTGTATTGGCACTGCCATGTTTGCCGGAAAGTAGGCAGTCAAACAACCTTTCACTGAGTTTGGCACGAGACAATGGCCGGCCACGTGCTGTGATGGACTGCCTTAGGGTGCTGGCAGTGATGTAAAATGTACGAAAGGAACTTGAAATTGACCTCCTCCAAGTTCCGAGAATATGCAGTAGCTGCAAACTTGTGAAAAGACTGCTGAACAAGAGAGGGGGTGATAGAGATAAGTTGGGATTCATCAGGCTCAAACTTTCAACCTACTCCAACATGTTCGAATTCAGCCGGAAGGTTCAGCCAAGCAACCCATAGCCACGGTGGGGACCGTGCGCAGCTGCGGCGTGCGCTTCCGCAGGAAGTAGAGCAATGCCTCGCAGTTGTCACTGGCGCGTTGGAGCTCACCCAGCAGCTCCAGAGGCGGCTGGTCCTGTCTAGCGGAGGGCGTGTGAACAGGGCCACATGTGCCACAAGTTTTTCCCCAACAGCAGAATGCTTTGGGGTCTCAGCCCACATAGCCTTCGGGGTGCTCCGGGGCACTGCTCGACCCTGCCGCCTCGTTTCGCCGGTTCCGGGAACCAGGGTTCCGAGAACCGGTTCCGGGAACCAGGGTTCGGGGCAAGGTTCCGGGAACCCAGGGTTCCGGGAACCAGGGTTCGGGGCAAGGTTCCAGGAACCCAAGGTTCCGCAAACCAGACTTTCAAGCAAGGTTCTGGGAACAATGGGTTCTGGCTACCTTTTGGGTTCCGGGACGTCAAGGTTCCGGGAAGGTTCCGGGCACACTTGGCTTTCGACAAGGTTCCGGGAACCTTACCATGGTTTCGAGCAGCCAGAGCCTGGATTGTGCCAAAGTTCTGGAATCACCGGAACACCAATTTTGAGACATCCTGCAAACCCAGAGTTTGGGGAACCAGGATTCTGGCAAGGTTCCAGCAACACTGGGTTCCGACAAGGTTCCGAGAACCACCACAGATGCGGACCCACAGTTTGGATATACTTCCTGGATTATGCCACAGGTTCCGGACAGGGACAAGGTCAGAGTTCTGGCAAGGTTCCGAGGTCCGGAAACAACCCAGGGGTCGGATATACGCCGTGGGTTGTACCAAGGTTCATGCTACGGACAGGGTCCCAGAAAACCAATTTGCAAGGAAACCAAGGTTCCAGGACCAAAAGGGCCCGGTCAACGAGCAATCGCTGACAGGGGGGGGGACAGCGTGACAATAAATCAGCGCGTCTCGGTTCCGGAAACCCAGGGTTCCAATATACGCTGTGGGTTGCGCCAAGGTTCCGGAAACGAGGGTTCCAGGAAGACAAGGTTCCAGGGACACAAGGTTCCAGGAACACAAGGGATTCCGGAAATCCCCCAGCCAATCTTGGGTGCTTTGTGGCCCCTCACTGAATTCCGAATTCATGTTCGTTTGCTCAGTGGGCGCACAGCGTCGGTCGA
Source organism: Cladocopium goreaui (assembly GCA_947184155.2). Taxonomy (NCBI): domain Eukaryota; class Dinophyceae; order Suessiales; family Symbiodiniaceae; genus Cladocopium; species Cladocopium goreaui. The sequence continues at coordinate 31,084 of CAMXCT020000058.1, read as the reverse complement.
CTGACCTGTTCTGATGTTGCTGTAAAATCTTCTGTTTGAACTGTTCCGATGTCGCATCTACCAAAGCACATGCCACATCAAGCAATTAAGTTCGATGCCTTGGAACACCTAAATATTGGCAGCAAACCTGTGTGAGGCTTCTCGAAGCCAGGTAGATGATTTTTTGAAGCTAAGTGACCAAACAGCAACACACAATGAAACTTCAGACACAGTTGTGACACAACAACCAAGTATTGACATGAAACTAATTCTGGAATCATGATGGACAATTTGGCCAAAACCAACTGTTTCACCAATCACTTGCGCAAACTGACCGATGTTGTCCAAGCACGACAAGATAATCCCAAACCAACACACACACACACAATTTTGTAAACACTTAATGACACACCGTGGTCTGCAAATACTGCCATTCGTTTGTAACCAAATGTATGTAAATTCAACTATGCGCGCTTTCTTAAAGAACATGTCTCATCCTGCCTTTGGTCCAAAAGGGGAGGGGGCAAGGCGGGCAAAAAATCGCCGAAGAGACTTAGGCTATGGAATCCTGTTCCTGCCATCATTAATCCGTCTTGGGTTGCAAAGTTGGACCACTGTTTGAAACCAACCGCTGCCGGTTCCGGGAACCAGGGTTCCGGGCAAGGTTCCGGAACTCAGGGTTCCGGGAACCAGGGTTCGGGGCAAGGTTCCAGGTTCCGCAAACCAGACTTTCAAGCAAGGTTCTGGGAACAATGGGTTCTGGCTACCTTTTGGGTTCCGGGACGTCAAGGTTCCGGGATCCCCAGGTTCTCGGCGCCAGGAAGGTTCCGGGCACACTTGGCTTTCGACAAGGTTCCGGGAACCTTACCATGGTTTCGAGCGGTTCTGGAATCACCGGAACACCAATTTTGAAACATCCTGGAAACCCAGAGTTTGGGGAACGAGGGTTCCGGCAAGGTTCCAGCAACACTGGGTTCCGACAAGGTTCCGAGAACCACCGCGGATGCGGACCCACAGTTTGGATATACTTCCTGGATTATGCCACAGGTTCCGGACAGGGACAAGGTTGCGGAACAACAATTTTCAAGAAGCCCAGCCCAGGTTCCAGAGAACCAGGGTTCTGGCAAGGTTCCGAGGTTCCGGAAACAACCCAGGGGTCGGATATACGCCGTGGGTTGTACCAAGGTTCATGCTACGGACAGGGTCCCAGAAAACCAATTTTCAAGGAAACCAAGGTTCCAGGACCATATAGGCCCTGTCAACGAGCAATCGCTGACAGGGGGGGGCACAGCGTGACAATAAATCAGCGCGTCTCGGTTCCGCAAACCCAGGGTTCCAATATACGCTGTGGGTTGTGCCAAGGTTCCGGAAACGAGGGTTCCAGGAAGACAAGGTTCCAGGAACACAAGGGATTCCGGAAATCCCCCAGCCAATCTTGGGTGCTTTGTGGCGGGTTCCGCACATGCCGATTCATGTTCGTTTGCTCAGTGGGCGCACAGCGTCGGTCGACTGACCTGTTCTGATGTTGCTGTAAAATCTTCTGTTTGAACTGTTCCGATGTCGCATCTACCAAAGCACATGCCACATCAAGCAATTAAGTTCGATGCCTTGGAACACCTAAATATTGGCAGCAAACCTGTGTGAGGCTTCTCGAAGCCAGGTAGATGATTTTTTTAAAGCTAAGTGACCAAACAGCAACACACAATGAAACTTCAGACACAGTTGTGACACAACAACCAAGTATTGACATGAAACTAATTCTGGAATCATGATGGACAATTTGGCCAAAACCAACTGTTTCACCAATCACTTGCGCAAACTGACCGACGTTGTCCAAGCACGACAAGATAATCCCAAACCAGCACACACACACAATTTTGTAAACACTTAATGACACACCGTGGTCTGCAAATACTGCCATTCGTTTGTAACCAAATGTATGTAAATTCAATTATGCGCGCTTTCTTAAAGAACATGTCTCATCTTGCCTTTGGTCCAAAAGGGGACGGGGCAGGGCGGGCAAAAAATCGCCGAAGAGACTTAGGCTATGGAATCCTGTTCCTGCCATCATTAATCCGTCTTGGGTTGCAAAGTTGGACCACTGTTTGAAACCAACCGCTGTTGGGGATCTACGTCGGCTTATTTTTAAGTCCTTTAGTCCTTTATGGATATTTAGAGAATTAGCCGTCTGAGCTACTTTGAGGTGGGCAGCATTTATCCATGATCATTTCAGCCGATGTCCCATCATCCCATTCTCCAACCCTTCCAAGGTCCTGCGGGTAGAGGGATGGACATTTTTCCCAGTAGATCTGGATCTCCTCTGAACTCGCGCCCTGAAGCCGTTGCGTCAGCTCTGCCAGGGACCTGGCCACACCATCCGAAAAGTCGATGCGCTTCACGTAGCGCGGATCAGACACGTTGTCCACGCAACCTCTGCCGTTTGGGATAAGAGCTCCTTGCCCTGGAGCTGGAAGGTTTTTGCCAAACCTTGCTTTATATTTTGATGAAAAATGGTTATGTTGGGTTTGGGTGTGGTTTTGGGATTACTCCTAGCCAAATAAAACTCCGAATTCTAATCAAAATTTATGTCTCAAATAATGCCTGCCTGAACAAATTTCTTTGCGAGTCTGAATTAGAGGCCTAGGGCTTAGGGTGGAGTTTTGCGGTCCGCCCAAATCAATGGCTAACTGCCACCTGCAAGTTCGCCCAAAGATCGCACACACTCTCAAAGTCCCCAAGGCAATTCTCAAAAATTCAAAACAGTTGAACAAAAATCAAACACATCAAATTGTTCACATCCCAGCAGCGCTTCCGTTCATCCTCAGCAATCTGATGCCGCAGCATGGATCGCCGGTAGTCGCTCTTCGTCTCCTCGGGCCCGGCAGCCAAAAAGACGCCGTCGCCGCGGCTCAGCACTTCGCGGTAGGCTTCCTCTTGGGATGCCAACACGGCCACCTGGGAGATCCCGATCCATGTGAAGTCATGTGAAGTCATGTGAAGTCAATGAAATGATTCAACCTTTGGAAAATTGACGAAAATCCACAGTGGAGCTCTGAAACAAATGCGCAATATCTATTCCAAAAAACACTCCGGATATGGTTGAAGCCACCGAATCTAAATCTAATGACTTGCAGGGGGGCTTTGACAGAGCTGGTTCCACAGTTCCTGAAACAATCTGAACCCTGCCACCTGTCTGCTAAAATGTTGGGCCACCAAATGCTCCAGGTGAGGCAGGGAACTGCTGTCCAGCTCACCTATGGCATGTAGCAAATCCAGGAGTTGTTTCCCAACCTCTTTGACCAACAACGACGTCGACAACCTGGCGTTTTTCACTAGTCGCTGTGCCAGGAACCCCACGGGCAAAGGGGAAAGGAGTCGCCACCAGAGGCGGTCTGACAGGCCATCTTCGGGGCTGGGTGTTTGGCCCAAATTCTGCAACAAGGACTTACGCAGGCCACCCCAGCAGAAGTCGTAGTCAGCCGTGGATAGGCCCAAGGTCAAATGCACCGAAACCTCATCCCCTGTTCCAGCCGTGCCGGTGGCATGGGGAAATCCCATCGGAACAAACAGCACCTGCCCAGGTTGGAGGATCACATCCAGCAGCAGTTCGCCCAGTTCATCCTCCAGCAACCGGTCCTCATTCTTCCCTCTGTACAGGGGATGTGCCGTGTTGACACGCGAGGCCCGGGTAGGTGGTGCATAGACGCGCCAGCGCTTGGCGCCTTGGGTGTGGAAAATCAGCACGTCGTGGTTGTCTGTGTGAACATCTGTAGAGACCTTGCGATTGCGTCCTGGCAAGTGCAGCACGTGCGATCTCTTTTTGTATGTCAAGTTATGATTTGTGACACTGCCTGGCACCCATAGTGGCGGGTTCCGATGGTAACGAAAGATTGGGGCATGACTACCAAATAACTTTGACTGGGAACACGGGCTGATTTATAAGAAGTAAGGCCTGTCCTTGCATGAACTCACTTTTAGGGTTGCATGGTGTCGCAAGCCAGTCCTGTCACATAAACATTGATGTTGCAAGGAAAATGCAAGGTACAGCTGGCCGCCAAGCAAAGCTGAGCAGCAGCCTTCCAGTGAAGCGACGCAGTGTTCAGAAAGATTGTGCCATATTCCCTTGGATGTCCAGGTGGGTTCGCTCATCATTTCTGACCCTTCAAATGGGGTTGTATCCAAAGGATCATGAGACATTGTAGCCGTGGCTCTTGGTGACAACCCAAACAATAAAGATAGGAGAGTACCGGTCGTGCTGAAGATAATCTTGACAGGTCTTGCCTCGGATTTGATATCTCTAATAATCTCCGAACCTCTGAGTGGGTGGCACTAGTGCAGGCCAGCAGCAACACCTCCAACATGTGGGACATCTGGCGGATGGGCGGCAGGCTGATGGGGCATCGGAAATCCACCCCATCCGTCAGAGTCAGAGCAGACTCGCAGGGCTTTCGTCCAGTGGAAGCACCCAGGCCGTGCTGAATCTGATCCAAAGTTAGGAGGTTTCGCACGAAGGGCACTGGTAGGAGAAAGGGACCCCTTCTTTCTCCAGCCCATAGATCTTGAAACACTGGGCTGGCTGCGAGAGATGAGAAAAAGTCTGCCAAACGGGTGTCATGATCAGACGCAGCTCCAATCACCACATCTTGATAGAGCTTCTCGATGTTGGAAATCAATGACTTATCCAACCAGTTGATGTTGAGATCAGTCCACAGGAAGCCTTTCTTCTCTGGCACGCTCTTGGGTGCGATGGCCAGCACCAATCGCTGCAGGTCGGCATACTTCCCATAAATCTCGCAAGGAATAACCTCCTCCTCCTCCCCACTGACGGGCGCTGGCATAGGGCCAAGCACAACACCATCAGCTGGCCCAAAAGATGATGGCAGTACACCGGAGCAGCAAGATGCATCAATCTGTGAGATGTCTGCTGAGTGTAGTGGGTGCAGTGCTTAAGCTTAAATGTGACTAGCGGCTGACTAGCTCATGGCGCTTAGCTAAGCATCACGGAGATTCCAATGGCGTGCTCAGTTCGGTCAATCAGGTAGGAAAGGCCTAATATAGCTAATCGGCATCAAAATGCATCGTCAGCAACCCTTGCATTTCATAGAAAGGGATGTGTTTATGATTTATGATGTTTTGCTCAAAAAGAGCTTGTGGCGAGAAGGAAGCTCTAGGCAAATGCAAATCTGACAAGAAGGAAGCTCTAGGCAAATGCAAATCTCGCACATCTGAAGCCATGCAATTGTTGACAGCTGCTTGGTGTCACTGTACCTCCATGCCTCTTGGCTGATCAAGTCAAGAGAGATATTTGGCCTGTCTGATCAGCTAACAGGGCAGCTTTCAGAGCAAAAATGGCGATCGTGTGACTCAAGGCATCATGAATGAATAGACCAAATCCAAGGCTTCATTGAAGCGGTACTGGGCCGCTTTTTTTTCGGCAAATGTCGGGTCGTTGTGGCTGCTCAACACAACATTTTTGGCTGCCAAATTGGAACGGTCTCTCGGCTGCCCCCTGCGTGCCCAGTGACAAGATGAGGCACACGTGGGAAAGGCAGGGGCGAATGGCTCTAGGGACTTCATTTCAGTCCATCTGTTGCCGGTACTTGCTCGCTGATCGACAACTTGCTACACCATTCTAGGACGGAATACACCAGCGACCCTGGGCTTGTCATAGTTTGTCCCTGCTTTATCTGCGCCGGAGCCAGAGGCGACAATCGAAAGCAACACTTTGCAAGAATAACTGCTTGGCTCGAGGGCTGGAGGCTTCCAATCATCTTCCACCAGACAAAAAATCCACCACTCCAGATATTCCAAAACCTTTCTGTTCTCAATCCAAAGGTTCATACTTCATTGGCACCCCACTTGGCTTCATCTTCTCCATCCCGCTCATGGCCCCACGCTGGAGCCAGTGCATCTGCAGGGGTGTGGCATCCACGAATGCCCAAGCGATGCTCGTCAGGTCATTCGGATGCAGCTGCTGGGCCTTGCTGCTGCCGCTACGCGCCAGGGCCCGCAGCAACGTGCGCCAGTCCACGGCCTCGAAGTCGCTGGAGCCCTGAACTTCGCTGGGGAAATGGGATGCTGATGATGCTGGGGGAAGTGTCACTTTCACAAAGAATCCACAAACCACCCCTGAGCAGTTGAACTTCAACATACTTTGTTACTATTGTATTGGTTGACATTGGGTTGAGGTGACCTGGCGTTCTTCCCAAGAACCAAACACACGAGCTGGGATTTGCATTTGGCTTTGGGAGTTTAGATGCATTTTCCTGTTTGGACCCCACTTGCCTTATACATAGAGAGGGCCCACAAGGTGTTGCTCAAATCCCTCGGGTTGAACGCCTCAGCATAGCTGTGAACGGCCTCCAAGGGTGCCAGCATCATTTTCGACTCCCACATAGCCAAGAAGGCGAAGCTCCACAAAACGTTGGCCAAACTCTGGGGCGTTAGCTCTGACCTGGGTGGGCTATGTGTAACCTCAATATTCTGCCTATGTATGTATATAAAACTGGTAGCATTGCTCCAAGTCATGAAAATTGGCAAAAACAGAAAGATTCGCTATGAGACGAGAGGGGCTCAGACTCGACCCCATCATCCCCATCAACAAAGAGGGCAGATCAATGATGATCAATGCCTATGATACTATATTCGGACATATTTGCAAAAATGAACATCCATTTTCCCTCTATTTTTGGGGACCAGATGGGGCCAGGCCACCCAAATTATCACCAAATTTCTCATATGAAAAGGATCCAGCGACGCTTCGGCCTTCAGCATCACCTCATATGACAAAGTCAGCAGCAGCGGCGCATCGCTGCGCGCCAGGGCGGCCAGGGACCAGCTGACGTTCGCGAGGTGCCGGCCGCTGAATTCGCGCAACTGCTGAGAGGCGCAATGGGACAGGGAGCTCCACAAAAGGTCCTCCTGTCTGCGTTAAAACCTTGGGAAACCTAGGAAAAACCTGTCTATCATAAAGAAGAGGTTGAACCCACTAGATACACATCGTGGTGGTGTGGATATACTGTAGCCGGGCATAGTGTCATCCCACTGACACTGCTGGTTTAAAGTACAGTGTTTCAGCCAGATTAGGGATGTTTATAATTCAGAACGCCCCCGGCTTCTCAGTGATATAATAAAGGGCCGTGCCGAAAAACATACTGTAGGACAAAAGCTGGCAACGACCCGTTGGAAGTAGGGAGAAAAAGTGCCCAGAAGTGGTGGGCCTGTGGGGCTATCAAGATGGGGTACAACTCAAACCACTGGGACTAGCCATGGAGTAGACGAACCCAAGGACCTCATATCAACCAAATTGCATCCGGTTACATACGCTACTGTCCAGCAAGCCATCTGCTACACATAGAGTGATCGCTTCCGACTCAAACAACCTTACAGATTTCAATCTCATCATCCAAACCTACTCCCAGCCTCATGTGCCTGCGGTTTATCATTTGTTGTGTTCGGCATTCCGTTACAACAGCCTGTGCGTTCAACTTCCTCAGCTGTTATCCTGTTCATCTGAAATTCATTGCTTATCTCATATGGTTACAATATGTCCATCCATACATTTATTTCTGTATTTAATTTATTTATATATTTATGTGTTTATTTATATTTGGCAAGTTACATATGGTGGTATATAGTAAATAGTATACATAAACAAGGCCCAAGGCCATAAACAAACATGCATCTTCTTATGGGTTAAATCCCCACGAATTGCAGGAATTTAAACCTTCCAGACCAACTAGTCCCGCGACGCACCTGGCAGCCCAGCTTTGCCAGTGCCCAAATGGTGTTGGCCGTGGCCTGTGCTCCAAACTCCGTGGCAGTGGCCAGAATCGGCGCCTGCCAGCATCAAAGATGGCTGGTCCCAAAGGGTCTGTGGCTGTCTACCTCCTGATGGTGAGTAAAAACCAAAAATACGTGCAATACGCTGCCTATGATTTACAAGATCCTAGAGTGACCAACAATGGGAATCAGCAACATGGCCCAATAGCATTCAATGGCACGAATATTGGCACACAATATATACCCCAGTGGTGTGTGGAGCACATCGGTAGCTTCATATCCCAGATATAGTGAGGAGTCATTGTTACCGTATAGGTTTCTTCAGAGTTGGTGAAGGGTTCGGGGTATTCCTTCTTGAAAGTCCCTGAGGTTGAAAGACACCATGACCTGGGAGATGATTGAGGTTTGGTGAGCCTGCTGCCAGCCTCATCTTGGAAGTCGCACTGAAACAACCATGTCAGCATAGAAGTTCTTTCAAACCCCATGGTTCCCAATCAAAATGTGCCGCAAATATTGAAAAACCCACAAAAAACAGAAAACAAAAACAATCAAAAACATCCACCCTCCAACTCCATCCCATCCCTGCCTGCAACTGCTGCACACTCCTCTCCCTCAGCCCCTTCTTAGCCACCTTGGCCAGGCGATGCGCCGCCGTGGCCACGTTTACCGGGCTCAGCCTGTCCTGCTCCAGGATCCTTAGGATGGTCTCAGCATCCCTGGCAGATGCGGCTGCGAGGATGGAGCGCTGGATGGCCAACTGCTCAGTGGAGATCCACCGGGCCAGCTGGGACACCCGCAGAGGCCGGGGGGCCCGGTGCATCACCACAGCAGCTAGCTGGAGGTTATGTGACCGTGCCAAATGGGTGAAGTTGGAGAAGATTCAATCGAGGTGGAAATGTGTCTTTGCGTTTGTGTGCTCTCAGGACCAGGTTAGACAACACGTCTGAATCGCACGACCTGGTATATAATGTATATATGTTTCTTCATGTTTCTTCTTAAAGTGTGACAAAGCCCGAAGCCAACGGCTACGACTATGAGCTGACCGACATCGACGAACAATTCATGATGCAGTGAGCAAAGGCAAGCTTGAACTTCATTCGCAGGCCAGGTAACTTTCAGACTTTGACTCACTCATCAGGCAGGTCTGCTAATCCTTGATCACCGAATCGGATCAAATCACAGAAAAACGCATTGGTCTTCGACCTCCACCACGTCAGTAAACATCGGAAGTCTCTTGGCTGGAGTGGCAGAGCGCTGCGGCGCCCACTGCAGCAAGCATCATCTTAGATTCTGTTCCTCGGTGGGATCATCAAGTCGGGCCACGCAAATCCAAAGGACCATAAGGACCATATCCAGCCATATCCATGATTGATCATCTTCCACTTCCACATCTTCGACCCTCGAATCGGCAAAGGGGTTCCCAGCTGAATATCCACCTTGAAGCCGTTGGCCGGGCAGGTCGGGCAGGTCGGGCAGGTCCTTCTGCGCTCAGGGCTCGCCTCAAAGGTCCACTATAGACTTTTGCGCCGGCGCTGGTAGAGCCTGGCTGGCTTGGCTTGGGGCCTCACGCATATGGCAAAAGAAATTGGAGACCGGGTCCTGAACTCTTCACCATACAACAATCCTCTATAGTAATTAGACCATATTTATATATATATATATATATTTCACCATATAAGTAACCTTAGAAAATTGCATGTAGGTATTCTCTCTCTCTCTCTCTCTCTGAGTTGTCTATGCAACAGCATGCCAAACAAACCATTAGAAAATGCATTTTGAAACCTCCCACGACCACAAAAAAGACAAATACCACCACTGGCACGCCATTAAAACAGCTGCACACCACCGTCTCCCAGGGCTTCTGATTCCAAGCCTCAGAAGGTTTCACCTGCATTCCAGCCAAGGCCCCAGTGGCTGGCAGGGCATGGTATCGTCCATCCTCCAAAAAAACATGGAAGAGCCGATGGCCTGGCACGGAATTGCAATAGGCGATCCAATCCTGTGATGTGGCTCCATTGTTCTCCATTGTTCTGTGTCAAAATTTCAGGCACCAAAAAAATGCAAAGTTCCGGTTTCAGGAGAAAAAATTGTCAAGAGCAGCTGGGTTGGGAAATGATTCTTTTGTTGGCAAAAAGAATGAAGGCTGAGGTCATTGCAGCATGGGCAGCTGAAGGCAGAGCGCATCTCCATGCCCCCTGATGGTGGCGGAAGCATTGGCTGACGCCGTTGGACAGTACCCGGGTGTACATCGACCAAGCTCCTGGCCAAAGCAAGGCGGAAGGTCTGCGTCAAATCATAGGACATGCTAGTGGTTTAAGCTAAGCTTCAGCTTACAACATCACAAATCAACTAGCAGACCAGTGCTTTCTTTTTGGTTTTTGCCTACGTGAAGCAATTTGAACAACTTGTTTGCACTCAATGTACACATACGCGTTACGCGAGCATGAAATATCTTGGATTCAACAAGGAACTGTACCCTGTACAGAGTGAGTCGTCAACGACGTCTCAGCGCCCTCACCTGTAGAAGGACTCGCTGGCCAGCAGTGGCCCATTCTCATCTCCATGCTCAGCTCCTAGATATTGTCGTTCCGCGGCACCTTCCCGCACTTGATCCGGAGCATCAGGCACCAGCTGCATGACGGCCCAGCGGGCTGGAGCCTCCTTGCCATAGCCGGCCTCACATTCCTTGTGACTCAGGATCTGCCCGGTGGCCGCATCCAGGCGACGTGGACAGCGACCAATCAGGAAATCCAGCTCCGAGCTGCACTGAAAACTTCGGAAGATCTGCTCGGGAGTTGCTGTCTCGCCCACCTGCAGGATGCGGTCACCCAAATGGACCTCCAGCAGTGGATGGGATGCATTCCACAAGGCCAGGGCACCTGCAGGATCGATCCCGATGACTTCCACATCTTCACTCAACTTGAGCCCCAATTTTCTCTCGACTGTCTTGACCAGTTTGATGCCAAAAGTCGACATGGCACCCTGGCGCATAACCGCCAGCCTGATGCACAGACTTTGTTTCAAGCATTGCTGCAGCGCCTTGCTTTCAGTCAAGCCATTGATCATCAGCCGATCCCCTTGAACCACTGCCCTGGAGGGATGCCTCCAATTCCACCGCGCCAGCAGCCCACCATCCACGACACGCGTGAGCCGAGCATCGGGGCCCAGCTCGAAGCCCCAGGGCTGATCCTTCAGCCGCTGGAGCTCCACCTCGAAGCGACCAGCGGTGGCCAGGGCGGCCCCAGCCTAGCAGGCCGTTTCAGCAACGGTAGAATACATGCGGCAACGCATGCCAGGCTGGGTCCAAAACGGGTGTAATTATCAGCCTAAACTTGAAAAAACGGGATGGTTCAATTTGGAGCCGTCCAGTTCTCAACTTTTCGGAGACAGCACCTGCTCACAGAGAAAAAATGACAATCGATTTTCCTGCCTGGGTTTGTCCAGGTCCGCCCATCCGAACCATCCTGCGCCATCGATCTGGATCTTTTGGCCAAGCTGCTTGACACTCCTCCCGGGGTTTCTGGATGCAAAGACTTGGACCCTGGAACTAAGTCATTAGGTCATAATTTTGGCCTCAAAGATCCCTGAGAAGAAGATTCCATAGGATTACAGTACACCTGGCAGCCCTGTATCGTCTATATCCGTTCAATAACTAACGACCAAAATTACGAATATAAGTTTTTTCCCCCAAATCCGCCCAGCATCAGATTATCAAATATTCAAGTATTACATAATGATCATTTATATTCATAATGTCAAATGGTGTTGAACCACGACCTGTGAAGTTGGCAACCCCCCCACAGGATTCCTTCAATGTCAACAGCGATCGATTTTGATCGATCCGCCTCTCCGCACGGGCCACCACCAATTTCAACTCCTTCTGAGCCTTCAACTCGGCCAGGATGGATTTGGGGTCTGCCTTGCCATTCACCTGCACCAGTCGATCCCCCATCCTCAACTTGTTGATGGGATTGGCGGCATTCCATTTCTGTACAGCTCCCGTGGCCTCCACCTTCTCAACTTCCAAAGTGGAGAAACTCACTCCGAAACCCACCGGCTCGGTGTAAGTGGATAAACTCACTCCGAAGGTGCCGTACTTCGCCAGGCTGTTGCCTTTGGATCCCTTGGATCCCGATTCTTGGCCTCGAAGCAACGTCATGTCAATCTGGAAGGATTCCATCAACACCTCATACCGAGCCGAATGCACCTCACCGTTGATCTCAACGATGCGATCTCCCACCACAATGGCACGAAAAGGGTGCCACAAGTTCCATTGAGCCACTTGGCCATCATCCGCCACACTGAGCACTTCCAGTGTCTCGGGGTTCACTTCGAAACCAAAACCCAATGGCCCGTCCCCGGAACGGTGCAACTGGACCGCAAACTTGGAATGTGGCACCAGTGCTCCGGAAAAGCCGCCTTTCTTTTCCACCACGATGCGCAAAGAAAATTCTGCTGACAGCTGTTCCATGACCACCTCGGGATGACAAAGTCCGTTCACGGAGGCCAGGCGGTCACCTGCAGGGGCAAAGAAATTTTCTTCGTTCGCGGGCAAGAAAAATTAAGATTGTTTGCATCTAAATGAAAATACATCAATAAATAAATAAATAAATAACCAAACAAACAAATAAAAATTATAAATATATATATATATATTTGGTCCCTCCCAAAGATCTACGTTTTTTTATGGTTAAATTTGGGCAGTATGTTAGAGAGGGGGTTGAAAAAAATACAGTGTATATATATATATATTAAACTGGATAGACGAAGAGAAAATAATCTATATAATTGGGTATTTAGAATGTTTTCCCAAGTGCGTTTGCAAACGTTTGCAAATGAAAGGAGTTTTTGATTCAAGATTCAAGATTCAAAACTCAAGATTTTTATTTTGGTGTATGTCTTTAGCTGCCCACTGTGCTGTGCTTGATCTGACATGCGCTACTCCAACTCAGTTACCTTGATACCTCAAGCCTTCATGCAACTCTCACCCGCTGCGCCGCACTCATTTTTTTCATGTGGGATTGATGTCGTTTTTGCGACAGAAAGTTTGTAGACTTGAAGCTGATCAGTACGCCCATTTCCCACACCGGCCGGTGAAGACTGGTTCGGCTAATGTGAAAGAGCGCGTCAACACAGCCTTGCAAGTCCCATCCTTGTTTCATGACCAGGAACAATGGTTGCAGAAGATCAGACAGATCAAATTTGACAGCTTTCCTGACCAAACCACTGTTCCGGCACAAGTGGAGATGCTCACTGAGTTGCCTGTATTTCTGGTTGTTCACCTATTTAGCGGGAGACGAAGAGCCACTGATCTCCACGCTTGTTTGGAGAACATGCCTAGGGCCAAAGGCTTCAGAGTTCAGATCCTCTCCTTGGATACTGCAGTCTCAGCCTTTTACGGCAACTTACATCAGGAGCATGGCACATGGCAACATGTCATGAATCTTTACAGTGCGGGACGAGTCGCCGCGACGATGGTTGGCTCACCTTGCGAAACGTTCTCGGCTGCAAGGCATTTTCAGCCTGACGAAGCCGATGGGAATGCAGTTAGAAACTGGCCAAGACCACTGAGAAGTGCCCTTCGCTTCTTAGGGCTTGATGGTCTGACGAGCCGGGAACTTCGACAGGTTTGCCAAGGCTCTGAATTCTTTCTGCAAGGACTCCTAGCAGCAGCATGGACGTTGTGTCATGGTGGGCTCTATTTGAGCGAGCACCCATGGAAAGCTGAGGATCCACCGAAGGTTAGCATCTGGACATCCCCACGGCTGGAGCCACTGTTGCAACTGCCGCAGGTACAGCTGCACAGGCTTTGCCAATGGCGATGGGGCGCTGAGGTGTCTAAACCTACGGGAATTTTGGCAATCAACTGCCCCCGATTTGCAGCCTCTGTGTATCGTAGACAACTTCCGAATGTGACAAAGCCGCAACAACAAGCTACTGGACGCGATGCTACTGGCCAATTTAAGCATTGGCCGGTGCCCTAGCTGACCAGCTGGAGGCTGTCACTAGGCGCAAAGCATTTCGTATCACACCTTTAGCGACTCCTGAGACTGAAGAGTGGGTAAACGAGGCTCTGGAAGCATGCACAGAAATCCGAGCCCATGCACCGTTTTTACCTGACTTCCAGGAGTGATTCACTTTTGTACCTGTCTTTTTCCAATTAAGACGTTTCGAAGGGGGAACGTTGCATGGCAGCAAGGAGCATCCTTTTATGCAGAGAATGAAAAAAAATGATTGATGTCGTTTCGGCCGCGCACTTCCGACGGCAGGGTTAGGCCCTAATCTAACAACTGGAGAAGGAAGGCTGGAAATGGTCACATGTCCAGTCCACTGTAATTGCTCCATTGACGTTGAAGGAGATGAAGAGCTCGGATGAATTGCACCAAGGCCAACAGTTTGGCCAATCGCGGCTGGAAACGTAAATGCTGGAAGTTTCGCATTGACTCTCGAAGCACTGTCAATGCCGCTACGACATGTTGATCTTCGACATCATCAAGCTCTGTCAATGTTTCGAGCGTCACTTGAACGTATGGGATTTGCCGATCGATGAACGGGTTCCAAAATCGAGCAACGTTGGTTCGACTGGATCGGCCATCTCTGCCGGGTGGGACCCCGTGAGGGGGTGGAATGAAAAAAAAATACTGTATTGATTGAACATGGACATGTTTGCAGTCGATTGATTGTTGGGCCATGTTATGAACCTGAAAACATGACACATGCAAAACCTGTCCATGTGACATTGTGGGACTTGCCCTTCTGCTTCACTTGAAGCTGGATATTTAAAGCAGCGGCAAGATGATCAATGAAAGACATGCAACAGTGGTCAGCACACTCACAAGCATCCGTTTGCAAGACATACCCTTCAATAACCTGTTATCATGTCCCATGAGAATCACCTTATTTTGGTGTATGTCTTTAGCTGCCCACTGTGCTTGATCTGACACGCGCTACTCCAACTCAGTTACCTTGATACCTCAAGCCTTCATGCAACTCCCAACCGCTGCGCCGCACTCATTTTTTTCATGTGGGATTGATGCCGTTTTGGCCGCGCACTTACCCCATGGGACAGGGCCGCACTCTGCCACAGCGCCCTCCAGTCCACAAGCTGACGTGTCAGTCCATTCCAAGACAAGACCTTTGTGCGAGATACACTAAAACATCTACTGTGTTTGACTGGCTACTCGTTCTAGCCAGATCTGGCACAAGCAACCATCTTCCACTTGGAAGATTCGTGACAAAAGGTGGCTGCACTGGGCGTTGTTGGACCAAGACTTAAGGAATCTCCCTCTAACAGCTTCGCTGTCTGTGAAAGCCACCACTCGGTGACTGGGATAAAGAGGACACCATAGTTCAACAGCGGCTAACAGCGCCAGCATCTCTAACTCTTGGATGATAGAGACCTGTCCTATAATATTCTTGACTTCCGAGATGAACTCTGCAGTTAACTCTTCCCTGAAGAAGGCTAGAACAGTACCATTGTTATCATAGAGTGCTCCACCAATTCCGGAGCAGGTTCCATCTTCGAAGCATGCATCTACGTAG
This sequence comes from Cladocopium goreaui, assembly GCA_947184155.2. Classification (NCBI taxonomy): domain Eukaryota; class Dinophyceae; order Suessiales; family Symbiodiniaceae; genus Cladocopium; species Cladocopium goreaui. The sequence continues at coordinate 15,781 of CAMXCT020000058.1, read as the reverse complement.
ATGTGGATGTGATCATTCAGGGAACCAACAATCTTTCTGGGCGTGTTGGTGCTGTTTTGATCTCGTACACTTTACACGGCTTCAATGGGGCCACTTGGCAACACACGATTCCCTCTTTGAATGTGCAAAGATAGCAGTCGGATCTGGTTTCGGATGAGCCTACCGAACAGCTGTCCGGATGCAAAGAGAAGACGACCCCTCAGCTTCTCGCCCTCACTGCGGGTCAGTTGACCCTTCTTCCAGGTTGCATCAAGACTTTCGCACAAGTCCATGACTCGTTCGCCGGTGTTGGTGAAAAGAGCTGGGCCGCTAGGCCATCCCCCAAAAGGAGGAGGCCAAACTGAACACCTAAAACTTTACAGATGGTGCTGTATTCAACAAGCTTTTCTGACGACAAACGCCAACCTAGAATGCTGAGCACAGCGGAAATTATCAGATCGGTATGCCGGCTGGCTTCGGTCTCCACCACAGAAAAATAATCGTCGAAATACGACGACCACATCAAGCTCAGGGGCTGAGTGCCAATCTGCAGGCCTAACGCAACTCGCAGGAAAGCTGTCACTGAGGCTACGGATCCGAAAGGCAAAACACTTTGTCTGAAAATCTCGGGGCCCCCTTTGGCGGGACTGAACACTACCAAGAATGCATCAAGGTCATATGCGGAGTTGCTGAGAGGAACCTGTTTATAGGCACCTGGCAAATCCTAAGCCTTGGCTGATAGGGAGACTTTTGTCCTTTTCTCTTCAGGGACTCGAATGATGCAAGACACCATGGCTGCAATGTGATCCACAGTGTGCACTGATGCCGTCTCTGTTTGAGTCACACTGCTGTTTACAAAAGAGGCCTTGTAGTCATCTATAGGTCTGGTTTTGGATTTCTGTTTAACGCCAAACCGTCTTGTGAGAGTGGCTCCAGGTGGGAGTTGATCCGGGGTCAGTGGACCTTGGATGAACCCATTATCCACCTCGCAAAGTGGCTGCATACAGCTGTTCATCTACTTCAGGGTCCCCTGAAGACGCTGTGGTCTCCAACATGCCCGTACGACACATGTCTGCGACCCGCCTGAGCTTCACAGGAAGTGGCTGCCGGTCTCACTTTTCTGGAGAAAGCATTCAACCCCGGAAGGTTCCAGCCAGGTCAAAGCCATCTGCCAGCTGATCCACCAAATTGTATAAATTGTCATCTGTGCGGCGACCTTCGCCGAGCAAGGTCTTGAGCAGGATGAGCTTCTTGTTCGCAAGAACTTCTTGTCTGCGGCTTGACATGCCGTTCTTGAAACCAGCTTCAGCACCTGCCAGGTCAGAAGCTAAGCTGATCCATCGTTTGATTTCTTCGGTTCTGCTCATGGCCATTTGCCTACAACCCTTGTCTAAGCACAAGGGAACAACTCTGGATATATCGTCTGGCGACATGGAGTGCAACCTGGTTGGATGGCCTATGGCCGCTGCTTCTCTGACGAACTCTTCCGGTGATCGGTGAATTCCGATAGTGACCATGTCCATTGCACTCGCGCGTTGCCCCCGGATGGGAGTGCTGAATTTGCGCACATTGGTGAGCAAGAGTGGATCCACTGGGTGTGATTTCATTTCAAGAAAGTCGGACACCATTGGTGGGAGGCCTCTGCGAGGTTGGATGTCTGTAATGGCTCACATAGTTTGGAGAGTGTTTTCTTGAAGAGCAAAAACTAGCTGCAACAGTCAGGTCGGGCCTGCGGAGGGAAACATGGGGCCGGAGTCTGTCGCATCAAGAGGGCAGTCATGGCGACATCAGCTGTGCCAGCCACCCGAAAACCTCAGCTACGCTGGTGCCTGCAGCCTTGGGTGACAAGGCACAGTTCACCAGAAAGAGAGCGGCAGATGAGCCCACTGAGGATGACATGGCAGTCGCGATGAGGGCCGCTGTGAAGAAAGCCCGAGGCGCGGCAGCGCCCAAAACGCCGACTCCGCCTGCTAAGGCGGCCCCAAAGGCAGTACCGGCGGGCAAGCCACAGAGCAAGCCAGCCGCCATGCCCAAGAAGGGCGGTGGAGGCAAAAGGACAGAGGAGCAACTGGACCTGCATCTGGAGCGCTTGGGAGTTGGTTCCGTCACTGCTCAGGGCGACTTGCATCTGGACCTCAAGAAAAGGGGCAAAATCTTTTTGGCAGGGTTCCCAATGAGGCAGACCGTACATAAGTTCCCAGCGACGGCGCTGCAGATCTGCTGCTTTCCCAATGGTCCTGAGAGCCGGGAGGGGGTGACCCTACCAGGTGCTCAGCTCATGCCCCGAGCGCGTGCCAATGGGTACCTTTCTCGAATCAAAAGAGGCTCCTAAGCCAAGGGGCTCATTAGAAGTGAACTTGACGGCCGAGGAAGTGGACGCATTGATCCTGAATTGTGTTGATTCTTTGGCCAGACTGGCATGTGCTTGCTGCCCTCCAGAACGAATGATTAGATAGACACCTTGTTTGCAAGGCGAGTTGTTCCCAACCAGGGGACCTATTCATCCGTCAAGCACCTCATTTTCGAAGCCCAAACTTTGTTGTCGGAACAAAGTCCACAAGACCGAGGAACAGGCGAAGGCGAAACTTGCGCCTGCAGAGAGGGACAATCGCATTCGAGATCAAAAGACTAGACTCGAAGGGCTTCGTCTGAAAGGAGAAGAAGAGTGCAGTCACCAAAGCTATGATCTAGTGCTCAGCACGCTTGAGAAGGATTCACTTGTGCATCCTGGGCCGGAAAAATTCCCGACAAAAAGGCAGGAGTTGATGTAGAAGAAACCTGCCCGTGATATCTCCCTAGCAGATCAGTCGGCACTTGTCATCAAGGACAAGCAGCAAGAACTGTTGTGCAGCGCAGCCACCGAATTGGAGGCAGTGAACGCGCTCCGACGACAGGCGCTAGCTTTCGATTTAGTGAAAGCGTGCGGCTTCCACAGCATGAGCACCTATCATTCCGAGCTCTTCGAGCACATCAGCCGCCGCCGCCTGGATATAGTGCAGTGAGCCTCGCCCAGATCCTTCGAGCTGACCGAGCAGCTTGGAACATGATCGCCGAAAAGATCAGCACTCTCAAACGCAATGCCCAAGGAGACCTTCCGTTGGAACTTGAAATTCAAAGAGTTCTTGCCCATCCATCCGTTTCTTTCCACCTGTTGCCACTGCCCAGCAAACCGGCACCATCCGCACCCATGCGACCGGGCAACAAGAGAGAGAGAGAGAGCACACGGTCACGAACGCTTCAGAGAACTCCATCAGCTCCAGCTCCATCCAAAGGCAAAGAAAGGTTCCAAGAACAGGATCCAGCTCCAAACGTCCCCACAAAACTCATCGGAAAGGCATTGCAAACCCCTGGAGGGGATCGATTGTGCCGGGCTTACAGTTTGGGAAAGGTCTGTCCTGATGCAAAGCCAGGTGAGAAGTGTCCACGAGGCCTTCACTTATGCTCCGAACCAAATTGTCAGAAGCCACACAGCATGCAGGAGCAGAAGTGACAAACACCTGCGGGCATCCCGGTGTTGCCCACTCCAGAAGCAACTTTTCGAAACAAAAGTAATATCTTGGATCAGGGGCGTCCGCTTGAAGAATTTTACTGTATAGAAGTTTGTGCAGGATCAGGCCGCCTGACAGCGGCGTTGAAAGCAGTCGGGCTTAAAAACCGTTTCGGTGTTGACTGCAAGCTGCGCCACAATTCCCTATACTAACTCAATAATTAAATATGATCTCCTCAAACCTGAGCATGTTGCCCTTGTAAAGCATGTGATCGCAGCTCCTCAATGTGTTTTCATCCATTTCGCGCCTCCTTGTGGGACCAGCTCACGAGCCAGACTCATTCAACGTCGGGGACGTTGTAACCCACCAATTTTGGGCACAGACCAGTTCCCTGGCGGAACCCCAGGGCTAGCAGGCACATTGCCCAGCAGAGTACATGCAGTCAACAGCTTGTACCACATAACCTGTGAACTTGTCCGTTGGTGTGTCCAACATGACGCCTACTTTGCAATGGAGAACCTTGTGTCACTCACGAAACAATTTTTGCTGCGAGAAGTGTTTCCACCACTGCGGCAGCACGCGCCAGAAATTAACAAAAATTTCTACAATATCCCTAGTTTTCAGCAGTTAGAAGCCTTCTGAGATAACAATCACCAGCATGAGCCATGGGGTCAAAGCCCAGATGGCAACTGGCGAACCGCCGGGGAGATTGCATATCTTTGGAACTTGTGCAGAACTATCGCTGCCAAACTTGTGGAATTTCGGGCATAGGGCCTTCCCATTCTTCAATGTGGCGGTGAGCACTTTGCCGCCGAGCTGGTCAGGCATCAGCGGCGATGCTGCTGCTTCTGCTTCTTGTGGAGCCTTCTCCGCTGCCTCCATGAACTGCTGCGACAGCTTCAAGCGCTTCCGCACATCTTCAAACTTTTGTGATGAAGCCCATATGGGTTGGCGGTCCTGGCGAAGGAGTCGCTCAGCTTCGGCCAGCCCATGGCTACGAGCCTTGTCCAGCTCCTCTTTTGGGATCGCCTCCCAAGAAAGCTGGTTCGTCAACTTGGATGCGGCTCCCCACACCAAAGACTTGATCTTGATGGAAGCTGCATATTTGGCTGACGAGTAATGGAAGGCCATCTGGCCAACTTCGGGCTGATTTCCTTTGTTTTGCCAGTCCCCCAATGCGGCCATCTCCTCTGGTCGGCACTCCAACAGCTGCGCCAACGTAGGGGCCATGTGCCTCCAGGAGTACGTGGTCATCTCCTCCGGGTTGTCGAGCACCTTCTTCTCGGCAACCCTTCGAAAGGTCAGCTTCCACTCTGCCTTGAGCGTGTCCGTGACGATGCCGGCAGGCCTGTAGGAGCCCATACCCAGGAACATGGACACCAGGCCCTTGATCCTCGCTGATGTTCTTGTCCACATTGATAGTCTCGCGGACAGGTCGCAGGACCACTGAGCTCTTGGGGTTGTCCTCAACAACTTTGGCCCCAGCTGCAAGGAGTTCCTCCTCCACCCACGTTCTTGTCTGGAACCAGTCATCAGCTACGTGGTGACCAGCCAGCCCGACAACCTGATCATTGTCAGTGTAGGCACAGGCGAAGTCATTGTTGTCCAAGACGCCTTCGGACTCCCTCCATTGATGTGCTCTTTGCGCAGCGATCATCCTCAAAGAGTCGGCCGCCTTCCATCCTGCTGCGGGGCCACCCCCTGGCGAGGAGGAGGCTGCTTCCGCTGCGTAGCAGCCCTTGCCGCCTGATGCCATGGCACAGAACCCTAACAGGATTGCTAGGGTGCGGAAACCGGAAACGCGCTGCGGCGAGTGTACAGGATCCTCCTCCTTCATAATTTCATAGTTCCGAAAGCATCTTCCTACGCTCCCCGCATTGCCCACGATGCTGTCTCCCAAGCACTACACAATCCCGCGCAGCATGACCAGCAGACGCGCCTGGTGAAGTCACCGCAGTCGATGCATGCCGTGCCCAACTGCAACGTGCCGGCTGCTTGGCTTTCCAGCCAGCCACAAAAGCGCCCGATGGGCCCGAGCTCCTGCCGGTCCCCAGGCTGGCCAAGGTCGCCCCCTGGGAGCTCTTGGGTAGACACGCGGTTCGACAAACCTCGCCACGTCAATCCACTTCAGGACACTGGTTGCATCCGAGAGGTTTGACCCCACATGAAGTCTTCCGGTCTCATCAGCGGAGTCCAAACTCCGAGCCAAGGAAACTTGAACCCGCCAAAGTGGGCTGTGCAGAGCTGGCAGTTCTCAACGCAACAGGGCATCTTGGGCGACGTAGGGTGAATGACAGACTTGCACCCCGTGCATCCAGCAAGTGTAGGCTGCCAGATCGGACCCTTCCCGTGCCAGCCTCTCGACGTGCTGCTTAAACTCCCGGAGAGCAGCCACATGGAGGATATTCGCCGCAGTGGCCGCCGGGATGTCAATCCCTGGGGGTTTCTGCTGCATGCAAGGCCTCCCCTTGCTACCCACCAGGTCGCCCCTGGAAACAATCAAGGTCTAGGAAGGTCACCCCTTACCAGACCTAGAAAGAAAAAACTATGAATGCTATTTTGGTTCAATTCCACTTATATAAGCCAAAATGATAACATTCATTGAATCACTTAAAGATGGTACAAGGACACCCGGGCCTGCCAAACTCAATGCATGGGTATATAACAGTGTATACTTTTATTTTTTTAATATATATGTTTACATGTGTCTCAAAATATATTTCTACAAATGAATATTTATGTATATATATTGGTTTTGAAAAAATTGCCCCGTGTTGTCAACATCCGCCCAAAAAAAAAATAGAAGCTTTCCATTTGCACATGAGCAATGCCAACGTTAAATCGATCAAGTGACCCGGTTCAATCATGCATCCTGGATGCGCTGCATTCCAAGCAGCCACCAGGCCCTGGGGTTCCACCAGGCAAACCGCCAAAGTCAAAGCGTCCACGTGCCTGGACCACGGACATTCTCAAACACAAACCAGACTGAACAAATCCATTTCTTTTCCAATGTTTGTGATTACTCGTTTTTTAAAGGAGAGGACCCCGTATGCAACCAATAAACAAGGATCAAAATGCGGCCATTAAAATAGTTATAAAAAAATGCCGCCGTGACACATCCCAAGGTCGCCGTGTTGCAGCCTTGCAACTTCCACCACCACAGTTTTCCCACACCATGCCATGGAATGAAAAGGCTCTAATTTGCTAACGGTGACATGTTTATTGCGAACGACTTTGAGGACATCTGCAATGCAAACTGGCACGGCGAAAAAATGTTACACACAAAAATTTGTAGTGTAACCTTCCGGACAAATTTCCAACCAGCAATGTGGAACTCAACCAAAGTTCGGTGTTGGCGCAACCGGTTGGAAATAATGACGTAGGTCAAATTGTGGCGTTTCCAAAGATCAATCCGTTAATCATTGATGGATGTAACATGTTGTGGTGAAGTGCTGCGGGCGCGCTTTACATGTCTTAGCAGTTAGGCAAGGACGGTGATGAATTTGGTCGTCAATATCAATACGGGAACGGATCTGTCAGCAGCAACATTTGAAACATTTTGTTCCCAAAAGAAAATTGACTGGAACAATGGAATGTTTTTTTTTGAAAGCAAACTGCCCACCTGTCAGGTCCGTCCAGGCCTTCAGCACATAAATTATGCAAGGGCAAAACCTGGCGAAAACCTTGATTTTTGTCCACTCATTCCTGTTCGAAAAGAAGCAAACCCATGAAAGTTCATGTGGTGGCACAATAGTGTTGTTTTGATGCAGCCACCATTTTCTGACAGGACCCGACGTGAATCGATTGAACGAACCCAAACGTAGGCAAGGTCGTCCATCAAAACGACGGGACGACAACTTAGAAAATTTTGCGTTTCATTATTCTCGGGTGTCGTGAGCCACACCTGCACGAGTCCGGCCAGAATGGCAAGTTTTGGAACATGTGCACGTACAGTTTTGCAGCAATGTGACCCATGAACGCCTCTATAGCCTTCTAGGGTCGAAGCCACTCGGACGGGCGAAGGAACGAACAAACGAACCAATGAACACCTTCGCTCACATTGTTGCTGTCCTCCACAGTTGCCCCCTGCATGGACCCACGATATCATGCCATTAATCGCGACACAATTTGCAGCCTCGCAGTGGCGAGTTAAAAAAGTGTCCGAGTCTTCCAGCAACGTGGCCAGCAACCGATGCACACACGGGCATTTGAAAAAGAGATGATACACGCTGTCAAGATTTGAACTGCCCGAATACACCCCATTGAAACACCGAGCCTAGCCACTTGACTGACCATCCAACGGGGTCCTGTGGTCTAGTGGAACATGAATTGTCGCACTTGTGTCAGTTGTGGCTAATTTGTAATTTCCCTGTGCTGCCCCGTTTTTCACCACCACCTTCTTCCAACCCTCGTCGTATACTTGAGAGGGGGAGGACGAAAGGTAGGTGGGGGTATCTCTCAACAATTTTTTGCGTTCATTCTGTTTCAATATATATCGAATTTTCCCTTCCCCCTAGGTGCCTCTCAATTTCCTGCATCCATTTCGTTTCATAAATAGACTTCCCCTATTGGCCTCTCCGCCATTTCTTACGTTTTTGCTGCTGCAATATCCGAATTTCCCCGGCATCAACAACTTCCTGCATGCATCTTGTCTCAATATCTAAATTCCACCCACCCCGTGCCATAGTCAGTAATAAGAACCACAAGCAAGATAATGTTAGTCAGTTTGTTGGCAACCTGTGTGAATTAGAGGGGCCAAGGTGCCTCAACCGATCGACGCTCGGTTGAGGCACTTTGCGTGTAGGTCTTTTATGGACGTAACCTTCATGCGGCTAAGTGCGTGAAGATGTCTGCAGCAAAAAAAACAACATCAACAATTGCAGGAAACGAAACCGTCCTTGTTTCGTGGGAACTACTAAAAAGCTTGCGGCTCAGGGATAAGTGTCGCTGCGAAGGGACATACTGCTATTGTTTCCTTTCCTGCATCAAGTTCGTTTCATACGTAGACCTCCCCTATTGGCCTCTCCGCCACTTCTTACGTTTTTTGCTGTTGCAATATCCGAACTTCCCCGGCATCAACAAACTCTTGCATGCATCTTGTCTCAATATCTAAATTCCACCCACCCCGTGCCATAGTCAGTAATAAGAACCACAAGCAATATAATGTGAGTCAGTTTGTTGGGAACCTATGTGAATTAGAGGGGCCAAGGTGCCTCAACCGATCGACGCTCGGTTGAGGCACTTTGCGTGTAGGTCTTTATAGATGTAACCTTCATGCGGCTAAGTGCGTGAAGATGTCTGAAGCAAAAACAACATCAACAATTGCAGGAGACGAAACCGTCCTTGCGTTTCGTGGGAACTATTAAAAGGCTTGCGGCTCAGCGATAAGTGTCGCGGCGAAGGGACATGACATACTGCTATTGTTTTCTTATCTAACATGAGCATTGTCCATGACCTGTGAAGAACATCGACTGGTCTCGTAAAGTATTCCAGTTGGAGCATGGAGCTCAGCTGCGTGTCTGTGATGCGCGTAGAGCACCGAATTGAGAAGAAAGTTAAGGGACCGCATAACCCCACAAGTCAACTTCTTCCAATAATGATCCACAAATTTTGCAGCGGGGACGGGGAAGGAAGGAAAGACAAAGGAGGAGGTGGAGGAAAAATGGTTTGTGACAAAGTTGTGTGTATGAAAGATGGTGTGGTGAAAGATGGTGTGTGTAAGATGGTGTGTCAAAGATTGTGTGTGAAAAATGGTGTGACAAAGTGGTGTGTGAAAGATCATGTGTCAAACATGGTGTGTGACAAAGTGGTGTGTGAAAAATGGTCTGTGACGGTGTGTGAAAGATGGTGTGTGGCGAAGTGGTGTGAAAGATGGTGTGTCAAACATGGTGTGTGAAAGATGGTGTGTGCCAAAGTTGTGTGTAAGATGGTGTGTCAAGATTGTATGACGAAAGCTGGAGATGCGCAGTCTTTTGTTGAACTGTAGGGCCTTGTAAATGGACAACGTGTTTCATGCCCAAAGTGTCAACATGCTTTCATGTGACATCAACTCCCTTCTTTATGTTAACTGTTCCCTATCAACATGCATCAAATCCATTTTTGGGCGCGGACCAGGGGGGAATCGAATGGGGGGGGGGCCCAAGTCTCCGTTCGTGACTCTCAGTTTTCAATTTCCGGGAAAGGGCCAGCCACTTCCCCCAGTACTAAACTAGTACTAAAGTACATAGAACTCAGGTAGCCTAGGCTACCTTTCGTGATGAACTGAAACATTTGGTGTCGCGTTCTTCAATGTTTTGTCGTTAAGCCTGGGGTACCATGCGTGTTGCCATGCTCTCTTTTTGTGGTAGCACATTCCCTCAATTTCCATGATTCCTGTCGGTGAACCGACATATATGTTGTCACCCACGTGAATCCTTTTGCTCCTCCCGACTGGACCCTCATACGGCTAGATAGTCTGATGATGCTGTTCGCTCCTCTTGACACATAAGTTGACAGATTTGCAGCTATGCTCTCCATGGTTCATCAGCATGGGACAGCCACACTTTTTCACCCATTGTCCCATTGTCGTAAATGAATTGAGACGCTTTGTGCTACGTACGCTATTGTTCATATGCCAAGAGTGACACGCGTTGGCACATTCGTAACCTCGTTCTTGATGGTTCATCTACGGGAAGTGACGTAAATGTTGCAACATTTTTTGCGTTTCGTGGCGCGTGAGTTGACAGATTTGTTCCTACGTTCTTCATATTTGGTCATCGGGCGACAAATGTTGCATTACCCTTTCCAATGTTAGTAGCACATGAGTTGCCACCATTCGCTGCTACGTTCCTTGCGTTGCATCTTCTGACCTGACATAACATCCCCGTTGGTATTACACAGGAGGGTCCAGTTAAAGAAAATTATTTTATTAATTTGATGGCTACCAAAATTTTGAAAACTCATATCCCTGCGCCCTGGTTTCCATTTCTAGAGTGGCTTAACACAGCTATGCCCCCTTGATCTATGACCATTTTTTTTGTCCTGTTCCTTGCACTTTGACTCTCACCCCTCCTCTTTTAACATATGGTATGTTAAAATCCTGTACCACAACCTAGTGCATAAATCTGATTTTTGTCCTAAATGAAATTGGTGTGTAGCAATTTTTTTTCCCCCTCGTCAAAACTAATTTGGTTTCCATCAATTTTTATTGATTTTCATGTCCCTCCCCTCGTCCGACTTTTTTTTTGGTCAGCCACCTGTTCTCTCCCAAACATTTTTTTCCCTGACGCTCGCAACGCCGGGCGTTTGTAGCCAACAGTTTGACACTGTTCAACGCATATCAAAAACGTGTTTGCCCATTTTCAACCGACAGAAAATTGAAATATCAAAACATATAGAACGAAAATCCGGAGACTGAAAAAAGTGCCCTACCCGCATGACAGAATAAAAAAATGCATTGTGTCATTTTGCAAGGGCAAATCTATTGTCAGCACAAGCCGGAGCTAAACGTTTGGAATTTGAAATTGTGGTAGTTTTGGAGGGATCAATCCTTTTCAAGAAGGAAAGGGAGGCAAGTGCCGAAAAGAAATTCCTAGGGCAACGGTCTTTTGTCCATTTGTTGATGTTCGGAGGGTGGGCGCGCAGGAAAAGAAAAACATACAGCAAACCAAGTACTGCAGTTGCGTTTGCAGAAAGGAAATATCAAGATAAAAAAAAAAAAATGTTTTCCTCATTGCGCCGGAGCAAAAAAAATCCTTGCAAACAAATTGCGCCAAGAAAAACATGGTTTGCAACATTCTGCCACATCCAAAAAAAAAACAGCATCAAAATTCAGAAAAACCCTTAGAATACCTACTTTGGTACCGACATTTTTTTTGTTCCTTGGCCCCATATTTAAAATTATTGGTGGGTTGCGCGTTTCCCCCCCTCAAAAAATGATTTGGTGTCCTTCAACCTTTTTATAAAATTTATTTTGCACATTTCCTCTCTGGCCAAAATTAAATCGTGTATCAACCTTTTGCTGATTTTAATTTTCCCCCCTCCGCTAAAATCATCCCAATTGTTTTCTGGGACCTGACATTTTGCAGATTATCAAGATAACTTTAAAATAGCGACCATTTTCCTGTCCTATTGTCTTCTTACCCCCCATATTCCCATTTCAAAATTAAAACGGTTGTCCTGACCTTTGCAGCACGGGGGGTTGCTGAGAAAAACCGCTTATAGAATTAATTAAAAAAAATTGGGGCTAGACACCCAAGAAAATAACCTGGCGGTACCGGGATCATAAAAAATGTGACGAACATGTTTGGCGAAACCATGTAGGCAAGAACCTGTTCGAACCGAAAAACTGAAGATTGTAAAAAAAAAATAACGGACGCAATTTTGGTTATAACGGACGCAATCCCTTTTAAATACCATTTGCACATTATTTGTCATAATGGCATTTCGTAGCAAGTGCGAAATGAGCAATGCTCGCAAAACACTGCGACGTGGAAAATTTAATGTGGACTGCAGATGCAAGTGTTGATTTTGCCTTTCGAAAACCCCATGTTACCATGTTCTTGAACCAAGAAACGTGTTCCCATACTCAACAAGTTTGTTCCGAATGTCATTGCGCAGATCATAGTGTTTGTTCCAAGTGTTCAAGGTTGCTTTGGCATCCGGGGCCCAAAAATTCAAATCTTGAATCGTTGGAATGTTGACGGTTGCATTGCATACTGACAAACCACAGTTCAAGAAACACATCGCATTTGCGCCTCGTTTACTGCAATTGTTCCACTTTTGCGGGCAAGATGTCGGGCGGTAAGAAAAATAATTGATTCAGCTTAACGACCTACGTGGAAAGAAGTGAAATAACGTAATCGTGTTTTCATCCCTAAATTTAGATTATTTTCGGTTTTCCATTGGTAAAAAAATACTTGAATAAGTTGGTTGCTTTGTTGGTTCATGTGATTTATGTAGTTCACCGCCCAATGCGCTGACAGATTTATTGTTAGGAACCATGCCAACTAAGTTTTGGAGAAGATTTGTTCATGTCATGTAAAGACAATGCACATGGTACGGTGTTCACGTCCGGGTGGGGTTAGCGCGTTGTTAACGACCCAAATGTTACGAATTCGTGTGCTGGGAAGGTCCGCTTTCCAATTTTCACTGCCACCTTCCTCGAGAATGCGCACACATGTGCCACAAAAATACTCTGTTTCGCGTGGCAGTCGCAAGATCGACATGTATAAATTTTCCGCGGGTTCGTCCTGTATGCAATTTGAAGCGCACGACACACCTGACCGTGTTGGTACGAAAAAATTATGCATATGAACCCGGAATTCCATATCTTTATCATTCGCGCATGTTGTCTATCAACTTAGATGTTTTTTTTTCACACCGAATCTTCGCAACAATGGCGGCAACCTAAACCATAACACTTCATGGTCGTTGAATCCTGGACTGAAAAACTGTCTTATTATGTTTTATTGGTTCGTGAATTTTGAATGGAAGTGCAAAGCGTTTTTTGGAGCCAATGGATTATGAAACCTGCGCAGCAAAAACCGGCCTTTCAATCCACTTGCACGGAATGAACCGCGGCTAAACGGCTCAACCGTCAATGAATTCTATGCAAAAAAAAAGTGTTGGATTTGCCGATCTCGTCTGTGGGCATCAAATGAAACGTAAGCCAGCCTTGCAAACCTACATCGAAAATTGTTTGTTGCAATGAAATATTACAAACTGGGTTGGCCCAGTTTCTGTGTTTGTTCCCCTGCATATATGTTTTCCAAGTCTGACGCCAGGTGATGTGCATCGTTTTACAAACTAAATGGTCCGAACTGATTGAACCGACAACGACTCCCTCCATGGCACATTGGGGGAAGGGACGCACTTGGACGCTTTTGCATGGCAAATTTGCGATTTGGAAATCAAGATCAAACTGCATTGCGCAGGGCCAGCAGGTAAATGAACGGATTCGCATCGTAGTTCATTGCGGTGGTGGTCAAACTGGAAACCATATGGGCGGCATTTTTTGCAAACGAATTATGCACCAGTGCGTGGGGAAATGTTTGAACGTCACGTGGGGAGTTGCACTCGATTTGAAACAACGAGTCCGCCCGCGATACGTCGGTCCAACTTTGATTTGGTCTGCCCGCGTTCAGGTTGAGATCTCAAATTCACACGTTCAACAATTGCACGTTTTGTAATTGCACGCAAAATACCACTACCAAACTATGCCACCGATGTTGGATTTTTCCAAGTGTGCTCACGAACTAATGGATGCAAAATGCAAGACATCTGTTCTGAATCACTGCGCCGAAATGGGCATTCTGACATTTCAACATTTTGGTGTTTTGCCGCGTTCTGGCAAAACCTCGAATATGGCACAATGCCCAAACAACAACCTCAATTATGTGTTGCAGTTGCTGCCACGGTTCTGTGTTTGGCAAGGCATTCGGCGTTCACTTAGCACAAACCTGGTTCCCTTTTTCGCAACCGCAACAGCCGAGTGACTATTGACAAACTGTGTCCCTGGTTAATTTTGCGGACAAAGAAAACCGTTTTGTCAGTTGATGGGAAAACCATGTTGTTTTATTACTTTTTGGAATACTAGGCGAACAAAGTGTGACACATGGTTTTGCACCAAATTTGTGCATTAACAAAACGATGATAAAGGCCGCCACTTTGCGTGGATGAAAAACAGCGGGCACTTTTCTCAGCCAAAAAAGGGCTAGCGGCTAGCGTTGATGCACAATGGTTTGTGTGCATGTCATTTTTGCTGCAGGGGCCATGCTAGCGACACTAAAAGTTTGACACCCCGCCTCAGCTTGTGTTTCACCCCTCTTAGGTGGCACATGCTGCGCTTCAAGCTAGGTTTCGCTAGCTCTCAGTGGTTCTTCTTCTGGCCGAAGTTCCACAGCAGCAACTCCACCACTTGCCTGCAGACCTTCTCCTTGCTGTACTCCTTGTCGATTCTCTCTCTTTGACGCGTCGAACTTGCAAGACTTACCAACGGTCCATGCTGTCTCTAGTACTCCAAGATTGCACAGTGTCCGTCCATGAGGAATGATGCATCTCCAAAAGCCTCATCTTCACCCTGCCTGGGTACCAGTCCACTTGGTTCATATTTTTTTTTTTATTTTTTTTTGTTTTTTTTTTTTCTTTTTCTTTTTTTTTCCTTCTTCTTATTCTTATTTTTGTTTTTTCCCGTTTTCTTCTTTTTTTTTTCTTTTTCTTTTTCTTCTTATTTTTTTTTTCTTCTTCTTCTTCTTTTTTGTTTCTTCTTTTTCTTTTTTTTTATTTTTTTTCTTCTTCTTCTTTATCTTCTTTTTCTTCTTCTTATTCATTTTCTTCTTCTTATTTTTTCTCTTCTTCTTCTTCTTCTCCTTCTTCTTCTTCTTCTTTTTTTTTTTCTTCTTCTTATTTTTTTTCTTCTTCTTCTTCTTCTTTTTCTTCTTTTTATTCTTCTTCTTCTTCTTCTTCTTCTTCTTTGTTGTCTTTGTCATTTTTCTTGGTTTTTTCTTTTTCTTCTTCTTCTTCTTCTTCTTGTTCCTGGTGATCACCGATCTCGACCACCACTCTGTCACCCAGTTGCTCTATCAAACTTTCATAGAGTCAAGGCACATCTGTCGTGATCCTCAGTGCTCTTTTGAGCTTGGAGTTCCTTTTAATTCCCCACATCTTTGTGTGGGGTTCTTGTTTTTGGTTCTGCATCCGTCCGCCTCATGCCCGCCTCCTCCTCCCGCCTCCTCCCCTTACTTGCTCACACACAACTTGCACACACACACACAACTTGCACACAACTTACTCACAGACGTCCTACTCACACACAACTTGCTCGCGACGCCGCGGCGTTTTGCGTGGCAGGCGTGGCACTTTGTGACATCGACCTTCACTTTGTGTGGCAGGCGTGGCACTTGACGACATCGATTGTTACTTTGCGCGGCAGGCAAGGCACTTATGGCACTGGGTTGGCTCTGGCGGCGCGCTTGGTCAGCCATGGCGCCGTGACGCCGTGGCGTTTTGCGTGGCAGGCGTGGCACTTCGTGACATCTGCCTTCACTTTGTGTGGCAGGCGTGGCACTTGACGACATCGATTGTTACTTTGCGTGGCAGGCATGGCACTTATGGCACTGGGTTGGCTCTGGCGGCGCGCTTGGTCAGCCATGGCGCCGTGACGCCGCGGCGTTTTGCGTGGCAGGCGTGGCACTTTGTGACATCGACCTTCACTTTGTGTGGCAGGCGTGGCACTTTGTGACATCTACGTTCGATCAACCGTCACTTTGTGTGGCAGGCGTGGCACTTATGGCACTGGGTTGGCTCTGGCGGCGCGCTTGGTCAGCCATGGCGCC